>CM077569.1:45284693-46533914 GCA_039657325.1 Stephania cephalantha | reverse complement strand
TCCTAGTAAAAAATGTTGGTTGTTTGGGTGCAGGAATTTCGACGACTTCATTAGTCAGCATCGCAACCACATCAAACGCCGGTGGCTTCGCTCTTGCGTCTTGGCGCCCTCTCGCTCGCCCATTCTCCTCACCCGCCCTCCCATTCTCCTCTCTCTTGCTTCCGCCCCATCATCTCTGTAAGAGAGAGGAGAATGGGAGGGCGGGTGAGGAGAATGGGCGAGCGAGAGGGCGCCAAGACGCAAGAGCGAAGCCACCGGCGTCCTCGGAGATGCAGAGCGAGCAAGATAGAGACCGGAGGTGGCGTAGTCGAAGGCGACGACGAGCAGCCGGAGGCGAGGCGCGGTGACGGACGAAGATGACGGAGGGAAGAAGGAGATGTGCAGCGGAGAGAAGAGGAGCAGTGACGGACCGTTGTTGGTGGATTTGTTTTTGATACACCCCACTGATTTGGGGTGCTTTCATTTGAACCAAAAAAAACTTCAATTGGGGCCACATCATCACTTGAATAGTTTGGTGACCTCTCATGAAATCCCACGTGGCGCCACGTAGCAGGGTGGCCGGATTTCTGATCGGAGAGTGGTCGAAGTTATATTGTTGAAACGTTTTGTAAAGTTGGGTGATATATTTTGGACAAATATGAGTTCAGTGACCAAAGTGTTACAAACTATAAACTTGAGTGACCATTTGTGAAATTAACCACAAAGAATGAGATACATTTGTTCTATTTCATTCAATTTCCATTCATTATTTAGTAATCCTTACCCATTAATTTCAATTTAATAAAAACTAAAATGAATTAACCTCAAAAGAAAAGAAAAAAACATTAAAATGAATTGGTCAATACTATTCAAGCTGATACTTCGAAACCTTCTAGTTTACAAGCTGATCTCAAGTCGATATGAACATCAAATCAAAAGGAAACAAAAATAATGTTATCAACTTCCACAATAGTCAAAATCCCCAACACACGGCACGAGTATCACTAGGGTTGGCGACTATTCCTAAGATGTCATTGGCCCCCTTTGTTCCTGAAAATCTCTTTTTACTCCATGGATAACCACCTCTTTGCATGTGTTAGCAAGCTAAAAAACCTCATCATCCATAGAAGTATCGCCTCCATTTATCAAAAAAACCTCATCATCCTCCAAAATTCGGAGTACAGGGCGCTTGTGTCGTGTTCTCCGCGATTTGAATCCCTCTTCTTGCAGTCACGGTGATGAACTTCCACTCCACTCAAAAAAAGGTGCGACTGTTGTGGTCTCCCTCAATCTGGTTGAAACTAGGGGTAGCAATTCGTGTCGGTGAGTCGTAAATGTGTCGTGTCATAAACAGGTCATGACCCATATAATGCAAACACATTACATAACATGTTTATTAATCATGTTAATCGTTTTCGTATCTAAGTGGGTCGTATTAAACATGTCGTGTATTCGTGTCACCCATTTATTAAATATTGTATTTAAAAATTTTATTTTATTTAAACTTTTATAATTTGGTTACTACTTTTTAAAATATATCTAAATGATTAAATTCGAACAAACATACTAAAATAGCAAATAAAATATAATGTGGTTGTATATAGTCGTTAGTTTTACTTTACTTGTTCATTCAAGTCTTTATTACTCTTAATAATAAAGCAAAAATGACTCGTAATAATAACATAAACAAAATTATAAGAATCATCTAAAAAAATATTTAAATTTTACTTTGGTGAAAGTTTTATTTTTTTCTTAATAAATAATTATTAATAAAATCTAAAACATAAATAATATATTAAAAGTAAAATGAATATTTCCTCTCTAATATAAAATAAAATATGATAAAAGATGTCTATAAATAAAATAAATAAATCATGTTATTAACATGCATTCAAATGGGTGAATTTTGTACCAATCTATTTATTATACCATATTTATTATTTATACATTATTCTTTAGTCGTGTTAAGCGAGTCATAAACGAGTTAAGCAGGTTGACATGTTAATGACTCGTTTATTAACCGTGTATAAATGTGTTAACATGTTTATGACCCAGACCCACTTAAGTCAAACCCACGACATGTTTATTACATGTCGTGTTGTGTTAATCGTTTCATGACCCAAATTGTCAGCCCTAGTTGAAACCCACTGATTCACTTTCGCAGATCCACTCCTACGCCGAGTGACGCTCACCCAACTCTCCTCTAATCGCCTTATGCCTCTTAAAATCAGAGAGTTAGATCTTGTTATTGTCGATGCTCTGTAACCAGAAGAATAAACACAAACAAGAGAAAAAAAAGAAATAAAGCTCTCAAATGTAAATAGTTAAATGGAAATGTTTGGTTTCCCTCCAAAAGAGAAACGAAAAGTTTAAAATTGGTTTCTGATCTATTCACAACTTCACATTATGTCAACTCGACTGACATCAGATGAGACGACATGCATCAGGAGAAAACGGAGAAGAGGCTAACCTTAACGACATCTCTTGCTTTGGTTAGTGGGCCTTACAAGTCTTATTTGTCGCTGCCACGTCAAGTGTGTATTGATTGTATGTAACGAAAGCATGTCAAAATATCATTTTCCTAAATATATATATATATCGTGTATTTTCTCGCCAATAAATTAATCGGACATGCCCATGAGTATTCTCGGTGTGCACATTCATTTCACAACTCCATCGTCGCACTTGGTGTATCGGCAACTTACTTTTTATTTTACTTATTTTCAATTATAGGTTTGTATTAATCTCCTATTAATCCCACAACCTATAAAGTTCATTTAGCATTCCAAACAAACACAAATCATCACGCAATCACACACACATGCTAATCAAGTTACGCCAAACTTAACTACGAGCATAACTCGGGTAAATTAGGATTTAGATTAACACTAATCACTAGCTTAAGGTAACAAGTCGTTAGAGTCTCTCCAATTTAAGTCAATTTCGTCCTCGAAATTAAAGTAAACCTGAAATTACATATAGTTTTGAAGAGAAATGGAAACTAGCTTCTTCATATAGGACTCCCCCTTCCAGGTTAGTTACTCATCTCCGTGAAATTGTCATTTCACTTTAACCAAAGGAATCTCTTTAGTTCTCGACCTCTGAATCTTACGATCAAGTATCTGAATCGGCTACTCATCGTAAGATAAGTCTTCCCGAATATCAAATTCATTCCACTTAATCTTTGGAGTGAAGTGAGTCTCCATTTTACAAAACATTGACACATAGAAGACATTATGAACTCCGACTAGCTGAGGAGGCAACTCTAACCTGTAAAGTACAGACTAATCCTTTCATGTACTCTGAACGACTCAATACACCTTGAAAGTAGCTTACCTTGCAATCCAAACCTATACAATCCCTTTCATAGGTGAGACTTTTAATAGAACAAAATCGTCCTTTGAAAACTCCAACAACCTATAATGTTTATCGACGTACCTCTTCTATTTTAGCTATGTTGTAATCAAACGCTAGCAAATCTCCTGCATTCCCTCTATGTAGTTCTAAATCAATACTGGTTCTAATAAACCTATATCTCAACCTCTGTCGAGTCACTATGGTGAATGACAAGATTGACCATACATAGCTTCAAAGGAGCATTTCAATATTAGCTTAAGAGCTGTTACTACAAAAGAACTCACACAGAGAAATGTATCTCTTCCAGTTACCACTAAACTTCAAGATACAAGCTTGAAGTTTATCCTCTTGCACCAAAATCAACTGCCTAGGCTACTTATCGGTCAGCCTATAGTATACCAAACTTAGGTTAAGAACAGTTCCCAGCTGTCGCTGCAATTCATTCCACAGTCAGGACGTGAATCTCGAGTCTCTATCCGAAGAAATCTACACTGGAACTTTATGAAATCTCATACCTCACATATGTACACGTTACATAATTGGTCAAGAAGATCTCGCACAGAAACTGGCAAGAAATGCGCAGACTTCATCAACCTATCAACTATAACCCATAAAACTTTGTGCTTACGCTAACTCAAAGGTAGACCAAAAACAAAATCCTTCATATATGTTTCCTTTTCAAGTTAGGAATAGGCATCGAATGCATAAACCTCCAGGTTTCCTATGCTCAACCTTAACTTGCTGACATATCTCACATCTCCGTACAAACTCAACAACATCAGCCTTCATCCTAGGCTACCAATAAATGTGCTTCTTTTCACGATACATGTTATTTTTACCTAGATGAATAGAGTAAAGAGATCTATGAGATTTTCGTAGCGCTTCCTGCCTCAACTAATCTTGAGCTGAAATCCACAATCTATCTCTAAACCATAACGCACCATCATTAGAAACTGACCAATCAGGATAATCTATATTAGTCGCTCACCTTTAACGCACTATATAATCCTGATTAGTTTTTTTATAACCAATCACCACTGAATCATCTCCAATTCAGTTCGAATATAAACATAGAAAATTAGACTAGTAGCTCTGAGATTAGCTCTCTCAGTTGATGTTGTGTCAGCGAACTTACACAATTCATCATCATAGTCACTTATTTAAGAAGTCTAAACTTAGAAGCTTTAGCAGTAGCTACATTTTTCTCCATATATTTGAATTGCAATTGTATACTGACAGTCTGTTAACGTCTTTATGTGTAGTTCTAAATTACTCAGCCCTAATTAACTTGTATCATTACTTCTCGTCCCACATGGACTGACGACGAAGTAAAGCATACAAATTTTTAAGGTAAACACCTCAACATCATATATAACCTGATAACAACAATAGTAGAGAACTCACACAATAAAACTTTTCTTCCAATATTTAACATTTTCCAAGTCACAAGCTCGAAAAATTATATTCTCTAGAACTAAGATCAGCTGCAGATATATTGTGTTAAGATTGAGAAAGGTTCTTCCCAGCTATTATACATCTCTTCCCCTTTGAGAAGTATACTTTCGGTTCCTTACCGAAGTAATAATCCTAGTTCTATATAACTCTCAACTCTTTCTACACACATATATCTCACTTATTTTTCCACGAGAATTTAAACCACAATACTAGCAAGAAATTTTCAGACTCTATCAGTCTTACAATTACATCATCAACAACCTCTAGTTATAATCATAACTTAGATTAATTCATCACGAATTTCTGAGCATGAAACTTTATTCATATAGGGAAAGAATAATATAACCCTTCAGGTTAATATCACTCAACTTCCACGTGCTGATATATCTCATATTTTTTAATAAAATTGATACCGTCAACTTTCATTCCAAGTCACCCACAACTCATT
This sequence comes from Stephania cephalantha, assembly GCA_039657325.1. Lineage (NCBI taxonomy): Eukaryota > Viridiplantae > Streptophyta > Magnoliopsida > Ranunculales > Menispermaceae > Stephania > Stephania cephalantha. The sequence goes on along the minus strand of CM077569.1, from coordinate 46,528,675 downwards.
CCTATCATACTTTGGATTTCACCTAAATGAATATTTTAAGGAAATCAATGAGATTCTCACAATATTCTTGCCTCACTTTTTGATTCAAGTTCCAAGAACTTTTCTTACATGCTCAATAATTTAATCTAAGATTATTCTTACCAAATGTCAATAACTAGTAGTCAACCTTGACCTACTAGATAATCTCAATCAAATTATTCCCAATAATGCATCCCTCACTCAATTGTCATTAGCTCAGCTCCAATCCGAGCTCCAAAGAACAGACTTGTAGTTACCGATCTAGACAACTTAAGTAATGATGTGCTTGCGCAGGACTTCTATTGGTCACCAATAAACACCTAACTCAAAAGATATTAATGAATATCATTCATCATAACTACAGTCCCTGTCTTTTTCTTGTTCAAGGCATTGTCAACACAATCACCTTGATGAGTGATGTTTCAGTGAATTCCTAACACTTAGAAAATTTTAAGGTATCTATCTTACCTTTCATTTTTATCACTCTGACAATTCCACTTTTCAAACTTTCATAGTTTGAAATTCAATTCTTTATCCTTCCACCAATCCACTAGTTTTATATTCCCAGGTTGTCTTTTAATGATTCCTCTAAGATTCTCATTAATCTCTAAGAATGATTTAAAGACTCTCAACAATCCTTCTTCTTATTTACAAGTGATGTATTTCCATATTTGGTACAACTACCAAAAGAGCTATTTCGAGATTATCAATCTCCAATAGTTCTCCTCTCAAATCTGGAACTATATATATTGGGACATCCCCTATCCCGATTAGGGAAAATGCCCAGCCTGAAACCCTAATTAAGCCAACTAACCTCGTAGACTTAACTAGAGCCAGGCACCTCTCCATTCATACCTGATAAACTCAACCCGTATGTTCATATCGAATTTAAGTATCAAAGTAATACGCAACGGAAATAATTTTTTGTTTTTTTCGATATAATTGAATATAAGGAAATACAGAGTTTACCAAAACTTCCAAACCATTTAGAAAATTACCCCAACCCTGTTTATATACATCAAAATAAGTCAACAGAGTTATATAGATACAATAGGTCATTACATCGTAGAGAAGACTCGAGACTCCTAAATCTTCTTTTTCCCTTTAGCTGAAGTGCTGGGTTGCGCACCTGAAATGTTTAAAAGGAATGAGCACTCCAACTAGCTCAGTAAATACAGATTCACAGTATGCATCAATATTCCATATACTATTCAAGGAAAACATGCAATAACAACATGATCCAACAATATTTAACAAGGATATGGAAAACATATAGACTCTATACATATTCGGATGCAAAACAAATAATTTGAACTGTGATACTCGTGATTCCCATTTATTTCATAAAACTAGGGCCGATTAGCCATCGACGTCATTAATGCGATTGCTAGACCAGTATGTTGGCCTTCATACTCTCTAGCCCATCCATTAATGCCCAATGGTTCTATCCCAAACCCTCTAATGTGCATGTAATCCATACAACGTATCGAATTGAGCAGGAGTTATATATATGCTTCGGAAGGGAACCCATCTCCTATAAACCTATTCTCAAAACCAGGAGTTATAGTATGGTCACATCACACACCGTTTTTCCATTTATCAAAAACCATCATAGTGTAACCAATTCCCCATTCCATGCCAACAACTAAATGAACTATATATACTAAATAACCAGGCAACATTGATAAATAAGTGAATCCGTACTTACCTTGTCTAAGTCCACTCCCAATTTCCTAACTTTTCGGGTCCCTAACTTTCTCCCGGTCAATCCACACCTATCATATACCAATCATAGTAAATATAGGTCTAATATAGTCTATTATAACTATTAGGAACTCCTAAATCAGTCCCTAAGCTCATCATTCAATATTCATAAGAAAAACATCATTGTTGTTGTTCTAGGCATGGATTAGCGCGCTAATCCCTGCCTGTACTGCCTGTTCTTCAAAATTCTGCGCACCTAGTGCGCTAATCTTCTGATCTAGCGCGCTAATCACGCTAGACCAGTAACAGCAGCGTACTACTTGCAACTCCAATCCCACCAAAACACCTCCGAATCGATACCAACATCTACAAATTCATTCCCAATAGCTTAGAAACATCAAATATGAGGTGAGGGACTATATTGGAACAACAACTCATTTTACTTTGATTTCCTACAATCACCTCCAATTCAAACTTTGATAAATACTAAAACTAAATATACCTACGTGTTCCTCGCGAGGCGTTCTACCAGTTAAGCTCCTCAACTTGGCTCGAATTGTCGTCGAGGACAACTTGTCACAGTCGGAATCAAACCCCCGGCTTTCGTTTTTCGTTTGATCGAAAGAATTTGATATATATCAACTGTTAAGTTGATATATATATAGGTTCCTTGAGATACGTGTCGTGTCATCTCAGGATCGATCAAGCCGTTGATGTGCTAAAATGTCACGCGCTAACGTGACACTAAATATGACACATCTTAACTTACGTTTCGTTCGAGACGATCAAATGATATATAAAATTACTAGTTTCTTAATTTCCAATATATATCATTATATATAAATATATATATCTTTCGTGTTTATCGCTTCCGATAAATCCGCCGATCACGTCCACGTGTAGCCACGAACGTGCACTTCCTTGCCACGTCTCCCTCATCGCTCACAAAGTGTACCGGTATTTCGTAATTTATAGTGTATTTATCCTGTATGAGCGTGTATATACCATATCAATATATACAACCTATTTATATTTTAGTTGTTCAAACCAAACAAACACCATACATCATACAAATGCATACACACACTAATAGGGATATGCCAATCTGAAACCTGTGCCTAATTCGGATTAATTAATAATTGGGTTAACTCTAATCACCAGCTTAAGGTAACAGGTCATTACAGTCTCCCCAATTTAAAAACAATTTCGTCCTCGAAATTAAAGTAAATTTAAATTACCAGTAATCTCGAAAAGAAATGGGAATTGCTCCGTCATATAAGATTCTCGTTCCCAAGTTAGCTCCTCATCACCGTGAAATTGCCATTTCACTTTAACCAAAGGAATCTCTTTGGTTCTCAGCCTCTGAATCTTACAATCAATAATCTTAATTGGTTGCTCATCGTAAGATAAGTCTTCCCGAAGATCAAATTCATTCCAATCAATTCTTGGAGTGAATTGAGTCTCCGTCTTGCGTAGCATAGATACATGGAAGACATTATGAACTCCGACAAGCTGAGGAGGTAACTCTAACCTATAAGCTACATGACCAATCCTTTCCTGTATTTTGAACGACCCGATATACCTTGAAGCTAGCTTACCTCTCAACCCAAATCTATACAACCCCTTCATAGGCGAGACTTTCAACAAGACATAATCATCCGTTGAAAATTCCAAAAACCTATGATGTTTATCGGCATATCTCTTATGTCTGAGTTGAGTTGTAGTTAACCGCTAGCAAATCTGTTGTATCCTCTCTGTGTAGTCCTGTATCAGCTCTGGCCCTAACAAAACTGTATCTCCAACCTCTGCCCAACACGCCGGTGATTGACAAGGATGACCATACAGTGCCTCAAATGGAGCCATTCCAATACTAGCCTGATAACTATTATTATAAGAGAACTCACACAGAGAAATATATTTCTCCCAGTTACCTCCAAACTCCAAGATACAAGCTCGAAGCATGTCCTCAAGCACCAATATCAACAACTCAGTCTGTCCGTCAGTCTGAGGATGGTATGCCGTCCTGAGTTAAGCACAGTTCCCAGCTGCCTATGTAATTCACTCCACAACATGGACGTGAATCTCGGATCCCTATTCGAAGAATTAGACACCGAAATCCCATGAAATCTCAATACCTCTCGTATGTACACCTCACATAAACGGTCAAGAGGATCTCTCATAGAAATCAGTAAGAAATGCGCCGACTTTGTCAACCTGTCAACTATAACCCAGACCGCATCATGTTTGCGCGACTCAAAGGTAGACCGAAAACAAAATCCATCGATATGTGTTCCCATTTCCACTCAGGAATAGGCAGCGAATGCAATAACCCTCCAGGTTTCCTATGTTCAGCCTTAACTTGCGACAAGATCTCACATCTCTTTACAAATTCAACAATATCAGTCTTCATCCTAGGCTACCAATAAACACGTCTCATATCACGATACATTTTGGTGTTACGTGGATGAATAGTGTAAAGAGATCGATGAGATTCCCGTAGCAAATCCTGTCTCAACTGATCTTGAAATGGAATCCATAATCTAGCTCTGAATCGCAATGTCCCATCGTCAGAAACTGACCAATCAGGATGATCTATACTATCTGCTAACTTCCGTCGTGCAACATATTCCTTATCAGCTTTCTGACTATCAACCACCCATCTGAATCATCTCCAGTTCTGCTCGAATCTGAGCACAGAAGAACATATTAGTAGCATTGGACCTAACTCTTTCAGTTGATGATATGCTAGCTGGACTTTCCCGAATCATCATCACCGAAGCTTCTTCTAGAAGTCTGAACTAAGAAGCTCTGGCAGTCACTGTTGGGTTTTGGGGTTCATACGCAGCGGAAATTACAAAACAATTTTGAAAAAAACCCCAACAGATCCGAATCTAATTCCATTAAAAACGTTTAAACCATGAAACCTTAATCATACCTCGGTCGCAATATACCTTTACGAAGGTTGATCGATCTTTAAGGCGTTACCAACGACGAACGCCATCTACCAAGATCCACACATGAACGACGGCGAGATTTGAAGTGCTAGCTTCGAGAGAATACCAAACCTTTTTGTTTCTCTCCAAAACGATCCAGAGCATACCGAGAAAAACCATAATTCGTTTTTAAAACGAAAATAGAGTTTCGCCCTTAATCTTTCCTACGTGTGTTCTAACTTAAAGCGTCTATTTATACAACCCTCGTATATAGACGTTAAGTAAATTACACATATACCCCTACTTAAAGAAGTATAAGTGTAATACACCATAAGGACGTTTCATGTCATGAATTTTATCATATAAAATTCATTTTCCCAACCGTCTTAAAATCTCGCAAAACCATTCTTAGTGTGCGACCCAATAGGCTAATACAACGTTGGTAGTGTACCAAAACACATTTTGGTATACAAGTCATAAGCGACCTCTAGCAAGACATTATGACTACCCAAGTTGTATGAATATCAAATCGATACAACCTAATCAATAGTGTATATAACATCTTTTTGTCACACGATATCCTTTTGATCAAACATAAGGCATGGAATTGTCATCCAACATGTTCAATCGTACTAGTCTCGATCTCTAGGTAGATCGAAAATATCCAAGTGACATTGATCAATATCAATTCACTTAGACTAGGCCTTTTAATAGTCTAACACATCGAGGGATCCACTGGATATCTCTCTTTATGAGAGGGACAAATTATATCTGATTACACAACTTCATCACATTGCTCACACAAGTAACCAATAACAATCTTTATAATCGTCCTGGTTAAAAACAACGTTTGATTGTGTCAAATCACCGTATTCCTAATGTTGAAGTCTCTGTAATCTCGAGTCGAGAACTGAAAAATATACCTATCATGAGAAACAACTATGACTTAATCCATGTGATGTTCTCATAGCGGGTCGGTCCAAGACTTTGTTCCCTAACAAGTACTCGTGATCTTGATTCGTATCCCTATACGTATAATCATCATATGATCATCAATCAAGACTCACACTAGTCTTAATTCATTATAGTTCCCGATATAATGATCGACTAGGGACATTTAGGATATTTCTATAAATACTCATGGATCTTATTATAATGTAAACATGCAAATTAATTTTAATAAACAACAAATGAAATCCTTTATTTTATTAACTAAAAGTATTCATAAAGACAGCTAATGGATCGACCTAGGGCACATGCCCCAACATCTCCCACTTGCACTAGGGCCAATCATACATGCATCTAATGCCTAATGATCTAACATGACCATGTGGAAGAGCTTTTGTCAATGTATTCGCAACGTTGTCTTCGAGGGTACTCTGCAAATCTTCACGTCTCCCATCTCAATAAGTTCTTTGATGAGATGAAAACGCCTGAGTATATGTTTGGATCTGTGGTGTGATCTAGGTTCCTTGGCCTCTGCTATTGCCCCGTTATTGTCACAATACAAACAAACAGGGTTAGCAATACTTGGAACCACACCTAGTTCAAAAATGAACTTTTTGATCCAAACTGCCTCCTTAGCTGCATCGGACGCTGCAATATACTCAACTTCTGATTGTAGAATCTGCCACGGCTATTGCTTCGAACTTTTCCAGCTTACCGCACCCCATTCAAAGTAAACACATATTCGATCGCGATCTAAAATCATCTATATCGCTTTGAAAACTTGCATCTGTGTAACCATTTACAACTAGATTAAAACCTCCATAGACCAAGAACACTTCCTCAGTCCTTCTTAAGTATTTAAGAATGTTTTTTACTTGCAATCCAGTGTCTCTCACCAGGATCTGAGTCATATCTGCTTGTAGTGCTCAAAGCATATGATACATCGGTCGAGTGCATAGCATGGCATACATGATAGATCCAATAGCGATGCCTATGGAATCTTATTCATACGGTCTCGCTCATCATTTGTCTTAGGACCTTGAATCCTGCTGAGACTTATGCCATGAGACATTGGCAACAATCCTCTTTTAGAGTCTTGCAACCGAACCTATTCAAGACCTTGTCTATGTAAGCACTCGACTTAGACCAATTAGCCTCTTAGATCCGTCCCTATAGATCCTTATCCCTAGGATATAGGCTGCATCTCCTAAGTCTTTCATTGAGAAACACTTCCCTAACCAAGACTTGACATTCTCGCAATGTTGGGATGTCATTTCCAATGAGTAATATATCATCAACATACAATACCGAAAAACAACTACACTCCCGTGACCTTCTTGTATACACAAGGCTCATCTTCGTTCTTAATAAAACCAAACTCCTTGATTGCTTCATCAAAACGAAGATTCCAACTCCGAGAAGCTTGCTTTAATCCATAAATGGATCTTTGAAGCTTGCATACCTTCCTAGAATTTTATCGGGATGTACAAAACCTTCAAAGTTGTGTCATATACACGTCCTCAAGCAACTTTCCATTAAGAAATGTTGTTTTTACATCCATTTGCCATATCTCATAGTCATAATATGCAAAGAATGGAAATTAAAATTCTTATGGATTTAAGCATGGCTACTGGCGAAAAAGTTTCATCATAATCAACACCTTGAGTCTGCCTGAAACCTTTTGCTACAAGTCTTGCTTTAAAAGTATGCACTTTGCCATCCATGTCAATTTTCTTCTTGAAAACCCATTTACATCCAATGGTCTTACCACCTTCAGGTAAATCAACCAAGTTCCAAACTTGGTTATCATACATGGATTGCATCTCAGAGTTCATGGCACTTAGCCATTTATCTCGAGTCCGGTCCAGACGTAGCCTCCGATAAGTGGTGGGCTCATTTTGATCCATAAGCAACACATCACGACTATCGCAATGAGAATCCGAATCTCTCGGGCTCATGTCTTACCCTACAAGATTTACATGGGCTTTGTGTCACTTGTAGAGGTTCAATGTTTATCTCAGTGATTCTTGAACTTCTTCAAGATTTATTTCTCTCCCACTAGTGTCATTTGAAATAAAATGTTTTTCCATAAAGGCACCATACCGAGCAACAAACATTTTGTTCTCAATGGGGATTATAAAAGTAATATCCTTTTGTTTCCTTAGGATACCCCACAAATAAACACTTGTCGATTTAGGTGCTAGTTTATCCGAGACTTGTCGCTTTACGTAAGCCTCACAACCCTAAATCTTAAGGAAAGACAAACTAGGTCTCTTCCCGTACCATATCTCATATGGTGTTTTATCAACCGCTTTAGAAGGAACTCGATTTAGAGTGAAAGCTGCAGTTTGTAATGCATAACCCCAAAAGGATAACGGAAGATCTATATGACTCATCATAGATCGAACCATATCTAATAAGGTTCGATTTCTCCTTTCAGAAACTTCATTCCATTGTGGAGTTGCTGGTGGAGTCAATTGGGAGACAATTCCACAATTTCTAAGATGATCATCAAATTTTTGGCTCAAATATTCACCACCTCGATCCGATCGAAGTTTTTTGATAGTTTTACCAAGTTGATTATGCACTTCATTTTGAAACGTTCAAACATCTCAAATGATTTAGCTTTATGTTTCATAAGATATACATAACCATATCTCGCATTGAAATCATCATTAAATGTAATGAAGTAGTGATAACCTCCTCTAGCCATTGTGTTTATAGGACCGCATACATCAGTATGTATTAGACCCAATAAATCACTTGCCTTTTCACTGTGTCCAGTAAAGGGACTTTTAATCATCTTGCCTAGTAAACAAGATATGCACGTTTCATATGTTTCTAAATCAAATGAATCTAGAAGTCCATCTTTATGGAGCTTCGTTATGCGTTTCTCATTTATGTGCCCGAGACGACAATGCCAAAGATAGGTTTGATTCAAATCATTTGACTTGAATCTCTTTGTATTTATCTTAAAGACCGGAGTATCGGTGGACCTTTTCATGCTTATAATATAAAGACCATCACACAAATCAGCATTTGCATAAAATATGCCTTTACGAGAAATGGAACATCTATTATTCGCAATAATAAAATCAAAACCATCCATATCCAAACATGAAACAAAAATGATGTTTCTGCTTAAGGCAGGCACAAAATAACAATTATTTAAAGTTAAAATAAGTCCACTAGGTAAGACTAAGTCATATGATCCAACAGCCAGGGCAGCAACTCTTGCTCCATTCCCTACGCGAAGGATGACTTCTCCTTTCTTCAACTTTCTACTTCAGGTGAGTCCCTGCACATTTATACAAATGTGAGATCCACATCCGGTATCTAATACCCAGGAATCACTAGTAGATAAATTAATTTCAATAACATAAATACATGTAGTGGTAGTCGCACTACCCTTTTTCTTCTTTAGATCTTCCAGATAGAGTTTGCAATTTCTGAACCAATGTCCAGGTGCATGGCAGAAATGACAATTTCCTTCCTTTTCTTTTGGGTGTTTTGAAGCAAGAACAGGCTGGGGCTTGACTTGTTCCACAGGCTTTGCGATAGGTGCAAAGAGCTGTGCCTTGGCAACTTTAGTCTCGCCTTTGCCTTTCTTCTTCATTCCCTTTCCTTTTAGACCATCAACACATTACTAGAGGGTTTCTTGATATTTTGTTCAGCAGCTTTGAGCATCAAATGCAACTCGAAATTGATTTCTCCATATTATTCATATATTAGTTCATCACAAATTGTGAGTAACTCTTCGTAATGAATTCAGGATCAAATCCGTAGCCAACTCTTGGCTTATGGGAAATCCGAGTCTATCAAGTGGTCAACATATCCCTTCATCTTCATAACATGAGGACTAACCGACGCACCTTCGGTCATCTTGCAAGAATGTAGGTTCTTGACTGTCTCGAACCTTTCTTGCCTAGCTTGCTTTGTTGGAACATTTCTTTCAAATGTACCCATGTCGTAGGCTTCCATTAGTTCCATGTCCTTCGAAGCTCGGGAACCATTGTTGCCGACATAATACATGCAACATCAGTAGAATCGTTGACATGCTTATTATGCGCATCCTTCACAGCTTTCGTAGCATTGGCTGGTGGGTCCTCAGGGATTGGAGCATCCAGGACATACAACTTGCGTTCATGCTTGAGAACGATTCTCAAGTTTCTGAACCAGTCAAGAAAGTTAGTCCCAGATAGCTTATCCTTCTCAAGGATGGATCGCAGTGACAGGGGATTATTGTTACTTGAAGAGGCCATTGATCTACAATAAAGATTATGCAAAGTTTATTTTAGTATAGAGGAATAGACTCCCACTAAATTAACAACCCTCCTAAAACATATTGTTTATTTAGGGGACTAAAATCCATATTTCACCTAATTCTATGACAGCTATGGCATGAAACACAGAACTAGATTATTTAGGTAGGTAACAGTTACCAATTACATCTTATGTAATTTTAAATACTTTTATGAGATATGGGACATCTTATGTTTTAGCATGTTTTTTATCTCATCATGTGCCTAAAGCTCAAAACTATTTTGATAGCTTTATTAAGTCGGACCATTTTAAACATTTAGGTAACTCTTACCCAACTTGTCTTACCAAGATAACACAATACACCCAAATATGGTGAAACTATATTAATGTGATCGAGGCCTTAACAAGTGTTTAAAATGGATGGCTCGAGACTTAAAACTTAATAGAGGAATTTTATTCAGCTTTAAGTGATTTTATGTAAACAATGAAATATCATATATTTTATTCATTTGTTCAATCACTAAACAATTTGGAAATTTTTATACTTGTTCACTAATAAAAGAATTTCCGTGCGCTAGGATTAGTTAGACGGCGGTCCCGCTGATTAAATTAAAATTCGCTATAGAAAATCATATTTTTCATGCGCTAGAATTTCCGTGCGCTAGGATTAGTGATTTTATGTAAACAATGAAATATCATATATATTTTTTTAGGAGACGAATTTCAATTTCGAAAATTAAAATTCGCTATAGAAAATCATATTTTTCACTGATTTTATAATCCTAAATTAACCCTTTAATTTATCCGAAACTAAGTCAATTAAAACATCTTAATTAACCCGGGCCCACATCTAACTAATCATCTTATCCTAATCCAATTAGGACTTAAGATATTTGAATCCTAGCATATCACCAATAACAAAATTCTCGATATTTATCTCTATCCAATACGGATAACGAAACCGATTTTGCTAATATCTCCTAATCTAATTTGTTATTTTCCTCTTATCAAATAGAAATTTCATAATAGAATAGATATAACGAGATAAATAAATAATTTTGAAAAATAATTATTTGCAATTTCGGTCCTCATCCAAATAATCACAAACATGTAATTGAATCATGAACTACTATCCCAATCGAACCTAATCATATTAGTTTCGAATTAATATTCGAGACTTATACAATTTAAGAAACTTAAAACAATGTAACCTAAATATGCATACTTGAATTACAAAGATTTCATCCATGCATCAATACACGAAAAATAAAGATTATACCTAATGGTGTCATGGATCACGAACCCGAAATTCAATTCACTTAAAATTATTCGAATTAACCTAACATGGTTACTAGCTTGTACTGAAACTGATTTCAATTAAATCACGAATATATGTATGATATACACAAAACATGATAATAAATCTCATAGAAAACTTATGTATATCACATATACATCAACTATTAACATGCTTTGAATCATATATCATGTATATATCGAAGAAAACATGCAATGAATTTAATGGAATCGAACTCGATGGCTCTGATACCACTGTTGGGTTTTGGGGTTCATACGCAGCGAAAATTACAAAACAATTTTGACAAAAACCTCAACAAGATCCGAATCTAATTCCATTAAAAATGTTTAAACCATGAAAACTTAATCATACCTGGTCGCAATATACCTTTCTCAAGGTTGATCGATCTTTAAGGCGCGCCAACGACGAACGCCCTCTACCAAAGTCCAATCACAACGAACGGCCGAGATTCGAAGTGATAGCTTCGAGAGAATACCAAACCTTTTTGTTTCTCTCCAAAATGATCCAGAGCATACCAAAAAAAACCTAATTCATTTCTAAAACGAAAATAGAGTTTCGGCCCTTAATCTTTCCTACGTGTGTTCTAACTTAAAACCGTCTAGACGGTTAAGTAAATTACACATATACCCCTACTTAAATAAGTATAAGTGTAATACACCACAAGGACATTTATGTCATGAATTTTATCATATAAAATTTATTTTTCGAACCATCATAAAATCTCGCAAAACCATTCTTAGTGTGCGACCCAATAGGCTCATACAACGTTGTTTGTGTACCAAAATACATTTTGGTATACAAGTCATAAGCGACCTCTAGCAAGACATTATGACTACCCAAGTTGTACGAATACCAAATCGATACAACCTAATCAATAGTGTATATAACATCCTTTTGTCACATGATATCCTTTTGTTCAAACGTATAGGCATGGAATTGTCATCCAACATGTTCAATCGTACTAGTCTCGATCTCTAGGTGGGCTGAAAACATCCAAGTGACATTGATCAATATCAATTCACTTAGACTATGCCTTTTAACAGATCTAACACATCGAGGGATCCACTGGATATCTCTCTTTATATGAGAGGGACAAATTCTATCTCGATTACACAACTTCATCACATTGCTCACACAGAAACCAATCACAACATTTATAATCGTTCGGTTAAAGACAACGTTTGATTGTGTCAAATCACTGTGTTCCTAATGTTGAAGTCTCTGGTAATCTTAAGTCAGAGGACTGAAAAAATATACCTATCATGAGAAACAACTATGACTTAATCCATGTGATGTTCTCATAGCGGGTCGGTCCAAGACTTTGTTCCCTAACAAGTACTCGTGGTCTTGATTCGTATCCATATACGTATAATCATCATATGATCATCAATCAAGACTCACACTAGTCTTAATTCATTATAGTTCCCAAAGATAATGATCGACTAGGGACATTTAGGATATTTTTGTAAATACCCATGGATCTTATTATAATGTAAACATGCAAATTAATTATAATAATAAGCAAATGAAATCCTCTATTTTATTAACTAAAAGTATTCATAAAGACAGTTAATGGATCGACCTAGGGCACATGCCCCAACAGTCACTACATTCTTTATGCATGTTCTTCTCATACTCAAAGCATCAGCAACTACATTTGCTTTGTTTGGGTGGTACTCCAAAGTGAAATCATAATCCTTGAGAAACTCAAGCCACCTACGTTGTCTCATGTTCAATTTACTCTGAGTAAACAAATATTTCAGACTCTTATGATATGAAAATACTGTAAATCTCTCGCCATACAGATAGTGCCTCCAAATCTTCAATGTGAAAACTACTGCTGCTAGCTCAAGATCATGAACAAGATAATTTATTTCATGAACCTTGAGTTGCCTCGAAGCATACGCTACAACCCTGCCTTCCTGCATCAGCACACAGCCCAAGCCTGAATGAGAAACATCAATATAAATCACTAATTCTTTCCCTGATTCAGGTAGTGTAAGAATATGTGTCGTAGTCAATCTGTCTTTCAACTCCCTGAAAGCAGATTTGCACTCATCTGACCACATAAAATCAACATCTTTTTGTGTTAGCCGAGTCATTGGCAAAGCAATATGGGAAAATCCCTCAACAAATCGTCTGTAATAACCCGCTAACTCTAGAAAACTTTGAACCTCTGACACTGTGGTAGGAGTAGGCTAATCCCTGATTGCCTCAACCTTAGTTGGATCAACCGATATCCCCTCGGCATTAACCACATGTCCAAAAAATCTGACCTCTAAAGACCAGAATTCGCACTTACTAAACTTGGCATACAGCCTATTATCCTTCAGAGTCTGCAATGTAACTCTGAGGTGGTGTGAATGTTCTTCCTCAGTCTTCGAATAAATTAAAATATCATCGATAAATACAATGATAAACTGGTCAAGATAGGGTTTAAACACCCTACGCATCAAATCCATGAACATAGCAGGAGCATTAGTGAGCCCAAATGGCATCACTGTAAACTCGAAGTGCCCGTAGCGAGTACTGAAAGCTGTCTTCGAGATATCCTCATCCCTGATCCTCAGTTGATGATAACCAGACCTCAAATCAATCTTTGAGAAATATTTGGCACCCTTCAACTGATCAAACAAATCATCAATCCTAGGTAATGGATATTTGTTCCTGATAGTCACCCGATTCAACTGTCTATAATCAATGCACATTCGTAGGGTTTCGTCCTTCTTTTTTACAAAAAGAACAGTGCTCCCCACGGTGACATGCTAGGATGAATAAACCCTTTCTGAAGCAACTCCTCAAACTGAGTTTGTAACTCTCGTAATTCCTTCGGTGCCATATGGTACGGAGGAATAGATATAGGTTTAGTTCCAGGAAGAAGATCAGTGATGAAATTAATGACTCGTGGTGGTGGTAATCCAGGCAAGTTAGATGGAAAGACTTTCGGGAACTCACAAACCATTGGTATCTCATTAACCTTAAGTTCCTGTCCAGGCTCTCCAAAAGAAATAACTCCCGCTAATACCTCTAACTCCTGAGGTGAAGCTTCCCTTCCACGAGTTGCAATTCGTGAAGGATTATAGCCCTTATAGACTATAATGTCATAAAGGTTAGGAATATGGAATATCGTCGTCTTATGGAAACAATCAATACTAGCATGATACGCTGATAACCAATCCATCCCCAATAAGGCATCGAATTTCAGGAACTCTATTACCCTTAGATCAATGGGAAACTCATTCTCCCCAATTTTAACTATACATCTCTCACAGATCAGGTTAGGATAAACCTTCTCACTCACTGTTGTGCTCAAAATCAAAAATGTATCGGCTCTGACAGGTTTCAATTTTAATTTATCAGCCATTGCTTCAGCAATAAATGAAACTGTAGAACCAACATCAATTAATGTATGCATATCTCGACCACGAATATTTAATATACCTTCCACAAGTCTCCGATTGGCTTTCGGATCTGCCTCTGCCATTGCATGAGCCTGTCCTCGTGTAGGTGGAATATTACTGCATATGGAGGTGGCATGTGGCATAGAACATTCCCTCGCAATGTGTCATGTCTGCCCACATCTGTAACATATCACTGGTGCCCTCTGCGGTAGACTACATCGTCCTGCGAAGCCTGTTCCGATCCACTCGATCTCTGTGAAGACTGTGACCTACCCCTACCTATCTCTTTAGACTGTGAAGGCGGCAAATGTGGTTTAGCTACTGAAGCCTGAGAGACTGGTGCAACCGATGCACTGACAAATGTCTTCCCCACAGAACCTACTGGTGTAGAAGTGCCCGCTACACTCCTAAAACTTTTCCTTGCCCGAACATAACCAGATCCCTGGACTTTCTGACTTCCAGAGAAGTGTGGAACTGGTGGTAGCGTTGCAGCAACTGTACTAGAAGGTCTAGCTAGCATAGCTGCCTCTACTTCCATCGAACTCTCAAATATGAAAGCATAACTGGTGCGAGGATGAGAAGAAACCACAACTCTAATCTCATACCTCAGCCCACTAAGGAACAAGTCAATCTTGTTCTCCTCCAACTCAACCATCTCTGAAGCAAATTCACTTAACTCAATGAACCTCCGCTCATACTCCCTAATAGACATCATTCCCTGCTTTAATTGAGTAAATTCAGTCTTCTTCCTGTTCTTGACTAATTTGGGAAAATACTGCCTGTAAAAGACTGTCTGAAACTGGGCCATGTGGTGATTGTCTATCCATCTCTTCAACAAATTCCACCATTTATGTGCGTAATTAATCAGCAAAAAGGTAACTAGTTTCACTTTAAATCGATCCTTTACATCCACAGCAACGAAGCGTTGCTCCATTTCCAGAATCCAGGTCTCAGCTACTTCTTCCACCATAGTACCATCGAATCTCATGATATCATACTTCATGAATTCCTTACGAGTTTTGAGAAATGCAACCTTCTCAGAATCCTCTGGCATCTTGGCAGCTCTCTCCGGCACCAACCAATGGAACTACTGGTTGTATCGGAGCTGCTACTGTCTTAGCTACTCACTCAGCTCTGCTAACCTCGGGATTGGTTGCAGGCTGTGCCTCAGGTCTCAATACTTGTTGGTCCAATCTGAGCCATCAGCATTGTCATTATCTTAGCCTAAGACTCCATTAACTGCTGTATTTGCTACTCCATTCTAGATTTCCACTGATCCTCTATTTCCCTGTTACCATGAGGTTCTGACCTCTATGATATTTCCCCTTTATCCGCCATTAAATTTTGTGGTCAATGAAAAATAAGATCATCAGGAAACAGTTAACCAATTCAAGAAAATCATATCTATATAATATAAATCAATATATGCAGCAATTAACGTATAATACAATTTTCGTTTTCTCCCCCTAAAACAGATAAATATTGTTTATCAAACCCTAAGTTTATTTGTAAGTCAAATCTCAAAGTCAATAAACTTAGGTTTCAGTATGATAGTATATGCTATCATTCACTTTCAACACCATTCAAAAGTGAAAGAGAATCAGAGCCTTACTTTTGATACCATAATGTATCACATTACCACTTTTCTCCTAAAAGTGATAAAACGTAGGCTCGATACCAAGCTGTGACATCCCCTATCTCGATTAGGTAAAATACCCAGCTTGAAACCCTAATTAATCCCACTAACCTCGTAGACTTAACTAGAGCCAGCATCCTCTCCATTCATACCTGATAAACTCAACCTGTATATTCATATCGAATTTAACTATCAAAGTAATACGCAGCAGAAATAATTTTTTATTTTTTTTCGATATAATTGAATATAAGGAAATACGGAGTTTACCAAAACTTCCAAACCATTTAGAAAATTACCTCAACCCTGTTTATATACATCAAAATAAGTCAACAGAGTTATATAGATACAATAGGTCATTACAGCGTAGAGAAGACTCGAGACTCCTAAATCTTCTCTTTCCCTTTAGCTGAAGTGTTGGGTTGCGCATCTGAAATGTTTAAAAGGAATGAGCACTCCAACTAGCTCTGTAAATACAGATTCACAAGTATGCATCAATATTCCATATAGTATTCAAGGAAAACATGCAATAACAACATGATCCAACAATATCTAACATGGATATGGAAAGCATATAGATTCAATCCATATTCAGATGCAAAGCAAATAATTTGAACTGTGATACTGTGATTCTCATTTATTTCATAAAACTAGGGCCGATTACCCATCGACGCCATTAATGCGATTGCTAGACCAGTATGTTGGTCTTCATACTCTCTAGCCCATCCATTAATGCCCAATGGTTCTATCCCAAACCCTCTAATGTGCATGTAATCCATACAACCTATTGAATTGAGCATGAGTTATATATAGGCCGGGAAGGGAACCCATCTCCTATAAACCTATTCTCAAAACCAGGAGTTATAGTATGGTCACATCACACACCGTTTTTCCATTTATCAAAAACCATCACAGTGTAACCAATTCCCCATTCCATGCCAACAACTAAATGAACTATATATTCTAAATAACCAGACAACATTGATAAATAAGTGAATCCGTACTTACCTTGTCTAAGTCCACTCCCAATTTCCTAACTTTTCGGGTCCCTAACTTTCTCCCAGTCAATCCACACCTATCATAAACCAATCATAGTAAATATAGGTCTAATATAGTCTATTATAACTATTAGAAACTCCTAAATCAGTCCCTAACCTCATCATTCAAGATTCATAAGAAAAACATCACTGTTGCTGTTCTGGGCATGGATTAGCGTTCTAATCCCTGCCTGTACTGCCTGTTCTTCAAAATTTCAGTGCACACTAGCGCGCTAGACCAAAGAACGCGAGCATACTTCTCGCAACTCCAATCCCACCAAAACACCTCCAAATCGATACCGACATCCACAAATTCATTCCCAATAGCTTAGAAACATCAAATATGAGGTGAGGGACTAAATTGGAACAACAACAACTCTTTTTACTTTGATTTCCTACAATCACCTCCAATTCAAACTTTGATAAATACTAAAACTAAATATACCTACGTGTTCCTCGCGAGGCGTTCTACTAGTTAAGCTCCTCAACTTGGCTCGAATCGTCGTCTCGGACAACTTGTCACAGTCGGAATCAAACCCCCGGCTTCCGTTTTTCATTTGATCGAAAGAATTTGATATATATCAACTGTTAAGTTGATATATATATATAGATTCCTCGAGATACGTGTCGTGTCATCTCTGGATCGATCAAGCCATTGATGTGCTAAAATGACACGCGCTAACGTGACACTAAATTTTACACATCTTTACTTACGTTTCGTTCGAGACGATCAAATGATATATAAAATTACTAGTTTCTTAATTTCCATTATATATATATATATCCTTATATATAAATATATATATATATATTTCGTGTTTATCGCTTCCGATAAATCCGCCGATCACGTCCACGTGTAGCCACGAGCATGCACTTCTTTGCCACGTCTCCCTCATCACTCATAGTGTACCGGTATTTCGTAATTTATAGTGTATTTATCCCGTATGAGCGTGTATATACCATATCGATATATACAACCTATTTATATTTTAGTTGTGCAAACCAAACACCATACATCATATAAACGCACACACACACACTAATAGGGATATGCCGATCTGAACCCTATACCTAACTCGGATTATTTAATAACTGGGTTAACACTAATCACCAGCTTAAGGTAACTGGTCGTTACATATATAGCTAGAAATATAAGCTACAATTTTGCTTTATTATGTCAACACATATTCTTACATAAATAAGAAGTCTTAGGATGAACCTCTAACTTCTTTCATAGTTTAGGTATCATCAAGCAAACATTGTAATCAAACTATAGTTCCACTTTCCTCTAAGGCATCCTTGTATTCGATTTCAATTTATAACAATTCTCATACTTGAGTTAACTGAATGAATTACACAATGATATCATAGATCCCTGGATCAATCGTTTGTAATATTCAATTATTTCAAGCTAACTTTCTTTTTTTACCTCCGTGTTGAATATATGACAATCTCATATTGTCTTAATCACAGTCAAATCCCCTAATTTGTTGTTAATATTCAATACTCTTATAATTAATTAACCTTTGAAACTTAGTACTGACACTTGCAAAATCTGTCTGAACGAGTTTACCGTCACAATTTACAATTCTATACTAAATGCTCGTGCATTTTCTAGGTCTTCAAAGATTCCATTCTTCTTATTATTGATCACAAAATAACAACTTATTTAAAATAGGATTTTACAACTTAATACCCTTCATTAATGAACAAAGCATGAGTTCTACTAAGTTCTAGTGATTTCCACCATCCACATAAAATGATCCAGCAACCGCCTGAAATCATCTTGTAAATATATCCTGAACTCTGATCATGTCACTGTGACAACCAGATTTCAACTAACTCTTGAGAACAACTTATTTCACCTTATTATCAGAATGAGTTGTCAATCTCAGGCAATGAATACTCACTCCCATTACTACATATTATTCTTTTGATTCCTCAAATCCTCATATTCATTGACCACTCATTCTCCCCAATTTAGACTATACCAGTTTAATAGATAAGACTATGATATCTTACCAACTCACTGCTATATTCTAGATTAAACTATTCTTCAGTTTAGCCATTTTAATTTTTTTCAACTTTTTGTGTTTTATTACATTCTTACTAGTCTCAATACTAGTATTAAATCTCATCTCAAAGTGGTCCACCATCTTTGAGTTTACCCCAAAATCATTCAGTACTCTTTTGTTTCACAATTTCCATTCTCCTAAAACACATCCCAAGGTTTTGATCCAATAGATACTTCTCCACCGACTATTATTTGTTTAATAATATTAGTGAGAACAAAGACCATTGACGACAATTAATAGGAGAAGAGTTTAATTTCATCTTTATAACTTGTCCTTATGTCTTTCCTTTTCAATCTTTTCGAGATTAAGACTCTTCCAAGCTCTAACCTTCAAAACCTTCTCATATCATGAGAAATAAATGGACTTCAACCATCTTATTATCGTTCAAGAAAGACATAACTCTCATATCTACCACGTAGATATAGTATAACACAACAAATAACATATCTCTGTCTTTTATCTTTTAGTTACCCCCCAAATTCAAGATAAAAATTGTTTATCAAACCCTAAGCTTATTCATAACTTGAGACAACTCTCAGAGTTAGTAAACTTAGGTTCCGGTACAAAGAAATATATGTTATCACTTTAAAAACAATCCGAAAGTGAAAACAAAATCAGAGCCTCGTACATGATACCAAATTGTATCAACATTACCACTTAACTCTAAAGTGATAAACCTTAGCTCTTTAGACTATGAAGTAGGCTCTGACCAATCTCTGATACTAAACTATATCAGAGTTATTTAATGTAACAAATCCCTTAAACTTAAGCTCTAACACCAAGCCTGTAGCATCCCCTAGCAGATTAGGGTGCTACCCAGCCTGAAACCCTAATTAAGCCTGGATTACCTAATTCCCTAACTTTTTGGTTATCACACACTTTCTCGGGGATCCACAACCTATCATCAATCATTTGTAATCAATATAGTTTTGTTACCCTATGTTTAGAACCCCTAGGTCAATCCCTAAGACCTTAGGAAATTTTATGCAAAACACAGAACAGTTGTTGTTTTCGGGTGTGGAAGCGCTATCCCTCAGTAGGTGGGGCATGCTCCTCCAACAGGCTTCATCCCAATTGATGAAGGGAGGGCATTCCTCTGTTAGGTGGAGCGTGCTACACCCTGCACTTTCTTGACGAGTGAACAAGGCAGCAACCACTGTTTCCCTACCAAATCATCATATCATCCTCAAATACACTCTTAAATCATCCGGGAGGACCTTTAGTGAGGTAACAAACCATTTTCAATCATTAAACAACATAATTCAAAGAGATTTCAACAACTACTAACGATTGAACTTCAACCAACTCAAAAACAAAACTTACGAAAGTGATGATCTCTGAATTCTGAGTTGCTTAAGCTCCTCAATCTAGTCCAATTTAGCTCCCTGAATTACTTCCTTCCATCAGAACCAAACTCCCAAACCCTTTCTCTCGATTTTTAGATTGATCGAATGAGATAATGACGAGAATTATATATATATATATATATATGGATTTTTCTCGAGATACGCATCTCGTTATCTCGAGACCGATCCAGCGATTGATGTGTTAAAGTGACATTCCTTAAAGTGACACAAATTTTTACACATCAAGCACTTACGCTCATCTTAAGGTTGATCAAACAATCCATATTTTTCAAACCAACTTTATAACTTTAACATATATATTTATATGTCCAATATATATAAATATATATATATATATATATCTCGTGTATTTTCTTGCCAATAAATTCATCGGACATGCCCACGAGTATTCTCAGGTATGCACATTCATTTCATGACCCCATCGTCGCACTTGGTGTACAGACAACTTGTTATTTATTTTACTTGTTCTCCAGTTATAGGATTGTATTAATCTCTTATTAATTCCACAACCTATAAAGTTCATTTAACATTCAAACAAACATAAATCATCACGCACACACTAATCGAGGTAAGTCGAACTAAATCACGAGCTTAACTCGGGTAAATTAGGATTTGGATTAACATTAATCACCAACTTAAGGTAACAAGTCATTACAGCAGGGGCCAATGGCCCTTGGTCAATTTAATCCAAGGTCTAATTTGGCCCATGTAGCTTATGCATGGGGGGAGCATTTGTTCCCCCTCCTCCACCCTCTCGAGCAAGAAGCCTAAGAGTGGTTGGGTGGGGGTGCCTCAACTTGGAGGCCCCTCCTCCCTTTTAACAGCGGACTGTCGCCGCCCTTCTTCAGTGACCGCGGCGACCCTGCCATCGCCCCTATCCGGTGCATCTCAATGACGTTTCCCCTTTTATGAGGTCATTTTTTCACCATTACGCCCATTAAGATTCTTTACCATTAACGCAACCAAACCAAGCTTGTAAATCAACTTGAATATGAAAATGAGAGAGTATGGATAATGAGTTTATCTTCAAAGGGGACTTTGGAGCACAACACCCGCCATGAAATCACCAACAAAGCTCTCATCTATATTTCTCTTTAATTTTGGGGTTTTGAACAAAAAGAGGCTAGGGTTTACAATTAGATTTATATAGTGGGACCAATTAGTGTAGGGTTTATGAAATTACTAAATTACCCCTAGGGCAGGTCTTTTGGATTTTGGGTCGTTACAACATCCCTAGTTTTAAAGAACTTTCATCCTCGAAAGTAAAAGTAAAGTACATCTATAGTCCAATGTGTCTATTCGTAGCGATTTCTTTTACGACCCATTTTTTTAACTGATGCAAATCCGCACTTGAGAAATTTTCTTATACCCCGCGTAAAATAAAATCTTACTCTTGCTCTAACTTCTCAATAGTATTATTTTCGTCCCACAGGCCAAAATTCATAAGGTCTGTGTTGTATAGGCCCCAATATAGTCATTATACCTTAGCTACCTGCCAAGTCCTTGTATCCTCACACATTTTTGGGTATTCCTTTGTAATCTACAACGAAGTCAATGGGCACCCAAGTAGAAAGAACCATACTGAGATGTGATTTGGCACCTATTTATGTCGAAAAATATCTATACCTATCTAGCAACAAATCCATATCTCCAACTAGTAATAGGAACAAGTATAGCTATCTACTATGATATGAATACTAGCACACCATCTCGGTTACACATATCAATGAGTGACTTACAATGTCCTTGAGACTTATCTGTGGAGGCTACAAATGAGCAGACATAAAATTCTTTTTTTTTGAAATTTTAACATCATCGTTATTACACGTTTATCGACGTTAATTTTTGTGTAATCATAATTCAATTCAACTTTTGACCAATGCTCCACCTCGTAACTTCTCTGTCACATTTAACCATTTACTTACACAAGAAGCTTCCACCCTTTGTAAAATGTGGATTAATCATCATCTTCGCTATCCTTAAGTGACTTTCAATACTCATTTGTATGCGCTTTATTACATCATAATTTTTGTTTCCTACCAAGGTCTCCTATTGTAATCACTTGAATTTCTGGAGACTTGTCGCATCGCGTCTCGTACTAATCAACTATTACGATCATGGGTGGTTGTTTTAAATTATTTCGGCATTGTCAAGGTTCACATTTATTGCATAAGTATCTCTTATCGTCCTCCCAAGCTAACTCTTAACTCTTATAGTTTATTGAACTTCTCTCTCTGACAAATCAATGGTGGTTTAATTTTCATGTCGTTTCTTGATAATATAAAGCCCATACCTTGGGTTTTGTCATTAAGGACTTGTAACTCACGACAATCCAATTATTTTAAATTCATAATTTACGCTTAACATTTCAATTTGTTACTCGTGTACGTTACTACTGTCGCATTTTCTTATTTGTTCTTTGGGTATTCAAAAACTAATGTACACAACTTGGTACTCAGTACTTAGACGAGTGTAACTTATACGTCATGCCATTTAAGAATTTTATTCAAGGGTACCCCAACTTCAAGATGATTTACGCTCGCAACCTTTTATTTCATCAGAATGAATTTCCAAGCCTACTTCACCAACACAAGCGATTATGGTTTTAGACTTTTATATTGTCATTATCCTTTATCAAATGAGTTAACTTTCAATGTGGATAAGGTACACATCCCTCGATTCATCAAAAACAACGTACATGCATTCCTTTGTAATTTGTACTTAAGAAAAGTTAGTTAGTGTAAATCCTCTCTACACAACTCAGATTTACCTTATGCCTAGACGAACCTTCCATGTCATATAAACTACTTATATTTTTGTTACTTGTTAAGGCGTCAACCTTAATTGTTTGTGTCTCTCACCACTTATTGATATTCTCAACATTTGGTTGTCATTAAAAACTTATCACTTACTCATTTAGGTTGCTTTTCATGTTTTCTTACAACATTCGGTTAGGATTTTCACTTTGGAATTTACTATAACCCTTCAGGCACCTAAGTGTTAGCAACACTTTGTTTAACAATTCCTAATGGCGTCAAATTTAGAAGATCTTATATCAACCTAGAGATACATGTTTCATAACTAGCTTAAGATATGTCCTCATCCTTCTTAATTATCACATTGTTCGTGTTATATGGTATTAACCTTATTGGGAGTTGATCCTACCCTAGGATTTCCAACTTTAATCGTCAACCTATCTTTAGTTGTTCATTTATTCTTTCCAAAACCATTTAGTCCGGCTCATAAAGTAACGTTCTCTTAAACCGAGAAATTTTGAGTTACTTTCCATAAGAGCTTATCATGATTGCTCATGACATCACCATATCAATTTAGAATTTTTATTTTTTTGGAAATGGTACTCCCCTTGCGAATCTTAAGACTACGAAAAGCTATCGTAGTACGTGTTTTCTCTCTTGAGTTCGCAATTCTTTATATATCCAATTTATTTATTCAATTTTTCATGGGTCGATCCTATTTTAGGATCCCCAATTTTAAGTATCAAATCATTCTTCATTTAGATTAGGTGACAATAGTCCTTTCTGTTATTTCTCAACGTTATTTTTCCTTCATCCACCCCTGACTAATTAGGTTCCTCTTTCACTTTAGAGTCGTTAGTTCATGTGTCCAATCACCTCAGAAATATTCTTTTTGTTTAGGTATCCCTAATTTTAATGATTCACCTACTGTAACGGCCCGTTTCATTAACGCCATTATTTCTTTCATAATTTCAAACATGGACGCCAGCTCAAATCCACTTGGACGTCGCGGGTAGGCTAGGACACACGTCGACCTAGATACACTAGTAAATTATATGTTGTATTGTTTAATAGCGATGCATTTTATGGAGTTATTTGTTAAATATATCGCATGTGTGTATGTTGAATGGTTATATCGTGCGAGGTCATGTGACGGGTAGTCCCCTCAAAATGTGTGTCAACGCGGGTATCAAGAGGCGAAGTACGGGTACACTAGGGAACTCATCTAATTCATGTTAATATGACTAAGGAATTCAATTGAAATGGGTAATGTAACCATACGCTAATTATATTGAAACTTAAATAATAGATTATGGCGGCCTCGTGTCGAGATGCGGGGCACTGGATATCGGGTAGTCGAAGGTTAGTGAGACCATGAGTTAGTTTATTTTGATAAATAAAACACTAACCATATGGTCTGATAAGGCTAAATATAATGTGACTTAATTAAATTAAGAAAACCTATAGTTTGTAACCAATAAGGAAGGGACAACATGTTTATGAACCACAAGAAAATCCTCGAGATACGTACGCACAGTTGATCTTAATCAAACATATATATAGAACTTAGTGGAATGTTGATCAAACCACTCACACAATTCATGCAAAATTCAAAGAAAATCTGAGGAAGAGAGGGATTACAAGCTGGAAATTCAACACATTAGAGATCAAATCAATAGATCAAACCAAGGTAATCATCATCTTCATCTTCAACACTCTTTAATGAACCCATTTTTATATGATTTAGTGAAATTTGGGTTTGATGATTAAATCTCTGATGTTTGATGAATTACATGTTATTAGATCAGTTTCATAGAGAATTTAGTAATGGTTTAACAAGAATTGGAAAGTTTGGTGAATGCATGAGATTTAGAGAAATTAGGTTAATTTGATGTTCTGAAGTGTTCTAGTTGTTGCTTCTAAGTTAATAATGTATGGAGAGGATGTAAACCAGGTTGGAGTAGCTAATTGAGAGGGGTAGGACAGAATTCTCGACTTGAGAATTCTGTCACAAAAGGCAATTAGCGTGCTAACTAGGCTAATTAGCGCACTAATCGTTCTGGGTTTCCAACTATTTTTTAAAATGAAAAACAGTAGCGCGCTAGACAGATTCCCTAGCGCGCTAGGTAGATCCATTAGCGCGCTAACTTCACTTAGCGCGCTAGGTAGATCCATTAGTGCGCTAACTCCACCTAGCGCGCCAGGTAGATCCATTAGAGCTCATGACAGATAAAATATTAATTTAAGGCTGTTTTAGTGATTTTCAACTTAATACATGTCTAAACACTTATAAACAACCTAAACTTATAAAATTGGACTTTAAGGACTTAATGGATCGTAGCTCGGTGTTGGGGAGTTGACGGGTCGGATACGGGAGTCTGTGGGAGGTCGGAGAGCGGTTTGAGATCTCTAAAACCCAACTAAAAACTCTGAGTATTTGATTATGTTTTAAATTCATTCATATCATTTCCTTGTTGTTTTAGTATTCCATTCTATTACTTGGACGTGGGTTGAGGTTACTCCCCCGATTTCCTGGTTGTGTGTTCATGATGTTACGGGATCGGTAGCACGTGTGACCCGGCCCTCAGTGAACGTCAACCTGAGCTTGCCCTTAGTGCACGTGTCGGTGACTCAATGGATTTGGCCAGCACCGCGAGGGACGAAGTGTCAAGCTAGCTGGGCGCGACCACTGGTGGGAACTTAGTGACCCAAAGTACAGTCTAGTCCATCTGGAACGAGCACACACATTTGTTAGCTTAGCTGTTATCTATTCATGCGATGAGCCATTTACAGTTGTCTGTCTTTACATTCTCGCATGTATATTTGACAATACTT
The DNA here is from genome assembly GCA_039657325.1 of Stephania cephalantha. Taxonomy (NCBI): domain Eukaryota; kingdom Viridiplantae; phylum Streptophyta; class Magnoliopsida; order Ranunculales; family Menispermaceae; genus Stephania; species Stephania cephalantha. The sequence goes on along the minus strand of CM077569.1, from coordinate 46,502,387 downwards.
CTTGCATTTCCATACTTTATTTATATGAATGCTTAGAGGGGTTCCTTGGGATTTTACTTACTATACTCGTGATCTGTCTTTTTGTGATGATTGAGTGCAGATCCTAGTACTAGTAGGGGCAAGGGGATCCTAGGCGACTACATCTAATTGCCCACTATCGAGGACCTACTAGTACATGCTTATTTTGATATTTTGTATTATTTTGGGTATTGGGGACTTGAGATGACACAGTACATGTATATATACCTTGTTTATGGTAGTTGTCGCTTATATACAGAGTACTCTTCCGAGTTTTCCACAGTAGAATTTGCTCTTATGAATAATGTTTACCATGCTAAATCACTTATTCTAATTGTATCAATTAAGGCTTCCACTGATATATGTCAACTTGTAAGATGCAACCTACTAGTATGGTTAGGCATTAGAATAAACTTTTAAATACTTAAAAGAGAATAAGTTATGAAAATTATGGTAATCTACTAACTAATTTGATAAAACACACGTGGACATGAATTTTGAGACAAGAGGTGAACAGACAGGTGTCGGACACGTGTAGTTGGGTCCCACCGGGCAAGGAATATACGGAGACACGTCACCTCGGGGCTGCTGGGCTGCCACACCTACCATTAGGTTCATTATGATATCATTAACTATGACATACGCTTTCAAACCATACTAACTCATGTCTATCATTTAGTTTGAGGCATTCCTTAATCATTCCATCTTGATACTGTCGTCGCGTACACCTCATTCTAATTTTATCAAGTTTCGATATCCCCAGTTTTATGAGTCAACTCCAAATAGTTAAGTTAAAGCAATTTATTTCTGTGTTGGTTGCCTTTAATTTGTATCATCTTAATCTCGGATCTAAAGTCTTTACGGCATCTACTAATTCTACTAGGCAACGAGATCCTCACACGCAACAATTTCACCAAAAATAGTCCTTGACTTGGGATCCCCAATTTTAGTAACTCGCCTATCTTCGAGTATACTAATTTGACATTTTGTATTCACTGGATTTTCTCATTGAATTGTTTTGAGGTACTCCTTAACTTCTCATCTACTGATCAATACATCGTGTGCTTATATTTCACATAAACCTTCATTTTAGGATTTCTCAATTTCGATATTCAACCCATTGAATATTGTTTTAGATTTAACTTTCTATTACATAAGGTCGATCAAAACTTGAGTAAGGTGATTCAATTACCTATATGTCAAATCCAAATCGAAACTTTTTCAAAGTCTTGAGTTTTCATCAAAAATCATATTTCCCAAACATAGTTATTTCCACGAGAAAATATAAATTATCCTCACGTTTCGAGCAATTTGTAAAATTCCTTTCGAATCGATTCGGTCGATGGAATTTAAAAATAAATCATGACCACATGAAAGTTTGTATTCCAACAGCAAAATAGTAACATAAGTCTAAACCAATACTTTGCACTTTTTCATTTAGTCAAAATCTTTAAATTTAGTAAAACCTAGGTTTCATGCAAATCGAACTGGTCCAAATCGTCATAAATTCGATTAAATCAAGGAGTCTCAACCATTTTAGTTGAATATGAGTAAGACTCTTTTTTTAAGACCAAATGAAATTACGATGGCAAATCTCTGAAATACACACAAGTCTACTCACCTTTTTTGTTAGAACACCAAGGAAAATAAGTCGTTTTCCTTTTACACTTGTTTATATTTTCAAATCTTGTAAAAATATGTAAAGTTCTTCCTAAATTTTTTTTATCAAAATGTGGTATGCAATAAATCGAAACTCCACCCAAATCATGATCCAATATAGTCGAAAGAATTCTTTTTTTGAAGAAAAATAGGTTATGTGTAACAACATGGGTTAAACTAGAGTAATGACCATCTAGTCGAATTACACCCCAATATCTTGCATTTCTAATCGAGAGTTAGAAATCTAATAATACACACGTCCTTCATATCTTGAATTAAGTTTTCAAGTTGAGCTCCATAGCCGAATTAACTTAATTTTGTTGTTTAAGACCAAAATTTTTTATATCCTTACTAGGATCGATGACCTTCATTTATAAACAAGGCATCATGACTTTTAACTATTTAAATAAAGTATCAAGTGTCAAAGTTACTTCTCTGAAGTGTGACCACGTCACTACTCCCCTTTGCTTATATAGCGTGGCGTCTCACTGCCCTTTCAAGTCTCATGATTTTTGTTTGAGAATTTTATTTGCTATACTACTATTAAGTATAGGCACATTATACTATGTAATTTCCAATCACAGCTTATTCGTTCTCACAGTAGTTGTTGCAAATATCACTTGAAGCGCGTGTCGGTTCTCCCTCAATGAGTTCGCTTCTATTTCTTTGCATCATTTATTTTCATTCCCTCCACTGTCTCGTGGGATTCAAATTCCTTATCCACTCGTGGAAACTATCAGAGACACTTAAAATAATAGGGAAGACAATTATCTATATATCTAATGATATATTCATATTTACAAGGCAACAAATAATCAACATAATAAATCTTTTGTCAAATTTTTTTATCCCATCCTATCCTAGGATTCTTTATTTATGTATGTTAAGTCGACTTTGAACCAATGTCCCATACCATTGATTCGTCTAACTTAAACTTAATCTTTAAATCTTAAAGGCTCTAAAAACTTAGGTTCCACTAACCTAACATTTCCCTAAGTTCTAATCCCTATTCTCTTATACCAACTGTGACGACCCTCCTCTGACTTAAGGTCGTCACCCGGCCTAAACCGCCTCTCAAGCCCAACAACCGAATCAGGCCCAAGCAAGCGATCTGGCTCGCCTAAACAACTTACGTAATAATCATAAAGTCAATATGGAAATAAGATTGCGGAATAAAATATAGAATAAATCTATATGTCTACCAAAGAACTATAAATGGGTTTACATTTTGTACAACCATGTAAGGTCATCCAAGGCTCCCAAATAACTCAACTACAAGGGAGATATTGTTCAAACTACCCAAAAGACCTATTTCAAATATAACCTAAGTTTAATAGTTGTAAAAATGAATATATAGATAATACAATACAAGGCTCACATTATGAGAGAAGGCTTCAAGCAATCATTCTCACCTTTTTCTCGATCTAGCGTCGACGTGGATACCTAAGATGTAAGTGGGGTGAGCTAAAGAACCAACGGAGCTCAATAAGAGAGAAGACTCGCTCAAACACTAAACATGCAAGTATTATCTATAAAGCAAAACTATTCTACACATGAAGTAGTAATCTGAATTGTAAAGCATTTAATGAAAAGTAATGAAAACAAGGTTCTTGTTCATAAATGGGGTATAAACAAGTTCCAAGTCAAGAAAAAGATGAATGTACGATTCATAATTCAATAAGCAAGAAAGTGAGCAGTCTTTTGAAATCACATCATGAACGAGGATTCGTAATTTGTAATTAAATTCCATTTATTCATGCAACGGGGTCCAACAAGAGATTTACCATAAGAAATAGTAATAAATAATAAGTTATTGTTCCATTCAATACATTCTAGCTAATGGTATGAATCCGGTGATCGAAACACTCACCCTCGAGGTGATGTGAACCATTGGTGGTCACAATGGCCATTGTGACCTTCATCTAGTTCCATCAAACCAACAGTATGTGTTTCCAAGCCATATCTGATTGTGACCACTTGTGAACTTGATATTTTGTGGTGCAGACCACTCTCTTTTTGGTAGGATCATAACCACACCATCGTAGCTCATGGCGTGGACCACTCTCTTTTGGTGGGCACACTGCCACATCACCGCTTTTGATCGAATAACACAAGTGTTCATATCGCATGCATTCCATAGATAAACATATTCATATCATTAACTAAATGCAATGCAATCCTAAGTCTTTCGATATAAATGTGATATTTCTATTTATCTAATATTCAAGCCATATTTAATGCATGAGCGAAGCTCCCCACTTACCTCGACTCGCCGCGGATCCTATTTTTGATCCTCGCCCGCTCGGGGTCCAATGCGACCGCCTTGCGAATCTAAACAATTTAAGACACATTCACATCAACGACAAGTCATATTAATTCTAATTATTTTTACATTTATTTTGGGGTCCATTAATGTACGTCCCGCGAGTCTCCCGTCGTCGGGTGCGAAAGTCGAGGGGTGGGACCCGCCCAACTCTTCCCCTAGGGACGCAGTAGCGCACCCCGTTTGCAGGTAAAATTTATTATTTTTTAAATTTTATTCATATACATATATATATATATATATATCATATATACATATATATATACATATTATATGTATAAATAATATGTATAGATTAATTAACCAGGGACGTTTGATCCTTGTTTCGAGGTGCAAGGGCCAATGGCCCCTCGTCAATTTAATCCAGGGGCCAATTTGGCCCCTATGGCATATGTATAGAGGGAGCAACGCTCCCCCCTCCTCCACCTTCTCGGGCAGGAAGCCCGAGAGTTGTTAAGGGTTTTGGGGGACCTCCACTGGGAGGCCTCTCCTCCCTCTCCAGCAGCGGCGGACCGCCGCCGCCCTTCTCCCGTGACGGCGGCGACCCTGTCGTCGCCCTTCTCCGGCGAACCACGATGATGTCGCCCCCTTTTGGGGTCACTTTTACATAATTACACCCATTAAAATTCTCTACCATTAATGCAACCAAACCAATTATATAAATCAACTTGAACAAGAAAATGAGAGAGTATAGATAATGAATTTACCTTCAAAGGGGACTTTGGAGCACAACACCCACCATGAAATCACCAACAAAGCTCTCATCTATCATTCTCTTCGAATTTGGGGTTTTGAACAAAAAGGAGGCTAGGGTTTACAATTAGATTTATATAGTGGGACCAATTAGTGTAGAGTTTAAGAAATTACTAAATTTCCCATAGAGCAGGTCTTTTGGGTTTTGGGTCGTCACACTAGGACAGGTGGACGGACTTGCATGAGCCACTATGATATTTTCCTGACCAGGACTGTGCTAAATGGGGTGGAGATTGACCTAGCCCACATTATAGTGTCTCACATGTACAAGGAAACCCTAAAGGCCAAAAAGGGTTGCCCTATGCCCATCACCTTTGCGGCCTCTTTGATGATGCTGGTCTCACTTCCTCTTAAGAAAGAGTATGAGAGGTGTTTGAATGACAATAAAGATCTAATTGGCGAAAAAATATGCCCTGGATGCAATACAAGTTTATGGATGAGAAGTGGATTAAGCCCCTTCACTCAAAGAATGTGAGTAGGGCGGCTGCAGGGCCAGGGAAGGGAAAAAGGCTAAAAAGGAAAAGATAGGGAATGATGTAGTGAAGAATGCAGGGAAGGAGTCAACTGCATTAAGAAACACATCCTCTGAAGAGGAAATGGAGGAGGTGGAGGGGAACGAATAGGATAGCCCTATTAGTCAAAGATTTTTTAATACTTCTGATGATGAAGGAGGTAATTTACCAGATGACTCATATGAGTAAACGGAAGAAGAGGATAACAGCTCAGTTGATGGAGCTGATGAAGAAAATGATGATGAGGCTTTTGATGAACCTATTGATCAAGCAGATAATGAAAGCACTGGTATAAGCTTGTCAATATTTTCTTTCAAGTTTTGATATAGTTACTTATTTTTGCATTACTATCCATCTGCTAACTGTATTACTAGGCAATGAAGGTCAAGTGGCTCAAATTAGAGAAGCTGCAGATCAATCAGATAATGAAAGTAATGGTATTATCTTCTCATTCTTTCTTTTTATTCAAGGTTTTATTTCATTTTTTCTTGTTGCACTACTGAATCTTTGATTGTATCTACTTGTTAGCTTCATTTGTATGCAATGAAGGTCAAATGGCTATAGGTGGAAAGGCTCAAAATGGAGAAGCTGCATATCAATCAGACAACGATAAGCAATGGTATTTGCTTCCCATTCTTTCTTTTTATTCAAGGTAATTTATTCTTGTTGCATTAGTGGCTCATTGGTTGTATCTACTTGTTAACTTTCCTTATTTTTATGCAATAAAAGTGGAAAGGCTCGAGGAGGAGAACTTGCTAATGACACATTTGACGATACGTTCATCCCCACACGTACCCTTCATCACCAAAAATTTATAAGGAAGGGCCATCAACCAAAGAGGACCAAAACGGAACAATGGATAAGCAAGTGCCACAGGACCATGTCATAGAGCAACCAAAGCCACATGACCATGTCATGGAGCAGACAAAAAGAGTCTCACGATGAGCATAACTTGGAGGACCAACACAAACATGCCGAGGAAGAACTAGAGGTGCTGCTGTAAAAGCACTTTGAGGTGGGAGGAACCAGCAAAGGTACAACTATTCCTAAAACAGCTTGAGCTGCCAATGGGGACCCTGCACTACCAGCTAGAGGTTAGCGAAAAGATGAAGGTGACGGAGAATCGATTGGAGGAGCTGAAAATGTTGGTAAAGTCATCAAACTCAGTTGTGGTGCAGCATCAACAAATGGAAGAGATCATAAATGTAGTGGAATTTGTAGTACAGTCCTCTTTCGCATCTTTGCTGCAACAATACATGGAGAATATACATTAAATGATGCATACCTTATTAGCAACGAAAGATAATCAAGTTTAGGAATTAAAGCAGCTCTGGTGCAGACCTCATCAGCAACCCTGAAACAGGAATTTGAGACCATGGTAAAGTATGCAGTTGAAGGTTACAAAAATAATATCCTTACTATTATAGTCCAAAATTACACCCTTATTGATATGCGTATTGGGAGGCTGGAGCAGAACATAAATTTCCAGGGGTCGGAGTAGAAGCGAGAGTTGGCACAGGTTAAATTACAAGTTGCTAAAGGGAGTGAAGGCTCAGCAGAATGGACCAGACCTGGTGGTGCTTTGGCTACCCTTGAAGACATGAAAGGAAGGTCGGCTGAACACAACTCTTAGGTAAATGGCCAGTAATTTGACGGACCATGAGACTATGAACTTCTTTTTACATTTCGTTTTTATTCAGGGTACTTAACTTTCATTCTGGTTCTTAAGTGTTTTGTTGTATGTTTGATTAAGTTGTGGTTAGATTATGTTGGTTTCTTTGAGCCCAAAGGGCATAAACATTGTTACGCAGTTGGTTTGATACTTGATAAGTTATGTTCATATAGTACTTGAGCCCGATGGGCAAAACATGGTTATGCAGTTGGTTTGATCATTTAAGGTTTTCATGGCACCAGAATTTTATGGTATGTTAAGTTTTTATCAACTAGTACAAATTCACTTATTTTGTGGGATGATAATGCCTCTTTCATAGTATTGATTTTGTTGATTGCTCAACTCCTTCGTTGTGCGTAATGCCTAGTTGCAAGAAAAAGCAATGAGGATCATTGATATGTAATGGATAGTCACATTGGTTGGTTATTTACTTCTCCTCTTTCCAGTAAGGTATGCAAGGTTTATATCTCATTTGTTTGCGAAACCCTGATCAACTTGTGACAAAAAGAAGAGAACAAAACATTGATATTTCTACTGAAGTTAATAATAAAACATTGATATTTCTACAAGCACAAACAATCTTCATTTCTCACAGCCACGAGCACATACAATCTCCATGGCTCACGCCCACCAGCACATACACACAGATACAAATAAACAACTAACACATACATACAATTTAGAGTCAATATTCCATTAAACAACTAACACATACATCACAGCTTCCACCATACAACGAGACACATTCATCACTTCCACACCGACTGCAGCACCTAACGGCTTGTAAGGCATTAATGATTCATTCGGTAGGAGGATGCGGAGGTGGGGGATTACCTCCGTGTTCATCCCAACAGTTTGGCGCTACCCATAGCCGAATAGTAACATTGTCCATTCGGGAGGTAGAGGCGTCGCCTATTAATTTGGACCTTCTTGTTTGTGATCTCTCCAAGGCTACAAATGTCTCTTCTTTGGTTGCGCAAGATCTGTAGCTGCAACCCTTGTACCCATATATGGACCAGCAACATTCCTCTCATGTCTCGAACACACCTATTTCCTGCCCACTAAATACAACGTACCATTTTTTGCTCTTGCTAGCCATAACCTGCAAAGAATATAGTATGAACATGAAATAAAATGAAGTCGACATGTATAACCTCAAATTCAATTAAGAACATCAAACAATCCAAAAAAGTGAGAGCAAGGTTGCATTATCCCTATCAAAATCATCATTAATAATGGAAATCGTTAAAAAGGGAATAAGCATATAGTGTTCTCATTGTCACCATCTCTCCCTATAATAACACCCAACAAACAAAATGCTAAAGTATTCTCTTATAGTAGTAGTATTTTATTTACCAACATCAATAACATTGTATGAACCCTAAACCCTAAATCGCATATCATTTACAATAAATATTACAAGCAGCAACATCCAGAGTTTACCGTAAGTAGAAAATCTAAATCTTAGAGAACGGTGGTTGCCTTACGAGCAATAATGCAGTGTCAGCATAGGTTTCTCTCTGTGGCAATAACGGTTTTATGTGGCTGAGATGGGGAATAAAGAAAGAAATAGCAACAAACCTAACAAGATAAGGAACATGAAACCCTAAAAACTAAACGAAATCTCACATATTCAACCCTAGGTGGTTGGCTCCAACCTAGAGCAACAACAATGTCAAGTTCTTCTCTCTATGGTGGTTGGCTCAACAAAAATGGTTTGTCCGAGCTCAATTCTCTATTTGGTTTGTTCAAGCTCTAGTTCGTGATGAAACCTTGAAAATGGTTGTGTGGTTGAGGTGAGATAGGGATGAGAGAAAGGAAGAAAAGAAAGAAATAGCGGGTAATTCAAGTTTTTAGTTTTTCAGCCGACTAACAACCTAACAGTACGGCGGCCTGACAGCCGATTGAGGCAACGTCAACTTTGTAGTTTAAATGACTATTTATTTCGAGTTTAGATGAAAAGCAATGAAAATGAGGGAGTTGGCTGACATGGTGGGCCCGCGCGTGCGGACTGGGACTCTACTTCAGGTAGGTGCCATTCCTGCGTGCCCATTGTGGTGCATCTTAGCATTTTTCTTTAAAAAAAGGTTTCATAAAAAATATATATCATATTCTCTAGTCCAACAGCACACATGAACGCCGCTCGCATGTGACTCAATTTGACAGGCAGTGACGTGTCACTATGCATGTGCGAATTCATCTATTGCAAGGTCATTTTCATAATCTCCTACTTCACATTATGTCCACTGTACCAAATACTCAAGCTATATGTATATCTACTACTATATTAAAAGAGGCAATATCGACCATGAGGAAATGTCGATATTGCCCTTCCTATATTTCGATTTTCGATTCCAAATCAAAATCGAAATCTCCATCCACAAACTGTTTTGCCCTTTTGACGTGTTGTTTCGGATTCGCTCATCTTCGTTCACAACTCCAACACCTATTCATCTTCTTCTACAACAACTCTAACAAAGTTCTTCATCTTCGACAACAACCCCATTGAAATCACGTTGCCTAATTCTATCTTTATGTCTCTCAAAGCTCATGGTACTCTCTCAAAGTTTTCGCGTTGCCCTATTGCTTTCAAAGCCTCATCGAAATCGCCATCTTCATCGCAGGTATATTTTTCTATCACAATATTTTATTTTGGCCTGAATCATGGATCAATGGTTTTTTCACAGGTTTTGATATATGATTTCGATACGAAATGGCTCTATTTTTAGCAGGGTTCTTAACAGTTGCTTGCTTTGTGTTTATTATCAAATTGGGAGAGAGTCAACTTGATCTTGAGAGTAGTTGTGCACTTTTGATTTACAATTTATTCTCAAACTACAGTTAAAAGTCTGTGCTTTCAGAATTTCTCTTTTTGTTTTTGAATGTTTCTTTTGATTAAATTTATGAAAATGGTGTGTTTCTAATGTGGGCTTTTGCTTGCTTTTTGTTTTATTTTTTCAGTTAGAGTTATTAAATGGATTGTGTCTATTACAATTGAGTGAATATGTGGTGTTTGATATAATGCCCTTGAGGTCATGGGATGATTAGCTTCATAACATTGAGATGGCGGCATGTATTGATAGTTTTAATTGATGATTTGGAGAGGCATTCACTACTTAAATAATCTTTCTTAGAGATTATTATTTCAAGGTGTGAGTTCCTTTTTCAAACAGATGAGTTCGTGTAAAAAGATAGGTCTGAATTGATGTTGGAAAGCAACTTTTTGTATCAAACGGATGGCATTGCATCTCAAGTGTCAATTAAAGCTCTTGATTTTAGGAATCTTTTAATCCTTTATTTTTTAAACTGTAAACTTCCTTTTGAGCACTTATAACCTTGAATTCTTGAATTTTTTTCCACATTTATAAAACAAATTGCCTAAGCATTGGAACAACAAAAATTATAATGTTATAATAATAGCATCAAGAATTTGTTTCTTTGCTTGTCTGTTGTACCTAGATTTCCTCATGGTTGGGGTTTGATAAAGGCAATAAGACCAACATTCACAGCCTGACTACATTGAAGAGGAGTTGTTAATATGTTCAAACTTGTGAGCTTAATGCTACTATGAAGATACATATAAGGATAGATTGCATTTCAGCTGAACTTATTTGTGAAATAAGGTGTCGAAGTTCTTTTTTTGTCTTGCTTATTTATGCATTTGATTGACCATATCCCATCTCTTTTGGACTTGATTTCTTTAACAACAACAACATAGCTTCAGTCCCAAATTAATTGGGATCGACTACATGGATCAAATTTTTCCATTGTGGTCGATGAAATGCAATTGATGGTGAGCTACTTGATTTATTTAAAAGCTTCTAAATTGTAATTATCCTCTACATATTTTTTATTTTGTTTGTTCAATATTGTTGTATAGAGTTAGGGTTTTTAAATTAAGGAATGATCAAAGGCTCCTTAAGAGTGCAAGTTGGCTTTATTAAGAGTATAAGTCGGCTTAAAGATTTTCCTGAGAAGTATTAGATGACATGGTTGGTTAACTTGGTTCTGAATGGGATGAGTCGAAGATGGCTTCCTCCCATCACTGAATCTATAATCGATTTGGATTAGTTTCTCGCATTCTTTCTCTCTCCCTTCTCTTTGACACGCTTGTATTTTGAAATAATATTGTAATAATTTATTTTTTATTTAACTAATAGGCAAGGTGTGGAACTGGTTTGTTGATATGAAGTTTGCAGGTTTGATTTTCTATAGTTGTTCTTCAGACTACAATATTCTCTGCAAATCTCATATAAGTCTAATTTTATAGGTTCAGTTTTTTAGGTTTTCTCATCGCTCAGTTGCTTGATTGATGATTGAGAATTATCGTTTAATTGTAATATGATGTATTCATATTAAGAATCTTGCTTTATTCATTAAGTAACCTTTGAAGTAAATATCTATATCCATATTTGTATTTTAACCAACTGCAACTTTGCCTATTTTTGCTTTGAACAGTAAATTCAACGTATAATAACATTTAATGACTTATTTCTCATAACATAGTACTTGCACTAGCAATTCAAATTTGGCAATATGTTTGAATGGTTATAGTATAACTTATTATTATTGATTTCAGATTAAGAGACATACAACGTCATTTGTGGCATCAATGTCAATCGAGGTAGGGCTATTGATTGTTCAATTGCTAGAATCCCTTTAAGTCATTGGCGATGGATTGGGGAAACGTGACGAGTTGAAGATTTGATGGCCATTCTTCACCAAGTCAATTGGTCACCACTTCCTCAGACTCTCTCTGAGTTCTTATCAAGAATCATGGTTCAGAGAAAATGAATCTAATAGTGCATGCTAATCTGGTGCACCCAAATCTCTATCTGCATCCTCATCCTCGAGCTCCTTTCTAACTCCAACTCTATTCTACTCTGTTGTTTATCCCTCTTCTCTCGTCTTCACTAAATTACCTTGTGCCTGTGACATTTCTTTTTCTCTTACGGAAGAGCTTAATTTGTTAACTCTAGTTAACTATATAATTATTACATTCCTAATTGTGTGGTCATAGTTGATATATTCTTGAGAATACTACTAGAAATATCCAGTTTGAATGCTATAATTTGGTGAACTCATTGTTTTTGTCATACTGTTCCAATTTTACATGACTACCATGTTTTAATGGTATTGGTTCTCGCTGCATTTTCTTATGGATGGTGCAGATTAGAGACTGTGTTTCCCTTACTATAAGTTATGTATGTATCTTTGTCATAATTGTACATGAGTTAGTTTTTATTGGGTATTGAGCATACATGATATACATTTTTTTTACGTTGCTAAGAATATTACTTATGTTTCAAGCTTTTCTTATTGAAGATGAACCTGGTAAAAAAAAAGGTTGAAATGCAGTAAAGGTCAGAATATTCGTAGTCCATGTAGCTTTTATTATTTGCGAAAGCTTTTGTTCTTACTTGAAAAGAAAAAAGATTTCAGGAAGAGTTTACCTAAGAATAATCCTAATAACTAGCAACAATTAAAGTAGTTAAAAAGTGTGTTGATACTTTTACATAACAGTTCACTGATGATATTGATCGAGCATTGATATTCATGTGGTATGGCTTTAGTAAGAAGGATGTCAACATCAACCTTCACCTTTCTAATTCATCAATAGAGGGGCACTACAGAATTTTTCTCCCCATATCTAGCTGGTATATACAAAATGTAAACTTATTTGATTACAAGTTTTAAGATCTTTATTTGTTTATGTGATCTTTTTTATTGCAACTTGTGATAGCATAGCATGAAAAGTACTCTAAAGGGTGCCCCAATCAATGGTATTCCATTTATACTATACACTACTAGAGCATTTCTTTGACCTAAAGAGGTAATGGACTCGTTTCACATGTTTCTTTACAAGTTTAACACAGTTATTGAGTGAGGTACTCGTATGTCCTTTTTTGCACGTGTTGCAGTCAATCTCTAAAGGTGTTAATAAAGAAGAAAATATGCAGATATGTTTTTCACTCGATAAATATATTATTTTATTTTATTTTTGTTGTACTATTTACTTTATTGTTATTCAAATTTTGTCTTACTTCGCTCTCAACTCTTTATGTATTAGGAAGTTATATCCCCTGTGAACACAGAAAGAGATTGCAACAAATCAACGGTTGATTTGCTACATACAATTGATGAGGTTTCTTTCTACAGTAATAAAAATGATGGTCATTCAACATGTTGATTGTCTTGAAGAAATATTTACAAATATAATATTGATTATGAATTTCTTTATCATGATTTGTTTGGAGTTATAAAAAAGTTTATATGAGATCTTATTTTGCTGGGGAGAAAGCACATTATGTAAAACTAAACAACAAATATTTACATGAACAAATTAATATTAACAAGTGATTTGGCAGTTGGAATTGACCAAAGTGACACTATTCAATAATCAAAGCTTAAGAAGTAGATGGAGAGTTTATGCATTCTATAAATACATAATTGAAAAATGACTATCAAAGTAACTAATTTATATACATAAATACTTGTTTTTTTATAACAAAAAGCTATTATTTGTTGAATATATAAATACTACTATTTTTTTAAGCATATATACTACTTTCTCAAGTTTTCAACAAAGTGAAAAGAAACATGTTATTCCAACATGTTTTGTGAGGCTATGTTGATTTTTTTTGGATTATTGTATCTTGGTAGTTTCAATTTTCACCAATTATGAGAGCCTTTGTTGAATAACAATGATTTGTTTAACCATAATTTGTTATGGTTTTGTACATTTTTTTTTCCAATTTTTAAATATATAGGACTAATTTTTTATAGTTTACATTTAACATGTTCATTGTCACTTTAATTCATTTAGCATAAATGTTTATATTTATAAAGTTTGTTTAATTTTATAAACATTAGTTTACATAGTGTGCGTAGCAAGTGCATCGCACGTGCGGAGCACGTTATGAAAACTAGTATATATATATATATATCATATTCTCTAGTCCAACAAGCACACATGAACGTCGCTCGCAGTTACTCAATTTGACAGGCAGTGACGTGTCACTATGCATGTGCGAGTTCATCTATTGCAAGGTCATTTTCGTAATCTCCTACTTCACATTATGTCCACTGTACCAAATACTCAAGCATCCTTTTAAAAAGCAGTCGCGGGTTTAACCAAAAAAAAAAAAAAAAGCACGCGTCTTTCACCTAGAAATTCTGAATTTTATGATTTGTTTAACATCTTAAATTTTTTTTTGAGTTAAGTATATGTATCCAAATATTTTGTCTGACTAATTTCACGGGCCCTGAGATTAAAGAAAGAAATTATCAGTGGCCCAACGTTTAGCTGTCGTGAGAAATTGAAACCGAGGTCATGCGTCTAACCCACATAACTTCGTTCTCGCTTTTACTATCATTCGAGTTTAATATCTTAAACAATACTAATTATGAGCCACATTAATATTTACAAATTTTAAGCTATTCCCTCCGTTTCTTTATAAGTGACTTTTTAACTATATAGAAATATTTCACAATATTTGTCATTTAAAAGTTTCAATGCTTATTAATTACTTAATTGACTTTTATATCCTTCATAGAAAAAGAAAATTTATTAATTACACATTAATAACTAGTGAATGTAGAAATGATAGGATTAGGAGAGATAAATGGTGATTTAGTCATTTAATTGTCACTTTCTTCTCATTCGAGATAATTAAATAACTTTCTTAAAAATTGTGAACAACCTTAAAATGACACTTAAATAGAAACGGAGGGAATATAATTCAACCAAATTGACTGACTGTTCAACCAAAATTAAACAGGAAAATAATCCATTTCTTAATGCAAAGGTTCAACTTCTAACATCATGGGAAGAAATAATAAAAGTTAAAAAAAAAGTCATTTAGTGGAAAGAAATGGGCCAATAATTAATCTCTAACGTGATTATCACAACCAATAACTGTATAATTTAAGTAAAATTGACTTGTGTTTGTTGGCCATCAACACCAGTCTACAACTTTTTCTTTGTTTAATCACATTCATTAGTGTTAAATATCTCGGTAAGATGGACAATTTTTTTTCTTAAACTGCAATGAAATTGCATTGATAAATAAGAACCACCACATTCATGACACGTACAAAGTATTTTTGGTAAGGTGGACGCTGTATCATTTGCCAAAAGGCATGCAAGGTTTAGGGAGGTTATACATGGGATTCAACTCCCGCTAAAATAAGAAAAAAAAGTCACATTCATTACACTACAACAAAATAGGTCTATAGCAACACTTTTTTACCAACGTAATAAAAAGCGTCCCAAATTTTAATTTTAGAGGCACATGATTTACAATTGTTGCTAAATTTAAAATTTTGAGACACATAACATACGAGTGTCTCCAAATTAAGGACACTTGATATTAAAACGTCGCCAAATTTAAAATCTCGAGACATATGATGTACAAGTGTTTCCAACTTAAAGACACTTGAAAAACAAGTGTCTTCAAATATAAAATTTGGAGACACTAATTCATAAGTGTTGTAAAATTTCAAATCTAAGGACACATAGTTTATAAGTGTCGCTAAAGTTAAAATTGAAGACGCAAACAACAAGTGTTGTCAATTTCAATATTTAGGGTTGCATAATTTATAAGTGCTATTAGAGACACTTGGTAAACTAGTGAAGTCAAATTTAAAATTTGGAGACCCTAATTTATATGTGTTGTCAAAATTTAAATCTAAGGTCACATAATTTATAAGTGCTAGTAGATTTTCAATCTAAAGACACGTAATGTACAAGTGTTGGTAGATTTTAAATCTAATGACACATAATTTAAATCTAAGGTCACATAATTTATAAGTGCTATTAGATTTTAATTCTAAAGACACATAATTTACAAGTGTTGTTAGATTTTAAATCTAATGACACATAATTTACAAGTGTTGTTAAATTTCAAATTTAAAGACACATAATTTACAAGTGTAGTTAAATCTCAAATCTAAAGGCACAAAATTTATAAGTGTTGTTAAATCTCGAATCTAAAGACACATAATATACAAGTGTTGTTAGATTTCAAATTTAAAGACACATAATTTACAAGTGTTGTTAGATTTTAAATCTATAGACACATAATTTATAAATGTTAGATTTCAAATTTAAGGACACATAATTTACAAGTGTTGTTAGAATTTCAATCTAACGACACATAATTTACAAGTGTTGTTAACTTTTAAATCTCAAGACACATAATTTACAAGTGTTATTAAATTTTAAATTTCAAGACACATAATTTACAAGTGTTATTAGATTTTGCATCTAAAGACACATAATTTACAAGTGTTGTTAAATTTCAAATATAAGGACACAATTTACAAGTGTCGCTAAATCTCAAATCTAATGACACATAATTTACAAGTGTTGGTAAATTCTAAATCAGAATTTGTCATTAAAGTTAGGTTAAACATGACTCGAGTTCAAGTTTCGTGAATGAAAAAAATAAAATTGAGAGGGTCGCCTCCCGTACATAACTCAACATCGCCTAAACATAGATTAGTCGGTGCAATTGGTACGGGACAACATGAAAACAAAAAAAATTTAATTAAATGTTAAATGTATAACTAAAACAATTAGATTAACTTCTTTCAAAAAAAAACATTAATCCATATGTGACCCCTCAATACAACCCAGCAGCCATTCCTGTGGAAACACAAAAAATTTACAGCTTTAATCATCATATGTAAATATTATATTGATTGTAAATAAGTTATAATTGTTTGGCCAACCTAATTGTTAATGGAGATTTAGCTTACGTCAACAACAAAGCCTCAATCCCCAAATTAATTACGTTATATGGATCAAACTCTTCAACTCTACTATTTGTTTGGTCCATTTTGTCTTTAGTTGGATGTTAATTGTTATTAACCTATCGCGAATTCGCGACTCCGCGTACGTAGAAGCTTCAAATAGAGAAATCTAGGGTTTATCAAATAGAAATCTTTCTCACCCGTTCTCGTTGGTTCATTCCGATCTCTTTCTCTCTCTCTCTTACTCGCATGATCGTTCCGATTTCTCTCTCTAACTCGCTCGATCGTTCCTCTCTCTCTCACTCGCTCGATGATCGGTCCTCTCTCTCTCTCGCCGCTCGATCGTTCCTCTTTCTCTCTCGGAATCATGAATTAGGGCAACCAATCCTTCAATTTTTGGACTCACTCGATCTGGTGCCCTAACATGTCTCGGGATGCTCGGAAACTAAGCTGACGAGCGTTTGAGATTTTGCAATTCTCATGGCGGATGCGCACTCGGTGATCCCCACGGCCGTGCTGAGGAATCTATCGGACAAGCTGTACGAGAAGCGGAAGAATGCGGCGCAGGAAGTAAGTTCGTCTCCATTTCCGTCTGAAATTTCTGATTTTGATTTGGTTTCTATGAATTTTGATAGGTCTGAGGTATTCGAACTGTTCGTGATTTGGATCGTGGGGTTTTGTTGTGCAGATTGAAGGAATCGTCAAGCAGCTCGCCATGGTTGGTGATCATGACAAGATTACGGCGGTGATTAATCTGTTGACCAATGAGTTCACTAGCTCGCCACAGGCGAATCATCGGAAGGTGATTTTGGTTTTGGTTTTTGTTTCGTTGATTGGAATGTGGATTGGATTGTGAAGTTTGATGTTTTGGTGTAGGGAGGATTGATTGGGCTTGCAGCGGCTACCGTCGGAAATTATTTCCAAGTCCTAGCGACATTCGAACTCTCTGCGACGCAATAGAGAGGCGATCGGAGAAGAACCCTAGCGATTCGCAATCAACTCCACATTTGGATTCTCGTTAAAGGTACATATCTTATCTCTCCAGCTATCTCTGCTTCTAAATCCTGCTTTCTAGTTGTAATGGCCCATTTTCCTAATGGACTGCCACATGGGCCAATGCGAACCCACGACCTAACCTACCAGCACCAGTTGTGTCCCATATGCAATCTCCTCCACCATTTAATCATATAAACAACAACTTATTGTTTAAATTGTTACCGAACTCAAGTCATCTGCTAAGATCATTATAAACCATAATAAATCACAGCTGGAAGTCTTTTATATCAGCCATCAAAATATAAAAAATTATAGTCATGCATTTAACTCTGATACTTAGTGTGGAAAACCCATATATCATCATAGACCAAAAAGAATACACCTCAATGTATCAAAATATCAAGAGTAAAGAGTCCTAAAATATCTCGTAATCCCAAATCCCCAAAATAAAACAAAGTATATATAAAACAAATGTACAAGCCTGACTCAATATCTCTGTATCACAGGTATTCTGGTAACTTGCCCTTGCCACGACTCGTACTAGGATCTGCACTCAAGCCATCACAAAAAGGTAGATGACGAGTCCAGAGTGAGTATTCCCAAGGAAATCAAGTGAGAAATACAGAAAGTAAATACTTGAATTTAAACAAAACTATTAAATAAACATGCGAAAATAAATATAGGCAACTGTGCTCATCGCATGCATAAGTAATAGTGAAAGCTCAAAGTGTGTTCCTAGAGCTTAGGGTCAGACTAGCGCCATAATTTAGACTCCCCACAAACTACGTCGGTGAGTAGCACTCAAGCAAGGCCGGAATCTGGATCCGCAAGGTGGTCGCCGTGGAACCTACGACGCATCCACATGTGCCCCGACGCGACTCTCGGGTCGAACTATTCACTGAGATCCCTGGCACACGTGTTATGGCCTAATGGACATACACACAAGAATGGCACGTAAGGAGAGCCTCAACGTCCGTCCATTAAATCAAACCAAGAATAGAGTATTGAAAGACAGAATATGAATTCAAAAGCAAAAATAAAGTACTGCTCAAGAAATTTCAGTTGGGATACTACACACCTCAAACCGCACTCCGTGTCCCAGTAAATAACCTCTGGTCCAGCTCCTTCGAATCCCATATATTCAAATTACCGCGGAAATGACCTATTTCCATTTATAATTGATTTTTAGTCAATTGGATGTATTTTATGTTACTTAGCAAAAATAGTCTAAAATCTGCAAGATCTAGTGCGCTAAGTCTGGGGATTAGCGCGCTAGATTCCTAGGCAGCTAAACGTTCTTCATCAGGAAGAACATTAGCGCGCTATATTTTTACCTAGCGCACTAATCGTCATCTAGAGCGTTAGATGACCTCATTAGTGCGCTAATGGCATTCTGGATAGTAGTTTGGCTGA
The DNA here is from genome assembly GCA_039657325.1 of Stephania cephalantha. Classification (NCBI taxonomy): domain Eukaryota; kingdom Viridiplantae; phylum Streptophyta; class Magnoliopsida; order Ranunculales; family Menispermaceae; genus Stephania; species Stephania cephalantha. The sequence continues at coordinate 46,483,285 of CM077569.1, read as the reverse complement.
AAAGTTTGGGTTCTCAACAACACCATCAATAACAACAACTACCACAACACAAACCACTGAACTTCATAGCACTTAAAACCCACCAAAACAACTACTTAACAACCACTTAACAATCCATATTAGATTCACACAAACACTTCAAAAACTTATACCAAAAGATGAAGAAAGTTGAGGTAATTGTGAATCTCACCTTGCTTTAATCTCAAATGATCAAATTGAATCTCCAAAACCCTTGTTTTAGCTCTTCAATTTTTGGATTTTGAGATAAGGAGAGAGAAAAGGTGGTGGAAACTAAAGTCAATTGACTTTTTATAGTCCAACTAGCATCCCTCCACACTTGTGCATCTCAAGGCAATCCAATGAGCACTATTTGCTCCATTTCCAACATCTAATGACTCCAAATGTGACACCAATGGCACACTTGCCTATGTCTTTAACCCCAAAAGTCGTCTTTCGGGTGTTTCGACGCCCGATTTCGCTTCCCGAACCGCGACATACGCGTACTACCATGTCCCTCACCATCATATATACATTACATATTATTATTTAACTCGTTTTATTCATTTTATGTGTGTATTATTTCCCCCGGCCTAGTATTTAGTTGTTTAGACTACATGGTACCCGTGTCGAAACGCATATTGAGGCGAATACTTAACACAGTCCCGCACGTCAAATGTAATATAATTACACACATTGCAATGTCGTTTACTCTATTTGAATATAAACATCGCAAATTAAACAAATCAGCACACAAAATGACTATTTACCTGGCTTCAGGTGCGCACTAGCCTAGCTGAGGGTCGAACAAGCATCTGAGCTGTCAGCCACGTCTGCAACCACATCATTAATAACGGCGAATTAAATTCAGGCCGTTACAGTTCTTCCCAACTAGGTGAAATTTCGTCCCGAAATTTAAATTAAACTTAAAAACTTACCGGCAAATAAGTGGGGATACCGTCATCGCATAGTAGACTCAAGCTCCCAAGTAAGTCCCTCGGTCCCGTGATGCTGCCATCGTACCAAAACCTTCGGGATCTCCTTATTCCTCAAAATCTGAATCCTCCTATGCAATGATTTCCACAAGTTGATCCTCATATGACACGTCAGTCGCACCTCAATCTGACGTATATCAACCATAGGCCTCGGTCCCGACCTAGCCAACCACAACATGGAAATGTGAAACACTTGGGTGTACCCCTGCTAACTGCGGTGGCAACTCCAGATGGTATGTCGCTCTGCCAACGTGTTCCTCAACTCTAAACGGCCCAATGAACCTAGGTGTCATCTTCCTCATAATGTCAAACCTCTAAGGACCTTTCCAGGGCGAAACCTTCAAATACATCAAGTCTCCAACCTCGTAGCTCAGACCCTCCAGGTACTTGTCCGCATATTTCTTCTGCCTGATCTATCATACCTTCTCAGTATGGTTAACAACAACCTCAGGTCCTATAGCCGTTGTATCCTCCGGTGGCACCCAACATGCTGGTGACCTGCAGGGCCTACCATAAAGTGCATCAAACGGTGGCAACCCAATACTCGTCTGATAGATGTTGTTGTAGGAAAACTCACACAAAGGTAAGTAATCCTCCCACGATCCACCAAACTGTAATATACACGCTTTGAGCATATCTTCGAGAATCGAATCAAACGCTCTGACTGCCCGTCAGTCTGAGGATGGTACGCAGTATTAAACTATAAATGAGTACCAAACTGCTCTCTGCATACTCTCCCATAACCTCGAAATAAATCTCGGATCTCTGTGAGAAATAATAAAGACCGGTACATCGTGCAATCTGACAATTTCTCTCTCAAAGATAGTACTCAGCTGTGTAACTGAATATCTCATGGCGATCGGTATGAAATGCACCGACTTCGTCAACCTGTCGACAACTATCCAAATTGCGTCGTGTCTCTTCGTCGTCTGGGGTAGGCCACTGACGAAGTCCATGGTCACGTGTTCCCACTTCCACTAAGGAATGGGCAGCGGCTGTAGCAACCCAACTGGTCTCCTATACTCAGCCTTCACCTGCTGGCAAATATGACAACTCCGGACGTATCTACCCACGTCAGCCTTCATTCATGGCCACCAAAACAATCTCTGCAGATCGTGATACATCTTGGTCCGACTAGGATGAACTGTATATCTCAACCGGTGTGCGTCCTCGAGAATGTTGTCCCTGAGCTCCGATACCCCTGGTATCCACAAACGACCCTTGTGTCTCAAGCACCGTCTGGAACCCTTTAGACCACTCGGTGTACCCCGATCTTGAGCCAGGCCACTGATCCACAAATATCGGTCGTTAGCTCTCTGCAACTCAGCAACCCGCTCAAGAGACACTGTGGGAACTCGCATCTGATAGCAAATATGTAACTCAGTAATAGCCTTTGTCAGACACAACACCGACGCTGCCTCAAGCAAACCGTGCTCATGTGTCATATGTCGCAGTACCGTCTGGCTCTCGATGCCACTCCTGCTCAGCGCATCAGCTACGACATTCGCCTTACCCAGATGATACTTAATTGCGAAGTCATAGTCCTTTAATAACTCGAGCCATCGCCGCTGTCGCATGTTCAACTTCCTCTAGAGTGAACAGATACCTCAAACTCTGGTGGTCTGTGAACAACACAAACTTCTCACCATACAAGTAGTGTCTTCAGGCCTTCAGTGCAAACACGACCGCCGCAAGCTCCAAGTCATGCACTAGATAGTTTACCTCGTGAGGTCTCAACCGTCGAGATAAATAGGCCATTGGGTGTCCATCCTGCATCAACACGCAACCCAACCCAGTGCTTTGATGCATCAGTATAAATTGAAAACTCTTGTGACCATTAAAATCTAACATCCTTCTTGGTCAGCCTCGTCAACGACATCGCAATCATCGAGAAATCATGCACGAAGCGCCTGTAATATCCTGCCAAACCCAAGAAACTCCGGATGACAGATACAGACACGGGTGTCTTCCAGTCAATAATCGCCCAAATCTTGTCACCATTAACTGATATGCCATGATCACCGATGACATGCCCCAAGAATTTCACCTCACTCAGACAGAACGCGCACTTGCTGAACTTGGTATAAAGTATGTGCTCTCTCAGCGTCGTCAAAACATCTATGAGATGTCTCTCGTGCTCCACACGAGTCTTGTTGTAAATCAAGATGTCGTCGATAAACATAATGACGTATCGATCAAGAAATGGCCTCAGCACCATGTGCATCAAATCCATGAAGATCGTCGTTGCGTTAGCGGCATGACTGTAAACTCGAATAGTCCATACCGCGTACTAAAATCGGTCTTCTCCACATCCTCCTCTCGAATCCTCAACTGATGATATCCCGATCGTAAGTCGATCTTCGAGAATTACTTGGCCCCAGCCAATTGATCGAATAAATCATCAATCCTCGGAAGTGGGTAATGATTCTGAATCGTCACCTGATTCAGCTTCCGATAATCTACACACAAACGCATCGAGTCGTCCTTCTTCTTCACAAACAGAACTGGAGCTCCCCAACGTGACATGCTAGGGTGAATGAAACCCGTCTGCAATAAGTCCTCTAACTAGGTCCTCAACTCCTCGTGCTCTGATGCTGACATCCTATATGGCCTACTATAAATTAGTTGAGTCCTCGAAATTCGCTAAATGATAAACGCAACAGCACTCAGTGGTGGAAATCCTGGAAAATCATTAGGGAACACGTCTGGAAACTCGCAGACAATAGGGACATCCTCAACCTTAACCACCGTCCTAAGCTCTGGCTCAACCATAGCCGCGTACGCCTCCATCTCCTGTAATGTCGCTAATCTGCCTTGAGTGATAGGTAATGCAATTGCAACTCCGACAAATGTAAACTTTGGAATCCCCTTGATGTCAAACGTCACAGTCTTGCTAAAACATTCGATCTGCGTTTGATAAGATGATAACCAATCCATACCAAACATCGCGTCAAACTCCAGATACTCTAACACTCTCAAATCAGCTGGTAGTTGATGTCCCTCAATCTCCACAATACAATTTCGGCATATCCGGTTGGGGTAAATCTTATCCCCATCTGCCATACTGAGAACAAGATGTGTATCTAAGTTCTGTGTAGGTAACCCTAACTCTTTTACCATGCGTCCATAAATAAAAGACAACATGCTACCAGAATCCATCATAATATGCATGGGAATACCACAAACAGATGACGTACCCTCAACAAGCTGTCTGGTCGCCTCCCTATCCAGCTGTGCGACCCCAAAAGCTGTAGTATGGGCCCTATCTCTAGCCTGCTTATCCTATGGTAGTAATGGTGATGGTCTGATGCAAACGGCAACAATATGTCCAACCTGACCACATCAGTAACATGCACGAGTCTATGATCTATCAGAACTCCTCTGACTCTATGTCAGACCATGACCTCGACTTTGGCCTCTCTGACCTCTATCATGCCTATACTGATGTCTAGGTTTATCAACTGGTGCAGAAGCCGTAGAATATGCCGCCTGGCGATCATCACCTCGATCTTTGTCATCACGACGATCTCGTCACCTATGCGACTCTGATCAGACTGCTAATCACCTCGACGAGGTATCTGGCCATGTCTTTATTGGTCCTGGTCTCTCCTCTATCTCTTCGGTTTCTTACGATCAGATCGAGAACTTGAAGGTGGCTGACTCTGCTGACCCTGCAGCGCAGCCTGAATCGCTAATCAACTGGCCCTTTGAACCAGGTGTGTCTCGTGTGCGAGGGACCTGTAGTAAATCTCTACTAGTGTACGAGCTCCACTAGGAATAACCGTGCTCGCAATCCTCTCATCCAGACCTCGAACAAAATAATATATTTGTAGTCGATCTGTACCTGCTATGTCCATGGAGTATGACAATAGATATATGTACCTCTCCATGTACACCGTGACAGACATATCACCCTGAACCAAAGATAAAAACTCCTCCCTCAATCGGACCCTAACCTCCATAGGTATGTACTAGTCCATAAACAACGCTCGGAACTCTGCCCAAGTAGTCACAACAGGATGAGTCGCGATGTAGGTAGTCCACAAAATCGCCGCATCAGCTCTCAAACAGAAACTCAATAATCTCAGCTGATCAATCTCCTCAACCCGAAGTAACTCATGTAGCCATTCATGAGATAATAGCCACCTCCCGGCTATCTCTGGGTCCCCGCTTCATAGACGTATCCTGGTGAGAACTTAATAAAGTCTTTCATTTTCTTAGCCTCAGCTGTCATCAGACTCCCTGAAGTAGACGCCACTAGTCATAGGTGTCAGAACCACTACAATGTCCACTAGTACTGCTACTGGCGCAAAGATTCTCGGCTAGTGTCTCGGATACTCACTTCGCACTGATTTGATTCTCACCATTGTAGTAGGGAACTACAACTGCCTGAGTAATAGTCATCGGTGCAACCATAATGATAATAGGAGATGTAGTAGTCTCTCGAGCATCCCGAGCTCTCATCATGTCTATCAGTAACACAAATCTATCATCCATAGTCCGCGCCAATGACTCCAATGTCAAAGTCGGCCTAGTCGGGTCACTGGTATCTCCGACCTCAAGCTGAGTAGTATCCGAAGGTTGTCCGTCCATCAGTATCTGAATCAAAGAACGTGCGTCTAATCAGCCTCAGTACATATACGTGTATCGTATGTATTATACAACCAAAAATATAACACGTATATCCCTGACTTCTACCCATCTCACCTCACTTCCTAACTAGGACTCTAGGCAATTCCTTTGGGTTTCCACAACTAAAGTTTATTCATCAGGTTTATCCTCAAATTATACCACAAATGTAATCGTATCAGAGTTAACTTTCAATTCCTCAAGGTTCACTAACCTTTGCGCTCTTGATACCAAAATGTAACGGCCCATTTTCCAAATGGACCGCCACGGGGGCCAATACGGGCCCATAATCTGGCCTACAAGCGCCAACTGTGTCCTACATGCAATCTCCTCCACCATTTAATCATATAAAAAACAACTTACTCGTCTAAATTGTTACTAAACTCAAGTCATGTGCTAAGATCATTTTAAACCATAATAAATCACAGTGGAAGTCTTTTATCACGACCATCAAAATATAAAAAATTATAGTCATGCATTTAACTCTGATACCTAGTGTGGAAAACCCATATATCATCATAGACCAAAAAGAATACACCTCAATGTATCAAAATATCACGAGTAAAGAGTCCTGAAATTTCTCATAATCCCAAATCCCCAAAATAAAACAAAGTATATATAATACAAACATACAAGCCTAGCTCAATATCTCTATATCACAGGTATTCCGATAACTTTACCTTGCCACGACACGTACTAGAATCTGCACTTAAGCCATCACAAAAAGGCAAATGACGAGTCAAGAGTGAGTATTCCCTAAGGAAATTAAGTGAGCAATACGAAAAGTAAATGCTGGAATTTAAACAAAACTATTAAATAAACATGCGGAAATAAATACAGGCAACAGTGCTCATCGCATGCATAAGTAATAGTGAAAGCTCAAAGTGTGTTCCTAGAGCCTAAGGTCAAACTAGCGCCATACTTCGGAATCCCCACAGACTACTGTCGGCGAGTAGCACTCAAGCAAGGCCAGTATCTGGATCCGCTAGGTGGTCAGCGTGGAACCTACGATGCACCCACACGTGCCCTAACGCGACTCTCGGGTTGAACTATTCACCGAGATCCCTGGCGTACGTGTTATGGCCTAGTGGACATACACACAAGAATGGCACAGAAGGAGAACCTCAACGTCCGTCCATTAAATTAAACCAAGAATAGAGTATTGAAAGACAGAATATGAATTCAAAAGCAAAAATAAAGTACTACTCAAGAAATTTCAGTTGGGATACTACACACCTCAAACCGCACTCCGTGTCCCAGTAAATAACCCCCGGTCCAGCTCTGCCAAATCCCAGATATCCAAATTACCACCCTAAATGACCTATTTCCATTTATAATTGATTTTTAGTCAATTGGATGTATTTTATGTTACTTAGCAAAAATAGTCTAAAATCTGCAAGATCTAGCGCGCTAGGTCTAGGGATTAGCGCGCTAGATACCTAGGCAACTAAACGTTCTTCGTCAGGAAGAACATTAGCACACTATATTTTTACCTAGCGCGCTAATCGTCATCTAGCGCGCTACATGACCTCATTAGCGCGCTTATCGCGTTCTGGACATCAGTTTGGCTAAAAAACACCACCAACAACAACAACTACCACAACACAAACCCCCGAACTTCAAACAAAAACCCACCAAAAAAAGTTTGGGTTCTCAACACCACCAACAACAACAACTACCACAACACAAACCCCTGAACTTCATAGCACTTAAAACCCACCAAAAAAACTACTTAACAACCACTAAACAATCCATATTGGATTCATTGGACACCAAAGACAACAAAAAGACGTCACTCATTGGCTCTCCACCAATAGCCGATAAGTTAGTATTTATATATATTTAGTACTTTATTTTAGTATATTTAATTATGCAAAGTCACCACGTCCAATCGGTCTCCATTCTCGCCACCAATCGACAAGATGCCGCCACATCGGCGCTATGTGTCATCAACAAGCCACGTCACAAACACGTGTCATCAACAAGCCACGTCACAAACAGCACAGCGTTTCACTCGCTTCAGCTTCCATCGATTCGCCTCAAGATGCGCGTCCACACAAACTCCCAAAAATTCGCACAGAGTCGCGCGATTCACTCCGCCTCCAGCGACGCCACGTGGCGCTCATCCACTCCACCAGATCGTCATCACATGTTTTCTCGTCCAATAGAAAGCGGTCACGTCATCTGAACATCAGGAAACGGACCAATCGCGCTTCGACACGTGGCGGACACTATTTTTTTTTTTGCAAAAACAGCCCTAAGATGCTCCTTGGCGCACGAGTCACCTCCCCAACCCCTAAAATTAGTTTCTCTCACCCGAGACCAATTTTTAGTAGTTTTATATATTAGGAACTTAGGGTGTGTTTGATAGCAAAGAAAATGAAAAAAATCATAGAAAATTGTCTACTTTTTTTATGTAACCGTTTTTTCCACTGTTTGATAACTTTGTAACTGCACTGAGAAAAAAAACCACATCCCCCTATTTTCCTCATTTATTTTCTCATCTTTTAGCGTGGAAAATTGAAAATTTCTCCATCTCTCTCACGAACTAATCATTTCTTCCACCCAAACAAACTTGGCCTCTGCTACTCTTTCGCGGATACACACTCTTTCTTTCTCTCTTCGTCTCCGGCTTCGTCACCAACATCATCGTCGAGCCGCCCGACATCGACGATGATTTAGATGCGCACATGGATTGAACCATAAAAGAAAATTATTTCTCGTGCAATCAAACAACTATGAGAAAATTTTCTTTATAAAATTCTCTCGAGAAGATTTGCTAAAAAAAAAGTTTTTCTCATTGAAGATTTTTTTTGCTATCAAACACACCCTTTGGTTTGATTATTTTAATCACCGACTATTATTGTTTTTGTTATCGACTTTCTTCGACGACGATGTTCGGCTAATCAATTCCTTGCCTAGGTCGAAGAGGAAACAAGTCGGGATTATGGATTCATAGCATATTATGTGAGATCTTTTATTTTATTATTTATTTTATTTTAATTTCTCATATTTCATTGTTGTTGATTTTAATGATTATGGTTTAGATCTAGGGTATGTATGTGATCAGTGCATGCGTTTAGGTGGACAATCTATAGTTATTTGGACTATTAGTATCCGTGTAATTGTGCTTTTGGACCAATAAAGTGACAAACACTCACCCGTTTGCCGTCAAACCCTTTCGATTCTTGAGTGTGCAACAATTGAATCTAGGTTAAATCGGGAGCGGATGCGACCCGATTATTTAGGATTAGTGTTCCCACATACCCATATTACTGCGGTTAATGTGTTAAACTCGATTGGCGGATGTCTAGGGTTATACATTAATTAGGGAAGTAGTTAGTGGCGGACGTCCTGGCTATCGAGATTTGGGGAACGAGGAATTTCCGCGGATGTCGATTTTCTATAGCTAATCTAGGAGAATATAAATTAATGACTTTTTGGGAAAGATTGAAGACCATGATTGACATTGAATCTTGATCCTGATTTGTGGAACTGTAGACTTAGGTGTTACTTAGATATTAATTAATTGTTTTCAAAATTAGTTTAGTTATTTTATTTATTTAGTTTAATTAGATTAGTTAGTTAAATTAATATTTATTTTAAAACCCCCAATTTTCCTTTTTTGTTGTTTTTAACCTAAGAAAGACTACCAATCTCTGTGGGATCGACCCTTTGCCACTATTCTTCAAAATAGTTGGTTTAGGAAACTTAACTTTATTGACGCGTTCGGCGCGCGTCAATTATTTAACTCATTTTATTCATTTTATGTTTGTATTATTTCCCCCAGCTTAGTATTTAGTCGTTTAGACTACTCGGTACCCGCGTCGAAACGCATATCAAGGCGAATACTTAACACACAGTCTCGCATGTCAAATGTAATATAATTACACACATTGCGATGTTGTTTACTCTATTTCAATATAAACATCGCAAATTAAACAAATCAGCACACAAAATAACTATTTACCTGGCTCCAAGCGCGCACTAGCCTAATTGCGGGTACCACGAGGGTCTGAGTGTCAGCCACGTCTGCAACCACATCATTAATAATGGCAAATTAAATTTAGGCCATTACACTAGTTGATCTTCCTGAGTAGCCATCGAGATTTTTGGTGCATATTTGTGTTTCGTTCAGGTTCTTGGTTGTGATCTTGAGCTTATTAGGTTTTGTTTTAATGATTTTTTTGTTGTTAATTAGGTTTTTCATAGATCAAGAGTAAGTGAAGTACATTCTTTATTATACGCGGAATTGATAGCGGTGGCGTATTCTTTACGCGAAACGATGCAGAATCCAGAGAAACAGTAGTCGATGAGGAGCAGGACACTGCAGATTCCAATCGATTGTCGACAATTAATGATTGGGCTAATATCAAGGACTGTGACATCATGCAACAACAGATCTGATATCCAAGCAGAGGAAGCTCATAAGTCGCCCTATGTTGGCGACAAGGTTGGAGCATTTACAGATTCTCAATTGCCATGGTGAATTCATTGTTTAGTTATCGTTGTTTCTTTCATTTATCTATTATTTTTGTGCTTTTGCATTCTCAATGGCCATGGTGAATTTGTTTTTTTGTTAAAACTCTTGAAAATGTGTGCAAGAGACAATAGTGTTTGTCATGAATCATGAGAGCATCTATAAAGAAGTCAATGCACAAAAAGACTTAGGCATTAGAAATTGAAATGTTTGTAAAATAGTTGTTGCTGGCAAAACATACAACTATTTTACAGAAGATTTATCAGAAACCAGTTGACCTTATAGAAGAAGCAATATCGTCATTAGCCAAGCTTCATGCTCGGAAGGAGATGTTTTTCAAAGTTCTAAATTAGCCAAGTTTTCCCTTAAAATTGCAGGTATGTTTTCTTTGGTTATACCATTTGTATTAGGGTTTCAAGACCCATTACTTACCATTGAATTAGGATTTAGTGTTTTTCAGTTAAGTTGCTAAGAGAGTAACCAATTGGTTGACACTGTCAAAATACGTTTGACTGATAATTTTAGATGGGAAAAACCAGTGACAGAATTGTGGTCATGAAGTATTGTGTCATTTTTATCTTATTTTCACATAGCATGAAGCAAGTAGCCCATTTTGTTTTGGATAGTCTTTATATAGCTTAGTTGGACTTTATATGCTGAAGGTTTGAGCTTTTATATTACTGAAATTACAAGAATCCATTTGAAATTTCAAATTCCTTATATTCCCTCTGTACTCTCCTACTTCTCTAAACCTCACACTGTCTACTAATAGTTCCATCATCAATCTTATTAATTTACTCAATGAGAAACTTAAATTATTAAGAATATAGCTTCTACTTTCTGATAAAAAAGAATATAGCTTCTACTTTGACAAATGATGTGCATTAAAATTATCATAAGATGATCCATGTTGTAATATTGTATGCTTAACTATTACAACTAAGACTAGTTCGGTTAACTGTTTTAGATTTTGTGTCTATGATGACATGTCGAAGATGAAATGTACCTTTGGAACTAATCCATTCATGGCGTTGCTAGTACGATGATCAGTTTATTTTGGCAACTTTTGATAGTGATCCTACTTATGATTCAAAAGGTTACAGCAAGTTGGACTGAACAGTCTGTGATCACTATGAATCACAGAGGATTTATCTTGTTAAATTTGCTCTTATTTTTCTTTGGCATTGATGTGGACTTTTATTATTTTACATTATTATTTGTCGAGTGGTTTAGGACATTAATAACCTTAAAAAAGTGGTGCGGACTTGTTGTGGTGATTAGGTTTGAGTAAGGGATGTTGCTAATACATAGTTATATATGTTTGCATGTTATGATCTACCTGTGCTAATGATTAAGTTAAGATGTTGACTTATTTGGCATTGACAATTAAAGAGCTTATTCTGTGCTTTTATGCTTACATTTGTATCTGGTAATGGTCATGCATAGGAAACTAATTATCTATTTGTTTGTTTCGAGGCTTTAGGATTTTCAATGCCTAACTTTGTTGTGTATGCTTATAAGGAGTATGTAATGTATGTGTTTCAGACTCTACCTAGGTTGTTGAAAGCCCCAAGCTTGGAAAATAAGCACGCAAAAGACGTTTCCTATGGAGCTCGTCACAATGTTGTAATCACAGGTATACTCCAAAAGCTTTCAAATGGTTATGCACCATTTTAAAGATGATGAATGTTGTAGTATTCTAAAGTTACAACACTTTCTCCTGTGACTATAAAATAGGAGAGAGGGTGATGAATGTAGTAGTATTCTAAAGGGTTTTTTATCGCTAGTATTCTGAAGTTATAAACCACTCCAACATGAAGTCGTTGGAATTTCACTTATATAGCTACTAGGATGGTTAAATGTGAGATTTTTAATCATGATTTGCTTGTGCTAATGCTATTATGCTAATCACTAAGGTAAGTTCATTTGCATCTTATATTGTCGTCGCTATATGGTATTATGATGTTTTTGCAAAACACCTTAATTTGTTGATGATATTTCATAATTGTAGATTTATGGTTTGCCCTTTATTTAATTAGTGCCTAAAATGTGCGAGTCTAATTCCATAATCTTATTCAGTCAATACCTTAGTTGAACTACATGATATCTAGTCAAAACATTATTATATTCATGCCTGGTCGAGCAACTATGGAAAATCTTATTTGTTGTTGGAAGTAGACTTCCCTTCAGAACCACTTTACAGTAGGAAAATTTATTACACTTGATCTCTGTAAATTTATCTTAGTATGAAGCTTAAAATCTAGTACTAATTTTGCACGGATCTTGAAGGGAATGGTCTGATGTCTATGTTAGAGGTCATTGTCATGTCTCTTGTTTATTGCTTTTGTTTTATGGAGTGATATATATAGTATGCCTACTTTGTTAGTTGTGCCTAGCAATCTTGATTGTGTTTGTGGAATTTGTTTGATTTGGATTTGGGTTTGGGTTTGGGTTTACAGATTGCATGGGTTTTTTCTCTTTGATTCTCTATCATTCTTACATCTCTCAAGGAGTTCATATCTTTTATTTTGCAGTTTCCTCATTTGTATCCTTGAAGAAAAATGGGTTTGCATCCTAACATTTTTGAACATTGGCACAAATGTAAAGGAAACCATTCTTTAGTTTGTCGAATGGTTTAATTGTTTCGTTGCATTGGATACAAATGGCACTACTTAATCCCTATGACCATATGATTGAGGTTTTTTTGCCTTCTATATATTAGTACTTCCATTGTTTATGATGGATTTATCACTTTGGCCAATTCAGATTTTATTTGTTTGTTAATTGGGCTTGTCTTTTGGATAACAGATTCATTTTCTCTCTTGAATTATTCTCACTTTATTCTCTGCTTCCTCTGTGTTTTGTGATTGAGTGCTTGTGGTTTATCAAGAACTTGACTCATGTATTGTTTGTTATCATCTCTGCAGTGAAACCCACAACCTAAAGAAGGAAACCTTGAAACAATAGTACAAGATAGTAAGCTCGACATGCTTAGTTGTACGAAAATGAGTTATCAATTAATAATATTGGTGAGCTTCTTCATATCTTGAATTAAAGATGTTTCCTTTGTTTCGACGGGTTAAAACTTACAATGCTGATCCTATGTGATGGAATATGGAAACAAAAGCATCAATGAAAAGTATGTAATGATTGAAGGTTCAAGGAGGTACCAAGTTGAAGAAGTTCAAGAGTTTTTATAAGTAGAAGTAAGATTTGCAGATGTGTTGATTGAAACATCAAAAATAGAGTTTTTAAAGCTCTATTAAAACAAGGAAATTCAACTGTACATTATTTGTTTTTTCCACCTTAAATTTGTACATTTGTTAGTTTAATTTTTGTTCAAATGAAATAAATAGAAATTTCTTTTTTATTGATAAATAATATTTATGTAAGTAGAACTACAAACATCTTTAATTTATATACTAAATCTTCTTTCCAATAATATTAATACTAATTGTTTTTTTGATATATATACATATATTTATATATACGACGACGCTAATTATGAATGCATTGTCAACTTAGAGACACTAAATGCACATGCGTTGTTAATTTAGAGACACTAAGTGTACATGCATTGTCAACTTGGTAAGTGCACATGCGTTGTCAACTTGGAGACACTAAGTATACATGGGTTGTCAACTTGGAGACACTAAGTGTACATATGTTGCCAACTTAGAGACATTAAGTGTATATGTGTTGCCAACTTATAGACATTAAGTGCACAAGTGTTGTCAATTTAAGGACACTCTTACAAGTGTTGTCAATTAAAGGACACTAAGCTTACAAGTGTCCTTAATTTAGGAATGCATAAACCAAGAATGTCTCTAAATTGACGACGCATAAGAAATAAATGTCCTAAAATTAAAGACACATAAACAACAAGCGTCCCCACTTTAAGGACGCTTATGGAAAAGCGTCATAAATAAATGTTACCAACACATACCTTTTGTGTCGTAAAAAAAGGGGGCGACATCACTTTTCCAAACACAAGTGGTGACACTTTATGATGCGCGTCGGTAAGATTTTTAGAGACACTAATTAGTGTCGTTAAATGAGTAAATTAATGTCGCTAAACACACAATGTTTTGTAGTGTTAGTCTTAGCTCACTAATTTGACGTGGGTCACTTGTGTAATAAGTTAGGGGGCTTAAACATTAATGGAGGCAATTTTGATTTTTCTCAAGTGATTCCAACAAGAGTTGGACCCGGACTTCCCAATTTTATTTGCCTTTAACTATTGCCTCATCTATCTCACTCAATATTTTACAAATTTGTGGTTTATTTCTTATTAAAAAAAAAGAAAAAAGAAGTGCTAGAACGACAACACCATGTCACACAACGCAAGACATATTGGCTCATAAGAGCCATTCACGTGTGCCTCAAGATGCGAACATACACAGATCTCAATGCATAACACGCGGGTTGAAATCGCATGGAAGGCTCATGTGAGCCAATGTGTCTTGTGGTGTGACATTGTTGTTGTCATTCTAGTATTTTCCTGAAAAAAAAATTGTCATTAATCACTTCAGAGATTTCCTTGAGAATAGTGGACGACCATGTACGACATTAATATAAAGCAAAATGTTTGGGTGACCAATTTGGAAACGCGATCAGTGCCCAAACTCCGTGCCCAAGTGGGTCCCCCTAGCAATGTCCTTTGTGTTATTAGTAGGGGTGAGCAAACCGCAGTTTAGTGATGAAAATCATCAAATTGTCCACCAAACCGAGGGTTCGCGGTTTGACCGTTTTGCAAACCACCACCAAACCGCGAACCCTCAAACCGCAACCAAACCGGTCGGTTTGGTTTTACGAGTTTCCTACAATACATTTTCAACAAAACAAGCCACACATTCCATACATGTCCATCAACGAAACTTGTATCCATGCATGACTATCCACTAAAAACACAATGAAACACAAGAAATCAATTAAAATTATGAGTCTAAGTTCATTTCAAAAGTTAAAACAAAATGAAAAAGGCTTAAACTCCATTCCATTCGATTCCAAGTTTGGGGGTGGTTTTGCGGTTTGGTGAACTGCGGTTTTCTATAAAACCACCACCAAACCGCAGAATCGCGGTTTTTGAATTATCTAAATCGTCCTCAAATCACTAGTTTAATAAATCAAATCAGACCATGCGGTTTGGACGGTTTTGCGGAGACCATTGCCCACCTCTAGTTATTAGAGTTGTTAAAAATGAATACGCGTGGGTTGTAAAAAATGAATATATGCAGTTATGTGCAAGTATAAATTACATGATGGCTGCTATAAAATTTGGGCAGATTTGATGTTATGTAGCTCTATAGATAATCAGGTTAATCAAATTATACTAATTAGTGATCGACATTCGAGACAAGAAGTGAGGAATCTCCAACTATTGATTCAATTTAATTTAGATAGTAACCCTATATATACAAGATGCCCAATGATACTTCAAATGGGCTCTAAAATTTCATCAACTTCCATCTCACTTGAATTTGGGCCTAGCTCACCAAAGACAAACAAGTAGTCAAAAAGTCAACTAAGTTAGGTCTAGTTGGGAAACTATATAGTATAAGAAGTACCTTAGTTTTACATAAATGAATAAGAAAAAAATAGTCTTATTCTCCTTCTCTACTATTATTCTAAGAGATCATCTCAAGTTCGCTGTGAAATCTATTAGATTTGGTTCATTTCTATTTCCTATAGTGTCATTCATACATAATGACATAGGAAATGAATATATATATATATATATGTTGGCACAATTATGATTTGTCGTGTAGGGAAAATACTAGCTAGCAGGGAAAATACTAGCTAGGCTGCAACAATAATGATAGGATGACATTCTTAATTGGTATATATATGTTGTAAACTAAGTTGTAAGCCAACTAGGACTTAAGTTGGAGCTTGCTTGAGACTTAAGTATAGAAGGCATAAACTAAGAACTACTAGAACAAGTAGAGAAGATGAGACAAGAGATAAGAGAGCTAGAGATGAGAATGTAGAGATTTCATTCATACATTGGTGTGTGAATTACAATGGAGTTGGCACCCTTTATATAGGCTATTTGGTGATGATGATAATTGTACTTATACAATGTGTACAAGTTATACATACACCACAAGTCATTCAAATGAACACAATTATGATTTGTCGTGTAGGGAAAATACTAGCTAGCTGTAGGGAAAATACTAGCTAGCTGCAACAATAATGATAGGATGACATTCTTAATTGGTATATATATGTTGTAAACTAAGTTGTAAGCCAACTAGGACTTAAGTTGGACTTGCTAGAGACTTAAGTATAGAAGGCATAAACTAAGAACTACTAGAACAAGTAGAGAAGAGGAGACAAGAGACAAGAGAGAAGAGAGCTAGAGATGAGAATGTAGAGATTTCATTCATACATTGGTGTGTGAATTACAATGGGGTTGGCACCCTTTATATAGGCTATTTGGTGATGATGATAATTGTACTTATACAATGTGTACAAGTTATACATACACACAAGTCATACAACACATCACAAGCAACATAGACCATACATGGAAGAGTTGGTGTACATTGGAGAGGATTACAAGTTACATGAAGTATGAGAGTCATGCTTGATGTTACAATTCAATGTGAGAACCATGCTTCACAATGTGGTCACATACATGCACAAGTGTCCATCCATTTCAAAACACTCCCCCTTGGATGACACTTGTTGAAAGAATGTATCTCGTTAAACTTCTACTAGAAAAAACCCTGTGGGAAAAAATCTAGTACAGAAAAAAAGTATAATATTTGTAACGACCCGTAAAGTATACGTGCCACGTGTCATGTGGTCCACGTTGGGTTTAGGCCGAGCGGGGCCAAGTGTCGTGGGAACTAGGGTCGTCACAATATTGCTTTGTAGTATAATATTTGTTGATTGCCTCATTAAAAACCTTACTAGGAAAACCCAGTAGGACAAAATCATAGCTAAGGAAAAAAGTGCAACACATTGATACACTTAGAGATAATATAAATGTCTCATTAAAACCTCTACTAGAAAAACCCCGTGGGAAAAATCTAGTATAGGAGAAAGAGTACATTAATTGCTCTCATAATTTATTTATTTATTTTTTTATATGAAGAATAATAATATTAGGATTGCTTCATTAAAAACCTTGCTAAGAAAACCCAGTGGGATAAAACCATAGCGAAAGGAAAAGAGTGTGATACACTAATCAATCTAGATACAGAGTTTTAATATTGTTAGAATTGCCTCATTAAAAACCTTTGCAAAGGAAAAAAGAGTGCAATACACTAACCAATAACTCATTTTGATTCTCCCCTCATGTTCACATGGGTGAGACATCTTGTGCATTTTGTTGCACATGGACATCTTTTTCTATATGAACCATTTAATGTTGAAGCATATGATTGTCACTCTTTTGTATATAGTACTTGCATCAAGTAATTGATTCATAACTTGTTGCTACTGAATGATCCTTTGAATTTCGAGTTCATATTAATTTATACATGGATCATAATACAACAAATTTTAATGCAATTTGATGTGTTTCAAGCAATTTCACATCATTCATTTTGAATTGGCTTATATCTCCCCTAATGGTGGGAAAACTGCTTCATCAAAGTGACAATTAGCAAAACTTGCTATAAATAAATTCCCTATTAGGAATCCAAGGCATCTTATAATATGATTAATGGAGGGTTAAATCAATATAAGTCTCCTATTGATTTGTCTTGAGATAATCTCCAGCTGATAAAAAAACCCAGTTCGATAAAGGATGTCCGTGCGAATTTACGATATTTTCGCATTATTGATGATTATGGATAATCAAATTATGAATGTCATTTGATTTATGACGACATTCATTTTAATGTGCCTTATATATTCCAGAAGTTAAAGCCAGAAATATTATACTCAGATTAAATCATATTCATATAGATAAATTTTCTATTATTCTGAGTAGACTTCTTCTGAACAAGACATTAACAATAAAATTGTTGTACCAGATATTGTCTGAACATTAGACTCTGCTAAGTTCGAATTCGAGAAATCTTCACTTTTATATTATAATGTACATGCATGTAGCACGATACACAAGACATAAACTCATCGCCCATATTTAGGTCACGATTTAAACACATCTCGGTGTGCCTGTTTCATCGAGTCATTTTCAATGATAAAATTCATAATATTTTGCCTTTGATTTTGAAGGCATGGTAAAGGTCACGAAATATTCGGGTATATATTTGAAAATATTTAGGCAAAATAGCCTTTCATATATGACCAAAAAATGTCACAATTATGAGCGCTCATTGTCAATAATTATTTGCCCTTTATAGTGGTGCACCACTTTTGTTTCGATTTTTTGTGGAATTGTCAATATGACATTTACCTGACATTTTCACATTTTCCACGTCCATAAATTTATTATTGCGATCATGATCATTATATGCAACATATGCTTCTTAATTTGAAGCTGAACTAATTGGACGGGAGCGATATTATATTTATAATATCTCATTATTTTACTCAGCTACCATGAGACAAGAAATCAATCCTTAATATTTATTGGATTAATGTGCGCACTCGATATTTGTTGCAGCAATAAATCGAGGCGGGCCACGTAACCTTATTTTTATTGTCTCATCAGTCATATTTCCACATAGCCTCAACATAGAGGTAATTAAAATTGCGGAATTATAATTAATCTTTGACTGATTAAATTTTGTAGCTTGAGACTCAACCGCTCATTTTGAGCTTTTGGAGCATTACCTTTTTTGGTATTTATATATTTATAACTCCATAGGGTGAAAAGATATATAAAGTGAAATGTTCACTTTTCAAATCTCTAAAGAGATATTGGCAAATGATTTAAATTTTGTATAACACAACATAGTCTTGCATAGATGTTTTATTCACAAATTATAGTATTTAATTGTCATGACAAGTAATTCTTGTCGGTAATATAATAAGGCAACAAGTTCAACTATTGTTGAATAATATTTTGAAAATAAATTTAATATAAAAACGTTTTCCCCTTTTTATGTAAAAACATAACATATGATTAAATATATGTTCACAACTTGATTCATTAATAAACAAAATGTAATATTCGTATTAGTTGGTGGGACAACCTCCAGGTTGGGTGGCGAGACATAGTCTACTTAATACAATACCTCCTCGAACGGGATAACCCGTCTCCCTTTCAATGTTTAGCTTTACCGGGGACAAGGCTTACTCACTATCAACTCAAACTTATAGCATTATTTGTATTATAAAATAAAGAATAGAACAATAACTAATCGTTTGTGGTTTTAAGAGAAAAACTATATGTCACTCATTGACTTTTGATTTCTGATGTAGAAGATCGTATAAGACGCAACTACAGAGCATATTTTCGTAGTCGGTGACGTTACAATGCATAATGTATTAATAAAGTACATTTACATAATTAAATATGCATGTAACAAAAAAGAAATTAACCATGACAACATGGAAATAAATTGAACTTATTTAAATTAATAAAAATTATACCTTCTTAGCTTTATATCTTTGAAAAGTTTCTTGATCTTCAAGACCTCCTCTTGTAGAGCAACTTCGTGCTAGATAACGTGTTGTAAACTAAGTTGTAAGCCAACTAGAACTTAAGTTGGACTTGCTAGAGACTTAAGTATAGAAGGCATAAACTAAGAACTACTAGAACAAGTAGAGAAGATGAGACAAGAGAGAAGAGAGCTAGAGATAAGAATGTAGAGATTTCATTCATACATTGGTGTGTGAATTACAATAGGGTTGGCACCCTTTATATAGGTCATTTGGTGATGATGATAATTGTACTTATACAATGTGTACAAGTTATACATACACCACAAGTCATACAACACATCACAAGCAACATAGACAATACATGGAATAGTTGGTGTGCATTGGAGAGGATTACAAGTTACATGAAGTGTGAGAGTCATGCTTGATGTTACAATTCAATGTGAGAACCATGCTTCACAATGTGGTCACATACATGTACAAGTGTCCATCCATTTCATAACAATATATATATACTAGTTTCTGAAGCATGCTACGCACGCTTGAACCAACTCGCTACGCTCGCGGGAATTTAATTAATCTAATAGCCAATTTTTATATTCCAAAAAATATACTACTTTATTTCTATTCCGATTTTTTTGACAACTAATTATAATTATTTGGATTGAATAGCGGAAATGCCCTTAATTAATGGTAGAATAGTAAATTTAAGTGAAGGTTGAAAGACTTAATCAAGAGTAAAATCTTAAATTCAAATGATGGTTGAAAGATTGATTATTCCCTTAATTAAGGGTATGATAATAAATTGAAGTAACGGTTGAAAGACTTAATTATGGGTAAAATAATAGATTCAAAATGACGATTGAAAGATTAATTATTCGCGCTTATTAAGAATATATATATATCATCACTTACAATTAAAATTCGTCAACAGGAGAGTTGAGATTTGAGAACCACCAATGAATCATTATATATTTATTAATGGAAATCATCTTAATCATTAATGAATTAATTAGAATGTTCTTTATATATTTAGTTTAGTCCTTATAAATCTATTTTTTAAATCACGTGGATTTAGTTTGTAAATTCTAAAAACTTAGATGTATGCCTATATGTAGTACCCAACAATCATTGTTGACTTCTTGTACATCATAAATATAGATGTCTAGCTAGTTTTCAAAAATCCAAAATTATTAACTCCAATATGCACGATGTTAATTAATCAATTACCTATTAAATAGGCGATTACCTATTAAATAGCCCATTATTTTCTATTTAATAGGTAATTGGTTAAGTTAAAAGTGAAATAAACTATTAAAAAGAAAATCAATTATTAAATAAGTAATTAAAGGTTAAAAAAGGTAATTCAAGTGACGAAAGAATCTTTTGTCATTCGTGCTTTTGATATATAGGTAGATAGATAGATATGCGCTTATATGTAAGCTCACGAGTGAAAAACAAATTGTTGTGGTTTGCGCCCACAGTTGTAGTGTGATTTTTATTTTATTTTTCATGAAAATGCTACAATCACCCCAAAGTCACACGTGACGAGACGTATGAGCTCGCGTCATTAGGAGTCGTTTCTTCATACTTTTAAATACACACCGCGTACATATCCATTTTTATGTGAGACCCGCACGACCACTTTGGACATCGACTAAAGCGTTCAATGCAAGCGAGACTCGCATCTCGAGGTGCATCGTTCGGTCCCCACCCAATAGATGCACCTAAGTGGGTGCCAAAGTGGGTCAACTTAGCAACTCCCCTAACAATATTAGTATAGATTCATGGAGCTAGTCATGGAGATCTTGAGTTGCAATTCCTTGATTGAAGGTTGAAAGGAAGTAGTTTCCCTAATTAATCTTGAAATTAAACATAACATTTACCAAGAACTATATAGATTGCATTAGCCAGATCTTCACACTACATATTTAAAAAACAGAACAAGATGCACAAACAAAGAGCACTCAGACTTTATCCAAAAAAAAAAAAAAAGCACTCAAAGAAAGAAAACAAAGCCTCAATGTTAATTACTACTAACTCCACATCAATTGCCAAAATAACTTGACAAAATTGTATGAGAATTTGTTGCTACCACAAGCATCTCAGCATGTTGATGATGAAGTGAACCAAGTAGTTGTCTCTAGTAAGCAAGTCACTCCTCACCAACCTCTCCAAGTTCACATTTCTAGGCAGCCTATCACTGTAATACAACATTGTTGTGAGTGAGGCCACTGGATTGCTCACCAAAGAACACAAAACCTTCACTAACGATCTAAGCATAAAAACCATCATTTTTCACACATCAACCAAAAAATGCTCATGTGATGATCTACTACTACTCTCTAGAGCATGAAAATGGTGAGTGAGTACTGTAATGAATAGAACATGCACTAGACTAGACTTGTTGTTGGTTTTTCGTGGGGTCCAAAATTAAGCTTGGTTTCCAACTGCCAATCTTTTGTAACAGTTGGTCAGAGCCGTTCGTCCATCTACCTCGAAACTATCTGTCAACTCTATGTGCCTATACATAACATTGTTATAATATTGTGATATGGGGACACGAGAACCAAAGAAATAAAGGTGGTTTTGCAACAAAGACAATGGGCTCAACTTTGGGTCTATCGACACATAAAAAACAAAGATTATGTACAATTTTATGAAAGATTAATATTGTCTATGCACTCATAAGCACAAGAGTGTTGCACTTGTGTGTACATATGTACTACATATTCGAGGCCACTTATATATATAGGGAGTTCTACCATGGTGATTGAGGAAAATTATTATGGATGGTGATATTTAATTCTAGCCATTAGATCTTGATCTAATTATTCAATTTAGTTATTGTGTCAAATTTTTGAAATGGGTAACATATTGTTCAAGTTACTACATTTAATATTCTGCATTTAATTCATGACTGTATTTAATGTTCTACACATGATTATGAGAGTCAGTACATTTAATTATTACTCCATACATTATATTTAATTTCTAAAAGTATTGGTGTACTTTATATTATTTGGAATATATAGTATAATGCAATTTGATTAGTCATAAAAGTCTCAATTTGATGATGACAAAAAAAGTCTCATTTTGCTGTAAACTTTTTTAATAACTTTTTGTTTTGCTAAATAATAAAGTAGCAACATAAAAAAAATTTAGATATTTAAAACATCAACAATAAAAAATAATATATATTTATAATCTAGTCTTGTGATTTTGAGAAGCAACAAAATTATGAACTATATTCATTTTAAAACAACAACAATATATACTATGTTCATTTTAGTATTAGAATAAAGTATTTAAAAATATATGTCATGCACAAAATTATGTATGTTGCGTACTTTTTAAAGAGAAAAACATTAAATTAAATAGATAAAATATATAATATATATAATTAAAGAATGAATTTTATCATTACTGACAACTAAAAATATTATTCAATAAATTTAAAATTTCAGATTTTTTTTACTATTTAAAAAGCTGGGTGTTTAACTTTTAAAAAAAATTAGGAATTTAATTAATTTTATTTTATATTTTCTTCAAAAAATAATTAGCAAGTTATTAATGAACTCTATTAAAAAATAATCACGCAATATGATAAATTATTTTATTTAATAAAATTAACTTAAGAAAAGTCTGATTGGAATATGTTTTGTTAAAAAAATCTAAATTTAAAAATAATAATTAATAATAAAATTTCACATTTTCTTTAAAATTTATAAAATTTCACTTGCACATACTAATATAGACACATATTTACCTTCAAAAAGAAAATAAAATAATGAAAATAAAAATTAAATTGAGCTTTGAACAAAAAAAACTTAAAAACTAAATTAATACATATATAACTACAATCAAGAAAAATAGAAAATTATATGAAAAGTATAGAATTTAAATAAGATATTACAATATTATTTTTAGAAGTTCTTATTAACTTTAATTTTTATATCAAGAATTATATTATATCTTTCTTTTGTATTTTCTACAAGTCGCAATTTTCGCGCTCCGCGCATGAGCAAGGCCCAAGTATCCATGTAAAATAAAAATAAATCTAACATAAAAATAAAAGTTAAAAAATTTATGATGTAATCTTTAGTTGATTTTGAAGCAAGAAACAATATCACTAGACAAACCGAGTTTGTTCTCACTAAGTCTATGATCAAAATTTATTTAAAAGGGTTAATTAAGTAAATATATCATGTTAATTTTCTATTTTGTAAATTTTTAATGTCATTAGCTTTAATTTTTTGTCGGAGAGTGTCACATTAATAATTATTAGGAGAGTGAGCATAAAGCAAAACATAATCAACAATAAAAGTTTGCAAGATTTCTTTAAAATAAAAAAAAGACCTTATATCTTACATCATTGGCTAAAAAAAAAAAAAAAAAATTAGATGTTACAATGTCACCCTTAAGTCACTTTTTGATGACGTGGCATGCGCACCCAACATGAAAATGGATGTACGAAAATAGTTCTCGATCGTAAAACACGCATGATATGCATCTCGAGTCGCGCACCGACACCTCCCAAAGATGTGAAGCAGAACGTCATGTTAAGGGGTGTGATTTTTGAGTGTCATTTGTAGCATTTATCATAAATAAATAACAAAAGAAATAAGTTCACAACTAAAGAAAAAAAACTTGAAGGACATAATGTCACGTGTTATCGAGTTTCTCCCCAAAAATGTTCCATTATTTATACGTACACATAGATTTGTACATGGATGAAGAAATAAATTTTCATGATAATATATATCAATAATAATTATAAAATTTACATATGTATCTCAAGATGACTATATATCAATTAATATATATTCAATAATGTCTACAATTAATTATAGTGATTCAAAAAAAATTTAACAAAATCTAATTTGTTTATTTATGATAGTTTGGGTTTCCAAGATGAAATGAATTGTTATGCATTTAATTCTTTTTCTGACAATTTCGGTTACTTACTATAATAGGTTGCAATGGAGATCGTCATTCATGGTGATTTACCTCAATCACCATATAGGAGAAGGAATTGTCATGAAATCTAGAGAAATTTCAAGCCATTTGATTGCAATAGGGGTGCGGCTTTGTGCACCCCACAAATTCATATGGGCAAATCACAAGATGAAGGCACACCCTGTAAGGATGTGGGCACCCAAAAAAATTGAACAATCTCCCAAAGTACCCTTGCGCACCTCACAAACAGCATTCAATTCGAACTGCTCGAAATAGAGAAGAGGGGAAGAAGAAGACTGACTAGTGAAATCGACTTTCGTTGAAGGTGTAGAGGGCTTTTCTTCTTCGCATCAATTTGATCTCGATGCATTCACGCGTTCCTCAAGTTGTCCGATTATAACGACCCTAAAAATTTAACGCATGCCATGTGGCATCTCAGGACCCTGACTCGGACTCGTCGTGATATGGCACACTCGGTCAACCCTCGGGAGTCGACACCAAGGTTAGGACCCGTAGCTCGGACCCACGTGCATACCGTCGATAAGTCCAGGGCACGCCAATCGAGGTATAAACATTTATTTTTGTGTAATGTGTGTTAAATTGGTTGTATTATTATTAATCTGCATCGCACCAGTTAATATTTTATTGGTCGTGTTGTGTGTGTGTAGTAGCGTGAGCGTAAAACGTCGCGGGGCGCGTAACGCGTGTGTATGGGGTAGTTAAAGATTAATTGACACATCAAACATCACCTCACATCACCCATCAAATCAACCCAACCCTCACTTTTTCTCTTTCCTCTCCAAATAAAACAAAAAAAGCAAATCTCTCATCACTCTCTCCCTCTCTACCCGAACTCTCTACTCTCCCTCTCATTTTCTTCTTCTTCCTCAACACTACTTCACCAACA
This sequence comes from Stephania cephalantha, assembly GCA_039657325.1. Lineage (NCBI taxonomy): Eukaryota > Viridiplantae > Streptophyta > Magnoliopsida > Ranunculales > Menispermaceae > Stephania > Stephania cephalantha. The sequence continues at coordinate 46,457,793 of CM077569.1, read as the reverse complement.
AATTTGGTTAATCCTCACCAAGCTCTCCTCCCACGACACTCGGCTTCGGCGTCACCACCTCTTGCGCCGGCGATCTTTCTAGTCTGAGGTAAGTGATAGTTCTTGTTGTTAAAACTTGGAGAAGTTTGGAAGATTTTAATAGGGATTTTATTCGATTTTAATGGAGATGTAGATGAAGTTTAAATTGAGTTGATGTTGGTGTTAGTGGTTGAGATAATGTTGTTGTTGTTGTTGTTGCTTTTATTTAAAAAAAAAAAAAAAAAAAAAAAAAAAACTCAGTTGAACGAACAGAGAGCAAAATATCAACAATGGAGGGGAAGGGGCATATGGGCCAGGTCGGGCCAACCTGGACCGGGTCGACCCGGGGTGGAAGGATCGGACCAAACCGAGTCCGGCCTGACCGAGTCGGGTCGACCCGAGCCCACCCCTATAATAAAATAATAATTAAAATTAAATTAAATTAAACTGATTTTTTATATAAAATAAATTACATAAAATAGGTTAAAAAGATAAAAAATTATGGAAAAATTCAAAAAATTCAAGAAAAATATGAAAAAATTAGAAAAAAAGCTAGAAAAATGAGTTCGAGGCATTTTCTGGCATTTGACACCCCGGTATAATTCGAAAAGTGTGCTAAAAATCAAACTCTTTTGAAATAAAATTACAAATTTGTGATCCCATAATATAATTTCATTTAATGTGACTTTAAAATAATTTAAATGGTACAAATGGACATCAGGGACTTATGAGGCTATAGTCGATTGTCGGGTGCGCATCTCGAGGCGTGAGCGGGACGTTTTGAGGACAATTTGCGATTGCTTGAGGTAAGTAAAACCAGCTAGGAAATGCACAGTAGTTCATTTGAGCTTATATTTTATTGATATTGTATTGTGTCCATTTCTTGAAATTCGCACCCACTTATGAGTGTCCAAGGGCCAAGTGAGTCATACGAGTGTCTCTGATTGGAGTGGTTACCGGCTTGCAACTGGGGCCATGACCTCGAGTCACTTGAGTATTTGGTCGGAATGAGATGTGTTTTATCCGTGGCACCGTTGATATCCCTCATTCATGACGGTATAGGTACACCAGGCGACGCTGCGTCTTAGGACCCGAGTCTGCTTGGCGTTGCCTCGACTCTATGGCCCCGACCCTGTGGCACCCGCACTAGGTGGTCTTGGACTACTTGGGCACCTCTCTATTGTTTCCTTCGACACTCATTTCTCATTGTACTTTCATTTTTACAGTCTTATTATCATGCATTCCATATAGCTTTCTTTCTATTCGCATGACTTTTAGATTGCTTTATTTATTTTGAATTATTGTTTAGATCCTACTTGGTTTTTACTTATTGGACTCGACATTCTTGTGTTTTAGACCGAGTGCAGATCCGCAGCCGAGCAAGGGCAAGACGCCAACATTTGGCGATATACTCTGAGGATATCGGAGCGACCTTCCTCTACATACTTTTGTAGGTTTTGATTTTTTGTATTATTTATATATGTTGTTATCACACTTTGGATACTTGTTTGGGTTGAGAGATACTCATGACTTGTATATCATTTTTGGCTAGTTATAACATTTGACACAAGATATACATGAATATACATGTTTACAGAGGGTTCCACATTTAGGATGTCCGACTCTTTTACTTTATTCTGAGTTATTTAACGTATTAATTGTTTTCGCTAACTTGTAAAAAATTTTAAAAAAATACAAATAACTCGAATTAGAATTTTGAGTTTACTTATATGGATGGATCAGAAGGCTGACTAGACCTGCGTTGACCTTGCGAGACTGGCTCGGAGGTCCACGTGGGCTTAGGCCAGGTGGGGCTCAGTTTGTGGGAAACTGGGGCCATCACAGTTGGTATCAAAGCCTGAATTTTTATGTCTAGCTCTTGATTAAGACACAACCAACATAAGACACAAATCAATAATAGAGTTAGGACACGGTTGGAACTTAGAGTGGAACCATATGATCCTGACTTAGAGTCTTAGTTGGGAAGTGAGGAGAGTTGGGAAAATAAATACGTGGATCTTATATATGATAATTGTTGTATTGTACTATACTATACCGATAACTATACGTTGATTAGAGACTCGCTGGCTATTGCAGATCACAATGGAAGATCAGCCTGGTTCGAGTGATGATAGTGGGGTAGCAGGTCCTCGATTCGCGAGTATTGAGGAGGTACAATCATTGAATCAAAGAGTCACATCTGAGGATCAGCGATTGGACGAGATCCTAAGGATACTCAGGGCACATATCACAGCTACACTAGTACCATCTTCGTCGACAATGCCCACTATTCAGGAAAGGAGTGCGCCTACCGTATCGGCCACTCCAGCGACTCTCGTCGTACTGACGCCATCCATTATAGCTGAGATAGTACCAGTTCAGACTGAGACGGTATTGCCCACACTACCTGCACCGGCGGAGACCACGCTGACTACACCCATAGAGATAAGCATTGGGGCGACAGTTGAGGCGAGACATCAAGAGTTCCAGAGACATAGACCAGCTGAGTTCTACGGGGGCTCGAATCTCGAGGCGGCAGAGAAATTTATGAAGAGCCACGAGAAGATACATGACATCCTAGCCACACCGGAGTATATGAGACCGAGTATATCGTCAGGGCTGATGTTTGGAGAGGCTGATGTGTAGTGGCGCAGTATGGTGGCTACCCAGGGTAAGCCCAGGGATTGGGCGGAATTCAAGAGGCGATTTAATCAGAAGTACTTTCCGCCTTCGGTCCTGAAGTAGAAGAGAGCCGAGTTTCTGAGCATCTGACAGTACATTGGGGAATTGGTGATGCGGATATAGGCGGTATTTACGATTGTTGGATTATCTTTGGAGGGATAGCTGACACGGACGCCGACCAGACACACTATTTCATGGAGGGTCTGTTGAGGGATATTGGAGGCACCGTGGTGACTATAGAGCCAGGGAGTTTACAGGCGGCATATGATAGGAGCCTGGCCAGAGAGGCGTACATGAGTACACACCCCGATGAGATCATCCCAGCGCGAGTACCAACACAGTCGGATTATAGGTCAGGTGGTGACAGGAAGAGGAAGAGACACCGACCGTTCAGGTCGAGAGATAACAAGAGCACAGAGTATAGGATCTGTGGCGCCACCATCCCATCCAGCGCGCACCGCGCCAATACCATCTGTTTCGGCACGGAGTTATGCCAGTACACCACAGCAGCTAGGACAATCAGGGTCGCCACAGCAATATCAGCGGATTGAGCGTAAAGGCAGAGGCGGTGCTCCGGGACAGATATATGACCAGGGACAGGGACAGAGGTTCAGTCAGACGCAAGGACAGGGACAGCGGATTCCACCAGGGCCGGGACCACATCGAGCATGTTTTGAGTATGGGCAGACAGGGCACTTCGTCAGTACATGTCCACGACTAGGCAGGGCTCAGTTACAGCAGCGCAGAGAGCAAGTTCATGTCATCGTTGCACCGGATCCAGCTGTCATTCGTAACCTTATCGAGGGTGTGATTTACATTTGCAGTCGATTTATGCATACTATGATTGATTCGGGTTCTACTATATCTTTTATTTCGGGTCATATGGTTGATGAGTTAGGATTGAGACTATTAGGCTAGAGCGACCCTTGATCCTCAGCACGGCTGCTGGGGACAAGATATACCTGAACTTATTATGTGTTGACTGCTCAGTTGAGATAGAGGGACAAGATATGCCTGCAGACTTAAGGGTATTAGAGTTCCTAGAGTTTGTTACCTTATTAGGCATGGATTGGTTAGCCGCGTACCACGCACAGCTTGAGTGTTTTAGCAATGTGGTTATGTTTTGGCTTCCAGATCGAGCAGAGATTAATTTTCAGGGGACTTCGACCACCTTTTCGATCACCCGAGCTAGAGTGGCAACGAGTTCAAAGCTCGAGACATTTGCTAGTGTTTTGAGTACGGCTGAGAAAGTTGAGGCAAAGATAGAGGAGGTGCATGTTATATGCGAGTTTTTGGATGTTTTTCCCGCTGAGCTACCAGGATTACCACCACCCATAGAGATCTATTTCATCATAGATTTGGTCCCGAGGACCAAAACCATTTCGATTCTGCCGTACATGATGGCTCATAAAGAGTTGGAGGAGTTGAGGACCCAGGTAGATGAGTTGTTAGAGTTGGGATTTATACGTCCAAGCATGTCACCTTGGGGAGCGCCAGAACTGTTTGTCAAGAAAAAAGACGGCAGTTTGAGACTTTGCATTGACTACCGACAGCTCAACAGAGTCACGGTGAAAAACAATATCCACTCTCATGCATTGATGACTTGTTCGATCAGCTAACAGGGGCACAGTGGTTCTCAAGATTGATTTAGGATCGGGATACCACCAGTTGAGGATTCGAGATGAGGATAGGGAGAAGACTACTTTCTGCACAAGATATAGGCACTACCAATTTACCGTCATGCCGTTTGGGCTAACGAATGCCACAGCAATGTTTATGGATCTTATGCACCGAGTATCGATAGAGTATCTGGATAGATTCGTGATAGTGTTCATCGACGACATTCTTATCTATTCGAGGACTCGTGAGTATCACGAGGGACACATCCGGACAGTCTTACAGATTTTAAGGGAGCAGAGATTGTACGCTAAGTTCAGTAAGTGCAAGTTTTGGCACACTGAAGTTGGATTTCTTAGGCATATTGTCGGAGTCAGTGGAGTGTCAGTGGACCCCACTAAGATTAGAGCAGTGATCGACTGGCCTACACTGACATCAGTGACAAACATTCGCAGTTTTCTAGGATTGGCGGGCTACTACAGACGGTTTGTTCAGGATTTTTCTAAGATCGTTGCGCCGATGACACAGTTAACGAAGAAGGAAGTCAAATTTCAGTGGAATCACACTTGTGAGCAGGCTTTCAAGACTCTGAAGGAACGATTAACGACTGCGCCGGTATTGGTACTATGAGAGTTGGGAAAGGGTTTCGAGGTAAATATGGATGCTTCTAAAGTTGGTTTGGGCTGTGTTTTAATGCAGAATGGTAAAGTGATAGCTTACGCGTCCCGACAGCTGAAGATTCATGAAAAGAATTACCCTACTCACGACTTGGAGTTAGCGGCAGTGGTTTTTGCATTGAAGATTTGGCGTCATTATCTCCACGGATAGAGATTCACACTTTTTACTGACCATAAGAGTTTGAAATATCTTTATACTCAGAAGAAGTAGAATATGAGACAGAGGCGTTGGCTAGAGTTCCTTAAGGATTATGATTTCTCTTTAGAGTATCACCCAGGGAAGGCCAATGTCGTAGTAGACGCATTGAGCCGACGAGGAGCAGATCCAGAGATAGTGACTTGCCACATGACACACGAACATGGGCTACTCGAGGCAGTCGAGTTGATGAATTCAGTTGATATATCGACCACTACCAAAGTGTTGATTTGTGGGCAGGTGAGGACTCAGACAGTGTCTATATAGAGTGTACTTGAGGTTCAGCAGGCAGATGAACAGTATCAGAAGTTTAATGAGTTAGCTCAGAGTCCCGATCACCCAGAGTGGAGTCAGTCGATAGACTCATGCCTGAGAATTAAAAGAAGATTGTAGATTCCATCAATGGCTGAGATTCGCGACGAGATACTTCAAAAAGCTCACCGTTCACGTTTTACGGTTCATCCGGCTCGGACCAAGATGTATGCGGATATGCGTCGTCTATTCTAGTGGCGAGGATGAAGACCGATGTTAGTGATTACGTTTGAGCGTGTGAGATATGCCAGCGAGTTAAGGTTGAGCATCGGAGACCCGAAGGATTATTACAGCCACTTCTCATTCCTCAATGGAAGTGGGAGCATATTGCTATGGATTTCGTCAGTGGATTACCTCGATCTCAGTGCAGCCATGATAGCATCTGGGTGATTGTGGATAGGTTGACTAAGTCTGCGCATTTCTTACCAATATCGACGACACACAGGGTCGATAAATTAGTCTGCTTTGTATGAACAAGATATTGTTAGGTAACACAAAGTTCCATTATCCATCGTGTCGGATAGAGGATCACAATTCACATCGCAGATTTGGCAGAGCATGCAGGCAGTGTTTGGCACCAGATTAGATTTGAGTACGACTTATCACCCACAGACAGATGGACAGTCAGAGCGGTTAATTCAGGTGTTAAAGGATATGCTTCGTATGTGTGTGCTGGAGTATGGTGGTTATTGGGAAGAGTATCTTCATCTGTGTGAGTTCGCTTATAATAACAATTATCAGGCCAGTATTGGGATGGCACCGTTTGAGGCATTTTACGGTAGGCCATGCAGATCTCCATCGTATTGGGAAGAGCCCGAGGATGTGGTCGTTCTTGGGCCAGAGATTGTGGTGGATCACACAGAGAATATACGACATATCAGATTACGTCTGAAGGGTACGCAAGAGAGACAAAAAGAAATATTACGACAAGTACCATGGTGAGTGTGACGGCCCCAATTTCCCACAAACTGGGTACCGCCCTGCCTAAACTCACGTGGACCCCCGAGCCAGACTCGCAAGGTCAACGCAGGCCTAATCAGCCTTCCAATCCATCATTACAAGTAAATTCAAAAGTTTTAAGTTGAGTTAGTAATATTTTTCAAGTTTTATGATTTAGCGGAAGCAATTACTACAAATAAATAACTCAACAGTATTTGAAAAGAGTTAGGCAACCTAATTGTGGAACCCAGCATAAATATATCACCATCGGATGAGAGTAAATAAAAGATATACAAAAAAAAATTCACCTAGCTATGGAGCTTTCCCTTTGCTACTCGTCTGCGACTCTGCGCTCAGTCAAACACGAGATTGACGAACCCAGGTAAGTAAAATCCAGTAGAATCTAAACAGTAATTCAAAATAAATGAAGCAGTCTAAAAATCATGCGGATAAAAAGAAAGCTATATATATATGAAATGCATGATAATGAGACTGTGAAGATGAAAGTACAACGAGAATGAGTGTCACGGGCAACGATAGAGAGGTGCCCAAGTAGTCTAAGACCACCGAATGCGGGTGTCACAGGTCACGAGTCGCGCAACGCCAAACGGACTCGGGTCATAGGATGCGGCATCGCGTACCTAGAATGTCGCGAATGAGGGATATCAACGGTGCCCCGGATAAAACACATCTCATTCGACCACTAAGTGACTCGAGGTCATGGCCCCGGTTGCAAGCCGACAACCACTCCAATCAGTGACACGAGTTTGACTCACTTGGCCCTCGAACACTCATAAATGGATGGGAATTCCAAGAAGGGGACGTGGTTCAATATCAAACAAAAATGCAAGCTCAATGAACTACTGTACATTTTCTAACTAGTTTTACTTACCTCGAAATTCGTAATTCGTCCTCAAGACGTCCCGCTCACGCCTCGATTTGCCTACCCGACACCTGACTATACCTCATAAGTCTCTGATGTTCATTTATACCATTTACATTACTTACATCATTCACATCAATATATTACATAATAAAGGCAACAAAATGCACAAGATGGTGTAGGACCTCACCACGGCCTACGCCTCTCGTCTCCTTCGCGAGCAACCCATCACGTCGTCGAGCTTCGTCGAAGTCACGATGCTTTGTCCACTGTTGTTGTCTTGTCGGATATCGATCGCCCCGGCAAAACGCCACCGCGCCGTTGCTCCACGCCGTTCCCCGCGCCACCGCCGCTGCCGCGCAGTCGCCGGAGCCGCTGCCGCTGCTCGCCGGCGCTGCAGCTGCCGCTCGCCGGCGCCGCTGCTGGCTCTCTCGTCATCCGCTGCCGGCCGTCACCGCCACCGCGCCTGTCGCTGCGCCGCGAGCCGCCGTCCGCGGCTGGTCCGCTCGTCCGCGAGCTGCTCGCCAGGCCGCGCTGATTGTTCACCGCCGCCGCTGCCTTGCCACTGCTGCAGCTCGTCCGCGGCCTCGCGGAGCCGCGCCGCTCGTCCCGCCATCTGCCGCCGGTCGACGCGTCTGCCGCGGGAGTCGCCGCTGGTCCGCGTCGTCTCCGATCTGCCTTCACCGTCGTCGCCGTCCCTCCGCGCCGGCGCTCTCCGCCATCTCTCTCTCTCTCGGATCTCCTCCTTCTTCCTCTCCTTTCCTCTCTCTCTCTCCTCTTTCTCTCTCTTCGTTTCTTTTTTCCTCTCTTTTTTTATCCGATTTATATATATATATATATATAATATATATATAATATAATATTTTAATTTTTTATGAGAAAGTACATCCTCGAGATTCATGCGGAGTGAAACTCGAGGCATATCAAAAACATTTTATTCAAATACTTTCGGCTACGCGCATCTCGATGCACCACAAATATGCACATCACTACCACCTCATTTCACATTCTCGATACTCGCGCCACACGCATCCCGAGGCGCATCCAATGTACATTTTCCCTTTTATTTTTAATGTGACCACATAGCCACTATAGCCACATTTAGTCGCTACCTCGTTCCCACGTCGACACGCGACTCGAGGCGCGTCCCCGTTCGTGTTTTGGCTCACCGTATTCTTCGCATATACCTTTCTCAACAAGTAGCATTATCAAAATATCATACATCGGTGTCTCCACCCAAGATTCGGACATACGTATTCCGATGAGTGGGTCCCACATACGACCCTGACCTGACACGTGGCACAATTCAAATTTTCGGGACGTTACAGTGAGTTAGAGTAATTAGGGAGCTTACGTGTACTTGAAAGTCTCACCTTTGAAGGTCAAAGGAAAACTCGCGCCGAGATTCATTGGTCCTTTCAAGGTCAAGAGGAGAGTCGGCAAGGTTGCATATGAGTTAGAGTTACCGCCTTAGTTGGCCGAGATCCACCTCGTATTTCATATTTTGATGCTTCCGCTGGATAGGTCGAGATGAGGCGAATGACCAGTGGTGGATCTGAGTCAGATAGATCTGAGGGAAGACATCACATACGAGGAGCGGTGTGAAGGCCCAAGGCACTCCCACACATGGAGAGCCCTTGGCACCTCCAAGGTAGATGTATATGCACCCTCCCGGAGAGAGACATATACATCTTCTCGTGTCCTCCCCCCATATATGCCACCATCGTGCACATATATGGGCACAAGACAATAGCCCAATGGTACAAGTCTCTCAAAAATCCGTTACTTAAGCCTCCAGTGTGCGGGTTCGAGACTTGGGGGGCGAACATCGTGCCCATATATGTGCACAATGTGGTGGCATATATGGGGGAGGACACGAAGATGTATATGTCTCTCGCTCCGGAGGGTGCATATACATCTACCTGGGGACCTAGGTGCACCGTAGTGGCCTAGGCCCTCACAAAAAAGGCGCCTTTTTGTGAAGGCCCAAGGCACTCCCACACATGGAGAGCCACTTGGCACCTCCAAGGTAGATGTATATGCACCCTCCCGGAGCGAGAGACATATACATCTTCTTACGTGTCCCCCCATATACGCCACCATTGTGCACATATATGGGCACGATCACAATAGCCCAATGGTACAAGTCTCTCAAAATCCGTTACTTAAGCCTCCAGTGCGGGTTCGAGACTTGGGGGCGAAAAACTCTTGTGCCCATATATGTGCACAAAGGTGGTGGCATATATGGGGGAGGACACGAAGATGTATATGTCTCTCGCTCCCGGAGGTGCATATACATCTACCTTGGGGACCTAGGTGCACCGTAGTGCCTAGGCCCTCACAAAAAGGCGCCTTTTTGTGAAGGCCCAGGCACTCCCACACATGGAGAGCCCTTGGCACCTCCAAGGTAGATGTATATGCACCCTCCCGGAGCGAGAGACATATACATCTTCATGTCCCCCCATATACGCCACCACGTTGTGCACATATATGGGCACGGTGTTTCGCCCCCAGTCTCGAACCCGCACTGGAGGCTTAAGTAACGAATTTTTGAGAGACTTGTACCATTGGGCTACAATGGGCCATTGTAGCCCAATGGTACAAGTCTCTCAAAAATCCGTTACTTAAGCCTCCAGTGTGCGGGTTCGAGACTGGGGGCGAACACCGTGCCCATATATGTGCACGAATGGTGGCGTATATGGGGGACACGAAGATGTATATGTCTCTCGCTCCGGAGGGTGCATATACATCTACCTGGAGGTGCCAAGGGCTCTCCATGTGGGAGTGCCTGGGCCTCACAAGCGACCTATTCGGATTTTAGGCGTCGGTGAAGAGACTGAGGAATAATGACATCCCGTCAGTCCTTGTTAAATGGCAACATCACGGGGAAGAGGAGCTGACTTGGGAACTAGAGTCTTATATGCACGAACATTTTCCATATCTATTTTGATTATGGTAAGTCTTAGTCCAAGCTATTTTAATTTCGATGACGAAATTCTTATTAGTTAGGAAGACTGTAACGACCCTAAAAATTTAACACGTGCCACGTGGCATCTCAGAACCGTGACCCGGACTCGTATTTATGTGGCACACGCTGTCGCCCTCAAGAGTCGACACCGAGGTTAGGACCCGTAGCTCGACCCACGTGGACACAGTCGATAAGTCTGGGCACGCCAATCGATGTATAAACATTTATTTTTGTGTAATGTGTTAAATTGGTTGTATTATTATTAATCTGCGTCGCACTAGTTAATATTTTTATTGGTCGTGTTGTGTGTGTAGTAACGTGAGCGTAAAACGTCGCGGGGGCGCGTAATGCGGGTGTATGGGGTAATCAAAGATTAATTGTCACATCAAACATCACCTCCCATTACCCATCAAATCAACCCATCCCTCATTTTTTCTCTCTCCTCTTCAAATAAAAAAAAAAAAAAAAACAAATCTTTCATCACTCTCTCCTTCTCTGCCCGAACTCTCTACTCTCCCTCTCATTTTCTTCTTCTTCCTCAACACTACTTCATCATCAAATTTGGTTAATCCTCACCAAGCTCTCCTCCCACGACACTCGGCTTCGGCGTCACCACCTCTCGCGCCGGCAATCTTTCTAGTCCGAGGTAAGTGATAGTTCTTGTTGTTAAAACTTGGATAAGTTTGGAAGATTTTAATAGGGATTTTATTTGATTTTAATGGAGATGTAGATGAAGTTTAAATTGAGTTGATGTTGTTGTTAGTGGTTGAGATAATGTTGTTGTTGTTATTGCTTTTATTAATAAAAAACAAAAGTTGTTGGGTCGACCTAGGGGTGGAACGGATCGGACCGACCCGGGTCCGGCTGGACCGGGTCGGGTCGACCCGGCCCACCCCAATAATAAAATAATAATTAAAATTAAATTAAATTAAACTGATTTTTTTATATAAAATAAATTACAAAAATAGATAAAAAAATTATGGAAAAATTCAGAAAATTCCAGGAAAATATGAAAAAATAGAAAAAAAAATCTATAAAAATGAGTTCGAGGCTTTTTCGGGCATTTGGTCCCCCGGTATAATTCGAAAAGTGTGCTAAAAATCAAACTCATTTGAAATAAATTACAAATTTGTGGTCCCATAATATAAATTCATTTTTGTGACTCAAATAATTAAAATGGTATAAATGGACACCAGGGACTTGGGAGGCTATAATTGGGTGTCGGGTGCGCATCTCGAGGCGTGGGCGGGACGTTTTGAGGACAATTTGCGATTACTTGAGGTAAGTAAAACCAGCTAGGAAATGCACAGTAGTTCATTTAAGCTTATATTTTATTGATATTGTATTGTGTCTCTTTCTTGGAATTCCCACCCACTTATGAGTGTCTCGAAGGCCAAGTGAGTCATACTAGTGTCTCTGATTGGAGTGGTCACCGGCTTGCAATCGGGGCCATGACCTCAAGTCACTTGAGTATTTGGTCGGAATGAGATGTGTTTTATCTGGGGCACCGTTGATATCCCTCATTCGCGACGGTCTAGGTACAGCAGGCGACGCCGCGTCCTATGACCCGAGTTTGCTTGACGTTGTCGCGACTCTATGACCCCGACCTAGTGGCACCAGCACTCGGTGGTCTTGGAATACTTGGGCACCTCTCTATTGTTTCCTTTGACACTCATTTCTCGTTGTACTTTCATTTTTACAATCTTATTAATTTATTAATTCCATATAGCTTTCTTTCTATCCGCATGACTTTTAGACTGCTTTATTTATTTTGAATTGTTGATTATATCATACTGGCTTTTACTTACTGGACTCGGTATTCTTGTGTTTGACCGAGTGCAGATCCGCAGCCGAGCAAGGGCAAGACTCCAACACTTGGCAATATACTCTGAGGATATCGGAGCGGCCCTCCTCTACATATTTTTGTAGGTTTTTGATTTTTTGTATTATTTATATATGTTGCTATCACACTTGGGATACTTGTTTGGGTTGAGAGATACACATGACTTGTATATCATTTTTGGCTAGTTATAACACCTGACACAAGATATACATGAATATACATGTTTACAGGGTTTCACGTTTAGGATGTCCGACTTTTTTTACTTTATTCTGAGTTATTTAACGCATTAATAGCTTCCGCTAACTTGTAAAACTTGAAAAAAAAATACAAATAACTCGACTTAAAATTTTGAATTTACTGATATGGATTGATCGGAAGGCTGACTAGACCTGCGTTGACCTTGCGAGACTGGCTCGGGGGTCCATGTGGGCTTAGGCCGGGCGGAGCTCAGTTTGTGGGAAATTGGGGTCGTCACACCGACGTCGAGGTCTTCATTGTTGCAGAGTGTGTTCTGTTTTAGGGCTCGAAGCGTTATCGAATTTGGAAGGGAAGATTTAATGTATTTGTTGAATTTGGATGTTGAATCAATGATTAATTGTTTTTATCTAAGCGTTCATTGTCGTATGTGTCCTTTAATGTGATTGAATTTGTTTATTCGAAGGTGAGTTGAATGTCATTTGGTAGATTTAGGTATTTTGCGTTTTTGGATGTGATTGGTAGGTTTATTTCATTTCTGAGAAATTATAGTTGGTTGAGATTTGTTGGTAATATGATACTCAATCGTACTTAGATGTTTTAAATTGATTTTGATCCCTATAGTCTCGTTCTGTCACACATGACCGAACTAAGTAGTACTAATCGGTCATGTTGAACCTATTGGGGTTTATTTGGTATACTAAGACCGAATGGAATGAATTCATTCGGTGGTCTGAGATCGAGGGAACAAAATTCATTCGGTGGACTTAACCCGACCAGTACTAGCTATAGCAATTTGTTGATGAGTGTTAGGGTATTTGAGAGTGAATGATCATACCTAGTTGTAGCAATTTGTGGATAAGTTTATCTTCTTCTTTGTTTTATAATGAGTAATTGTTTTTTGTTAGGTCGATAGGCTATTTGTTCGGCCAAATATCATCGATTGATAATCATTGATTCGGTTGGCCTTGCCTGATGAAGAGCTTTTTGCTCGGTTTGTATCCATCGACCAGTTGCGTTATATTTGGTCCTTATTAACCGAACCATATGTTACAAAGAGCTATAATGTTTTTGTTTTTAGAATTATTTGAGTAATTAGTTAATGTTGATGTTGACATTCTATTTGTGTTATTGTTATAAGTATGGCTCGCACCAAGAACACCGTCAGTGGGGAGGAGACCGGGGCCGAAGAATTGAACGGAGTGCGGGGTGCCCGTAGAGCTCAAACGGCTTCGTACAGAAAATCGAAGGAGTTGGGACGGGGTAAGGGGGCCAATGAAGTTGGTGATTTACCCAACGAGCCATCCGCAGCACTAGGCTCGAAGGTGGCTGGCAAGGATTTGGCCATATGAACGAGCCAAGTAAATGCAACTGAACGACCAAAGACCGACTCAACTGAGGAAAGTAAGGAAGAAGCCACCCAACAAGGTGAACAAGAAAGAAGCAATCAATCTTCATCTGACTCATCTGAAGAAGAAGGCGAAAAAGAAAGTGGAGAAGAAAGCAAAGAAGAAAATAATGAAGGAAGTCAATCAAGTGGATGTGATAGTGATAGTGACAACAATGAAAGTGAAGATAAAAGGAAAAGTGGGGAAAAAGAGGGAGGAGAAGGTGATAGTGGAGAACAATCAGATGAGGAGAGTGGAGACGAATGAGAAGAAGAAGAAGAAGAAGAAGAAAAGGAACTTGTAGTGGGGAAAAGGGTTGTTGCGAAGGGTGGCAACAAGGCCATGCCGGCCCCCAAAGGCAAGAAGCCAACAGATGATCCCTCCACACTGTTCCTTGGAGGGCCTAAAAACCAAACGCTGCTGAAGAGTTTTAACAACCATGTCGCGGCTGCGATATGGAATGACAAGGTACGGGTTTAATTACATTCATATGTAATAGTACGTTCAAAAATTTTAAAATTTATTAGTAATGGTATGTTCTGTTTGAACAAGCCAAATAAAGTTCATCTGTTCGGTTAGTGCCAACCGAGTGAATGTATTTCACTCGGTTACCTTTTAGACAGACCAGATGACTTTAGTTCGGTTTGTTCAAACCGAACAGAGTATTTCTTAATTGTATTCCAATTTTTTGACTTATTATTTTTTGGATATATATATATATTGCTCGTACTGACCCTGATATTTTTTCAGGAACGACCCCTCCTGAAATGTATCAATCATGGCTCGCAGTTGGTATAGTGGGATCTGGCGAAGTGTTGCCGAGATAGAGTTCGCCTTTAGAGCATTATTCAAGCGTCCGGACTGAGTGCGCTGACCAAGTGCACATACAAGAAGACACATAAGACCCTAATATCAGCCTTTGTAGAGAGGTGGCAGCCAGAGACCAACATATTTCACCTACCATTCGGTGAAATGTCAATCACGCTGGAGGATGTCAGCATGTTTTTGAACATTCCCGTTATGGGAAAGGTTGTAGATTGTGCCTACATGTCCAGGGATGAGGCGATAGAGTTGATGGCCAGGGCACTCCAAGTGTCAGAGAAGGAAACGAATACACATTTGAACAAATACCAAAAGGTTTAAAGTCCTGGTTGAAGTCATAATGGGGAGATTTGCCAAAACCTTCAAAGAAAGGTAAGGAGAAGAGGCAAGTGTTTCCTGCGGTGGAGTGCACGGCCCGAGCATACTTGTGGTACCTATTGGGGTTTAACTTCTAGCGTTGGTCCCCGTTCAACTTCTAGCGTTGGTGGAGAATTTAGAAGAGGTCCATACGTATGATTGGGGTGCAGTCGCTCTAGCGTACTTGTATCGACAACTGGTATCGGCAACCCGGGTGAAAGTATGTCAGATTGATGGGTATCTGACATTGCTAGAGGTGCGTTCACCATAAGATATTTGAATGTTTAATTTGTTCAATTTAGTTCGACTGGCTTATTTTGTTTTCTCTTTTGCAGGTATGGGTATACGACCACTTCGATGTGGTTCTGCATAAAGCGCGCCCGAACCCAACTTATGTTAGGAGCCTCCCTCGTGTGTCAAGGTGGATCCTGAAGTCTGAGCAGGGCCTAAACATAGATCATGTACACCGACTTTGCAAAGCACTTAATAGTACTCGATCAAACAAGGTGTGTGCACTCACGTTACCTTTTAGTTGGTGCATGAATTCGTATTCATTTTGGTATGATTTATAGATTGTCTTACTTGTGTGCTCCTTGTTTTTTCTGTCAGGTTACGTGGGACTCATACTCGAGTTTGAGGACAGATGAGGATATAGGCGAGCTGGCTTTCTACACAGGGACCATCAAGTCTTTCGAATTGTCGAACCATATCACCAGGACAGATTTTTGAGGCAGTTGGATCATGTACAAAGGATCCCCTCTTCACACACAATCTTACTCCAGCCCAAAGAAAGAAGGTAGCTGCAAGCTATATGGTGAAGTACGATTTCCAAGCCGAGCTATGGGAGAGATGGCAAGATCATGTACTGTCTACACGATCAAGGGGACAACGGGCGTCGGTTCTATGGGATGCAAACGAGGACTACATGGGGTGGTACATTGACGTCTCCCACCCAAGAGTTGAAAATCCGTCAATGATCAAGGCTGGGACGGAAGACAGCGATGACATATATGATGTGGTTAGACAAGATATTCCTTCATTCCTATTAATTTATTAATTAATTTTATTGCGCTTAGTTTTTCTAGTGAGTTGTTATTAGTGTAGCGGGTAAGACGGGCTGTGGATGTTGTCACCGCTGGAGTTGGAGATAGGGCTTCCGCGTTAAAGATGGCGGACGAGGTGTTAAAGCACCTCACGGTGGTTAGTTCAAGTGCAAAGTCGGGTTCGACGACATCTGTTGCCACTCTTTCCCAACCTCCAACGTCTAAGCGGAAGGCATCCGCGACAGAAACGAGAGTAGGACCTTCGAGGAACAAGGGCAAGAAAAGCAGGAGTTGAAACCCATCTTTTAGCATATTTTTTCCTTCAATTGTGAATGAATTTGAATTGTCGATGAATGTTATGCGGTAGTTTGACGTGAATGATTTTGATGTGTAATTGTGAATGAAGTTTGTTGTGGTACTTTAAATTCTTTAATTGAGAATGAATTGTCATTATGAAATTCTTTAATTGAGAATGAATTGTCATTATGTTGTGATCTTGGTTTCAGTACATTAGAGCAAAGTTTTGAGTTTCATTTTGTTCACTACATGGTCAGTTCGGTGAGTTCCCACCGAGCAGTTTGTACACCATTGGTCATACACGACCGACGAAACAGTTGAACAACTCGATATGATTTTGTTTGTTCACCATAAATCGACTTAAACATTTTCGTTCGGTGAGTCCCAACCGAGCAGTTTGTACGAGAGTTGAACCACTCAATATGAGTTAGTTCGGTGTTTCTATAACGAGTACTTGTCATTCGGACGGGCATATATAACCGATTAAATAAAAGGTACACTTCATTATTTGTTCGGTCGTATCTGGCCTAATGAATTAAAGAAACTCGGATGTGGCCAACCGATTTGTAAAGGCCCAAAATCTTTAATAGTGTTTAATTCCTTAAACATGATCAACGACCCGTACTGTAGGACCCACACCGTGATATGTCCATTGACCGAGGCAAGGGCCGAGGTATATTTTATATTTGTTGTGATGTATGCCTAGTGTTTTGTATATGTATAGACTATTAAGTCAATTTATATGGGTATATAGGTATCGAGACGAGTGGAGACATACTTCAAGTTGCGTGTCGACGTGGGACCGAGGTAGCGGCTTATGGGGTAAGCTTAATTAATTTGAGCTAAATATGACTTTATAAGTATCTTTAATGTGGTCATATTTAATGTAACATTAATGTGCCTAAGTTAGTGAAATAAATCAATAATCACATGATGTGCATCGAGACACGTATTAACAAATCAAGTGGTCAATTAAGTCAAATTGTTGAGTCATTTAAGCATGACTTAGGAAATTATTGAATGAAGGTGGTCCACTATTTGAGCCTCGAGATACGCGTGCACACATGATCAATGGCCATGGTTTAAACATATCCAATTAGTCAAATAAAGCCTCTTAAGTCAATATTTTGATCACTTATCCTCATCATCAAATCGTTGGCAAGGAAGAAGAGAGAAAAAAAAAAGATTTCTGGAGTACCCTTGGTGGAGGAGAAGAGTTTCAATTCAGTGAAGGTTTGGTGAATAAGAAGAAGATCATCAAGCTAGGTAATTCTCCTCTCCATTAACATAGCTCAAGTTTGTGAATTCATGAATTTGATGTTGTGGGATGTTGTTTTGTGTTGGGGTTGATGTTAGGGACCTCAAGTAGTGTGTATGAGGGGTCATAAAGCATTAACAAGGCCTATGTGTAGCAAAAACCATGAACTCGAAATGCAGAATTATGGGTTCAGCTGCACATAGCGTGCTAGGTAGACAATCTAGCGCGTTAATATTAATTAGCACGCTAGATATTTGAAGTAGCGCGCTAATGTTGAAATTAGCTTGCTAATGTCAAAAACTAGCGCGTTAATCTTGCTTAGCGCACTAGAGATTTAAGGTAGCGCGCTAAAGTTGGAATTAGCACGCTAATATCAGAATTAGCGCGCTAATTGCCCAGAAAGTACAAAAATCAGCAATTTTCGAAAATGGCTTAAACACTATAAATGGTTTTAAAACTCTAAGTATAGGTCTAAACGCACTCTACAACTTATCAAACAACTCCAGGGAACTAACGGGAGGTCTCGAGAGTTCGGGGATACGTTTTGGAGTGTCGGGAGGCCGAATAGGATAGTAAGCTTTGTGAATTGTAAGTAAAGATATGAGAGTTCTATATTTCATTTTATTGACTCTTATTATTTTGTAGTCTATTTGTAGACATTGCTACTCGTAATCTCACATCATGTTGTTCTTGTTTCTATTCATGCTTGAATATTGTTGACATGGTGCTTTGTGAAATGTTTCATTGATTCAAATTTTTACTCTTGATGATATTTGATAAGTCGGTATTTATATATATTTAGTAGTTTATTTTAGTATATTTAATTATTCAAAGTGTCTAAAATATATATTAATTATATTTATTGGTCATTTTCAGGCGAAACGGAGTGCGCGGTTGAATTCGTGGAAGAAAAATACTCAAAATGGAGTATTTGCATGCAATGATCGGATGCCGGACAGGTTGCCTCGAGTTACGTGTTGCGCGGTGGATAGAACAGGAGACAGCATATTTCAACCAATTAGACGCTGCCACGTCAGCGCATATCTTCTCTCAACCAATCACACGCTGCCACGTCGGCGGTTCCCTATCACACACACACACACCAATTCTTCTCTCTTCCAGCTGCCAAGTGTCACGCACACCACTCGTCCACCACGTCATCACAGCCAGCTCTACCAAAACCATGCCGCCAAATCAGCGTTTGCAGCCACATCACAAACCAACAACATTTCATTCGTTAGCAGCTCTTCGATTTGCCTCGGGATGCGCGTCAGCACCGTCTCCCACATCTTCGCTGATTCTGCGCGATTCTTCTCCGCCTCCAGCATGCCCACGTGTCGCTCTCACCCATGCCAACAGCGTCATCACAGCGATCTCAGCCAATCAGAAGCTGCCACGACAGCGCTCCAGCACAAAATGCACCAATAGGCTGCAGACACGTGGCGGACACCAATTTTTTAGCCAAAAATAGCCCTACGATGCTCCTTGGCGCACGAGTCACCTCCCCAACCCCCAAAATTAGTTTATATCCCTCCTGAGACCAATTTTTAGTAGTTTTATATGTTAGGAACTTAGGTTTTATTATTTTGGAACATCGACTATTATTGTTTTGTCATCGACTTTCTTCGACGACGATGTTCGGTTAATCAACTCCTTGCCTAGGTCGGAGGGGAAACAAGTCGGGATCATGGACTCATGGCATATTATGTGAGATCTTTTATTTTATTATTAAATTAGTTTAAATTCTCATATTTCATTGTTGTTGATTTTAAGGATTATGGTTTAGATTTAGGGTGTGTATGTGGCCAGTGCATGCTTTTAGGTGGACAACCTATAGTTATTTGGATTATTAGTATCCGTGTAATTGTGCTTTTAGACCAATAAAGTAACAAAAACTCACGCGTTTGCCGCCAAACCCTTTCGGTTCTTGAGTGTGCAACAATTGAATCTAGGTTTAATCGGAAGCGGATGCGATCCGGTTATTTATGATTAGTGTTCTTACAGACCCAAATTACTGCGGTTAGTGTGTTAAACCCGATTGGCGGATGTCTATGGTTATACATTAATTAGGGAAGTAGTTAGTGGCGGACGTCCTAACTATCGAGATTAGGGAACGAGGAATTTCTGGCGGATGTCGATTTTCTATAGCTAATCTAGGAGAATATAAATTAATGACTTTTGGGAAAGATTGAAGACCATGATTGCCATTGAATCTTGATCCTGATTTGTAGAACTGTAGACTTAGGTGTTACTTAGGTATTAATTAATTGTTTTCAAAATTAGTTTAGTTATTTTATGTACTTAGTTTAGTTAGATTAGTTAGTTAAATTAATATTTATTTTAAAACCCCCGATTTTCCTTTTTTGTTGTTTTTAACCTAAGAAAGACTACAAATCTCTATGGGATCGACCATTTGCCACTATTCTACAAAATAGTTGGTTTAGGAAACTTTACTTTATTGATGCGTTCAATGCGCGTCAATATTCTTGATAGATAGTTGATCAAAAGCATGCTATTGGGATAAGTTGGATTGGATTAGACTTGTATTCTATTTCTTTGGGCTTTGTAGCCTAACTAGTTTTGAAATCCTAGAGAATTAGAACTATTGATCTTTGAAAACTAAAGTATGGATTATCTAGTGTCCATTGCACAAGAGATGCGCGTTCACGGGGACATGGGTCTACCGAGGTTCCGGCACTCACCACTACACTTGCGCGGCACACGAGGTATGGGACTCGGGGTGATCGGCAAAAATGAGATAGATGATTTGTATGCATAGAGCGCAGCTCCGCTATTTGTATAGAATATGTTGAGCGCAGCTCCATATAGTAGTGGAAAAGGCTAGGTGATAGTTCTCACCGCCGACCGGACGTAGATCATCTCGACTTAGCCTATGTCAGTCTATACATTTTTAACTGTGGTATTTACTTGCATTACTTGATTCAGCAATTCTTTCGCTACTTTGTGCTTATAAATACCATTCTTATATTTTGGAAATGTGGCATAGAATTCTCCAGTTATTACTTAAATATCAATATACTCACCGTCTAGTTTGTGATGGTAGGTGTAGGTCCGTCAAGCAGCAGCAGACCGAGGAAGGAGAAGATCGACGACTTTCTTTGAGCATTTCGATGATTCTCCTATCTCATTTTCGTATGACTCGACTTTTGTTGTATTATTACTCTTTATATCTTTACTGTACATTTTGGGTTTTACAGTGGGTTGAGTGTATAGTTTCCCATTTTTTAGACTCACATATCATACTGTGTTGTTACCTTTATGATATATATACATGGATGTGATGTTGTTTTTCCTATTTTTTCACACTTAAGAATTTTGAGTAGTAAGAGCTTCGCATAATCTGTAAAATATGTAATAATATTAAAATGATAAAAAGTTTTAATTAACTCTGAAATCTAATAATATATGAACACGTGTATTGAAGAATATAGGGATGAAATGCTGACTAATATGTAATTAAGTCTTATGTGGTTAGGATTAAGGCTTGATTACGGGATTAGGCCGGGCGGTGCCCTGTTTAGAAGAAGGGGTCGTCACACAATTAGCGGTAGTTGTATCGGTATGTTCTGACCGACCTAATATATCAGCAACAAAAAATGGTTTGTTCGGTCAACCACAACTGAGCAACATAGGTTTATCGGTTGTTGTTGACCGAACAGTTGCCAAAAAGAAAAAAATATCTCAAAAATGGCCACTTCATCCATTCAATTAGACGTAATTCATATACAGTCATGTATCGGAGTATACAAAAATTAATAAATAACACCTAACTATACGTCATGTATCGGATGCGCACAAAAAAATTGCAAGTCTGATATGACGACATCATCTAAACATTAATATATGATGTGTTGTGTAAATGATGTACAAAGAATCCAACTGCGTACCCTATGTTCAACCCTCATCAAGGTGTGCCCAAGTCTATTGTGATGGGAGTCCCATCTTGAGAATTTACCACTTGCGGTGGGTGTTTGATATTCAAGTTTTCACTCCATCCTATCGACTCAGGTTGTATATTTTTTTGCCATCCCGGATACAATTGTAGGAAAGGGGAATCGGCCTTGAATAACACATGCGTAATAGCTCTAGTTCAATATCATGTCAAAGAGTGATTAATCAAGTTAATGTGCAAAATATTGAAAAAATAGTGCAATTTACCCTCATAAAGTGGTTGCCATTAACGTGTGTCATCCCAATTATGACCCTGTCACTTGGCAAAGATGGTGGTGCGCCCGGAGTGGCAGAAAGGTCATGTTATCACTCGATGATAGGAACACTACAACGACATTATAACATGTAGCAATGACAAGTCTTATATCATGCATTGTCATCCACTTTTGAAATGGAGCGTCTGCGATGTCGTCATAGTGATGCACGGCTTGTATACTCGTGTCATAGTGATCTCCCCCGAGGATTACGCGCCATATATCTTGACAGCCATGAAGCTCCCAATACATATCATTGCGGATTTGCTTCCATGCATCATCTTCATTAGGTCCAAGGCCTTGTGCAACCACTCGGTAACCACAATTGTCATCTCCCATAACATCGTCAACCTTTTCAATATGATCCAACCATTCTTTAGGGGCAACACCGCGAAAACCATCTATACGCACATTATGCAAACATGTGTGAGTTCTATGAACTTTGGGGGGCACTTCACGACTACCCTTAATGGGTATCAATTCTGGATTAAGGACGTACTCGTGATGGCTTGGATCTCTCTTGGTAGATATTTCACCCTCGTCTTTCTTAATGACCTTCCTCCTCTTACCCTCACGTGACACTCTTCCTTTCCCGCTTGTGATGCCTTTTTCCCCTTTGTCTTTAATTTCTCCGCTGACATGGATTAAGAACCACCAAAGACGCCGATGACAGACAACTAATCTCTCGAAGCTGCTGCACAATATGTATGCGCAAATCCTCAGTGTGCACACTTTCAAACCTCTTAATAACCCTTTGTATTTCTGCTTTGAAATTGTACTCGATACGATTGATTGCTTGCTCGGGGTTCATGCTCAATTTTTGCCAATGTACGTGAACATCATTTAAAGGTATAGGTGAACCTGACAGTTGGTATGTGGCAATTTCGTGACACATAGAAGGCCAAATGTCATGCGCAATGCTCATCCACACCTCATTGGATCAGTACCAACATTTTCTACACGTTCCACCTCATTGGGAATTTGCTATGACGCATATTGCGACACAAATCCTCGCAACATACGATACAATGTATCGCCAAACCCGTGTTGCACAACATTCAAACTCGTCTCAAAAGAAGCCTTGATCTGAGTATGTTGACCTTCTACCATACTATGGATAACGTGCCACAAATCCTCAAAGTTCCATTGCGAGTGTCCAAGACGTTTTCCATGTCTCCATCAAATATTCAACCAACCCGGGTACGCAACAATAATCGACGGCCAAATTTGTCATTCTTGTGTTGAAAAAAACTTCAGATGTGGCACTTGTCAAGGCATTCCACCTACACAAGAAAAGGTTGAAGTCTTCGTTACGTGCAAAATATTTCTTAGTGTCTCCTGCCACCCCCCGATTAATGTGCCAATTACATAGAAGGTGAGTCGACATAGGGAATACCAACTCAATTGCATTCATCAATCCCAACTCCCTGTCGATAAGTATCACATTCGGTTTAGACCACCCATCCATGAGATTATTGAGATTCTCCAAAGCCCAAATGTAGTTATTTTTTTCTCTACGGATATAATGCAAAACCCATGACGAAAGATAACTCAGTCGACGTCACACCAATGATCTCAAGTAAAGGCATGCGATATCTGTTGGTCTTGTACGTGCAATCCATGAATAAAACTAGTGGGAAACATCGCAGTAACTTGATGGAGTCAGGATGAGCCCAAAACAAGTCTGTCACAACTTCTGTTTCCTCATTTTTTCTATGCCACGACAGGTAACCATGTGTGTCAAGCAAATGCATGACTTATCGCATTTGTGATCTCCCTCCGGCCTCTTCAAACCTGTGTTTTTGTCAGTCATTGTATATCGTGCGCATTGTTGATGAATTAGTTACGTACCTCTTCTTTAAAGTGTCCAAAATTTCACGCGGCTTAATATTTCATTCCATCATTTGTAACAACACAACATGCTCTTCCGGATCTAACCGACCGGCGTATGAATGACCCTCCATATAAAACCTTATATCGTGGTTATGGTGCCCACACGTCACTGTGATACGCCATAAGCGATACACATGTTCCTTGATATTTATTTCAAATGGGCAACCACATTTTTTGGTGCCACATTTCTCCTTATATGTCCCCCTCAATACCTCCCCTTTGTCATCCATCGGAATTTTATCATTAACCACAGCGTTACTCGCTTTCATTTTTCCAACTCGTTGAGCATCACCCCTATAAGTACCTGACCTTTCACACATCATCTTTACCTGTCCCCGACGACGTCCATCACCCCCTGCATCAAAGCTCTTCGTCACTATTACAAACCCTTCACTAGTGCCTCAACTTTGAACTCATTTAACCGCCTTCGCCCTACTTCCAAATGGGTCGTTGGGAGTGAACTTCAAAGTGTGGTCAACATATGAAGTAAAACACAAATCTCCCTGCAAAATGGTTAATAACACCATTAAAATATACCCTTAATCAAAAATCAAAAAAAAAATCAAACATACTTAAAAAATAAGCTCCATCGGTAAGTATATATCGATTGGATATCATCAGTTCGGTTGCTTACAACCGAACAAGTTGAAATTGTTCGGTCAATGTTGACCGACCTTAAAGTATTCAACCGATTTCGCACGACCGAACGATGATATATCCAATCGGCCCAGGACCGAACAGCAGTGCGAAATCTGGGCTCCAACGTGTATCTGAAACATTAAAAAAGGTAAAAAAACATCAATCAATACCTCTCTATCTTGCACGTTCGTCACTTCCACGCGTCCTTGCTCCATTACTTATGCTAAAAATCCGCCAAAGAAAGCAAAGCACAAATGCCCTAACAACACAAATCCAAAATTTCAAACACCATAAACCGAATAACAAAACATTGCAAATCCACGTTTTCAAAGAATAAAAACGAAGAAATCGACTCTTACAATGTTCGTGGCGACCGAAAGCGCAACTTCATGTCCCCGATCGTCGAAAAAATCGTCGAGATCAAAGTGTGGAAACTAGTGTGGGGTGCACAAGGTGGGAAGAAGATGAGGGTATGTGGGTCATTTTGGGATTTGGAAAGGGTAAAAGGGTCATTTGACTTTAGGGCATTTTGGGAAATGAAGAGAAAAATTTAAGTGGTTTGCCTGAATAAATTTGTGGGGTGCACATAGCCGTATCATTGCAATAGAGGCACTCAAGATCTATTGTGAATTTCCAATATTTCTAACCAAATCTTAATTAAAGAGATCACTAAACTTACACAAAATAGATTCAAAGAAAAGATATATATATGTATACGAGTATCTCAAAAAAGAAAGAAATTAAAGATATCATCCAATCTTGAACGATTTTTTTTGTCAATGTAGACGTCATTAAATTTCGAAGTCAGCGCCAAAGCATCACCGATGTGATGGTTAAGTATCACTTGCTAAAAAGGCAAGTCTATAAGTTTTTGAATTCATTGATCACGTTGGAGAATCTTACAAAAAAAAATAAACAAAAAACTTATTTCTGTTGTAAATTGAGTTGAAACTTGCTAAGAACTAGAGAAGGAAATAGAAGACTAAGAACTTCTACTACTACAAACTACTACTACAAAGGAGAAGAGAAGAAATGAGATAGTTGGAATGAGAAGTTTTCATTCAACTTGGTGTGTGAATTACAATGGGGTTGGCACCCTTTATATAGGTCATTTGGTGATGATGATAATTGTACTTATACAATGTGTACAAGTTATACATACACCACAAGTCATACAACACATCACAAGCAACATAGACAATACATGGAATAGTTGGTGTACATTGGAGATGATTACAAGTTACATGACTACACAATATGTTGGTGTACATGCATGGTCATCAATATTCCACAACACTCCCCCTTGGATGACACTTGCTTAGAGATTGTGCCTCGTTAAAACTTTTACTAAGAAAAACCTTGTGGGAAAAAATATAGTAAAAGAAATAGAGTACACTATTCTCATAAATATTAAGATGGGTATAATATTGTTAAGATTGCCTCATTAAAAACCTTGCTAGGAAAACCCAATGGGATAAAACCATAGCTAAGGGAAAAAGAGTGCAATACACTAATCAATAACTCCCTCTCATGTGAACATGGGTGAAACTTGTTCAGTTTCTTTACTTGCAATGTCTTTAAGTTTACGCAAGCCAATACCATATGTAAGTCTTTTAAATGTCGTAGTTGGTAAGGCTTTTGTGAATAAATCAGCAAGATTATCACTCGATCGGATTTGCTTGACATCAATTTCACCATTCTTCCGAAGCTCATGCGCATAAAAGAATTTTGGTGAAATATGTTTTGTTATGTCCCCTTTTATGAATCATTCACTTAATTGTGCAATAGATGCTTGCATTATCTTCATATAATATGGTTGGAGAATCTTTTATTGAAGGCAATCCACATGATTCTTGAATATGTTCAATCATGTTTCTCAACCATACACATTCACGACTTGCTTCATGAATTGCAAGTACTTCAGAATGATTGGAAGAAGTAGCAACCATAGTTTGTTTTACTGACTTCCATGATACAAAGATATTACCACAGTGTGAATACATATCCCGTTTGAGAACGGGCCTTGTGGGGGTCGATAAAAATCCAAAGATCAAGATAACCTTAGAGATTCAATTTTACCCTCTCGAGTAAAATAAATCCATGTCACTTGTTCCTCGAAAATATCGAAAAACATGTTTAACACCATTCCAATGTCTTCGAGTTGGTGAAGAGATGTATCTTGCAAGTAGGTTGACAAAGAAAAGCAATGTCAGTCTTGTACAATTTGCAAGAGACATAAGTGCACCAATTGCACTTAAATATGGTACCTCCGGACCAATTAGCTCTTCATCATTTTCATGAGGTCGAAATGGATCCTTATCTGCTTCAAGTGATCTGACAACCATTGGAGAGCTCAATGGATGGGCATTGTCCATATAAAATCTTTTTAATATTTTTTCAATATAATTATGATTGATGGACAAGAACTCCACTTGAAAAATGTTCAATTTGCAAACCAAGACAAAGTCTTGTTTTTCCAAGATCTTTCATCTCGAATTCCTTTTTCAAGTATTCGGATGTTCTAACGATGTCGTCGTGGTTTCCCACTATATTTAAATCATCAACATATACAAATAATCATAAATCCTGTTGATGATCTTTTAATGAAGACACATGGGCAAAGCGGATTATTTACATATCCTTCTTTCAAGTAAATAATCACTAAGACGTTTGTACCACATTCGTCCGTTTGTTTCAATCCGTACAAAGACCTTTGTAATTTTATAGAATGCATGTTATGAGGTTTTGATTTTGTTTCTTCTGATATTACAAATCCTTCAGGGATTTTCACATATATCTCACTGCTTAATCAGGGATCCGTACGATATGTTGTAACGACATCCATTAAATGCATATCAAGCCCTTCGTAAACCGCAAGGCTTATCAAGAACCGAAATGTGATTGCATCTATAACAGGAGAATAAGTTTCCTCATAATCGATGCTAGGTCTTTGTGAAACCTTGAGCTACAAGTCTTGCTTCGTACCTTGTAACTTCATTTTTTTCGTTTATCTTTCGTACAAATACTCATTTATATCCAACAGGTTTTACGTCATCTGGCGTTTGAACAATCGGTCCAAAAACCTCTCGTTTACTTAACGAGTTTAGTTCTGTTTGGATAGCATCTTGCCATTTTTGCCAATACTGATCGTGGTTCTGGATCATCATCATTTTCGCATATTTCAAAGGACACATTGAAAGCAAATATATAATCAGGAACAATTTTATTTCGATCCCAAATCTTACCAGAGTTTAAATAATTTATTGAGATCTCATTTTTTTCATTTTTTCCTCTTTTCTAGAGGCGGTTGTTCCTCGTCGAATCAACTTGTTCGACAAATCCTTAACAAAGGATTCTTGTGCTTTCTCGGAGTATTTTGATTTGTATTTATTTTTACTCCCGTTTTCCTCTTTCGAGGAATTGTATCCTTTGAACCAACTGGTGTTCCACGCTTTAAGCGTTTCGTTGGTTCTTGTGCATTTTGTTGCACAGAGACATCAATTTTTGCGGGAGCATTTACAAACTGGAATATGTGATTTTGTCACTTGTTTTGCATCATTAAATGCATCGTGGTAATTGATTTGCGATTTGTTGCAAATGAATGATCTTTTGAACTTCAAGTTCACACTGATTTGTGCGTGGATCATAATGTGATAAAGTTGATGCATTCCAAGCAATTTCGCGCCATTCCTTTTGAGTTGGCTTCTTATCTCCCCCTAATGGTGGGAAAATTGCTTCATCAAAGTGACAATCAAGAAAACGTGCAAGAAATAAATCCCCTGTTAAGGGCTCAAGGTATCTTATAATGGACGATGAGTTAAATCCAACATAAATCCCAAGTTTTCGTTGTGGACCCATCTTTGTTCTATTGGGAGATGGTATAGGAACATACACTCGCACAACCAAAAATTCTCAAGTGTGAAATATTTGGTTGTTGACCTAAAATGAGTTGCATGGGGGAATGTTCATGGTATGCGGTAGACCTATAACGAATGATAGATGTTGCATGAAGGATCGCATGTCCCCAAACCGAAGTTGATAACTTAGTTCTCATGATTAAAGGTCCAGCAATTAATTGAATGCGTTTGATTAGAGATTCTCGCCAAACCATTCTCGGGTATGCACGTGTTGAACAGAAATGTTCAATGGTAATTCATATAGACATGCAATAATTTTTAAATGCTTGAGATTGAAATTCCCTAAGGCATTATCAAGACGGATGGTCTTGATTGGGTTGTCGAGTGAATTGTGCTTTTAACTTAATGATTTGCGCTAAAAGTCTAGCAAATGCAACATTGCGGGTCGAAAGCAAACAAACATGTGACCACCTAGTTGATGCATCTATCAAAACCATGAAATATCTAAATGGTCCACAAGTGAGGATGAATAGGTCCACATATGTCTCCCGAATGCGTTCTAAGAAAACTGGGGATTCCACAACAATTTTACTTGGGGATGGTTTAACTATCAATTTACCTTGAGAACAACTAGCACAATTATAATCACCAAATTTGAAAATATTTTGTGACTCCTTAAAGGATGTCCATGCGAATTATTAATTATTCTTCACATCATCGATGATCCTGGATGACCAAGCTAGGTCATGCCATAAAATGAATGTCTTTGGATCATTAATTTTCTTATTCAAGACGACATTCGTTTCGACATGCCTTATATGAGTAAAATATAATCCAGATGATAAAGTTCGGGAATTTTTCTAACATTTCTTTTTTCTCATTTGAAACCAATGTGACATAGAGAAATTCTCTATTATTTTCGTTCACGGTTTCAATGTGATATCAATTTTGTCGAATATCTTTAAAGCTCGGAAGTTTCTTCGGATTTTTCGAGTATAAGGCATTGTCAACATGAATTGTTGTTCCCCCGCATAACATAATATTTGCTCTTCCGAGCCATTAATCAAATTGGAGATGCCGATATTGTTTGAACATTAGCCTCAAATAAGTTCAAACTAGAGAAATATTCTCTGTTTTAAGGATTGTGTGCGTTGTAGCACAATCAAGAAGGCATATATCGCTTTTGTTTGATTCATGATTTGAACACATGATTTGTTGATCCATCCGGACAAATAATGTTTGGCAAATTAGAAAAGAGTCGTATTTCAATGATAAAAATTCGTAATATTTTGCCTTTGATTTTGAAGGCATGGTAAATGTCACAAAAATTTTCGGGTATATATATGACAATATTTAGGCAAAATAGCCTTTCATATATGACCAAAAAATGTCACAATTATGAGCGCTCATTGTCAATAATTATTTACCCTTTGTAGCGGTGCACCACTTTTGTTCCATCTTTTGTTGGAATTGTCAATACGACATTTACCTGATATTTTCACCTTTTCCACGTCCATAAACTTATTATTGCGATCATGATCATTATATGCAACATATGCTTCTTAATTTGAAGTTTGAACTAATTGACGGGAGAGCGATATTATATTTATAATATCTCATTATTTTACTCACTACCATGAGACAAGAAATTAATCCTTAATATTTATTGGATTGATGTGCGCACTCGATATTTGTTGCAAAGAATAAATCGAGGCGGGCCACGTGACCTTATTTTTATTGTCTCATCAGTCATATTTCCACGTAGCCTCAACATAGAGGTAATTAAAATTGTGAAATTATAATTAATATTTGACTGATTAAATTTTGTAGCTTGAGACTCAACCGCTCATTTTGAGCTTTTGGAGTATTACCTTTTTTTTGTATTTATATATTTATAACTCCATAGGGTGAAAATATATATGAAATATTCACTTTTCAAATCTCTAAAGAGATATTGGCAAATGATTGTGTACAACATACATCCTTGCATAGATGCAAGCTTTATTCATAATTTGTAATATCTAATTATCATGACAAGAATTATAATAAGGTAACATATTCAACTATGGTTGATTAATATTTTGAAAGTAAATATAATAGAAAATAATTTTCTCTTTTCTTTTATGTAAAAAAAAACATAGCATATGATTAAGTATATGTTCACAACTTGATTCATTAATAATCAAATGTACTATTCGTATGAGTTGGTGGGACAACCTCCAGGTTGGGTGGCGAGACAAAGTCTGCTTAAATGTCATGCCTCCTCGAACGGGATAATCCGTCTCCCTTTCAATATTTAGCTTTACCGGGGACAAGGCTTACCCACTATCAACTCAAACTTATAGCATTATTTGTATTATAAAATCAAGAATAGAACAATAACTAATCGTTTGTAGTTTTAAGAGAAAACTAGTTATGTCACATATTGACTTTTGATTTCTGACGTAGAAGATCGTACAAGACGCAACTACAGAGCATACTTTCGCAATCGGTGACGTTATAATGTATAGTATATGAATAAAGTATGCATATAGAAGTGATGCATGTAATAAAAGGAAGCAACCATGATAATATATAAGTAAATTGAACTTATTTAAATAACAAAAGTTATACCTTCCTAGCTTTGTCTCCTTAACAAGCCTTCTTGAACTTCAAGATCTCTTTAATGCTAGAGCAAGCTCGTGCTGATAACGTGTTGTAAATTGAGTTGAAACTTGCTAAGAACTAGAGAAGGAAATAGAAGACTAAGAACTTCTACTACTACAAACTACTACTACAAAGGAGAAGAGAAGAAATGAGATAGTTGGAATGAGAAGTTTTCATTCAACTTGGTGTGTGAATTACAATGGGATTGGCACCCTTTATATAGGTCATTTGGTGATGATGATAATTGTACTTATACAATGTGTACAAGTTATACATACACCACAAGTCATACAACACATCACAAGCAACATAGACAATACATGGAATAGTTGGTGTACATTGGAGATGATTACAAGTTACATGACTACACAATATGTTGGTGTACATGCATGGTCATCCATATTCCACAACAATTTCGACTCTTTGAGTTCGACTCAAAGAGTTTTTATTAATAATTTACTTTACCTAACAAAAAGACACAATTACCCCCTAACATCAATAACACATATACCTCTCTACCACCTCCGCGACCGCCGCCGCCGACCGCCGACCGCCGACCGCCTTCTTCTTCTTCTTCAAAACGCTCTATCTCTCTCTGTTTCTCTTTATATGAAAGAGGTATTGTCTATTTTTGAGAAATGAGAGGTATTGTCTATATATGTATATCAAAAATTTGCAAAAGAGTAACAGAGTGAAGGTTTACTTCCATCATATTTGCAAGTAAATATTTACACAGCAAACTAAAAACCAACTGCTGCCCGTTCCTCCCACAGTCACGCATCTGACTCACCCTTCCCCAGCTTCGATTCCTATCCTAAATACCACACCCCTGTTGTGTCTCTCAGATTCAAAATTTCTCTCTTTCTCTCTCATGGAGGAGGGGCAGCCTTTGGCCACCCTCCTCCCCTTCTCTCTCGGCCAAATCGGCCGGGAGAGAGCAGGGAGAGGGTGGCCAGGCCAAGGAAGGGGAAAGAAGGGGTGGATGATAATGGCGGCGCTGCCGGTGGCCGGGGGTCACAACGGCGTAGACGGCGTCGGTGGTCACGGCCTCGGCAAGTGGTGGTGCATTGAGGAAGGTAATTGATTTATATAAGGGTTATTTAAGTCTTTTTTGTTATTTGAGTACAGACTCATTTAGTACACCTAGCATTACCCAAAAATAAAATAAAATTCAAGGTTGTAGTTATTTATAGGAAAATTTACAAATGTACTGTAAAAATTAATATAAATGAGTAAAATAAGTTAGGTTTTTTTTTATTTCAAAAGTAAGGTAAAACGCATTTTGGAAATGCGCCATTAGTTTGAGAAAAATTAATCCGCTCAAAATACACGAATGACGCATTTCCAAAATGCGTCATTCGTGTATTATGAAACAATCCACGTGGCGCCCACGCGGATGTTCCCTCACATGAATGACGCATTTTGGAAATGTGTCATTCATGTTTTCTGAACACGGGCGCCACGTGGAGTGTTCTACGTGGGCGCCATGTGGATGCCAAAATAATGTGGGATTGTCCACCACGAGATACGTGCGTGTTGTTTGCATGGGTTGTCCACCTCGAGACACGTGCGTGACGTTTGCATTGGTTGTCCACCTCGAGATACGTGCGCGACGTTTGCATAGATTGCACGAGGTTGCATGAGTTGCAAACCTTACGATACGTGTGTCGCGTTTGCATGAATTGCACGAGGTTGTATGGGTCGGCCACCTCGACATACGCGCGTGTCGTTTGCATGACTTCTCCACCGCGAGATACATGTGTGGCGTTTGCATGAGTTGTCCACGTCCATATACGTGCGTGTCATTTACATCAATTGTCTACCTCGAGATACGTGCGTGATGCGGGTTGTCCATCTCGAGATACGTACGTGATGCGGCTTGTCCATCTCGATACGTATATGACGTTTGCATGAGTTCATCGTTTCGAGTTGAACAAAGTACTCCTTTTGAGGAGTAAAATAAAGGTTGTGTATTTTGTATAGATGGCTCCTTTTCAAAAGGTGTCATTCATTTTGTATAGATGACTCATTTTCAAAATGAGTCATTCAATCCACCTCATCAACACACATCGCCACATGGAAAAAAAGACATACCTTAATTTTGTAAATTAATGGCCCGTTCACTTCATGGTCTTAGGGTGGATTAACCTCACTGGACTGGCTAAGCCAGTGTTCGCTTCGCAGATTAACTAAGTCACGGGATTACGTAATACTCGGTAGAGGTGACTAAAGTAAACCACAAATTTTGGTGGGACTAACTAGTCCAAATGCTTGGCCATTACAAATGGCCAAATTGCCCCTCATCTTTACACACTTTTCTCAACCTTTAGAACGAGTTTCGTTCTTCACGCTTTTTTTTTTTTTTTTTTTCTTTTTTTTCTTTTTTAATTTCTCGATAATATGGGGTTGAGCTCATGGCCGAATACACATAAGAGATGACATCCCTTTGCGTCATCTTCTTCCTCAAATCCGAGCCTCAATGTGTGTTGTTTTATTTTTGTTTTTTTTTAAACAATCGATCCCTCACCTCCTCCTTTCTCCCTCAATCAACACAACCAACAACAACAATGAAACCTTCAATCATACCCTCAACGTCTCTTTTGATTACACACATACACAGTTCACCAAAATCGAAACTAAAATTCAATTTATTTTCCATTACTTACACCAACAATTTACAATGACGGGTAGAAATGTATTAGAACCAGAGACGAGAGAAGATTGAGAGACAGTGAGGAAGGAAATCGTGAAGTGGGTGAACAGGGGGAAAGAAACAATGAAGGCATGAACGAGGGAGATGATGAACAGGGGGAAGGAAATCGACTTTGATGATTTTGTTGGAGATGTATGTTAAATAGAGGGGTAATTTGGTAAATGTACCTTTTAGAACCACATTTATTCTCAAGCTTAAAACTCTCAATAGAACAAGTCTCATAAAAGGGACTAATACATAAACACATGTGTTAGTCCCATTACAAACTAATCTCATGGCCTTGGGTCTTGTTAAAATTTGAACCGAACAGGCCATTTAAAAGTAGCCAACCTTATTTTCTGAATAAAAAACTATGAGGGCCGCTATGGGCACCCCACCAATTCATGAAGGCACCCATATTTTTTCTCATTCTCCCATCTAAAATGTAAATGACTATTTTGCCCCTTCATATATACTCACTCAAACCCCACAAACCATTTTCAAAGCAAAACTGGGGCACCCCACCACCTTGGATCACAAGTGAAACCTAAAGCCACAATTGTGTTTGCCGAGCGTGTATCGATTCTTGCGTCTTGACATCATCCGACAGCGAGGTAACAATGTTTGACAACCATATGAAGCTTTGAAGGAATTGTTTTTTGGATCAAAAACTGTGAAATTGATGATTTGGTTTGTCAACGTAGGGTTTGGTAAATTCGACCAATCCGAACTTGTTTGCACTATAAAATGGAAGATTGTACTGCAATGGTGCAAGAGGAGGTAGAACAAGAGGTAATTGTTGAAATTTAACGTGTTTTATTTGTGGTTTCTCAAATTTTCGAGACAATTTTTCACGGGCGCGATTGATTCGGCCTCGCAGGACCGAGAGTTATACAAACGTCTTGGTCAACATCCACCGAAACTTGTGCGTAGTTCACGTCATGATGTGAACGAAACGAATTCATAGTCTCGGTACGGAACGACCGAGACTATTTCGTAGGTCTCGGTTGGACATAAACGAAACTGTACTTATAGTCTCGGACCTGTACAATCGAAGACTTGGGTTTTTGGGTTTTTTGGTGAATTTACTGTGCATTTTGGTTGATCATAATGTTACAATGTTTGTATTCCAAGTTTGAAATGCTCGTACACCCATCCCTGCAAATAGTTACAACGCTAGTTAGAGGAAAAATGCAAAAATAAATATTAATTACTCAGAAAAGAAGTCTAGTCGATTTAATAAAAACCTTTTCAAGTAATGTGAGGTAGCCGGCAATACCGAGAAACTTGTACTCGGTGGCGGACCTCAAGTGTCGGTACAAGTAGGCTAATGCAAACGCACCCCATGCATAGTTTCCCACGTCGGCCAAATCTTCTAGAAGCTTCAACAACGCAATGGATACCCGAGATCCACTCTTATCCGCAAAAAGGGTGCAAGAAAGTAGGTACAACAAGTACGTCCGGCTTTGCATTCTACAGAGGATAAGTTGTGTTCCTCAATCCACTTTGGGGCACCATCGACTCTTCACCAACATTTTCGCACTTTGTGAGCGCCTTGCGATGTTCGGTTCATCCTCGCATCTTCGATGCTAACCCCAAGTAGTTTGGACACCACTTAATCTCATCCGAGCGAGATTCGTCGGTGTACCTCGCAAAGTTCTCAACCGCCACCACCTTGCCCGTGACAGAATCTTCGGAGCATGCTCACATCCTCCGAGAGATCAACATTTCACCTAATGGTAAGTGAAATGTGTTCGTCTCCTTCCGCCACCGCTCCACAAAGGCATAGATAACCTCCTTGTTAGCCTTGCGGTATGAGCGATCGATCGGCGTATTCAACCCGTAGCGCCGAATAATCCTCGTAAAGGCCCGCGGTGTCAGGTGGAACGATTTGTAAGTCCATTCTTGGATTTGAGCACCGTGATTGATACACTTGAGTGTCGGACGATCCCGCAACAACAAAAAACATTCCGTCAACTTAGTGAAAACCCAAGATTTTTAACTACTCCATTCAACGAAAATTTATATACTTCATTGCTCTAAATCGCTAATGCGACATGATCTTTAAAGCTCTTCAACAATGATCCATCTTCGGGACCACCGGGGAAAGGAGCACACATTTCCATATGCCCTTGTGACTCTCCTTCATTATGGGCACCTCGACCACTAGTACTCCCACCCACATTACGATCAGTACTTGTGGTGTCTGCCGGTCTTGATGAGTCACTACTACTAGACTCGATGCATGAGCCTCATCTTCACCTCGGCAACTACAAGATCTCGAGTGTCGCCGCATGTCAATTTTCGAACCCTCATCGTGCAATTCTAATTTCTTTGCACATCCTCCACCAATCTTACTTTTTCCCTTCACATCCACCTTCTCTTTCTCTTTCTCTTTCCGATAAGATGCGATCGGGGTCTCCGCCGCCTTGCCCACGGTTACCCTCGACACCTCAATACCAACCTCCTCCCTACTCACCGGGCTTTCGAACGAGCCATACCCGAGAAGACTACATCATGTAAGCGTCTGCAAAAAAAAGAGGAATATAAAAAAAGAGCAAAATCTTCCATTTCTATAGTCTCGTTCAAGCGGTTTGAGAAAACAATAACAATCTCGGTGACACGTGACCGAGATATCAATATAGGTCTCGGTAATGCACAACCGGACAATCGCTACTTTCTCTCGTTTGTACGTCACCGACATGACATCAACTATACACTTCGAATTACTCTCGTGAGATGGTACCCGAGAGCGATCACGAACGTTACGCTACCTAAAATAATAACACAATTACAATTTCGGTGACGCGTGACGATATACCAAAATTAGTCTCGGCCACTCATTGCCGAGACTATATTCTCTCCTCTCTCGGCCAAGAACCAAGAGTTCCCAAAAACCTCCCCTACGACTCGGTCATGCTTGGTCGAGAGCTCATGCGAATTTTTTCGGCTCGTGTGGCCGACAACCACGAATTCACAATGCACGTACCATTGAATGCACCGCTACACAAACATAACAAATAATCGACCAAACGCAACTTAATTAGACTATCAACGTACCTTCAATCGATCGATTTCACGGCTTGAGCGCGAGAACAACGACGAACCCGAGCCCTAATATCGAGACCAAATCTATCAATTCGGTGAACCTCCAAACTCGAACGCACAGCCAAAAACCGTTTACCACGAGAAAAGAGAGAGGAACGAAGACAAATCCGGGTTCGTAGGTTGCTTGCAATGGATTGAGCTCAAATTCGAGGGTTCAATAGCACGGTGGTGGGGTGCCTCTACTTTGGTGGCAGGGGTATTTTCGGGATTTCGGGCCTCAATTTTGGATGCCCTTGGTAATATGCTTTGTGCCCTCAACAAGAGGGTGCCTTCATGAATTGGTGGGGTGCCCATAGCGAGCCCCAAAACTATTCCACCTTAGTTTTTGAAAAACCCCGTTATTTATATGTTCAACAATCGAGGGGATTCTTTTCTGTAATTAATCAAAAGAGATTGACGAGAAAAAAAAAAAAGGTCCCACCGAGATTTGAACTCGGGTTACTGGATTCAGAGTCCAATGTCCTGACCACTAGACCATGGGACCTTGCATGTCTATAATCTCAAACAAAATTATAAATATATTGTAATATTCACACAAGATTTCACATTCAAAGTCACGCCATAAGTTTTTGATCTGAGACTTAAAAAGAGTAAGGCATCATTTTTAATTAACAGTAACAAGATTTGTTTTTCTGAGAATTTCTCCTTGAAATACTCTGGTTTTTGGTTATGGAAGAGTAAACAATATTTATAGTTTTGCAATGCATTTCATACTTTACATTTGAATTCCGAGACCATTAGAAGCCACACTGAACACTAGCTAGGTGTTTTTGTACAAAAATAAGTTAGTCATGGAGCGACACCTCTCAAAATTATAACCCAATAACTATCTTGTACCCGGAAAAAAGTGGCAGAAACATCCTGCCAGAATAAAAATTAAAGACAACCGAGAAGGAGAATGAATTTGGCAAGGTGATTCAGAGATCACTGGTCCTGACGATACAACCAGCTTGCCAAGGAAGCCCCCGCCGCAATTCAAACTGGGTGTTGCACTGCCGTTACTCTTCAATGAATTCCATGACATAAATAAAACACATATCCAGCATTTTTGTCAAATGCCAGCGACCAGTGCTCGAAATCTTCTGATGCTCTATCGGCTCATACTTCATCACACAGCAAAACTTGCCGAAGGCTGGAAAGCTGGAAGACAAGCATCTTCGATGCAGAGAAAGCATTGTACGGTTGAAATCTTTGCTTTACAGGCCAAAAAAGCAGTAATCAGGAGGCTTTGCCTGGACTGAGAGCTTGTTTAACCTGTCAGGGCAATATGAAAACGGATTTTGACATTGATAAATGCATATAAAGAATCAGAAGACCAGCTTTCACTAAGATTACCAAGTATAATTACCCAAGGCTAATGCGTTTTTCATTTGAACTTCGGATTGGCCTTGAGCTTTCTTATCTCGTCTCCGTGTCCCTGAAATGCAAAAAATTATCCAGTTAAAACATTCTACAAACACTTGAGATTACTTGACGTCCAAAGAAACTGACACGCTATGTTTTACCTTGTACAAATCCTTCCAACAACTGTCCGTTCTTTTTTGTAGTAAACACCATTCCATTGCCATCTCATATTCGATTGTGTTAGGCTGAGAACAATGCGATGTTGATACTGCTTGTCTCTGGCACCATAAGCGGAAGTATAAGTAGATTTTAATGAAAACTACAAAACCTTAATGTTAAAGAAAAGGAGCAGAAAACCACACCATTTCTTCCCGCTGCAATTGCCTTTTTATTTGGTCAATTACGATATGACCTGGAAAGACAGGCGGTTTCCCGGAAGAACTTGGAGGGATTCCCCTACTTGCAATAAGAGGTCTGCACATGAAGCAAGAAGATTCAAATCTACAAGACTTGGAGCCATAATAAATTGCATCAAGAATGCTGGAGAAGGGCACACACTGTATACCTAACAAAACCAAAACCCTTTTTGGGAGGAAAAAGAGCTTTTGTTTTTTCACATTCTTAAAATAACTTGAAAATGGTTTCAGAATCCCCAAAAGAAAAGATAAATAGCAAGCATGCCAGAAGTTCCGAGAAGAATCTCACCTTCCATTTGGTAGCAGTAGACACCCTTCATCTAACTTCCTAATTGCCATTTCTGCAGCATCTCTTGACTTGAAAATAGTAAATGCTTGACCTAGGACACATTCCACAATGCCATAAGCAACTTATGCAACTCAATTAAGTAAATTGATAGATTTCTCTAAGGGTTTAAAATGTTTACCAGAATGAGGACTCGAAAATGCAGTACGTGGAACCACCCTTGCAGTGCAATTCTCTCTAAAACCATGCCATATTATATCCTGAAATATAATGCACTCCTATTACTATTCATAATTAATGTAATGCAGCACATGCATTTTTCATCATATGAAAAACTAAACAAAAGTTAAACTGTCAGAGAATGTCAGAGTTTGCATATCAGGTGCTCCAACATCCTCTCGCTCACATTAACCTGTGAGCACAGGCGAACATGCAAATAACTTTTGAATTTGAAAACTTCACTTTAAATCAGAAATCAGCTTTTTACATATGTAAGAAGGTTTTACTCATACAAAAACAATAATAAAGCTCACAAGTCACAACAAATCCATAAAACAGTCTTAAGCTCCATCTTCAAACATTATACAATATTGTGCCAATTCCTAAACCAGCGTCCGAAGATATTCAGAGTCACAATCCAAATCACTTCTTGGGCTTTCTCCAGAACCAAAGTTACACAATTTTATGTTCATTTATTCTCAAGATGCATCTAGTTCTTCCTATCCAAATAATTCGTAGCATTTCCAAGGTTATCCCATTCCAAGGAAGAAGGACGTTTGGAAAAGAAAGAGAAGGGCTAGCGAATTTAAGACTTGACTTGCTATTTCTAATACAGTGTCATTTAGCATCTTAACATGGTAGATATATGGTTGCCGGTGATACTAAAGGATAAGATAACTCCTTGTAAATGGGTCAATGGATCCAACATACGAATGCCAACAGTTTGCTGGCCTATTGGCCTAAAAAGATAGAAAGGATATTCAAATTGGGCTGCAATATTCGTCATTTAGAGCAATACAGCAAAGGGAAAAAAAAAAAAAAATCTTTAAGGATGTCCCAAGAAAAGTTAGAAGGAAAATATCTTCAGTTTGTTTGGAAAGTACAGAGTTTTCATTAGAATCTCAACTTAAAATACCAATTCTATTCAAAGGACCGAGTAGAGACAGATATACATAGTCAAACATGAATTCATATTTCAACGCCAAAACCATACTCTGGACCACAATCTTTACCTCTATTTCTGATGACGTATAAGCAGGATCAAAATTCTCAAGTAGCACAAGTGTCCCCTGATTGTATGCGGATTCCATTCTTCCCTCCCATGGCTGAAAGTTACAGCTTGGGTAAAACCATTTCTAACAGAAACGTAGGCAAAGAGAAAGGAAAATTAACAAAACAACCGAGTTATAAAATCACTTACGAGGCCCTTGAACCATTTGCTCCTATCCTGAAAATTATTCAAAAACAAGAAATCAGTATAATGCTGATCGACAAGAAACACTACTAACATCTTCACAGCACAAAGCCACATGTCACAGCATGACAAATGCATGGTATAGTAAAGAAAAAAAGTTACTGATTATGTAACCAAGAAATGAGAATAATGAGGCAAATAAAAGATAAAAGAAATTGTTTACACTCAATAAGTTACAAGATAAAATGGCATAAAGAGTTACTAGCCATCACTAAATGTGGCGTGGAGCAACATTCCTTCACAATGAAATTCAAATTGGTATATTTAAAACTCATCACTAAGTACTGGAACGCAAAGAAGTGGAAGCAAAAGTTAAATAATTGCATCTAATAAAATATATGTTACATAACCCCCAAAAAATTAAATAAGGTCAGCTCTGAACATCTGCAAGAACTATCACACAGGAAAAGAGATCAGGGATATGAATAACCATTGTATATAGTTCAAAAAATATGGGATAATACTCAAGATGTCGAAGTAACCACATTTAGGCCTATTTCATGCTTTTGAAGTGGAATAATTGACCAAAGATTGAGAATGTTCCTTTTACTCACTTGAAATTATACAATTTGCCCCTTTGTTCCCAAATCAAAGCAAAAAAAAAAAGTACTCATACCAACGATGTAATTGAGATCATGATCAAAGTCGCCATTAGGAAAGCAAACTTACTAAATTTAGGTATCTTACCATGGAAATGCGACATATTCAACACGCAAAACATACTTATTTCAAATAAAAAAAGGTCACAAATTTAGGTTTATATTTATTTCTTATTTCTACTCGAGAGATTTTTATTCATATTCTATTATATTTCCCTTCACTGTCAAATTTTTACACAATAATATAAAATAGAATATAGAAGAATATTTTTTCTCCTTTATCTTCTATATATATAAAGGAACTGTTTCTGTGAGAAGGTCTCACAATGTAACACGTGGCATATGAGAATGACACGTGGCATGATGATGTCACAGTTTTTATTTTGCTATTTTTAGGTAATTTTTTTATTACGCGTGGCATGTTTTATGTAGATGTTTCTATTTTTATTTTTTCCTATTTTTAGATATATAATATAAGTTTAATTCGGTTTCATATAATATTTTGATATTTTGTCTTGCCCGCGCGCGAATCGCGGGATGTCGACTAGTTTTAGTATAATTTTATTTGCACTGAATCAACTTAAATAGATTATCGACAAGGATTTATAGATAGTTGGACAACTTCACTTTTTTTTTCCAAAATAATACAGCACCAAACAACTATAAAAGGCTTTTACACAACAATTTGTTCTTGGCTACTGCCTTCCACTTTATCCCATATGCTTTGCCCAAAGTTCAATCAATAGTCAAATTATTGGCATGCATATCTTTCTTTAATATCTCTGCTTCTAACAGTCTCGTTTCTTGTTGATAAATAAAGTAATTGTTCTACCTAATTTGTTGTATGAGCGCGGCAAAGGATACAAAATTGTTGCGAATATCAGACTCCTAGGACATACCATGCTCATAAAACATATTCCAAAGAAAAAGTCCAACCCAACAAATTTGAATGTAAAACTAATGCATAA
Source organism: Stephania cephalantha (assembly GCA_039657325.1). Taxonomy (NCBI): domain Eukaryota; kingdom Viridiplantae; phylum Streptophyta; class Magnoliopsida; order Ranunculales; family Menispermaceae; genus Stephania; species Stephania cephalantha. Next base: position 46,416,150 of record CM077569.1, on the reverse strand, counting down.
TGCCAAACTTACAGCATCTGGTCTTCTGGTCACTTCCAAAATTTTGTCGTCAGTCACATTATTCTTTTCTGGAGAATGGGCAGCTGCTTTCCTCAACCGTTTTCCATTTGAAAGCTTCGCAAGCTTCTCATTTGACTCAGTTACCTTAAAGGAGCCTTTACTTTTTTCGAGAGAGTCCTTCACGAGCTTGGATTTGGATTTCTCATCAGAAGCACAATCAGCCATTCCTGAATCCTTTACATTGATCTCATCAGAATCACGTCCTCGTTTCTTGGGTGTGGTATTCTCATATTTTTCCTTGTTGACAGGTGAACTAGGAGAGATGGAAGACTGCAATTTCTCAGTTGAAGAGTTAACTTCTCGTTTCTTGAAAGGCCTATCATCCAACGAAGTGTTTTCTTTAAGGCCTTTCGATTTCTTTTTATTCTGAACCTTCTGGACAGACCTACCACTAGTTTTAGGCTCTTTGACATCAGTAACAGCAACCGGCGAGGCTACCAGCATTGGAAGAGTACTCTCATCTACTGGACTAGCATCTTGTACAAATGCAGTAGCATCAGTTTCCTTTAGATTTAGATTGGTATTGGAAACTAGATCTCCTCCAGCCAAAGGTTCCTGCTTAACAAAAGAAGGTTTCACATCCCCATTCTCTTTTATAACAGAATTACAAGGTTTCTCATCTATTGTTCCATCTTCCAAAGATCCTGATGCAGTCAGCTTCATTACAAGTGGTGCAGCCTCATTGTTTGCCACCACATTGCTCTTTTCTTTTTTCTGCAATACCTCAAGCTTATCGGTACCATTGGCAGTTTGGCCTCCTTTTCTGTTAAGTAAGTCCTTGACTGCAACAAATGGTCATAAAAGAAAAAAGATTAAATGATGCATCATGACATCTACAAAGAGAAGTTACTAAAAAATCCATGCATTAATTAGAATCTGAGTACAAGAAGCATGTTTCAGTAAGCAACCCACACCTTCAACACCAGCTATTTTGTCATCTATCTTATCTGATATGGTACGAGTTGCAACATTAAATGTGCGACAGAAAACATAGTCAGCCCTTCTGAGTTCTTCTTCAGAAGGTTGAGGATTCCTGCTGTCCTTTGATGTGCAGACAACATTGCATTTCCCGGCAATTGCTTCCTGATTCAAGCAGAGAATCTTGCGTGCATGAGATGGCAGAGATTTTTAAGAAGCAAATCCATCGGAAAGACACAAAACCTTCAAGGATAACCCAAAATCCCAACAGTGCTAAAAATAATATTTACTTTACAGAGATCATCATTAAAGATATAGTAATCAATATAATTCCCAACTCACAATACTATAAGAATCTAGATCATACATCATAACATATCCCTCTAAACAATTATCATTCAGCGATTCAGCATTCCTAAGTTCTAAAATATATCCACGATCTTCAAACATCTCTTGAAATAAAAGTTCGATGAGAAGTCAAATTATTTTACTCGTGACCAAAATCTCATTTAAGATTATGCACATACATGATTCCCAAAACAACATTTAAGGGAATAAGAAGAAACACAAGCTTTTTCATTTTCATAAAGCACACCTCCCATGATAAATATGAAAATAAAGTCATGTAAAACACCTATAACACAAAGTTGATGGAAAAATGCTCTTACCACAGGATTTATGTTAGCAAGACCTACACCTTCACCAGACGCCAAGAATATCTCATTCTCTTGTGGCTCAAAATCTTGAAGCCAGTTCTTGACTTCTTTAGGGCGAAAAAACCACAAAACCTTTATTTTATTTTTATTTTGTGGCTGCTCCCATATTTTTATAATTTTACCAATATAAGGCTCAGGCTCACCATCCTTGTAAAGATATACACAATCGAACAAACAATATTCATCTCCATCGAAAATAAAAGATTCATAAAATTGAACTTCCTTTTTCTTTCCACCTATTCCTCTCTTTTTGCCCCAACTAAACTCTAAATTTTCCGATGCAGGAGCTTCTTTTGGATGAGACATAGCTATGTTTCGGATCAATAAGCAAATATAGATATATTTAAGACCTGAAAAAGAACAAAGACATCAGAGAATTATACCACTTCAAGAGAAAAAGAACAAATTACTCCAATAGAATTACAAAAGGGCATATAAAATAGGGCAGGTCGGATAATAGTGATGTGCTGAGTAATAAGTCTCTACAATACTTCTATATATACATAAATCCATCTCCCTTATGAGACGTCCCCGAAGTGAGAGTTTCCACAATTCACAAAACCAATCAGATCATCATCACTAATCTAATCTTTCTCTTTCTCTTCATCAAAAACACTCTCTAAATCAGTGGTCAATTCGCCTACTTGTCAATTCTATCATATGATTGACTGCATGGCACAAAGAGCACCGACAACGCAAACATGCAATTGCCACTACATAGAACACACACATCGGCCCAATATAACATTCAATCAAACAAACAACACAGTCACCACAACAAACAAGCTACACAAAATGCACATACACACCACAACCCTAGCCGCGCAACCCCTTACTCGAAACTCAAACATCACATATACCAACCACAAAAACACCAATCACAATGTTCCCACAATCACCTATACAACACAAAACTGGAATAACCGCGGCACGAATCAGCGAAACCAACTACACCAATCACACAAGTAAAGTACCAAAGTTGTCATATTTAACAACAGTCGAGAGTCCCAAATTCACTAAACCCTAACTTGATTTTCCATTAAATAGCATCATAAACACAAACAAAAACGAAAATTGAACACGACGACATCAACAGCATTAACAACAACAACCAACAAACGAAAAACGAAAAACCCTAACTTGGGTGGCTTCAAATCCATTGAAGAGCACATGGTTCACTTACCCTTGCTAGGTTAAGACTCTTGAGTTCATAATCTGTGTGTGTGTGTTTTTTGTGTGTGTTGTTGGTTTGATTAATGTAGGAAGGAAGGAAGGAAGGATTCAAAGATGCGATTATAATGGCAGTCCTCGCGACTTCCTCCTCAGCTCTTCTTGGTTCAAATACAAGTTTCGTTCCCGGCGTTTCGCCAGGCTTAATCGGGAAGCCTTCGCACTCTAAATCCCACACAACCACTTTACCACCGTAGGATGCACATCGGGTTGTAGATCTCACATAATTAAAAACCTACGGTGAAGACGGGATTGTGTAAGTTAACAATTAGGTTTTCACTACTGATCTAGCCTTAGGGCGGCAAAAGTTGTCCAGACTGTTTGTCCGATTTTGTCCGGACCCGCTATTAACGGGTTCGGACAATATTTTTGTGAAAAACATACGGGTCTGGACAATTTTTTGTGTCCGTTTAAAAATACGGGACCGGGTCCGGACAACAATTTCAAAAAAATTGGTAGCAGTTTAGCGATTAATTTGGTCTATTGAGATGATCTCTCTTTTTTTGAAACTTTTGTGATGTGGGCATGCAATTTTAAAACTTAGACAATAGTGATGCGATGCTTTGCCTTGCATTCCTTGAAGATTTTTTATCTATGATGTTTATATTGGAAATTAAAAAATTGTGATGTTATGTATTTATTTTTTGGTAATTGAATATTAGGTGACATGTAGTTGAGGTTTTTTTAAAAAATAATTGATAAATAAAATATTTAATCATATTTAAAAATAAAAATCGGACAAAACGGGAGCCGTATGTTTTACAAAAATACGGGTCTAGACAAAAAAAAATGTCCGTTTTAAAAACGGGAACAGGTCCGGACACTAATTTTAATCATTATAAAGAGGGATGTTCGGTCTCGTTTATGTCCGGTCCCATTTTTTTATCAGCACTATCTAGCCTCATGTATCAGTGAGGGTAACCTCAGACACCTATGAGACCACGATTATCGAAAAAAAAAGTGTAAAAAAAGTGTGAGTTTAGGGTATCGTTATTTAATTTCCCCAAAATAGAATAACACGTGGCGAGTTTCTTGAGCATGCTTAAGGGACGCATCTCGGTGTACGTCAAATATCTCGAGGCACAGAAGATTTTAAAACTTTCTTCAACATCGGATGGGTTAATTTCACATATGGTCATTGAACTTTGCAGCTTGTAACACTTTAGTCACTGAACTCTTATTTGTCCCAAATATATCACTCAACTTTACAAAACGTTTCAACAATATAACTCCGACCACTCTCCGTTCGAAAATCCGGCGATCATGCTGACGTGGCGCCACGTAGGATTGCATGTGAAGTCACCAAACTATTTGAAGTGATGATGTGGCCCCAATTTAAGTGTTCTTTTGGTTTCAATAAAAGCACCCCATCATTGTGGGGTGTATCAAAATCAAAACCCACCCGTCACTGCCCCTGCTCACCATCTTCTTCACGCCACTGCACCTCCAAAACCCTCCATCATCTTCGTCCTCCGTCACTGCGCCTCGCCTCCGGCTGCTCGTCGTCGCATTTCGCATTCGGTCTCTTTCTTGCTCGCCTCCGGCTGCTCGTCGTCGCATTCTCTGCTCGTCGTCACTGCGCGCGCCCTCTCGCTCTCCCATTCGCCTCACCCGCCCTCCTTGTCGTCCACTCTCTTGCTTCCGCCCGCCCTCTCCCTGTAAGTCTCTCTCTCGCTGTCTAGTTCTATGTAATTTGAAGGGTTCGATGTGATATTGTTTGATTTCTTTGAATAATTTTTGCACTTTAATTGCTTGATTTGAGGATTTTAGGGTTTAAGCTTGATTTGTGGATTTAGGAGTAAAAACAGATTGCTCACTATTTCGTGAGTCCATCTCATTGATTATTCAGTTTTATGCCATAATTTTTGCACTTTCATTGCTGATAATCCTCTTCCAGTGAAGCCTACACTGTAAAGTCCCTTCTTTCCCTTCCAACTGTTTGGAAATGGGTTTCGTGGGTAGCCTTTTTGGTTGAAGAATTCACCTTCCTGAAAAGCAGAAATAGAGACACTATGGAGGAACATAATTAACTAGTGCCTCATTTTGAATGACTATGCTGCCTAAATTGTGAAAATACTATGTGAAATATTTGGAAGCCTGCAACCTATTTTACCAAGTGGATCATAATGAATTTGGAAGCCTGCAACCTATTTTACCAAGTGGATCAATCATAGATATTGGACAGAGAACAGGATAGATAGGAGACATAGATCTAAAAGAAGTCTCACAATTCAGTCACTGCACTCACATGGCTAATATTTGCATTCTTTGCAAGTGAATACCATGTTGGATAGATGGTTAAGTCTGGCTTCCTTGCTCAAAGATTTATTCTTTGTCTATGACAATATTTTTATTTGCATTATTTGAATTATGTAAAAGACCATATTCCGGACGCTGAATCGCCTCATAAGAAGGTTCGAAAATAAACTAGGAGAGCAATTACGACTGGTTTTTCACTTACGCCATTGAGTGAATTCATCTACTGCATCTGCTGGTTTGTCATATAATGTAAAGTTCTGATGATCAGATATTGAAATCTGATATATTTGTTTAGTGGTGTCTTGTTATTTTTTTGTTAGTTTTAGGGGTCCTGCTATCGCTTTTAAAAATGTTCGGGCATATGACACTGCCTCGTATATAAGTCATGAGACACATATTGTGTAACAGTACACATATACATATGGATGTAATAGATTATTTTTTGTACTGACTCATGCCCATGTTTTGATACTTGTATATTTTGCTTCTGTTTTAGCTTGATATATACTTATGTATTCCTCATGCATAAGAAGATAATTCAAAGATTCACAACAGAGGTAAAATTCATTAAATGAAAATTGTTCATATTCACGACTAGTCATCATTAGCTTTAATTTGCAGCACCAATTTATTGAACGAAGACTTTTCGGCAGTGGAGCTTATTATCATAAGTGCGGTAAGAAATTTATACTTCGATGATGTAGGAAAAATCATATATATGTTTTGCTATAACTGTTTTGAAAATGTTTGTAGAAATTCTAATTCTTGAGCGAATGCACAATGCTCAACTTATAGTGCAATTGTTGTAAATTGTCTCTCTTAGCTGTCAATAAAATTTACCTTTTGCCTATCCGACATGAAAGCAATGCTATGGCTGTTGACAATGTTTAAGTCATCTTTAAGTAATTCTAAAAACCATAGCCATGTGGCTTTACTCTCAACTTGAACCACTGCATAAGCTATGGGAAATATACAATCATTTGGGTCTATCCCTACTGCAGCAAGTAATTGTCCCCCATAGTGACCTTTTAACCAACAACCATCAAGAGAAATCAAAGGCCTACATCCTGATTTGAAAGCATTTTTCAATGGAGCAAGGCATATATATATGCCTTCAAAGACCACTAGATGTCTTTGCGTTATTTTGATTTGTTGTACCGGATTAGTTTTTCACAAATTTCAAGCGCATACGAATTAAGTTTGAGGTATTGGTTCTCCTCGTCTCCATTCACCAACCTCTAAGTCAACTAATTCTTGCTCACTAATATTTGGTGACTCACAATATCTTTGTTCTAAATCAGGGTTCACTTCTCCTTGACCGCCATCTCCACTGTCAAAATGAATACTGCTGTCAAAATGAATACTGCAATGATAAGGATGTTAAAAATGTCCTTTACATAAGCAAGATCATTTAGTAACTTAAAAAAATTTTGTACAACGACGACAACAACAACAACAACAACAACATAGCCTCAGTTCCAAATTAATTGGGGTCGGCTACATGGATCAAAATAAAAATGTGTTAATACAGTTCCTAAATCCTCTGAGTTTCCTAAGAATTTATCAGAGCCCCTTCAAAATTCATCTATAACCATACACGCTTAAATAGTGATCCTAGTCTCCGAACACCAACCAAAAACTTCTTTGTTTGTTCTACAAGTTCACCAAGTTCACTATTGAGTATCGACGTATTAAACACTAAAACACTAATCAACAATTGAATCTTAAAATCCTAATCACGACACCAAAATCTTATATCAAACTTAGGGATATGCACATTCATTCAAATCATTGTGTTTGCCATCTAACAAATCTATAGAGAAAATCACATGATCGTCAATTCAACTTCTCGAAATCGACCAACACATTTAAAAAGATTTTGTAATTTAATAAAATTTGAGTCAATAACTAAAGATCTTAAACAGCATAATCTTTATCTCGATATGCGAAAATGATTTATAGAGAAGCTGAAATGTTGGACGTACTTCATTGAATAAGTCCAAGATGGTTGTGCTATTAATTGGAGGATTGAAATTGAATTGAAGCTAGCTTGGATTGGACGTAGGCTTCGGTGTTCATCTTCTTCCTTTTGCATACTAAAGGAAATACAAACAAAGATAGAAGGCATAAACAAAAATCTTGTAGAAAAAAAAATAAAAAGAGCGAAAAAATACGGGAAAAGAAATGGTGGAAAACAAAAAGAATGAAACGAAGATGGAGAGATTTGAACAAGATTGAGGAGATTATATTCGCCAAGTCTGCCTTGTAGTGGATTCACAAAATTTACCCAAATGTGAACGACATAGAACTAGACAATGAGAGAGAGACTTACGGGGATGATGGGGCGGAAGCAAGAGAGAGGAGATGGGAGGGCGGGTGAGGAGAATGGGCGAGCGATAGGGCGGGCGCCAACGCGAAGCGAAACCACCGGCGTCCTCGGAGATGTAGAGCGACCAAGAAGGAGACCGGAGGTGGCGTAGTCGAAGGCGACGACGAGCAACGGCGGGCGAGACGCGATGACGGACGAAGACGACGGAGAAGGGAAGGAGGGGATTTGCAGCGGACAGAGAGGAGCAACGAAGGTGTTGGAGTTGTTTGTGATACACCCCACTGCTTTGGGGTGCATCAAGTAGAACCAGAAAATAAACTTAAGTTGGGGCCACATCATCACTTGAAGAGTTTGGTGACCTTTAATGAAATCCTACGTGGCGCCACGTCAGCAGGGTGGCCGGATTTCTGGTCGGAGAATGGTCGGAGTTATATTGTTGAAACGTTTTCTAAAGTTGGGTGATATATTTGGGACAAATATGAGTTCAGTGACCAAAGTGTTACAAACTACAAACTTCAGTGACCATCGGTGAAATTAACCCAACATCGGATTGTTGTATTGAATTGTTGAAGTAGGGAGACCATTCAAAGTTCAAACTAGCGTTCGATTTCCAGGTTAGGGAACCACCCATTAAACGATGTATTTGATTTTCTGTATGTATGTTTGGTTTTGTAGATCCGAAGCTCTTTTGTGTATTTTGGATGAAATATTGATGTAGTCAATGAAATTATCTGTGATAGAGGTGAAGTAGATAACAAACAATGAAGAACTGAACTGTTGTTATTGTTCTGATATTGATTGATGAATGTGTTCCTTTCGATTCGACGCGTATGCGATGGGTGGGGTTTGGGGGAAAATGAAGTGTCTAAAGTATTTCAATGAATGCAAGGTACTTGTTTGATGAAAGGCCCAAATGGTAAAAAAAAAAAAAAAGCATTGCAAGATATTCAAACTGCCTCAATAAAATCAGTAGTCCCTGCTGGTAGTCAAGCGCTGGGATACGTCGAAATGAAGTTAAACTGTTTATTTTGGGACCTATCGGCCGAGGCCTAGTGCAGTTTTAATTGATTAGTTTGGACTTTTATATTCGTGTTTTCTAGGTGACATTCTACGCTATGGATAAGGAGGAGGCCAAAAACCTGCTTAGAGGTGTTGAATCAAACGCTGCGGCTAGTGACACCAGTAGCAAGCCTAGTGAAGGACCAGTAGTCGTAAAGAAGAGGCTTCCCAAAAGGATAAGGCAAGTTCCTGATTACTATTTTCTTCCTCGAAGATCCTTGCCATCTTTTATTGCCGTCTACGGGGCGATTATTGCTGCTGGAGTTGGTGCAGGGATGCTGGTGGAAGTTTGGATAAATAAGAAAATAGAAGGTATATAGCCTTTCAACTCGAAGCATTAGAAAGATGTTTAATTTATGCATGCATCTCATTTGTGATTCATTCTCTACTCGAGTTAATCTGGATTTCAGAGACGTCTAATCCTTCACAGTTTGTTGTAAGTGCCAATCAAGGGATTGGCGCTGCATGCTTTTATGGTGAAACATATCACATAATTGTGCTTCAAACTGGCCTGCCTGTCATCTAATTTTGGTGATTTTTGGAGATATATCCTAGTGTTTGTTCCATTGGAGAGTTATAGAACTTAATAACATCTCCAAAGATCCTCTAATTTGCGCACCTTTTTAAATATTTTCTCTGAACGTTACATTTGTTTGCATTTGCTCGAGAAAGCGCAGTCCAACGTTGTTAATTATGTAGGAATTGAGCCGTCTCTTTTTCATGTCCTCTTTGCTCCTTGAAAACGAGCTTTAAGCTAACTAGTACTTGATCATGTGCAGAGGATGGAGGCGTTATTTGGGAGTTTGACAAGTAGAGCGAATAGCATCATACAGGTTTCAAGTTTCTCAAAATTCTCATATCTTGTGTTTAACTTGAGGAACACAGCCTATTTAAGTACTACGGATTTGATTTCTTGTTACAATCTCGTTAGATGATGTCATTCTAAGTTTCAGAGTTGAATTAATGTTTTATATTGTCATAATGTTCTAGTTCTTTCACTATTTTGGGCTTCCCTCGGGGACCCCATAACCTGTTAAGCCAAATGAAGTGGTGAATTAAGAAACATGTTTCATTGTTGGAATGTGCTCAAGTTACAGTGTACTTTAACTTGATCATAGGTTAAAATCTGGAGTTAGCGATTATATTAAAATATTAGGGGTTCATGTGAAAAGAAATTGTTGAGTGGAATCAGAATTGAAATTCTGGCTACATATTGTACGATGAATTGGAAAAAGTGAGGTGTGAGCTAGAGAATTGTTTCAGCAAGACTAACCCAAAATTCTCATTAATAAAGCAATATTACTTTTCAAATTGTGAAAAAGCCATGAATCATCTCTCGGTTCTCACCGTATGTCTAACTTGATGAGACTGTTGCCTACAGATCGTCCCTAAAAGACATGGAAACCCTCAAAATATATAAATTGATGAGACATTCTTGACCAACAGGTCTGATCAATAAGATGATTATTTCTTTAAACTATTGTTATAATATAATCATAAGTCGTAACTCGTAACTTTTTGATGCTCGAATATCTGTTCCAAAGAGGCGTTCATTTCTAGCTTAATGAACCAACACATCTGGTGAAACAAATATTTATCAACTATTATAAAAGCCATTACATTGAAACTTATGTTTTGAACAAACTGCATAGTTTGGAGACTTGGCATCTCCAACTGAGCAATGAACCCACAGAATATCAAACACAATTAAAACAACATAAGGCTAATCAGTAGACATACATGTCAGGAAATTTAAAGGTGAAGTGAGAGCAAAAGGTCCTGCAAGAATAGTTGGAACATGCTAGACTTCCGAACATACATCTTTAGAGTATTAACTAGACAATAATAGATCATTCAGCACTAACCAATGGTAAAGATAAAACCTTTAACATCATTTTCTAACAGTAAGAGCTGAATGGATGTGGTTAAAGTTCATGACTTTCCTTAACTTCTTCCAGCCAGGCGTTTCCCTGCAAGTAAAACCCTGGACCTCTTTGGTCTTTTCTCCTCTTCCTCGCTATCTTCACTGTCCAACACGATCACTGCTTCCTTGATTGGTGCCGCCACATCCATGCCATTTCCCTCTTCACTGGCAAAATTGTCAGCAGAGAATTGTTTATCATGTTTATTAGTCTCTGGGGTCATAGGATGATTCTTGGATGTAACCATACTTGGTCTATTATCATGTGGAAGTGATAACTTCTGAGCCAGCGGAATGTTATCATTCTGAACAATCTTCTGCATCTGAGATGACACTGAAGTCTCCATTGAATGTTTCCTTCCTCCCACATCATTTAAATCCTTGCTGCTCCGACGCTTCCCGTCATTTTCAACCGCCTGTGGAGCCGGAAGAGCATTTGACCTAGTCGTAGAGAAATCTTGATGTACCGACTGGTAGTTAGGAGGGATATTCTCCTTATTGTCGTCGTCGTCGCTGCTATCCTTCCCTTTTGCTTTACCAGAAAGTTTCAAAGATTTCTTTTTGACACTCAGCAGCTTTGCATGTCTCACATTCACAGTACCATCCTTCATCTTCTTGTTAATTTGAGGCTGTTTGCTCTGATAGTTGCTTTCTTTCAGTGTTGATGATGAGTTTATTGAATCATTATTATGGATTTGGGACTGCAATGGTGACAATTTGTGCATCCAACCATCTTTCTCATCTACATTTTTCTGAGAGCACACAGATTTTAGTGATAGCTTCCTGCGGCTTACATTGACGCCGCCAGTATCAGATTTGATTTCACAGCCGCCATCAGCTTTTGGATCCACCATGTTATCAAACTTTGACTGCAAGGACTTGGTAGAAACTGAAGACATGTTTTCTGCATGCATGGAAACTGACATAGGAGGCTCTACATTCTCCGTCCCATCACTGCACTGCTTATTAATCGTGTCGTTGCCGTCTGTTCTTAATAAACTAGCATCATCTTGTTGAGGCAGTTGTCTGTCATGGTTACCGACAAGTTGAGAGGATCGGGAAGACATAATAGAGAGGTTTTTGGAGTGTGATGGAGATAACTTGCATGGCTGCGCCATATTTTGATCTCCGTCGCCATTCTTCTGCTGTGATAGACCCGCGGCTTCTAGGGACAGCTTCCTACTGACCTTACTCTCCTTCCTGTCACTTATTATGCTATGACCATCAACTACTTCTCTTGTATCTGAATCCAGTCTATCACTTTCCATCTGCAGCGATAAAAAATAAACGAAAGAAAGACGATAGATGTTAAGACGACAACAACAACAACAACATAGCCTCAGTCCCAAATTAACTGGAGTCGGCTACATGGATCAAACTTTTCCATTGTGCTCGATTAAGTGCAAATTAGAGTAGGCTTACACTTCCACCACAGAAAATACTTGAGCTGCCTGTAGCATATTTTTCAGTCATGGATCGCGCCTTTTGATCGAAAGTCTGTCTGTCATACTTGTATTCCCTGCTCTGCAGAGTCACCAAGGAGAAATCTTCCTCTTTAGTGAGAGAATGTACAATCAAAATAAGCTTAGCCTTGTTGTATGAACTATGATGCATACTCACAGCTTCACACATTAGGCCATCATCTGGGTTTGGCTCACTCAGCAGCAACCCAATGCTTATCAGTATTGTTGAGATATTCATGGATGGCTGCCATGCACCCTGAAAGAATTTTACAAAGCAACTAAGCATTTGGGACCAAAGCAATAACATGGAATACTAAAAGTCTGGTTAGGGAACGGCCTATTGATATAAATATAAACGGTTGTCGACTCGTCGAACAACCTACATACACAACGCATTTCCTTCATGTTGTGAAGCCTTGACCATTGGCTTATGGTGGCAATGGTAGTAGAAATCATATGGGAAGAAAATCTAAAACTTCTAAGTAAACAATTGGTCATCTCCATGCATTTGTCTATTTCTTTCTTTCCTATTTCAATGACAGAACTGCTGATTCTAACTCATCCATCAAAAGGAATGAAGAAATCAGATTGTCAAAAGTCTTCCTAAATTGCCAAAGCATCTTTGGTGAGATGGATGAGGCATCACTCAACAAAGGCAAGCTTAGGGTTCGACTCTTGTTGGAGTTGAGAGTGTTGTAATTAAGTCGGTTTCTATTAAAAAGTCCTCCTAAATTTCAAAACAGTTTCTTAGCCAAATTAATAACAAGGGCTACTACCCCTTTGAGCAAAACCACTGCTCCGATAAACCACAATTCAAGTGTTCAGAATCAGTTGCGGCGAGTTTTCGTCGCACCGACTTCGATTAGGCACCCAAATTGCTGACCCATGATCTGAAAGTACTATTTTTTATTTTTTTTTTTCATTTTTGGACAATACATCTGAAAGTGTTCTTGTAAGAGAGAGTGAAAAGGAGTGACCTTGGGGGGAAGATTGAGAATGTCCAAGCAAATCCGGCCTCCGTTATCGATGTTTGGGTGGTAGATTGGAGTCGTAAACGTAACATTGGGAGGCTGAAAAGGGTACCTACAGAGTTTAAAAAAAAAAAAGGGATTCAACCCCAAACCCAAAGCCTAAAAATGAACAAATTGAATCCGAAACTTAAAACAGAAGTAACCGCTCTGGTATTTGAATCCTGATCCCAAACACCCCCTTCGCGTACACAGTCCCTTCCAGGCCTTCGATCTCTGTAACCAAAAACAAAACACAACAAACACATCATCTTCGTCAAGGTTAACACCCAAAACTGAGCACATAAAGAGAGATCACTGGTTAGCAATTACGGGCGTCAATGGTGGACAAGGAACTCGAAGAAGAGGTTGCGGCGGCATCAGGGGAGATGGCGGGAAGGGAGACGCCGTGGGGAGGGTCAGAGAGGAGGAGCTTGAGCTCCTTCTGCAATCGGAGGCCGAGCCTTGCTGCCTGAGCCATTTTGCAGAGCAAAGTTTGAGATTTTGCCTTTGGCGCCCAAACCCAAAGCTTTTAAAATGTCAAGAGTGGGACTCATCTATGCAAAAGTAACCCACTTTTAGACACCAGATACATTTCGCCTCGAGATGTGCATACATATATCGACGTATTGCACGGTATCCAATTGGGTTTGTCGGTGCTCTCAGTAAGTTACGAGGGCCGCTAAGGGCACCCCACCGTTTAATGATGGCACCCGATTAATGTGGGCACAAATCGATTTACAGGGCACCCGAAATTACACACGAAATCCCGAAAATACCCCTCCCGCACAAACACGAAAAAAACCCGCGCACCCCACCACCCCCTCCACCACCTTCACCGATCTTGACTCCAAGAAACCATTTGATTTGAACCGACCAAAGTGAGAGGAATCTCCGAAATCGTGTCTCACCTTGTGTTTCTCCTTCGATTTACGGCTTTTTTTGCGATTCGTAGGGCGTGGTGTGAGCCGATTTCGTCTCCAAGTTAGGTTCGGTTGAAGTTCGTCGGACACACTTTATTTAGTGTAATTAAGTTACATTTGGTAGAGTAGTTGTGATTTACGGTGGTGGTTTGTTCAATAGTTAAAAAATGGGAATTCGCGGTTCTCGCCACACAGCGAGAGAGGCGTGTTACTCATGTCTCGGCCAAGCATGGCCGAGACGGAAGCTAAATTTTTGGGAACTCGCGAGTCTCGGCCACGAAGGCGGAAGAGTTCACGAGTGTCTCGGTTACGCATGGCGAGAATACTTCGATTATCTCGGCGAGACATGACGAGAGCTACAATTAGTGATAGGTAATGTGGCGTCGGTGGTGTACAACCGAGAATTTTCTCCTACTCTCGGTTGTACAATGGCGAGAGGGTAAGAGTAGGCTCGGTCCTCTATGACCGAGACATTTCAATATATCTCGGTCTGCGAGGCCGAAACAATTGCGCAAATCGACGAAACTTCGGATAACCTCATAAAAAACACAATAAATTCGCGAAATACCTCTAGTTCAACCTCCTCTTGCACCGTAGCAAGTACAATCCTCCATTATATAGTGGAAACAAGTTCGGATTTGAGGAAATTATCAAACCCTACGTTGACAAACAAATCATCATTTTCACGGTTTTACCCAACTAAACAGGTTCTAAGAAACCATCATATGGTTGTCAAATATTGTTACATCGTTTGTCGGATGATGTCAATCCGCAAGAATCGATCAACGCTCGCCAAACGCAATGTGGCTTTGTGGTTCAACCTTGTGGTGGGGTGCCTTTTTTCTTTGTCAAAATGATTTGTGGGGTTTGAATCACTATATATACAAGGGCAAAATGGTCTTTTCCGAGTTTCTTTGGAATTTTTACAAATACTTTGGGTGCCCTCATTAAACGGTGGGGTGCCCTTAGCGGCCCTCTAAGTTACTCTAGCACTTCCCTTATGAAAAATTTAGGTCAAGGAGGTGACTTATTTAGGACACTAATGCATGCTATTTTCTTTACTTTTTTTTTGTTTTTATATTATTTGATGTTCTAATTCAAAAAGTAATGTTGGTTTTCTTTAATATTCACCAAATAGAAATAGTTTCTTTAAAATTACAAAAGTAAAATATTGTGTATTTTGAAAAGGCGTCATTAAGTGCATGTGGATTTCATGTGTGAATGACACTTTTTCAAAATGAGTAATTACATTGAATAGATGAATTATTTGTTCAAAATATTAAGTACATGATTACCTCATTTTCAAAATGAGTAATTCATTTTAAGAAAAATCAATGTCCACTCTAGCCTCCAACATGAAAGTACTACACATACATCAACTCAAATAACACTGAAACTCACCTTATTGTGTGTCATCTATGTAGTCTAAGATCGACGATCCTCGTTTTTAGTTTTTTTTTTTAGCATATTCATAATGTAGCTACTACTAAAAAGGTATTTAAAATACCGATTTACAATAGCTATTTTATGGTTTTTATTGTCTTTTTATTTGTTCGATTTTAATCGATCTATATGAGCTATTTTGCTCAACTTATTTAAATATTTCAATGGTTGCTGGCTATTTTTTATCCTAAAAAAACAATAAAAGTACAAACATTATTTTTTTTACTAAAAAAGCATAAACGCTAATTAGCTAAAGCAAACACTAATTAGAATTTTAATTAGCTACAAACACTAATTACGTACACTAATTAAAACTGGCTAAACCGAATCCAATTGTAATAGGATTATCTTTAAATAATTATTCAATATTCTTAACACAATTATAAATTGATAGAATAAACAACTACTATTGTTATTATACAATGACAATTTTTAAATTGAACATATTATTTATAATTTAAATATTTTTATGTTGAATTGTACTAGTTTTTGTGTTATATACATTGAACCCTCTGATGTATGTAGAAATCTTTATCAAGAGTTTTAATTAAGAAGGTGACACATACCACATACTAATTGATTTTTTTTTTCGATTTTACTTTTTACAAATCTATATCTATACATATAAAGGCTGATGTTACAATATTTTTTTCAATTTATAAGTTATTTTTATTGATAAAAAATATTGTTAAATGTTGTAAATAGCAAATGGTGTGCCCATGACATGGGTGTTTTTATGATTCCCCTAATAATAGTATCATATAATATATATATACATATAAACTAAATGTATAATTAATATATATTATATAATATATATAATTAATATATTATATATAATATAATATATTATATATTGGCATTGCAAGAATGACACATTTCACGAATGACACCATTCTTGTTTGCACGAATGGCTCATTTAGTGAATGCGCCATTTGCGTAAATAGTGTGGCCATGTGGATTGAAGTGGCTACGTGGGTATGAATGACACATTTCAAAATACAAAATACTCTATTTAACGAATAAAAATAAAGTCTATAGTATTTTACGAAGTTAAAAGCAAATAGATTGAACGACTGTAATTTTTTCAATAACATTCTTAAATCCTTTTTACTTGGATTTGTCCGTTCAACTAATTTTGTAGGAATTAATTGGGCACCTCTCAACCTTGTAACTTGAGATAAACTAACATGATATAATATAACTATGAGAATTAATTCATGGGTGTATGAACTTTTTTTTTGGTGGCTTTGTAGTTTTACTTGAAAAATGACTTGGTAAGTAATACTTTTGATAAGTAAGGTTTTTTTTCGATAGTTATTGGAATACGTTGGATATTGTCATGAACAAAGGATGGAAACTAATTTTTTCATTTTTATTTTTTTTATTTTTTGTCTATTTAAGTGCTTTGGTGGAAGCGTTTTTATATGTTCAATAATCTATTCTCTAACTAATTTGAAATTGAGCTTAGTTGTTGTAGTTGATAATGACATTACTTAGTTCAGTATTCCATACTTCCACACGATCACACTATCATAAGGTCTAAGAAAATATTTTTTAGTTTTTTAAAGGATTATGCTTCTTGGTTGTCATGCCCATTTGGTTGTGCACTTCTTCTATACACAACAATATGACATAAGCGAAAATGATCTCGGTTTTTAACTTGATTCCCATGCATTTCTAGGCGGCGAGGTGCAAGGTTGAGGGCGAAAAATTTTTTTACCGAAAAAAATAAATAAATAAATAAACTATGCTGCGTTACTAAAATCTTATTGTAAGTTTTCTTTTTGCCAGACATTGCGAAAATGTCATTGTCAGTCTCGATTTTTAACTTGATTTGGAATCCCATGCATTTCTAGAGCATTCATGCAATAGATGATATTTTTATTTTTTAGAACTTTTTTTTTTTTTTTTAAGTGAGAAAATTTTAAACTATTATGACATGGAACCTAAAGAAAAAAAAAATTACCGAAAAAAATAAATAAATAAATAAACGATGCTTGACTAATTGTAAAAAACCTGGTAAGTTTGTTGAGAGTGGGATTTGAACCCACGCCCTTTCGGACCAGAACCTTAATCTGGCGCCTTAGACCAACTCGGCCATCTCAACTACCTGGTCAACAGATGTTCGTAATTCGTCACAAAAATTATTTTTATGTAATAGTTGAATTTGTGGATACTTGAATTCTACAGTCATACAGAGTAACAGAGATCACAAGTATAAAACCCACCTCTTGATGCCACGTACATATCGAACTGTTGAATTTGTGGATACTTGAACTCTAAAATAGAGTTGAAACAACTCAAATTATACATTATTTCTCATCTATTTTAAAGTTAGGTGAATAGTGAAACTTCAATTTGGAGTTTCACTGTTCATCTAACTCTATAATAGCGTTCCTTACTTTTTTATTTTTTATTTTTAAAAATTATCAATAATTGTTTCTTTTTCAAAAAACATGAATGTATTTTTTTCTTAATTTTTTTACTAATTAAATAATTTATTAAAATTAATACAAATAAAAATAGAGTTTGTGGTTTGAGAAGAAATAGAGTTTGATGTGACAGAACTGTAAAATATAAGGGAAAATAAAGTATTGTGGTTGAAGATGTTCTAATTGTAGATGTGCATTGATCTACTCATGTAATATTCATTGCGTTTTTCTTTACATTATTTCTTCTCCTCATGCTTCATTTGTTTAATATTTTTCTTGAGTTTGCTTCATATGTTTAACTAGTTTTAGTCCAGCGTCTGGAAATACTATGAATTTGTTTTTTTTTTATAAATAATTAATACCATAATGAACGTTGTTTAAAAAACAAAAGATATAAAATATATGAAGAATGATGTATTAATTTGTGATTCTCATAATAAATTTTGAAAGACTTTTTGACTTTTTTGTATACAACATTGAGAGTACAATTTGAAAAATTATCTTCTTTGTCGCATATTAAAAGCTTTAATCCATATCTGCTTTTAACTTTTGAAACTGCAACATACATTTGTCCATGGGTAAAAATAGGTTGAGGCAGATATATACCAACATGCGATAGAGATTGACATTGACTTTTGTTTATCGTCATCGCAAACGAGACGACCAATAGAATTGTCTTCATTGAAATTCCGAAGATAATTTGATATCTGATGGAGTAAGCACCAATCTTGGAATAAAAACTCTACTACCCACATTACTGCCATTAATAATTTATGCTTCAATTACATGTCATTGCAAAGGCTAGCAGATTGATCTATATTACGGAGTAGCATTACTAATGCACCCACCTTTAATGTTAGTTTGTGATTTGGTAGTCCTGAAGTAGATATGGTATTTAAAAATTCAAGAGTGTAAATATCTTCATGAAAACTTGAATGTACATCCACCTTACATACACTATCTGAATTTAGATAAGTTACTTCTTCTCTTTGCCATGAGGACATGGCATAATCATTCACTTTACTCACAACTTTCGATGTAGGAGCAAGAATAGCACGTTGTTCTAAATATTTTGCATCCCGGGCATTGGCTATAAGATTTGGGTATGTACTAATGACAATTGCTCCAAGTGGATCATTAGAATCTTTGATGAGTACATAATCCAATATAGCAAAATCAATTATATCATCATTTTCCTCTCCAACTTTTTCATCCCCAATTTTTAAAATTCACTTTGAAAATGATCTCAACTCATCCCTATTTATATGTGAATTCCCACTTTGGAATATCATGTTTATAGATAATTTGAGAATGATACAAAATTTCCATAAATATAAACAATCGAGAGCAGCATACACAACTTGTTGTCTACTTCCTTTTAGAATTATCGGTAATATATGCCTGAAGTCTCCACCAAATAGTACAACTTTTCCACCAAAAGGTACATCCATGCTATCAGGCCTTGCAAACCGAGCATATATCTCGACATCCTATCCAGGGCTTTGAAACAATGTTTATGTACCACATGTGCTTCATACCATATGATAAGTCGAGCTTTGGCAATCATTCAATCATCAAGTGACTCATTTGCTTGATGTTGCACGTTGAATCTTCATTGATAGCCAAAGGTATACAAAATCTCAAATGTGCAGTTCTACCACTATGAATAAGAAGAGTTGTTATTCCACTTAATGCTACATTGAGAACAATCTCACCTTTTGATCTCAAAACAGAAGATAAAGTTCTCCATATAAATGTCTTTCCAGTACCCCCATATCCATACACGGAAAAAATATCGCCTTCATCTTTGACAACAACACCATTATAGTTTCAAATACATTCATTTGTTCATTATTAAGGATGAATGGAGGACTCTGAACTCTTGTTCAATTACTTCCACGTCATAACAGAGTTCATCTTGTGTTAATCGATTTTTTTCCTTCCTCCAATAATGTTAAATCTGGAAATGACAATGAAGGCTAACATTCTAAGCTTCTGCTTCACTTCCTTAATATCTTTTCAATTTAAGTAAGTGCATAGTTTTAATTTGATCATCTGACAATTGCAGATCTGTTGACATAACTAAAACTAATACGTATTAAGTTTGTAATGTTAAGTCATTTATATGAAGAAAGTGAATTTGTAAATATTAGTTAAAATATACGTGAAATACTTAATAATTTACGTTGGTTGTAAACAATGTCATCCGATTAAAGGTGTTATGTATTGTTTCATGCTTCTTCAGGCCTTCACATACAATTTGATGATACATGATCCCCAAAAGGAAGCTTCTATTATAGCATCGATGTACTTTTTATCGTCGTCCAACAGACTTAATGCAAAAACATGCTTCTTTAAATGTCGGGTATAATATATCATTCGCATTTTTGATATCTTCAAAGCACGTTGGGCCTTTGACTTTATTAAGCAAAATTCTAGGGTAGTATAATTCACCAACACCAGGTTGACCAATGCTTAACTTACGCCGCCTTAGATATTATTTCTTTGTATTCTTCTTACCATTTCTTGCATTATCATAGTCTTCAATGTCCTTCCAAACAAATTTTTTGAGGGAGCTTAACATAAGTTAATTCTTTTTCTTTTATATATTCTTTGTTAGCTTTCATCCACTGTAAAAACATATAGTTGTTTTCACCACACTTTTTAACAACATCATTAATCGGATCATCATTGTAACGGCCCATTTTATAAATGTCTCTTCTAGTTAGAGACGTGGACGCCAACTCGGATCTACGTGGACGCCATGCGGTAGGCTAGAACACACGGGGACTTAGGTATGCTAGTGATTGTGTGTTGGATGCTTATTTGCGGTGAAATTTATTTAAATACATCGCATGTGTGTATGTTGCATAAAAATACGCGCGAGATTGTGTGAACTGTACTCGCCTCGATATGCGTGTCGACGCGGTGCCGAGTAGTTGACGGGGCCGAACATTAGGTCGGGAAACAAAAAACACACAAATTGAATAAAAATTTGTCAAGTAAATAATATGAAATTTATATATTGAGTGAATAGTGACGCGGCGGTACGCAGATATCACGGTTCGGACGCGAAACCGGGCGTCGAAACGCCCAAAAACACGGGTGAGTGTCGTAGTTGTGTCACAGTTAGGTGTCACAAACCTTGTCACACTTGTCCCAACCTATGTGACACTTGTCCTCACCCAAGACACATTTGGTCATTCCTTCACCACGTGTATTGTCCACCATTGTGAAAGCCGCCACCCACCACATCACCCACAAAAACACACATACAGAGCAAAAACAGGGAGAATCGGAGGATCGACTGAGAGAAGAAGGAAGGAGAGGAGGAGAGGAAGAGCAGCAAGGACGCACGGTTGAGGTGAGTTTGGGGTGGTGGTTATGTTGTTTTGGGTGGTTGACGGTGGGGTGGAGAGTGGGGTTCGGCCATGGAGGCCGAACCCCATGGCCACGGTGGGATGGCAGGAGTGCCTTCCCTGCCATCGGCTCCACCGGGGTTGGGGTGGAGAGCCACCCCAACCCATCACCGGAGAAGAAGAGGTGAAACGGAAAAAAAAATAAAAAAATAAAAATAAAATTGGAACTGATCGAACCAGCTGGTTCGATCAGCTGAGGAAGATGCACACGAGCGCGCGTGCGCGCGTGTGCATCTCTCTCACGGGCCGGGCCCAGAATGGGCCAGGCTCGGCCCATGGGCCGAGCCTGGACCATTGTGGTCCAGGGCCGGGTCGGGTTAAGACCCGACCCAAACCAAACAGTAAAACCAGAAAAAAAAAGAAAATAAAGAGAGAAAAAGAGAAGAAAAATGGAAGGAAAATGTGGAAATAATTCCAGAAAAATTGGGAAAAATTATATTTCGATAAAATAAATAGAAATTGATAAAGTTCGATGAAAAGAACATATGTGGGAATGTCGGACGCGACTTTTTGCGGGGTTTTGCCTCGAAAAGCGCGAAATAGGCAATTTGGCCTATAAGGTTTAGAAATTGTTGTAAATTGTAATGCTAAATTAAATTATTGATAAATTGACATAGGTTGACACAGGTGATCAATTGGCGACCAAGGACTCGGTGGACTTGGACCGGGGATTGATTACGGGGTAGTGGAGCGCGTTGTGAGGTTTGTAAAACCCAAAGGGAAAACTCTCGAGTATTTATTTTGTTTCGTATTTCCATTCATTTCCGGTATTCTTTGTGCTTTTAATTACATTCATATCTTGTCATCTTTTGCACGGTTGGTTGAGTTACTCCCACCGAATGTTCCGTTGTGTGTCTATGCATTCTAGACCATAACATGTGTATCGTGAGTGCTCGGTGGATAACGACCCGAGGAACGCTACATGTGTCGGTGCGTCGTAGGTCTACGCCGCCACCGAGAGGATCGAGTGATAGCTAGTTGGGTGCGCCCACTAGTGGGATCCCGAAAGAAATCCCGAAGTATGGTTTAGTCCGACCGGAACAGACACACACATTTGCACTTTATTGTTATTTATGCATGCGATGCCCTACTTACAGGTTGTCATTTACATTCCGCATGTTTATTTAACGGTATTTATTGACTTCCACTTGTTTATATGAATGCTCGGAGGAGTTCCTTGGGATTTTACTTGATTTGGACTCGTCATCCATTTTCTTCTGTGATGATTGAGTGCGAGATCCTAGTACAAGTAAGGGCGAGGGGATCTTAGCGACTATCTCTGACTGCCTACCTCTGAGGATTACTTGTACGTGTGTTTATTTTGATATTTTGATATTTTGATTCTTTTGGGAACTGGGGAGTGACATGACCTTGTACATGCGTAGTTTTATATAGTACAGTTGTTTACTTTGAAATGTTCAGGGTTTTTCTCCACACTAGGTTTTGTTAAATTGTTTCATGAAAATGGTTGCATTTAAAATACGACTTCCGCTGAATATATATATTAACCTACTCAAGTGGATACGTAATTCGAGACAAGGATAGGACGGGCGGTGCCGTACACGTGTAGTAGGGCCAACCTTGGCGAGGAGTACACGGAGACCGGCACCCCGGGGCGGCGAGGGCCGCCACAATCATCATTGAATATATATGTTTGTTCATCGGGGAAATGAAAACTTAACCGCCCAATAGATGGTTCTCGATGAATGATAAGAAAACCAAATATTCTCCAAACGGCCCCTCGACAACTATAATACATACTGAATATCTGACAATTCTCACCACTGTTATCACTTTGATAAAAAGTTATGGTGATCCGATCATTTCTTTTACTGAAGTGACCTAAAAATCTAATGAGATCTAATTGAACTCTTTGAAAATAATACGGATATTCATGAAGACATAACAAATCTTAAAAAATTAAAATAGGTAGCGACTAAAAGGACCACAATTTTTGCTAAATGAACCCCATTACTCAAGCATACCCCGATTTTGCTAAACGTACCCCACCTTTATTTTCATAAATTTCAAAAATACACTTGCTTACCCATGCCCTAGAAGTGAAAAAGTGTCGTCCGCAGGTCTCGGTCACACTTGGCTAAAACCTCTAAAGAGGTATCGATCGGCTTACACCGAGACATGTTTAGAGGTCTCGACCGACTAATCACGTGTCGTGCGTGCCAAATATAACCCGCAATCGAGTTACCAACCACAAGGGTGTAGTAGTGGTAAATACGAGGTCGAATCCACAAGACATGAGTTTTACTCCAAGTTAACTAAAAATGGGGGGTTTTCAGAAAGTTTAATGAAATAATTAACTAAACTAACACAAATAAAAAGTTCACAAAAATAAAATCAATGAGAAGAAATCATCTAAGTCTACAGTTCCACAAATCAGGATCAAGATTCAATGACATTTAATGGTCCTCAATCATTCCAAAAAGTTATTAATTCAATTTCTCCTAGATTAGCTATGGAAAATCGACGTCCGCCAGAAATTCATAATTCCCATAATTTCAATAGTCAGGACGTCCGCCACTAACTACTTCCCTAATTAATGTATAACCATAGACATCCGCCAATCGGATTTAACACTCTAACCGCAGTAATATGGGTCTGTGGGAATACTAATCCTAAATAACCGGATCGCATCCGCTTCCGATTTAACCTAGATTCAATTGTTGCACACTCAAGAACCGAAAATGTTTGATGGCAAACGGGTGAATGTTTGTTATTTTATTGGTCCAAAAACACAATTACACGGATACTAATAGTCCAAATAAATATTGATTGTCCACCTAAAAGCATGCACTGGCCACATACATACCCTAGATCTAAAACATAATCATTAAAATCAACAACAATGAAATATGAGAAATTAAACTAAATTAAATAATAAAATAAAATATCTCAAATAGTATGTCATGAATCCATGATCCCGACTTGCTTCCCCTTCGGCCTAGGCAAGAAGTTGATTAGCCGGACATCATCGTCGAAGAAAGTCGATGCTAAAATAATAATAGTCGGTGATCCCAATAACAAAACCTAAGTTCCTAATATATTAAACTACTAAAAATTGGTTTTAGGGGTTAGGGAGGTGACTCGTGCGCCAAGGAGCATCGTAGGGCTGTTTTTGGCTTGAAAATAGTGTCCGCCACGTGTCACAGCGTGATTGGTCCGTTTCCTGCCGCTCAGATGACGTGGCCGCTTTCTATTGGACGAGACAGCATGTGATGACGAGCTGGTGGCCAACCAGATGAAGACACGTGGCCCATGAGGCGGAGTGAAGAATCGCGTGAATCGTGCGAAGATCTGGGAGTTTGTGTGGATGCGCATCCCGAGGCAGATCGATGGAGGCTGTGCGAGGAGAACGCTGTTGGTTTGTGACGTGGCTGCGTACGCTGATTTGGCGGCGTCTGACTGGTGGAGCTGGCGCCTTGCTTGCAAGCTGGCGTGGTGACGTGGTGAGCGAGCATGATGTGGCGCTTGCTGATTGGAGGAGAGAAAATGGGTGACGTGCTTGGAGAGGGTGAGAACGCCACGTGTCAGATGCTGTGATGAGAACCGCTGATGTGGCAACCTATAGTTGGTTGAAATACGCTGTCTCCTATTCTACCCACCGCGCAACGCGTAACTCGAGGCAAATTGTTCGGCATCCGATCACTGCAAATAAATACTCTATTTTGAGTATTTTTGTGCCACGAATTCAACCGTGTACTCCGTTTCACCTAAAAATGACCAAAAAATATAATTAAATATATATTTTAGATACTTTGTATAATTAAATATACTAAAATAAACTACTAAATATATATAAATTGCCAACTTATCACCGACTCCCACCGGGACATTTGAAGAGGTCTCGGTCTTCGTGTTGGTCTCGGTTGGAGCTGACCAAAACCTCTAAAGAGGTCTCAGACTTGTGTGATCGAGACTTTCAAAGCGGTCTCGGACTTGTGTGACCGAGACTTTAAATATGGTATCGACCCAGTATGTCCGAAACCCATGGGCAACAAGAATGAACAAAAAAATTTAAAAATCCAAAAAATACATGAAAACCGACAAAAAATTAGTGGTTTTTGCTCTGAATTACTAGATATTCCTGATCTCATCGATTTTTTGTGCCAAAAATGAGAGATTCAAACTTCAAATCAAAAGCCTTAAATCCAACACCAAAACCACAAACACTACTACCGACTCAAAAAACGAAAAAAAAAATCAAGAAAACTCAGAAATCGACACGAAAAAAGGTGGGGAATACACCCACGACGTCGAATCCATGTAGTTTCACTCAGATTTCGTCGAATTTAGGCTGAAAGTGAGCGCAATTCGAGAGAGGGGTGACTGGGGTATGAGTGAGTGGGTGTGAGCGGGATATGGGTAAGCAAAAACCCATTTATATGGAGGGGCAATTGAGTCATTTCACACATGCATTAAATTTTTTTAAAAAAATTGAGGTTCGTTTAGCAAAAAAAGGGTTTTTTAACCGCTGCCTCAAAATATCTTTAAACAACATTATAACAACATGACATTTTTTTTAAATCAGGTTTAAAATAATAGATCTCCAGCAATCCTTCAACAACCTCAATCAGTGTTCTTTCAATCCTCATTTTCGATTTTGATCTTTTAAAACACATTCCTTATGGTTGACATTTGACCGTCGACACAACAATTTTCTTCATTATCATCATATACAAATATCTCATTCTATTAAAGAGATTGTTGGCGTATCAAAGTTGGAAAAGTCTTCAACAGATATTGCAGCAACATTTCTCTAAAATAAAATAAAATGAGATTGTTAGAAACAAATAGCAAACAAAGATAAATATATATATATATATATATATATATATATATTAAAGTATATGGTATACAAATGTTTTCAATAATCAAATAAGTTGGCATCATCACTTAATATATGTTGAAGAATACTATGAATCTATATTTATTTTCTTATAAATAAAAGTTGTTTAAAAATCAAATATAAAATATATGAAGAATGATGTAATAAAGTTGTTATTGTGTACAAAAATAAAAAGTACAAAAAAAAATTGAAAATAATGTACTTAGGTTATTAATTAGGATACTGATATTAATTAGGAAAACATTAATTTGAAAGCTATGTAGAGTTGACATGTATAACATCCCTTATCCCGATTAAGGCGATACTCGGTCTGAAACCCTAATTAAACCCCTAACCCAACCAGACTTAGCTAGAGCCAGCATAAGTACCTAATAAACTCTACCTGTATATCTATATCTAATAAACAATACTAGTATACGCAGCTAAAATTAAGACTTTTTCGATAATTACCAATATACAGAAATACAGAGTTTTTCAAAACTCAAAATCTCATTTATAAACCTCCCAACCCTATTTATATACAACAAAATATATTAAACAGTGTATATTTGTACAAGAAGGTTCATTAAATAGTATAAAACACAACAAGACACCTAAATCTTCTCTTTGCCTTCGCTGAAACGCTAGGTTGCAAACTTGAAATATTAAATTTGGGGTGAGCGCTCTAACTTGCTCAGTAAGTAGGATTCACAAAGCCATCAACATTCCATACAATAATCAAGAACATTATACAATAATAATATGCACCAATGTTAACTACGGGATTATGAAAAGCATATAATTCAATAAATAACAGATGCAAGTTATACTGTCATTGACTATTACACAGTGATTCTCATATTGTAACGGTCCATTTTATTAACGCTGTTACTTATTTCGTAATTTTAGACTTAGACGCCAGCTCAAATCCACGTGGACGCCACGGGTAGGCTAGGGCACACGTCGACCCATGTACACTAGATATTATTTGTCTGATTGATTGCTTATTTTGCGATGCATATTTATGAATTTATTTGCTAATACATTGCATGTGTGTATGTTTGTATATTTCTATCATGCGAGATTGTGACTGGTATTTGCCTCGAAATGCGTGTTAACGCGAGTATCGAATAGGCGAACTACGGGTACATTATGAAGCTCGATCAATTCACGTTAAGATGACTAAGTGATCAAATAAAACGGGTATTACAACCATAGGCTAAGTTGATTATATTAGAACTATAGGCTATGGTGTGCCTCAGAATGCGTGTTGAGGCGAGGCACCGGGTACCGGGTAGCTGAGGTTGGTGAGACCATATACTTGCTAATAAGTGTCTAAGTGTACTAACCATGATCAAAATAAATGGCTAAGATAGTTATTTAAATAATTGAATCAATCTTCCTATAGTTAGAAATGAATTTCCTAAGCCATGGATGAACATGGAGATGGTCATAATGAGCAATCCTAGGCTAGTGAGTGGGTTATTGGAGTCATTAATCCATGTGTTACAGCATGAATAGGGATCATAAGATTGTCCTTAAGATACGCATAGCACACTTGATCATAACAAATATATTTTTTATATATATACATATATCAAGTGAGTGGGATTTACTCATCACCACTAAACACAATTACATGCAATTCTGTGAAAAACTAGAGAAAAAGAGGTGATTTAGGAGTCGGAATCCAAGATTTGAAGGTCAAATTAGAGGATCAAACTTAAGGTAATCTTCTTCCCAATCTCCTACACATTCAAATGAACTCAATTTGGAGTGTTTAGGTGTAAAATCAAATTTGAGGACTTGGTCACCATGTTCAAATTAAAGGATCAAACTTAAGGTAATATTCTACCTCATCACCACTGGTTTTTGATGAATTCTTGATGAATTACAAGTATATCTACCATTTTCGAATGAGGATTATAAACTGGTTTTGAATGAATTGGGGGTTTTTGCAAATTTGGGAAAAACTGGTGAATGCATGGAATTTGATGATTTTAATCTAATTGATGTTGTATTAATGATTTAAATGATGTTCTGGAGTCATCATGGAGTGGAGAATGCATTCACAGAGTTAGTTTAGCTATTTGGGGTGTTGGGGACATAATTCTCGAATTGAGAATTTTGTCACAGAGCGCACATAACGCGCTAACTAGACTGGCTAGCGCAATATCCAGTGTGGGCCTTCAATTGTTTTTCAAAATGAAAAATAGTAGCGCGCTAAACTGATTCCTTAACGCGCTAATCATACCTAGCGCGGTAGGCAGACCCATCAGCACGCTAATCAAATATGAAAACTAAATGTTAAAGGATGTTTTGGTGATTTCCAACTTAATACATATCTAAACACTTGTAACCAACCTAAACTCATACAATTGGACTTCAGGGACTTAGGGAGCCGTAACTCGATATCAGGGAGCTAGTCGGGTCGGATTCGGGAGTCCGGGGAAGTCGAAGAGCATTTTGAGGTTTATAAAACTCAATTGAAGAACTCTGAGTATTTGATTCTATTTTGATTCCATATTTATCATTCATGCTGTTTTTATTACTCCATTATATTACTTGGACATGGGTTGAGTTTACTCCCCCGAATTTCCTAGGTGTGTATTCATGACGCGCTAGATTGTAGCACGTATGACCCGACACTCAATGAATGACAACTCGAGCTTGCCTTTGGTGCACGTGTCGGTGACTCAGCAGATTTGGCCAGCGCCGTGAGGGACCAGGTGAAAGAGTATTGGGGGCACACCTTGTTCTCGGTACGACCACTAGGGACAATATATATCATAACTGGATATTTAGAGACGTGGTGATAGAGGTCGAGGGACATTAGTTGCCGACAGATCTCTGAGTTTTAGAGTACCTAGAGTTTGATGCTCTTCTCGGGATGGATTGGTTGTCACCCTATCATGCACGAGTAGATTATTTTGGTCAGAGAGTTTGTTTTTGCAATCTTGGGATACCCGAGTTCTCACTAGTTGGATCCGCGATCAATTTTCCTATCACTACAGGCTAACTAGCTGCTGCACAGGAGATGGAGGCATTTACAGCGATTTTTGAGCCAGAGGTTAGGACCGAGGTCAAGATTGATGATGTTTTGGTAGTTAGAGACTTCATCGATGTATTTCCAGATGATCTACCAGGATTTCCACCGCTACGAGCGACTGAGTTTATCATCGAGCTGATACTAGGGATGTGACGGCCCCAGTTTCACCACCTAAACTGGGCCCTGCCCGGCCTAGACTAACGTGAACCCCGAGTCAATCCTCGCGACGTCAACGCAAGCCTAGTCAGCCTTCCTAACCATTTATCATTCCATTTTTTCATGAGTTACTCAAATTTGTAAGTTATCAAAGGTTATGCGGAAGGTGCATTGGAACCTTTACTTGGGGTATTACACCAATTTAGAGTGTTTGAGGAACTTTTGAAAATTGTAGATTTTTTTGTACTGCCAGGGTAATTAGCGCGCTAATTCTGACATTAGCGTACTAATTTCCAACTTTAGTGCGCTAGTTCTTGACATTAGCGCGCTAGATTATCCACTTAGCGCACTATGTGCAGCATAACCCATAATTATGCACTTCAAATTCTCGGTTTCCTCTACACATAGGCATTGTAAATGGCTTGGGTCCCTTCATACACCCCACTAGGGGTCCCTAACATCAATCTCAACGTATAAACAACAACAACAACAACATCAAATTGAAGAATTTGACCAAACTAAGCTGATGGAATTACCTAGCTTGATGTTTTGATATTCTTCTTCAACACACTATCAAATAATTGCTCACTTCCACCTCACCACAACTCACTCCAGCAGCTCCTCTCTTTCTCTCCTTCTTTGCCAACGATTTTGGTATGGAAATGGAAATCAAATTGTTGATTTATATGTATTTGATAGGCTTAAACCTTAGCCATTGATCTTGTGTGCATACGTATCTCAAGGCATGTCTTGTGGTCCACCTTCACCCAATCATTTACCCAAGTCATGCACAAATGACACAACAAGTTGACTCACCAATCTCTTGATTGGTTGTCAGGTATCACGATGCACATCATGTACTTTTTAATTTATTGCACAACTTTAGGCCCACTAAGTTCACATTAACTTGACCACATTAAAGCTAGTATTAAACCTTAATTAGCTCACATAAAACTTACCCCATAAGCCGCTACCTCGGTCCTACGTCGACACACAACTCAAGGTACGTCTCTGCTTGCCTCGACACCGATACGCCCGCGTATACCTTATGTGCACATTTCTGAAACTGATTAGTTTAAATTGTTCAATCATGTATAATACATAATAAAATCATCGAACAAAAATAGCATACCTCGGTGTCGACTCGCGAGGTTTGGACATACGTATCACGACAAGTGGGTCCTACGTACGACCCTGAAATGACATGTGGCACGATTTATATTTTAGGGTCATTACAAGGGACTCAGCCGATCGCCAACAGACCTTACAAGATGTCACCATCTGAGTAGGAGGAGGTTAGGTGACAGTTGGATGATTTGTTGGAGAAGGGTCTCATCCACCCTAGTATGTCACCGTGGGGAGCTCCAGTGTTGTTTGTGAAGAAGAAGGATGGTTCAATGAGGATGTGCATGGACTGTATGAAACTGAATCAGGTGCGGTTAGGAACCGTTATCCACTTCCTAGGATAGACGATCTGTTCGACCAGTTGGCAAGCGCCAGATTCTTTTCGAAGATTAATCTTCGCTCAGGTTATCATCAGTTGAGGATTCAAGACGAGGACATGTAACGACCCGTTTTATTAATGTCGTTATTTATTTCGCAATTTTACTTAGACGCCAGCTCAAATCCACGTGGACGCCACGGGTAGGCTAGGACTCACGTCGTCCTAGGTACACTAACTACTTATATGTTGATTGTTCATTTTGTGGTGCATATTTATGAAATTATCTAATAATACATCACATGTGTGTATTATATCGTACGAGATTGTGTGATGGGAATTCGTTTCGAAATGTAGTCAACGTAGGTATCGGGTAGGCGAATTATGGGTACACTAGAAAACTCGTTAAATTCACGCTAAGATAACTAATTGATCCAGTAAATGGGTAATCTAAACATAGGCTAAGTTGATTAAATTAGAACTATAAGCTATGGCGTGCCTCAGAATACGTGTTGAGACGCAAGGGACCGGGTACAGGGTAGCCGAGGGTTGGGGAGACCATAGATTTGCTAATAAAGAGTCTAAGTGGACCAACCATGATACAAATATATGGCTAAAATAACTATTTAAATAATTGCACTATAGTTAGAAATGAATTTTTTAAGCCGTGGATGAGCATAGAGATGATCTTAATGAGTAATCCTAGGCTAGTGAGTGGGTTATTGGAGTTATTAATCTATGTGTTATAGTATGTTTAAGGAACACATGATAATCTTTGAGATACAACATATTTGATCATGACAAACATATATATAGCTAGTGAGTAGGATTTCTCATCTCCACTAACTCAATCGCATGCAAATTCAGAGAAAATCAGAGGAGAGAAGGGAGATTTGGGAGTTGAAATCCAGCATTTGGAGTGCCAATCAAGGGATCAAACTTAAGTAATCTTCTTCCCTATCTCCTACACATTCAAATGAACTCAATTTTGAGTGGGTTGATGTAAATTCAAATTTGAGGGTTAGATAACTGGTTTTTGATGAAATCTTGATGAATTACAAGTATAATGATCATTTCCTTGAAAATTATGAACTGGTTTTTAATGAATTGGAGTTTTGGTGAATTTGGAAAAAACTAGTGCATGCATGGAAATTGATGATTTTGATTGAACTCAAGTTGTTTTATTGATTTAAATGACGTTTTAGAGTCACTATTGAGTGGAGAGTGATATAACCAGGTTAGGTTAGCCAATTGGGATGTAGATGACATAATTCTCGAATTGAGAATTCTGTCACGGAGCGCAGTTAGCACGCTAACCATGCTGGCTAGCGCGATAACCAGTCTGGGCTCTCAACTATTTTCAAAATGAAGAACAGTAGCGCGCTAGACTGATTCCCCTGGCGCGCTAATCATACCTAGCACGCTAGGCAGTTCCATCAGCGCGCTAATGACAAATGAAAACTGAATATTAAGGGGTGTTTTGATGATTTCCAACTTAATACATATCTAAACACTAATAACTAACTTAAACTTATAAATTGGACTTCACAGACTCAGGGGACCGTAGCTCAGTATCGAGGAGCTAGTCGAGTTGGATTCTAGAGTTCGGTAAGGTCGGAGAGCGTTTTGAGGTTTGTAAAACCCAATTGAAGAACTATGAGTATTTGAATACTATTTTAATTCTATATTTTATCATCCATGCTTGTTTTCATAACTCTATTTTGTTACTTGGACATGGGTTGACTTTACTCCTCTAGATTTCCTAGTTGTATGTTCATGATGCGCTAGATTGTAGCACGCGTGACCGGCCCTTGGTGAATGGCAACCCGAGCTTGCCCTTGGTGCACATGTTGGTGATTCAACGGGTTTGGCTAGTGCTACGATGGACCAGGTGAAAGAGTATAAGGGCCACCCAATGAAGGGATCCTGGTGACCCGGAGTACAGTCTAGTCCATCTAGAGTGAGCATACACATTTGTTTAGCTTATATGTCATTTATTCATATGATGAGCCAATTACGCTTGCTTGTCTTTTATATTCCACATGTTTATTTAACAATATTTCTTGCATTTCCCTACTTTATTATGTGAATGCTCAGAGGTGTTCCTTGGGATTTTACTCACTGAACTCGTCATCTGTTTTTTGTGATGTCGAGCGCAGATCCTAATACCGGTAAGGGCAAGGGGACCCTAGGCAACTACATCTGATTGCCTGATGTCGAGGACCACTAGTACGTGCTTATTTTGATGTTTTGTACTATTTTGGGTATTGGGAGACCGAAACATGTATATATACACTGTTTTATAGTACTGTCGCCTATATGCAAAGTACTTTTCCGGGTTTTCCACAGCGAGACATGCTCATATAGATAATGTTTATCATGCTAATTTAATACTTTACTTGCTTAAATTAAGGCTTCCGCTGATTTATTGTTAACTTGTAAAATACAAACCACTGGCATGGCTATGACTCGAATAAGCTACAAATAGTTGAACTTAAGGAATTTTAAATACTTAAGGAAAATAACCTTAGAAAATATGAATAATCAACTAACTAAATCGGTAACATACATGTGGATAGGATTATCGAGACATGAGGTGGACGGGCAGGTGCCAGACATGTGTAGTTGGGCTTGCTGGGGAGGAGCGCACGACACGACGACACCCCGAGGCGGCCTAGGGGTGCGGGGCCGCCACAATTGGCATCAGAGCAAAAACTCTAGGAACTTGAGAAATTTAAATGAAAGAGCATAAAATTTAATAAATAAACTTTAGATGTGGAAATCCGATGTTATTGCCATAGAACCTTAGTTAGGAAGTGATGTGATGCGAGTTGAGTTAGAGTTTATATACATATTATCT
Source organism: Stephania cephalantha (assembly GCA_039657325.1). Classification (NCBI taxonomy): domain Eukaryota; kingdom Viridiplantae; phylum Streptophyta; class Magnoliopsida; order Ranunculales; family Menispermaceae; genus Stephania; species Stephania cephalantha. Next base: position 46,382,619 of record CM077569.1, on the reverse strand, counting down.
TTTGTTATATATATGATATACGTATATATACCGAGGTTGATTCAACGCAAGTTTCTCGATGCAGATCATAAACAGACATCGTCATTCCTGCGCCTCTACCCATGACCACGAAGCGGTGACTATGCTTCGAGGGAACCTGGATAGTATCCCATCGACGATTTAATAAGATAGCGATGCGATTCGGAGCCAGGGATCCCCTTATCACGGCGAGTTTGGAGGACTAACTTGCAGTCCAAAAAAATATGATGGCTAAAATAACTATTTAAATAATTGAATCAATCCTATAGTTAGAAATGAATTTCCTAAGCCGTGGATGAGCATAAATATTATCTTAATGAGTAATCCTAGGATAGTGAGTGGGTTATTGGAGTCATTAACTCATGCGTTATAGTTTGTTTAAGGACCACAAGATAATCCTTAAGATACAACACACTTGATCATGACAAACATATGTATAACTAGTAAGTGGGATTTCTCATCTCCACTAACTCAACTGCATGCAAATTCAGAGAAAAATCAGAGGAGAAAAAAGAGATTTGGGAGCCGAAATCCAGCATTTAGAGTGCCAATCAAGGGATCAAACTTAAGTAATCTTCTTCTCCATTTCCTACACATTCAAATGAACTCGATTTTGAGTGGGTTGATGTAAATTCAAATTTGAGGGTTAGATCACTTGTTTTTAGTAAAATCTTGATGAATTACAAGTATAATGGTCATTTCTATTGAAAATTATAAACTGGTTTTGAATGAATTGGAGTTTTGGTGAATTTAGGAAAAACTAACGAATGCACGAAAATTGATGATTTTGATCGAATTAAAGTTGTTTTATTGATTTAAATGATGTTTTGGAGTCACTATTGAGCGGGGAGTGATTAAAACAGGTTAGGTTAGCCAATTGGGATGTGGAGGACATAATTCTCGAATTGAGAATTCTGTCACAGAGCGCAATTAGCGCGCTAACTTGGCTGGCTAGAAAGCGCTAACCAGTCTGGGCTTTCAACTATTTTTCAAAATGAAGAACAATAGCGCGCTAGACTGATTCCCTGGTGTGCTAGGCAATCCCATCAGCGCGCCAATGACAAATGAAAACTGAATATTAAGGGGTGTTTTGATGATTTCCAACTTAATACATATCTAAACGCTAATAACCAACTTAAATTTATAAAATTAGACTTCAGGGACTCAGGGGACTGTAGCTCAGTATCTAGGAGCTAGCCGGGTCGGATTCCAGAGTTCGGGAAGGTCGGAGAGCGTTTTGAGGTTTGTAAAACCCAATCGAAGAACTATGAGTATTTGAATACTATTTTGATTCCATATTTATCATCCATGCTAGTTTTCATAACTCTATTCTATTACTTGGACATGGGTTGAGTTTACTCCTATAGATTTCCTAGTTGTCTGTTCATGATGCGCTAGATTGTAGCACGCGTAACCCGACCCTTGGTGAATGGCAACCCGAGCTTGCCCTTGGTGCACGTGTTGGTGACTCAGCGGATTCGGCCAGAGTTGCGAGGGACCAGGTGAAAGAGTATTAGGGGCTCCTAACGAAGGGATCCTGATGCCCCGAAGTACAATTTAGTCCATCTGGAGCGAGCACACACATTTGTTTAGCTTATATGTTATTGATTCATGCGATGAGCCAATTACAAATGTCTGTCTTTTATATTCCGCATGTTTACTTAACAATATTTATTGCATTTTCTTACTTTATTATGTGAATGCTCAGAGGGGTCCTTGGGATTTTACTTACTGGACTCGTCATCTGTCTTTTGTGACGTCGAGTGCAGATTCTAGTACCAGAAGGGGCAAGAGGATCCTAGGTGACTAAATTTGATTGCCCGCTATCGAGGACCTACTAGTACGTGCTTATTTTGATATTTTGTACTATTTTGGGTATTGGGAGATTGAAGTGACACTGTACATGTATATATACACTACAGTACTGTCGCCTATATACAGAGTACTTTTCTAGGTTTTCCACAGTAGGACATGCTCAAATGGATAATGTTTATTATGCTAATTTAATACTTTACTTGCTTAAATTAAGGCTTCCGTTGATTTATTGTTAACTTGTAAAATACAAACCACTAGCACGGGTAGGACTCGAATAAGCTACAGATAGTTGAACTTAAGGAATTTTAAATATTTAAGGAATAACCTAAGAAAATATGAATAATCAACTAACTAAATTGGTAGCACACGCGTGGACACAGTTATCGTGACATAAGGTGGACGGGCGGGTGTCGACACGGGTAGCTGGGCCCATCGGGCGAGGAGCGCACAACATTACAACACCTTAGGGTGGCCTCGGTGCGTGGGGCCGCCACAGGACATCCAGAAGATCGATTTTAGCACAAGATACAGGTTGTTCGAGTTCACAGTTATGCCATTCGGGCTGACTAATTCCACAACAATATTCATGGATTTGATGCACAGGGTCTTGAGACCATATTTAGACAGATTTGTCACGGTCTTCATCGACGATATGTTGATCTACAACAGGATTCATAAGGAGCACGAAAGACATCTCAGGATAGTTTTAGTGACACTTAGAAAGCACAGGTTGTATGCCAAGTTATGCCAAGAAATGACATACAACACAAGGAGGGATTTCAAAGGAATCCAGTTCATCAAAATATCGTGAAATCCAAGTTCAACAAGAGAGGAGTAACAAATAAGTTCATGATATGAGAGTACAATGCTAGAAATAGTCACTATATACTACAACAAACAAGTATAAACTGGATATAAAATGCAAATAAATAATCAATGGGTATACTCACATCAAGCAATGTAAATGTGACAGCCCCTTCCCTAATCTAGGGCACCACCCGGCCTAATCCTGTAATTAAGCCCAAATCCTAGCCACATAAAACTTAACTATGTATTAGTCAACCTTTCTATCTAAATCTCCTCAATATTTATGTTTAGGATAAGTAATACACATGTCGCTTACATTTGAATTTCAGAGTTAATGAAAAAAAATTTGTAGTTTTTTTTTTAATTATAGCGGAAATCTTAACAAATTATGCGGAAGCAATTATTGAAAATCCTAAGTGTGTGGAAATCAGGAAACAAAGATCACATGCATATATAACAAGGTGGCAAATATAAATAGTGTGATGTCATCATAAGTCAGGGAAACTAAACACTCGCCCCAATATACAATCTCGAAATGTATCATAAGACTGTATAATACACAAAATATCATAACCTACAAAATGTCGATGTAGAAACACGTCGCTGGCTCAGTGGTAGTCGTCAATCTTCTCCTTGTCAGGCCTGCTCGTCGACGGCTCCGTATCCACCGTCATAAAAAGGACGGTGAGTAAAAAAAAGTAACAGTAATCCCCGTCCAACATAGTGCATTGGACTCTAGATTCTATAACTACTTTATATTTCCAAGAAATTGACTCGCTAATGATTCCAAGAATTGGCTATGCTACAAAGCACAAATTTTCAAAAAATACAAGTCCACCAAGTCATTCACATACTCATAATCCCTAATAGCATACTATTTACACTATGATCACTGTGAAACAACAAGAAATGACATAAAACACATAGATGGATTCAAAGGAATTCAATTCATCAAAATATCATGAAAATCAAGCTCAACAAGTGAGAAGTAACAAATAAGTTCATGATATGAGAGTACAAAGCTGGATATAGTTAATACAGACTATAAAAAACAAGTATAAAGTGGATATGAAATGTAAATAAATAATCAACGGATATACTAACCTCAAACAATGTAAAGTCCTAGCTTTACCGACCTCTTGACACTCTAAATCTCATATTCGAACCACTGTAACACTTTCCTAGGTTCCTGATATCATATAACATATTTTTGGATATGTTTAGACCTTTACTTAGGGTATTAGGCTTTGTTTATAATGTTTAGGCAAATTTAAAAAATTGTGGATTTTTATGTTGTCATGGCAATTAGCACGCTACCAAACTGTCTTTAGCGCGCTACATGTGCAAGAAAACTCATAATTCTGCAATCAAAATTCTGAGTTTACTTCATAAATAGGCATCACCAATGCCCTAGGGACTCCCATACACACCTCTAGAGCCCACTACAAGAAATTTATGATATGACAACTTCAAACAACAACTTCCTGTGCAAGTGTAGTGAAATGTTACAAAAAATTGTTTCATGTAGCACGTTGTTGTATATTGCAATATTAGAAACTATACTAATTTTTAACAACGTTCTGCTTCTCAACAGTTTTCATAATACTTTATACAACGTTTTACTCCAGTAGTGAAATAATTCACTAAAATAGTTATTTGACAACATATTTTACACCTTTTTAACAAAATGGATATTTATAAGTAGTCTTTAGATATTACTGCTAAAAAGAATTAATAAGAGTGAGAGGGCGCCAAAATTTTAGAGATGAGGGAAATTAAAAGAAAGAAAAAAAAAACAAATAACTTTTTTTATTAAAATCGAATGGACCATTTATTTGGCTTAGGGTTTCTTTTATCAAAACCAACATACACTACACCAACAAAACAAAACATACACTACACCAACAATACGATCGAGAAGCGAACTTTCCATCAATCTCAAGTTTCTCCAAGTATCTGAGACAGAACAGCTGGTTTGGCCTCTCAATTTCTCTTAAATCGGTCGATCGATCGATTGTTGAAACTTGAAAGTGAGTCTCTGATCGACCTAGGTTTTGATTTTGAATGTCTTTGATGTTGTTGTTGTTGTTGTTTGTTGTTGTTGTTGTTCTGCTCCTTCACAATGGGGCTTCGACTTTGAAGAAGGAATGATAGATGAGGCGTTGGATTTGAAGAAGGAAGGACATATGAGGCGTTGGATTTGAAGGAGGAAGGACAAAAAAGGCCTTGGATTTGAACAGAGGTAGGCGTTGGGTGTGTTTTGGATCTCTTGTTGAATAATGGGTGTTGAGGGTTTTGAGGTTTCGTATTTTGGTGTTGGATTTCTGGTTGTCCGTGTTTGTGTTTCTTAATTGGTTTTTGTTTTATGTGAAATGGGGCTTTTTTTTGGTTGATTGTTAGGGTTTGAGTTTGATGATTGATTCTAAGTTTTTTTTTTTTTTTTTTTTTTTTGTTGAGTTGTTTGTTTTGATTCTTTAACTGCCACTCTTGATTTGAAAGTGTCAAATCCTGAAATTTTTAAACTGGTAATTACGGCTAAACAAGGATTAAAGGAGACTATTATAGTCTTGGCCGCGAGTCGAGAGTTAAACATCGGTGAAATTGAGATTTATAATTAATGTTATTATTGTGTGATGTGCGTCTAGTGTTGTGTATTATATATTATGTTATTTTGCAAAATTCTAGTCGACTGAGCGAATTTTATGGTTTATGGGGTTTTGTCTCGAGATACGAATCGATACGGGTGCCGAGATAGTTAAAAATCGACCCAAATTTTAGTTTCTAATTTCACTACAAATTATTGTTATTAAGTTTTAAAATTCTAGTTTTCAAATTTAAACTGATATGATGAGTCGACGTGGGCCCACACCTCGATTTTCGTGCGAAGACAGATGGTTCGGGAGTTTTGGAGTGCTTTGGTAAATTCTCCAATTTTGGGTCGAATCGGGGTATTTTTCGGGGTTTAACTTGGACAAAAACCGAGGTGATAAATATGAAAATAAAAAGAAAAGTGGCAAATTACCTAAAAGGGTAGTTGTTTTATATATATTTGAAGATAATATTGGAAGGGCAATTTGTTCATTAGCCACTCCTTCAAACAAAATCGAAATCGAACCAGAGGGTTCTTCATCTTCGTGCATCGTCTTTGTCTTCGTGGCATCGCCTTCATCTTCGTCTTCAAACTTCATACTCTCTCCTCACTGTCTCTCTCTCTCTCTCTCTCAATATCTTCTCTCGTCTCTCTGTAGAGAAGAGCCGTGACTATGGTGTTCTTGGTGGTCGTTGAAGGTGAGTTAATGGTGCAAATCAAATTTTGATTTTTAGGATTATTGGACTGGTTTTGTCTATGAATTCGAAATTGGAATTGGGAGGGGTTGTTGTTGTTGGTTGTTGATTGTGTGATGAAGAGAGGAGGTTCGGTTTTATAAAAAAAAAAAGAAAAAAAAAAAGAAAAACAAAACACACACAGAGGCGTTGAGTGAAGGAGAAGAAATGATTGAGAGAGGGAAATGACGGGACTAAGAGGGAGATAACCAGGGGGTAGTTTAGGGAGACGATGATGGGGGGAGAAACCTTGGGCACAGAGAAGAAAAAAAATGAACAGAGTAGTGCTCTGTTCTATTTCGGGAGGAAGGGGGGACCCCTGAACCGAACCCGGTTCAGGTATAAACCCCTTCCCCCTAATTTTTTTTTAAATGTTTAAAATAAAATAAAATAAAATAAAATTCCTGGAAAATTGAAAAATTCAAAAAATAGGATTTTTGGAAAAAATGATGAAAATTGAGGATTCTTATGAAAAATGAGGATTTTGAGATTTTCTCGAGGATTTATATCGAGTATTTTTCTCGTAATGTGTGTTACGATACCCGAAAATGTCAAAAATTTAGAAAACTATTTTATGGCGTAGTCTAGGTTAATTTTTAATTTTAAATCACAATTTGAAGTTAAAATTGGGATCCGGACATCCGAGGATATGATTTGGAGAGATTTTGAGGTTTTTGGGTTGAGGAATGACCCATAAATATATAATAAATCGAAAAAATTATATTTAAGACTAGACAATGTAATTTTCGATGCCGAACAATAATTTTGAGTCAAAAATGAAGTTCGGACATCGAATAATTTATTTTGGAAATATTTTAGGGGTTTCAGGACGCGATTGGGTTAATTTAACTACGGCTAATTGGAAAATAATTGTGGAGTGGTTGTGGAGTCTTATCAGATTTATAAATGAATTGTAGGACCGCAATTGAAACCTCGTGTGGATTAGCTTACTGACTCGGATCGTAAGGGAACATTGGTATGTCATTTGTAAGGTTAAGTAAATACCATAGTAACCTTTACATTGTATGATTATATTTTCGTATAAATTGCATTGATCTTTGATATTGGATTTTAGTTGTACATGCAAACACAGTTTGGGAGGATAAAACATTATGAGTCTTCATATAGTGTAGACTATATCGGGGTCACATAACACTATATTATGCTTGAGGGTGGTTATCATACTCTCATAGTTTAGAGTGTGGCGGCCCTCGCTGCCCCGGGGTGACGTGACTCCGTGTACTCTTTGCTAGCCGGCCCTACTACACGTGTACGGCACCTGCCCGTCCTTTTCCTGTCTCAAAATTCGCATCCACTTGTGTGTACAACGTATAAATGACATATGCAGCAGAAGTTGTACTTAAATGCAAGAAATATTAATCAATTTAACAAATCCTACTGTGGAAAAACCCTGAAAAGTATTATGTATAGCGGTAAACGAAGGTACCCTATGAGGTATCTATATACAATATCATGATACGCCCCAGTTCCCAAAAGAATCAAAATATCAAAACAAAACACACGTATAACTAGGCAATCAGAGGTAGTCGCCTAAGATTCTCTTGCCTTTACTTGTACTCGGATCTGCACTCAATCATCACAAAAGAAAATGGATGACGAGTCCAGTCAGTAAAATCCCAAGGAACTCCTCCGAGCATTCAAATAAACAAGTGGAAGTCAATAAATATTGTTAAACAAACATGCGGAATGTAAACAGACAACTGTAAGTAGGGCATCACATGCATAGATAACAATAAAGTGCAAATGTATGTGCCTGTTCCAGTCAGACTAAATCATACTTCGAATACCCTTCCAGGATCCCACTAGTGGGCGCACCCAACTAGCTATCACCTGGTCCTTCTCGGTGGCCGGCGTAGACCTACGACGCACCGACACATGTAGCAGTTCATTAACTCGGGTCGTTATCCACCGAGAACTCCTGATACACATGCTATGGTATAGACTGCATAGACACATAACGAAAAATTCGGTGGGAGTAACTCAACTAACCGTCCAAACAATGAAAAAATATAGATGTAATAAAAGATCACAAGGAATACTGGAAATGAATGGAAATACGAAGCGAAATAAATACTCAGAGTTTTTCAATTGGGTTTTACAAACCTCACAACACACTCCAATACCCCGTAATCAATCCCCGAGTCCAAGTCCACTGAGTCCTTGATCACCAATTGATCAACCGTGTCAACCTATGTCCATTTATCAATAATTTAATTTAGCATGACAATTTACAACAAATTTCTAAAAAATTTAGGCAAAATTGCCCATTTCGCGCTTTTCGAGGCAAAACACCGCAAAAAGTCGTGTCCGACATTCCCACATATTTTCTTTTCATAGAACTTTATCAATTTCTATTTATTTTATCGAAATATATTTCTTTCGGAATTTTCCCAATTTTTCCAGAATTTTTCCAAAATTTTCTTTCATTTTTCTTCTATTTTTCTCTAATTTTTTTTTTTTTTTTAATTTGGTTTGGGTCGGGTCGACCTAACCGGATCGGACCCGACCCTGGGCCAGAACCGGTCCAGGCTCAGCCCCCCGGCCCATGGGTTCCCCATCTTGATCGAACCAGTTCGCTGGTTCGATTAGAATTTTTTTTTTATTTCTCCTCGGTGGTTTGGGTTGGGGTTGCTCTCCACCCCAACCACGGTGGAATCGATGGCAGGGGAGACACCCCTGCCATCTCCACCTTGGCCCGGTTCGGCCTTCATGGCCGAACCCCACTCTCGGCCACCCTACCGAAATCACAACAAACAACGAGGACTCACCTCGACTGTGATGTCTCCACATTTTCTTCTCTCATTCCCCGCTTCTTCTTCTCCTCCTCCTCTCATTTTCTTCTTCTCCTCTCGGTCTCCCGATCGGCTGTGTGTGTGTGTGCGTGGGGTGTGCGTGTGTGTGAGAGAAAGGTGTAGGTGAGGTGAGAGAAAATGTGATGGCTTATATGGATAAGTGTTGTTGACTTTTCCCTTGACTCCAAAGTGTGACACAGCTGGGACACTCGCCCATTTTTTCGGGCGTTTCGACGCCCAGTTTCGCGTCCGAACCGCGATCTACGCGTACCGCCCCGTCACTAGCCACCTAATACCCATTCCATATTAGTTACTTGGCCAAATTTGTATTTAATTTGTGTGTTTTCGTTTCCCCGACCTAATATTCGGTCCCGTCAACTACCCGGTACCCGCGTTGACACGCATATCGAGGCGAATAGAGTTCACACAATCTCGTTGTGTTTTAGTTTCACCGACCTAATATTCGGTCCCGTCAACTATCCGGTACCCGCGTCGACACGCATATCGAGACGAATACAGTTCACACAACCTCGCACGTATTATTATGCAACATACACACATGCGATGTATTTCAAAAAATTGCACCTCAAATAAGCAACCAACACACAATAAACTATCATACCTAAGTCCCCGTGTGTCCTAGCCTACCGCGACGTCCTCGTAGATCTGAGTTGGCGTCAACGTCTCTAAATTCAAGATAATTAACGACATTAATAAAATGGGCCGTTACGGTTCTTCCCAACTAAATAAAAATTCGTCCCGAAATTTAACTGTAACTAAAGTCCCATACCAGAGAATAGCTGAGGGTATCGCGTCCTCATCGTCGACTCGAGCTCTCTGGTTAGTCCCTCCGTCCTATGATGGTGCCAACGAACTAGGACCTTCGCGAGTTCCCTGTTCCGGAGAATTTACTCGACGGTCAACGATCTCTATCAATCTCTCCTCATAGGTCACGTCATGCTGTATCTCCACCAGTCCCAACTCAATAGTTGGTCTCGACCCTGGCCTAGCGAGTCTGAACATGGAAATGTGAAATGTCGGATGAACGGAAGGTAACTCCAACCGATATGCAACAGTGCCTACTCTCTGTGCAATCCGGTATGGCCCAATGTATCTCGATGTCAGTTTCCCCTTAATGCCAAATCTCTGTTGACCTTTCCAAAGAGAAACCTTCAGATACACAATATCGCCCTCGTCATAGCTCAGACCCTCGCGATATCTATCCGCGTATTTCTTCTGTATATCATGTGCAGCTCGCAGCTTCTGACGAATTTGTTGTGCCCAGCCTTCACCTGCTGGCAAATGTGACAACTCCTAACATACGCACCAACGTCAGCCTTCATCCCTGGCCACCAGAATAGTCGCCTCAAATCATGGTACATCTTGGTCCGACCAGGATGAACTGTGTAACGAGACCGGTGTGCATCCTCCAAAATCTCGCCCCGTATCTCCTGATTCGCAGGTATCCACAATCTCCCTCGGTATCTCAAACACCGATCTGTGGTTTCTGCCCAATCAGTGCATTCCGGATTCCGTGACAGACCACTGACCCGCTCATAGAGCCCATTAGCCCTCTCTACACTCGGCAACCCGTTCAATCGATACGGTCGGTATTCTCATCCGACAACAAATGTGATGTTCCGCCGTAGTCGACAACTCAACCATGCACATAACTGATGCTGCCTGTAATAAGCCATGCTCATGTGTCATCTGCTGCAGAACAGTCTGACTGTCGAGTCCACTCTTGCTCAATGAGTCTACGACGTTCGCTTTGCCAGGGTGATACTCGATAGCGAAGTCGTAGTCATTCGGCAACTCCGACCATCTCATCGTGCGGCGCATATTCGAGATCCTCTCGAGTGAAAATGTAACATAAACTCTAGTGATCTGTAAACAACACGAATCGCTCTCCATAGAGATAGTGCCTCCAAGCCTTCAGTGCAAAGACGACCGCTGCAAGCTCCAGGTCGTGCACTGGATAATTCCCCTCATGGGGTCTCAACCGTCTGGAAAGATAGACAACTGGTCTACCATCCTGCATCAACACACTTCCAAGACCAATGCCCGACGCATCTGTATATACTGTTAAGGTCTTGCCCGACTCCGGCAATGTCAATACTTTGTGCGATGTCAATCTCCGCTTCAATTCACAAAAGGCTGCTCTCACACTCATCGACCAGTCAAATCGACATCTTTCTTAGTCGATCTCGTCACAATCTGCAGTCTTTGCGATCGAGGAAAAATCCTACACAAATCGCCGTGTAGTGCCAATCCAAGAAAAACTCGTATATCGACCACGAGACTCGGCGTCTTCCAATCAATGATCGCCGAATCTTTTCTGAATCCACTGAGATACCTTGCTCACTGATGACATGGCCTAGGAATCTCACCGCACTTAGCCAAAAGTCACACTTACTAAACTTGTCGTACAGTTGGTGCTCCCTCAGTGTCGTCAAAACTATCCTGAGATGTCCCTCGTAATCCTCACGAGTCCTGCTGTAGATCAAGATATCATCGATGAACACGATGACGAATCTGTCCAAATACGGCCTCATGACCCTGTGCATCAGGTCCATGAAAATCGCTGGAGCGTTCGTCAGCCTAAACGACATGACTGTGAACTCAAATAACCAGTATCTCGTCCTGAAAGCGGTTTTCTGGATATCCTCTTCTCGAATCCTCGACTGGTGATAACCTAAGCGAAGGTCAATCTTCGAGAAGAATCTGGCACCCGTCAGTTGATTTAACAGATCGTCAATCCTAGGAAGTGGGTAACAGTTCCTCACAGTTACCTGATTCAGCTTCCTATAGTCGATGCACATCCTCATCGTACCATCTTTCTTCTTCACAAACAGTATTGGAGCTCCCCAAGGTGACATACTAGGGTGAATGAAAACCTTCTCCAACAACTCATCCAACTGTCGTCTCACCTCATCTTGCTCCGCTGGTGCCATCCGGTAAGGTCGACTGGCGATCGACTGCGTCCCTGTATCAGCTCGATTATGAACTCAACAGTTTGTGGCGCTGGCAATTCGGGTAAATCATCTGGAAATACATCAACAAAATCCCTAACCACCGGAACGTCCTCAAGCCGTACCCCCGTCCGAACCTCCGGCTCAACTATCATCGCAAACGCCTCCATCTCCTGCGCTGTAGCTAGTCGGCCTCTCGTGATGGGTAAGTCAGTTGTCGATCCAAGTAATACGAACTCCGGTATTCCAAGAATACGAAACTCTATCCTCTTACCGTAACAGTCTATCCGTGCATGATAGGATGCTAACCAATCCATCCCGAGTAATGTGTCAAACTTTAAGTACTCCAATACTCAAAGATCGGTTGGTAGCTGATGTCCCTCCACCTCTATCATCACGTCTCTACATATTCGGTTAGGGTATATCTTATCCCCAGCAGCCGTCCTGAGGACAAGATGTGGCTCTAGTGTCTGTGAAACTAACCCTAACAATCCAACAATACGTCCAGCAAGAAACGATAACGTGCTACCAGAATCAAACATAACATGTATATGGCGACCAAATATAAGTAATGTACCTTCAATAAGCTGCCTAGTCGCCCCGCTATCTGGCTGTGCTAACGCATGCGCTCTATCTATGGCCTGTTCTGCCTCTCGCCGTGCTGATAGTGGTACCCGACAGTTAGCCCTCAAGTGTCCCCTCTGCCCACACCGGTGAGATCTACGACTCTCCAGTCTACCCGTCTGTCCGTCTCCAGATCTCGGACCCTGACCCCAGTCTACCTGACCCCCGTCATGTCCCCCCTGATCTCGACCCTGACGGTACCCCTATGGCTGTGACCTCTGCCAATCCACTGGTGCTGATGTGATAGCATGAACTGACTGTGGCTCCTCATATCGGAACCGATCGCTTCGAAAATCGTCATAGCGACACCTCTCTCGTCTATCATCTCTCCGGCCTCTATCCGGACGATCTATCGGTCTCTTCTGCCTCTGATTCGACCCGAACTCGCTCGATCGTACTCTCTCTACCGGTCACCCGTCTGTCGACCCTCTGCCGGTATGTATGTCTCATGAGCCAATGCCCTGTCAAAGATCTCCTGCAGATTCGTGGCTCCGGTCGAGACAACTGCTAACGCAATCCTGTCATCAACCCCTCTGGTGAAGTAATAGATCTGTAAGCGCTCTGTCCCGACGACATCTAAAGAGAACTGAAGCAAATGTCGAAACCTCTCCATATACCGCATCAAGGTTCGATTACCCTATCTCGGGGCCGGGAACTCCTCCTCGCCTCAACCTAACCTCCATGGTATGTATTGATCGTAGAATAGCTCCCTAAACTCAACTTTGCCCATGTCGTCGGTTCGGATGAGTATCCGTATATGTCGTCCACCGATCGCTGCGCACGCCCTCTCAAACAGGTTCCCAAAAGCCGTGCCTGTACAGTTCTCATCGTTCCTCATCGCCTTATGGAAAGGCTGATGAGACACTATCCATCTCCATGCAGCCTCAGGGTCACCGCCTCCATAAAAGAATCCAGGCTGGAACTTCAAAAACTCCCTCAATAACCTCGCCTCTGGTGCTAGGACGAATGCCGATGTACTAGGAGTATCGCCATGGGGGTGGCAGTAACCTGGTCCGTCTTCGTGAGTGGAGGCGTAAGAGTCAACGTCTCTAAATGAACGAAAACTGCAGTAGCTGTCTCCATGGGTGCCTCTGCCGCTACCCCCTAGACCTGGTGTCTGGGTACCACCGGAACAACAGATCTCCCCGCCGATACGGTCACAACTACCGCTCTCTAGCTGCAGTGAGAGCCGCCAATACCGCGGTCTGCTTTCTCGTAATAGCCGTAATACCTCGGCCATCTGTGTCTCCTGAGCCAATAGTCTATCCTCCACACTCGCCCTAACCGAACTTCCCTAATCGCATCGCTAGTCTGTCCAGTCTCAAAAGGTGCACCAGATTGTCCGTCCATAATCTGCATCGAGAATGTGCTCCGGATCAATCTCGACGTATATACATATATCATATAACACGCATATAAGTTCTAACTCTACCCGCCTCACATAACTTCCCAACTAATGTTCTAAGGCAAGAACTTCGGGTTTCCACATCTAAGTTCATTAATTAAATTTTTATTGTCTTAGGACTTCCTCTTTTCTCTAATACCAACTGTGGTGGCCCTCGCCGCCACGGGGTGACGTGACTCCGTGTACTCCTTGCCAGCCGACCCTACTACACGTGTACGACACCTGCCCGTCCTTTTCCTGTCTCGAAATTTGCATCCACTTGTGTGTACAGTGTATAAATGACATATGCAGAGTAAGTTGTACTTAAATGCAAGAAATACTAATCAATTTAACAAATCCTACTGTGGAAAAACCCTGAAAAGTATTATGTATAGCGGTAAACGACTGTACCCTAGGAGGTATCTATATACAATATCATGATACGCCCCAGTTCCCAAAAGAATCAAAATATCAAAACAAAACACACGTACAAGTAGTTGTGATGATAGGCAATCAGAGGTAGTCGCCTAAGATTCTCTTGCCTTTACTTGTACTCGGATCTGCACTCAATCATCACAGAAGAAAATGGATGACGAGTCCAGTCAGTAAAATCCCAAGGAACTCCTCCGAGCATTCAAATAAACAAGTGGAAGTCAATAAATACTGTTAAATAAACATGCAAAATGTAAACAAACAACTGTAAGTAGGGCATCGCATGCATATATAACAATAAAGTGCAAATGTATGTGCCTGTTCCAGTCAGACTAAATCATACTTCGAATACCCTTCCAGGATCCCACTAGTGGGCGCACCCAACTAGCTATCACCTGGTCCTTCTCGGTGGCGGCGTAGACCTATGACGCACCGACACATGTAACAGTTCATCGGCTCGGGTCGTTATCCACCGAGAACTCCTGATACACATGCTATGGTCTATACTGCATAGACACATAACGGAAAATTCGGTGGGAGTAACTCCACCAACCGTCCAAACAATGACAAGATATAGATGTAATAAAAAATCACAAGGAATACTGAAAATGAATGTAAATACGAAGCGAAATAAATACTCAGAGTTTTTCAATTGGGTTTTACAAACCTCACAACGCATTCCAATACCCCGTAATCAATCCCCGAGTCCAAGTCCACTGAGTCATTGGTCGCCAATTGATCACCCATGTCAACCTATGTCCATTTATCAATAATTTAATTTAGCATGACAATTTACAACAAATTTCTAAAAAATTTAGGTAAAATTGCCCATTCGCGCTTTTCGAGGCAAAACCCCGCAAAAAGTCGCGTCCGACATTCCCACATATTTTCTTTTCATAGAAATTTATCAATTTCTATTTATTTTATCGAAATATATTTCTTTCGGAATTTTCCCAATTTTTCCAGAATTTTTCCAAATTTTTCTTTCATTTTTTTTCTTTTTTTCTTTTTTTCTTTATTTTTTAAATTTGGTTTGGGCGGGTCGACCCAACCGGATCGGACCCCGACCCTGGGCCAGAACCGGTCCAGGCTCGGCCCATGGGTGGGTGACATGCGCCCGCCAGTTCGCTGGTTCGATTAGAATTTTTTTTTTATTTCTCCTCGGTGGTTTGGGTTGGGGTTGCTATCCACCCTAACCCTGTTGGAATCGATGGCAGGGGAGACACCCCTGCCATATCCACCTTGGCCCGATTCGGCCTCCATGGCCGAACCCCACTCTCGGCCACCGCACCGAAACCCACCGAAATCACAACAAACAACGATGACTCACCTCGACCGTGACGTCTCCACCTTCTATTCTCTCCTTCCCGGCTTCTTCTTCTCCTTCTTCTCTCATTTTCTTCTTCCCATCTCGGTCTCGCGATCGACTGTGTGCGTGCGCGCGTGGGGTGTGTGTGTGTGTGTGTGTGTGAGGTGTAGGTGAGAGAAAATGTGATGGCTTAGAACTCCATTGACTCCAAAGTGTGACACAGCTGGGACATTCGCCCATTTTCTCGGGAGTTTCGACGCCCGGTTTCGCGTCCGAACTGCGATCTACGCGTACCGCCCTGTCACTAGACACCTAATACCCATTCCATATTAGTTACTTGGTCAAATTTGTATTTAATTTGTGTGTTTCGTTTCCCCGACCTAATATTCAGTCCCGTCAACTACCCGGTACCCGCGTCGACACGCATATCGAGGCGAATAGAGTTCACACAATCTCGTGTTTTAGTTTCACCGACCTAATATTCGATCTCGTCAACTACCCGGTACCCGCGTCGACACACATATCAAGGTGAATACAGTTCACACAATCTCGCACGTATTATTATGCAACATACACACATGCGATGTATTTCAATAAATTGCACCGCAAATAAGCAACCAACACACAATAAACTATCATACCTAAGTCCCCGTGTGTCCTAGCCTACCGCAGCGTCCTCGTAGATCTGAGCTGGCGTCCTCGTCAGTAAATTCAAGATAATTAACGACATTAATAAAATGGGCCGTTACATAGAGGAACGAGACTTGCTTGGTTATTCTCCCCGCGCATGAGTCCTTATTACTGTTTACTTTTCACTTTCGAAGGACGTCATCTACTTATGGTCGGATAACAGATACGAGATGGATTCACACTTGTATTTAAATTTCTTAGATTATATTGTTCGTTTAAATTCCTTGGATTATTATGCATTTGATTACTACAGGTGTACCGGATAGTGTGGGATTTAATTATCTGACATTATCGATTTTTTATAATTGGGTAATGACAGGTTCTAGCGACGATAAGGGAAAGGGAAAGCTTTCCGACTATTGGTGACTTACTCCGTTTTTTTTTCTCTATGTCTGTATTATTTTTGAATATAAAATATTGTATAAATGAGTTTTTGGGTTTGTATGCGATTAGGATCTCCTTTGGAATTTTTATAATGGTTTTAGGACGGATTGGAATGCCGCGAAGCTAAGATAATGATAGTTTAAGGATTTTGAAAGTTTAAGATCGGTTAGAATAAATTAATAATTTTTGTGAATGCAATATATATTGTTATGGGGTGAATTGTGAGTCCTTCGACATTTCCGCCAAGCTGAGCAGGTTTTGTTGAAGATTTTGAAGGCCGAGTTTTCCGGTGTAGGCTTAAAATAGAGGAGATGCTACCGTAAATTTTTTACGGAATTTTAAGGATAATGTAAGCAATCCAACTGAACTTTGTGGTTTAAGATGCACTTTAGAATCCTGTGGTTGATAAAGTTTCATATTTGATGATTACGACATCTTAATCTTAATTATTTATTGATGGAAAGGTTAAGGCTGCTAGATTATCAGTGAATTAAGGTAATCTATGCCGATTAGATGCCCTAATTAGGCGGGGTCTGACAGAAAGTGGATGAGTTAATGGCAGATCGCGGTCTTCGTGTTTGATATTTGGTTTTTCACTTCTCATTTGGAGTTAAGAGTCCAATATTCTTTGCAGAGTAATCAAGCACCATTAGACCAAAACAAAGGTGGTGGACATAACTTTTTATCCTAATAGATTGATCGTTATAAAGAGATTTACGTAACACGTAAGGGCAGGAAAGATTCATATTTGCTTTAATTTAACCCAATTAATACTTCAATTAGATAACCAAATTCTAGCTCTCTTAATACCTAGAGGGCATCCCACCACCTTGTCCTTGTCTTGCATTAATAGATCCCTTCCACCCAACATTTTAGTCAAAATTTTGTGTTGGTAGATCAAGGTACTATCTAGAATAGTGATCATTTTTATTGCAGTGTTAATACTTTTTAGACTAGTCAATTTTGTTGCGGTGTTAAAAAGTGTTGCTTTCAGGTTGCATTGATATATATATATATATATATATATTAAAGGTCACCCAAGAGGGGGTGAATTGGGTTACCGAGTAGTTATTGCCCTTTTAAAACTTTATGCGCAAATTACAACTATAATGCATACACTATCAATGAATATATATATGCTATGCAAGTGAATGGAATGGAAGAGATGGAAAGTGACACACAATTTATAGTGGTTCGATCCAACGATCTACGTCCACTACCTAACCTCCCTAGGTTAGGATTTTTAACCCCACTTATATTGCAAATAAGTGTTACAACCTAAGCATACAAGCCTAGAGCGCCTAATTACAATTAGGACTTCCCACCTAGCCGCAACTAGGATTTGTGCCTAGTCTCAACTAGGTCTTCCCCTTTGACTTAGATTCCACTAAGTCTTACAATCATACAAATACAATAAGTTGCTGAAAAATAATGAGATACACTTTACAACACAAAGTGGTATCAAATTCAAACACTAGCAAGCCTCCTAGAGCCTAACAACTCTTATGCATGCAAGTATGAGAATAAATGGAATATGCAAATATGTCACTTGATTTTGTTACAAATCCCAAATGTGAAATCGTTTTTAAAAACTTAATATATTAGTGTAAAACCGATTTCAAGTCTAAGAACAATAGTTTAACAAAAATCAAGTTTAAGTGCAAAACTTTTGTTCAAATCAATCTTAGGGTTTGATAAAATAAATTTAAGTGCAAAACCCAAGAAGAAGGTGTTCAAACACACAACAAAATGATTTTCAAATCAAATACACAAAACTATGTAGATTAAGCACAAGCAAGATTTTAGATCTAGGACTTTCTTACAAACAAGAGAATGACAAAAGAGATCAGCTTTGAAGAGATTCTTGTACTCCTTTTAAAGCCTCAAAAGTCTTGGATTAGATAACTAAAGAACGACCACAAAGATCTCCTTTTGCTTCTTCACAAAAGTCAAAGTTCTTCTCTTTGTAGATTTTGAGTTTTTGAGTGTGTTTATTCCTTCTCTTGACAAAACCATGTTCTTGGTGGTTTTATAGTGTTAGGTATTCCATCTTGACGAGTTTATGACCGTTCTAGGGATCCAAGGGTCCAAAATAGATCAAGAATTCAAATTAAAGTGTGTTTTCCAAATTTGTAAAAAAAAAAGTCATCGAGATATGCAATTAGCGCGCTAATGCTTTGAGACCTAAACGCGCTAACTCGCACTTAGCGTGCTAATGAAATCATTAGCGCGCTAACTGCAGGGACCTCAAAACAATTATTTTGTCCCTTTGTGTTAGCGACCCTTAAACTCGTCCGGACCTAACCAACCCTTATATAACATGTTATACACGTTTATTATGAGTCATTAAGCCTAATTGGGTGGTCCTGGATATTTTTACAAATCCCGAAAACGGAAATTCACGATTTCATAATGTATTAGGGGCTTTTACTGCAAATTTACGAGTTTTCTTTTCGAAGACCTTTCAAAAACGAGTTTTTCTTTTTCGAAAACATTTACAATGATCTCGTAATATGCAAATGACCATCCACACAAAGTTTCACATTGTTTAAACTCATAGTCCTAGTTATGTGTTTAAATTCCACTTTGAAACTTGAAGTAAACTTATAACTTTTGAAGAATGGTTTAAGAAACTTGATATGCATGGACTAATGCATTTGGCTTGCGTGAAAGAATTTGTATACCTTACATTGAAATTACAAATTGCGGTTTGAACTTTCATCTTCATTTCTTCATTAATGCCGAGTCTTGAACTTGTATTTCTTGAGTACCCTTGATATGTTGTTTTGCATCCTTTAACAAAAACTGAAATACACTAGATGTTTATTAGTACATTTTCACCTTGTTTGTTTCCATCAAAATCTCGGTCGGAGTGTGAGTGACTAACCACTTAGTCCAACATATATATATATATATATATATATCAAGTAGTCCCATTGTATCCATTGTTTTAAATTTGAGTTTCATGTACTCAAAGTTGTAATCAATGTTATAACAATTGTTAATTTTTCAAAACCCTAAGTACAACTAGCATAGCCAAATTGTAGAACCATAGCCAAGTGAGGCTTTATCTTTTTCAAAACCCTAAGTACAACACTAACTGGTCCTTGGTTCTCCGTATCTATATGTTTGCACTAATTAATACAAAAAAGGCTTTTCTCTTGAGATTATGTTGAGGTAGTAAGGTGGGAGTGACATGCTTATATACATGCAAAAAGTGAATAAAGCAAGCAAAGAAAAAAGAGGATCAACACAAATTTCTACATCTCATCAATTAGACGTGCCTTGGGCTTATAAATTCATGTGTAAAATCCCTCATGAAGCACTATATAGATTTCTATATTCTATCGATCAATATAGCTTTTGTTGATGGTGGAAGCAACAAAGATAAATATAGGGTTAAAAATGCCCTGCAATAGTTATTATTGATTTGCTTTTTTTGGTGGATAGTAGCAATTAAAAATTAAGTTTAATTAAATATTACTAGCTAGCTTTTTCGTTACGAGGCATCAATAATTTTTTTTTTTAATTTAGACATCACATTACTATTAATTCAAGTGGATGGTTTGATATATATGAGATTACTTAAATAAGAGGTTGAGAGTTTAAACCTCAAAATGAACAAGTTGTGGTTTCTTTCTTATTAAAAAAAACATTATTATTAATTAGTGTATATATATACTAAAAGCTGACACGTGGGAATTTGCCTCTCTTCCTCTCCCCCTCTTTGTTTCATAAAGTCTTATAACCATAAATATTAATTATTATTTTTAACAAATATATACTTAATAAATAATATTTTGTTTTAGCGAAAAATTAAATGCTTATCACCAAAAAAAAAAATAATGCTTCGTCGTCATTATCTGTCAAAGAATTCTTATTACGATAAAATAGATACGGATTGAAGTTGTACTAAACCCAAATGCGTTTGTATATAGATCGGATTAATTTGAGGTGCTTCAAGAGGCAATAGCAAATTGGTTTGCTTGGCCATCTTATGCTATAGAATTACTATAAAGATGGTATGTTTACTCATAAATAAGCATTTTTACAACTATTTTCATCTATTTGTTAATGATTTTTTTATGGAACCATATATCTTCATTTGATTTCAAATTAAATTATTCCTTTTGTGAACTCTAGGCATTCAAACCTCATTTTTTCACTGAAGGCAAAGATAATGTCTTTCATTTATACATCTACAAAAATGAACTAGTTTATAATAATATTGTGTTTCATAGGTTTGAAGTTGATTGATAAGATGAGGAATCACTTTTGAATAGTGATTTGTGAGTTAATATTAATACTAAGGGTAAAGTAAGTTAATTGAAATTAGAAGATGAATATTATGAACTATTAAAGTTCAAATTCAGTAAAATTGAGTCTTAATTGATCTGAATCTTGATATTATGACTTGTTATGAGAATTATTAGATTTTGAGTCCTTCTTAGGCGTTCCCACTAGTTGTTATAGGTATTGAGAATTTTTGGCAGCCCAATTTATAGTAGAAATGCTGCCGGGTTTTCATTAGGATTGAAAATCTAAAATTGAAATATTTCTCTATTTGATCCATGTAAAGGAAACAAAACTTGAATTTAACCCGAGGATGAATGCGTGTCTATATGATTGTAAGGATTGATTTTGATAATTTAATAAAGAATATTAGGGTAATTAAGGATTGTCGGTCGCTTAATGATGCATGAGCTGACAAATTATTTATGTGATCAACAGTGTGTATCAAACCTCATTTACTTAGTTATACTCAATAATTCTCCTTAATGATGTCACATTTTTTTTATTGGTTCTTAAAGCTTGGGAGTTATGATATGTGAAATAACCAAAGGCGTTTACAACCGAATACAAAAGTGGTTGTAACAGGGAAACAATAATATATTAAATACTTAAAAATAAAGTATGCAGAAAAAATAAATCAAACCAGAACACCAAAAAAGTTATTGCAGTTCGGTCCAAGACCAACATCTGCAGGGCCACTCCAAGATGTAAAATCCACTAAGATAAAAGAGTTACAGATTTACGCAACACTCGAACTAGTGATCCCTCACTAGGCTTGCAACACTACCCTTCATCTTCATAATGGACTTCACGCAAGTCTAACGTTACTTGCACGGTGAAGCTCCCCCTCACCGGAATACCCAAACTTTCACTCAGTGCTTCGAGCTCCCCTCGATGGAATACAAGTCTCTCATTTGCACTATGTGAGGCTCCTCCTTACTGGAACACCCCAAATCCCCTCGGGACTACATTTTGATAGAAATGAACAACACGTTTACAATACAACGCTAACAGGGATATAGACTCTATCAACTTTGACAAATATATAGGCCAATGTATATTACACAATCTTAATTATAACCGTAAGATCTGCCTAATATCCATCTCTAAATAATCACGCCCCTGCATGATAAAAATGTGGTGATGATTTCTCTGAATCGCAAATTCATCATCTTCATAATCTTCAATTAGTTTTCAGTTGGTTGATGATAAGATCAAATCTTCAACTGTCTGATTCAGAGATCCTGTTGCAACAGTTTCGATTCACCAATTGCAACCGCATATCATTATCCAAATCTCCAGCTGTTTCGGATCTGAATTGAGCATATGTATCATGTGTTGGATTTTGGATAATTCATTTACTGATAATGTCGACCGTAACAACTATAGTGACAAATCTAAACTGTCGATATGATCACGACACTAACATGTATGTTCAATTTAAGTATACATCCATCATATGAATGCGATCAAATTAAAAGTGATATCCATTAGAAACTCTTTGATAGTTTGGACTCGTTGAGATTACTTTTGAAGTACGTTTTCTTTGTACTCTTTTGTTGTTACTCTTTTATAACTTCGACAAGATTTTTTTGTTCTCATGAATAGAACAAGATTATATATAAAAAGACCTCAAAAATTCTTTAACAATTGTTTATATTGGATAGTATGACATTCGATTACCATCATAGTTTGATTTATATTTTAAAATGTTATACTTTTTATTGTATTTATTTAATTTCGATTGATTTACTTTTAATTAGGTGTTTATTCACTTGAAACATGTTCGATTTATATAGAGGAATTTAGATTTTGAAGTCGTTTTGGTTAGTATCAAGTTATATATTTTAAGGTATTTCACTTCACCTTTATGCAGTTTCTCTCATTTTTTCAATTTATGCAATGCTTGCTTCTTATTTTTTTTACCTCACAATAATGCATGCATGGTAGGTTATGTTGAAGGACTTGAAAGGACATTAAAGAAGCCCATGGATGATGCACGGGATCAAAGAAATTCTTTCTTTTTTTGTATGTATGATGACATGGAGGGCTTGGTTTACTTTTTGGGACATATAATTTGTATGTAAAGTAGTATTAAATCTTTCTTTTTGTTATGATCGATGAATTATCATATTTTGTATTAACTTGACATTTTAATATATGCTTTTACTTGTACATATAGAGTACAAATGTCGTCATTGAATATTGTAATTCTTATTGCAATTGAAAAGCAGGCATAGAGTATGCAGTAAAAAAATCATATTATGCTCTCCCACCCCTCAAAAAATAAAAAGAAACAATAACATTCATTTGTTGTTGTTAATACACAAACTTGTTGACATAAGTATACTAAAACTAACTTAGAACATTATCGTGATGGTGAATGAACGTTGTTACATCTTTAAGAGAAACAACAACTAATAATGTGTAGTTGCGTTTACTGAAATAGCAGTATTGTTACACATCATGATATGGATGATAGACAACTATTTTTAACTCATTTTGACAATGGCCAGTTTGCGTTGTTGAAAGTCAAGAACTTTCTACCACTTCTTGATACACTATCTTTTCTTGAATGTTGTCAAAACATTTTGACAACTTTAAACTGATGTTTTTGTAGACTATTTTTCTTGTAGTACGCATCACCAAATTCATGAATTCATCAAATTAAACTAAATAAACTAGTGTAAGTAAATTACCTAGTTGATGTATACTAGCTTGGTCAACTCCTATTCCTTTAAATCACCAAATCCAACTGATTTCTCCAAATTCTCTTCTTCTCCAGCACATTTCCTTAGTTGCTAAGTGATAAAGAATGAAAGGTTTGATTTGCATGTATTGATCATTAGCTATATATATGAAATGAATATGGTTGATTAATAACCATTGATCTTCATGTGCACACGTGTTTCAGAACTTATCTAATGGCACGCACTTAGACACATTTCCCATTTATCTCCACTATCTCATGCCAACCAACATCAATGTGTGACTTAATTGATTTCTAGATTTGTCAATACATATCTCTAGAAATATCAAATGGCTATTGTTTTGAAATGCTAACTTAGGTTATATTTAATGAAAAATCAACCATAGCCACATTATCTCAACTCTATAAGCTACACTACGCTTAAAATGAACTCACTACATCACTCTCTACCCCGATTCTACGTCGGCACACATTTCGATGCACGTCTCCACTCACGTCTCGACACCTATACACAAGTAGAAGTGACTTAATAGTCTACACATATACAATACACTAGGCATACATCGCAACAAATCTAACATATACCTCGGCCATCTCGTCTCGTCAATGTGCGTATCACAGTGTGGGCCACACGTCACAGGTCAGTATTCCTGATTACATATAATAAACGAGATCAGAAATTTGGGCCGTGAGTCCGTGACAGTAAAGTCCTAGCTTTACCGGCCTCCCGACATCCCAAATCTCGTATTCAAACCCTCGTGACACTTTCCTAGGTTCCTGATATCATTAAACGTGTTTTTGAATGTGTTTGGACATTTACTTAAGGTATTAGACTTAGTTATAATGTTTAGGCAAATTTTGAAAATTGTAAATTTTTATGCCGTCATGGCAATTAGCGCGCTAGTGGCCTCATTAGCGCGCTACCAAACTTTCTCTAGAGCGCGTTAGCTGACCTACTTAGGGCGCTATGTGCAAGAAAACTCATAATTTTGCATTTAGAATTCTGAGTTTACTCCACACATAGACTTCACCAATGTCTTGAGGACCTTCATACACACCTCTAGAGCCCCAAGACATCAACAACAATATAAAACAACCATACACAACATTAAATTGATGAATTTATCAATTAAAACTAAATAAACTAGTGTAAGTAAATTACCTATTTGATGTACACTAGCTTGATCAACTCCTACACCTTCAATTCACCAAATCCAACTGATTTCTTCTTCCTCAATCCTTTCCAGCAAGATTTCTTCTATCCTAAGTTTGCAAATAAGAATGATTTGATTTGCATGAGTTGATCTTAAGCTATATATATATTTATATATATATATATGAAATGGATATTATTATTTAATAGCCATTGATCTTCATGTGCACGCGTATCTCGAGACTTATCTAATTACACACACTTAGGCACATTTCTTACTTACTCTCCACTAATTTATGCCAACTAACACCAATGTGTAACTCAATTTATTCCTAGATGTGCCAAATACGTGTCTCGAGAAATATCACATAGTTATTGTTTTAAAATGCTAACTTAGGTATATTTAATCTAAAATCAACCATAGCCACATTATTTCAACTATATAATCTACACTAAGCTTAAAATGAACTTGCCGCATCACTCTCTACTCCGGTCCACACATCGGCACGTATCTCGAGGCACGTCCCCAACTCACGTCTCAACACCTATACACGAGTATTAGTGATTTAGTAGTCTACACATATATAATACACTAGCATACACCACAACAAATCTAACATATACCTTGGCCATCTCACATCGGTCAATGCATGTATCACGGTGTGGGTCCCACTTCACGAGTTGGTAATCTTGATTATAGATTATAAACGACATTAGAAATTTGGGACGTGACAGTTCCTTACTTTTTATTTTTATTTTTATTTTCTCTTTTAAAAATTATCAATAATTATTTCTTTTTCAAAAACTATGAATGTCCTTTTTTCTTAATTTTTTACTGATTAAATAATTTATTTAAATTAATTAATACAAATAAATAACAAAAAAAATAAAATAAAATGGAGTTTCAGAGTACAAATAGAGTTTATGGTTGGAGAAGAAATAGAGTTTGATGTGACAGAACTATAAAATAGAGTATCGTGGTT
This sequence comes from Stephania cephalantha, assembly GCA_039657325.1. Lineage (NCBI taxonomy): Eukaryota > Viridiplantae > Streptophyta > Magnoliopsida > Ranunculales > Menispermaceae > Stephania > Stephania cephalantha. The sequence continues at coordinate 46,356,908 of CM077569.1, read as the reverse complement.
GAAGATGGTCTTAAAAGTAGCATAAAATAGAGCACAACACGCTTTAAATTAAACCCATTATTTCGATTGCCTTCATAATTAAGTCGATTTATATATTGTATGATTGTATCCTAACTCTAACAGGCTGGCTATATAATGAATGTATGGCCAATAAAAATTAAGCACCGTCAATGGAAAGTGAGAATCAACTCAAATTCTGGATATTGCAATATATGCTCCATGTTAATTAACTAAACACGCTAAGACTTAACACAAACTCGTGGTCGTTATTTGATTATATTCCGAAATATTTCCGACAAGGATACCTGAAAAAATCAAGGATTATATTACTTCTGCAATATTGTTTCGAAAATAGGAACAAAACAATGGATAATTTCCTCGTACTTTTGTTGTTTTAGCAAATTAAGTCCATTGCATGCATACCAGTGTTTCAATCCTTCACATGGGGTTGTTTTTGTCTTTTGTTCATCAACAACAACAATTGTCATTTCATTTCACTATATCCCTTTAATTAATGATCAAAATTATCTCCAAATCTTCCAAATATTCATTGTTTTGCACCACTTGGCACGTGTGGTACCAGCAGGTAAAAATCTGTTCAATTTAATTACATGTAGTTTAATATAATAAGTTATGAAATATATAAGTTGAAAGAGAGAAAGTTTGTCACGGCCCAAATCTCTAACCCCGTTTTAATTCCTTAATCAGGATCACCGACCCTTAACGTGGGACCTACACTGTGATACGTGCACCGACCGAGGCACGTGGCCGAGGTATATCGTATTTTTGTATTGATGTGTGCCAAGTGTTATGTATTGTGTAGACTTACTAAGTCGGTTTGTACAGTTGTAGGCGTCGAGACGAGAGCGGGGATACGCATCGATATGCGTGTCGACGCGGTACCGGGTAGTTGACGGGACCGACTATTAGGTCGGGGAAACGAAAACACACAAAGTGAATAAAAATTCGTCAAGTAAATAATATGGAATATATATATATATTGAGTGACTAGCGACGCGGCGGTACGCGGATATCACGATTCGGACGCGAAACCGGGCGTCGAAACACCCGAAACACGGGCGAGTGTCTTAGCGGTGTCACAATTAGCTGTCAACACACCCAACAACATCACACTTGTCACAACTACATCAACACTTGTCCCATTTTCCCACCACGTGCCACCACCCCACCTACCCACTTACATCACACACACACACACACACACAAAAAACACACAGAGACACAGGGATGCAGAGAGCGAGGAAGAAGAAGAGGAAAGGAGGAGGAGAAGAAGGGACGCGCCGAGAAGGAGAGGAGATCAAAATCGCGGTGAGTCGTTGCGTTTGTTGTGGGTTTGGGGGTTGGCGGTGGGGTGGCCGAGAGGGGTTCGGCTATGGAGGCCGAACCCCATGGCCGAACTGCATGTCGAGGTGGTATTCCACCGGGTTGGGGTGGAAAGTAACCCCAACCCATCACCGGAGAAGAGGAGAATAGAAAAAAAAATTGTTCTTGCTCCTGATCGACCCCCTTACTGGGCCAGGCCCAGAACGGCCGAGCTCGGCCCATGTTCTCGTTCGGCCGGTCGGGTCCCGACTCTGTTTGGGTCGACCCGACCCAAACAAAATAAAAAAGAGAAAAAAGGGAAGAAAATTGAAAGAAGATTTGGAAAAAGTTCCGAAAAATTGGGAAAGATTATATGTCGATAAAATAAATAGAAATTGATAAAGTTATATGAAAATAACATATGTGGGAATGTCGGTGATGTTTAAATTGAGCTTAAACCCACTATATTTGAACTAATGAGACACCAAGTTCGGAACCTAGGAAAAAGGGTACGGGAGAGCGAATACAAGATTTGGAGTTACAGGAGACCAGTAAAGCTAGGACTTTACTTTGTTGTGGTGAGTATACCCAATGAAAACTTTACTTGGCATTTCATTTCTATTAATTGTTATCATTGCATAGTCATTTTGACTATTTTGCCTTTGTATTCTTATATCATGTGTTCTTTGTGTCGATGCTCACTTAATGAGTCTAGTTTGCATGATATACATTCATTTGATTTGATTCATTGATTCTATCCTATGCTATGTATATTCTTGTTGTTTCAAATGTGAATTGAATGATAAATAACATGCTATTAGACTAGTGAATATCTTATAAATGTTTAAGAGGACTTGTATTCCTTATTTGTTTAGGTGTGTAGATGTGCCTATGCCTTGACAATCCATACCTGATATTTCTTGAAATTTAAAATGTAGTTTTCGCATTTAGGTCCCGTACTCGATCGAGGTGTGCGCGACTCACGGGGTTAGAGTCCCTGGGGATGTCGGCACATGTTACTTGACACCGTATGACACTTTAGGGAGGTGGTCTACACACGGGGGTTAGAGTCCCTGGTAACACCAGGGTTAGAGTCCTTGGTAACACTTGGGTTAGAGTCCCTCGTGCTATATGATTATTGAGTCGGAGTGACACGTTTCACTGCCGACCGGACCTAAATCACCATTACTTAGCCTAGTGTCAATATCACTTGTTTAACTCGGTATTTACTCGCATATGGTTTATTTTCCAGTTTTCCCATTTATATGCTTTTGAATACCATTTGAATATTTGGAAATGCAATTTAAACTTGTTATCGGGGATTACTGTTTTATTCTTGTACTCACCGTCCTTTTTATGACGGTGGGTGCAGAGCCGTTTACCAGCAGGCCGGGCAAAGAGAAGATCGACGATTATCCCTGAGCCGCGCGCATCATTTGCATCGATTGTAGGTCTTCTTTTGATATTTTGATTGTATATGTTATATACGTCTTTCAGATACTATTTGGGGTGATATATTGGGTTGAGCGTTAGTTCCCCGACTTGACTTAGACTATTTTGTTGTTTCACTACATTTTGAGGACTTTATATATGTGATGTCATTTCCTGGTTTTCCACACTTAGGATTTTATAAATGGCTTTCGCATAAGTTACTCATTGGTTCCGCATAATCAATAAGACTTCCGCTAATTAATTAACTTTAAATTTTATAAACTGCTAGGACTAGTGATTACTTATCCTGAACACGAGAAAAGAGGCGTCTAGGTTGTAAAGGCTGACTAATACGTAGTTAAGTCCTGCGTGGATATGATTAGGGCTTAATTACGGGATTAGGCTTGGCGGTGCCCTAGATTAGGAGAGGGGCCGTCACAGTTGGTATCAGAGCCTAGGTATTAGAACCTTAGGGATAAATAAGAAAAACACGAACTCGTATAAAACATAAACCTTAGAAGTGGAAACCAGATGATCCTTGCCTAGGAACTATTTTGTTGGGAATTGAGTGAAGGTGAGATGGGGATTTCTTATATGTACGTGTTAGTTTCTATGTGTATATATATTCGTTATGCCACGTAGTAGCTTATTCGCGTTCGCTATCCACTTGAAGACACCGATGAGAGATTTGCGCGAGGCTGGAGACACCGAAGATAGCGGCAGTCAGCCTCCCACCATATCAATTGACAATCTTTAGATGATGTCTGACCAGACGACCGCTCAGGAGCGACAGATCGCCGAGTTCATCGCCTACATGTCGGCACAGATGACTGCACTGGTTTCGACCGCCCCCGTCACCACAGCTACTACTACAGCACCCCCGACCATGAGACTCAGCACTACGAGAGTTCAGCTTGCATTTAGTAGAGAGATGGAGACTCTAGGTAGCTTTGTACGCAGTAGCGGAGAGTCAGGGACCCAGTACTAGATGAGATACCGGTTGTTCAAGACTTTCCAGATGTTTTCCCAGAGGATTTACTTGGATTACTGCCACCACGAGAGCTAGACTTCATCATCGACCTAGTACCGAATACCAGGCTGATCGCGATACCGCCATACCCCAGGGATCCGATGGAGTTGGAGGAGTTGAGAACTCAGCTTAAGGATTTGGGGGAGAAGGGATTCATCACACCTTCGATGTCACCGTCGGGAGCGCCAATTTTGTTTGTGAAGAAGAAGGATGACAGTCTGAGACTATGCATCGACTACAGGCAGTTGAATAGAGTGACAGTCAGAAACAAGTACCCACTTCTGCGAATAGACGATATATTTGATCAGCTGAGAGGAGCACAATTTTTCTCCAAGATAGACCTGAGATCGGGGTATCATCAGCTTAGGATCAGGGATGAGGATAGGTCCAAGACAGCATTCAACACCTGATACGGACACTACCAGTTCACGGTCATGCCATTCGGGCTGACCAACGCCCCAACCGTATTCATGGATTTGATGCCCCGAGTACTTAGACCATATCTCGACCGTTTCGTGATAGTCTTCATTGACGACATCTTGATATACTCGAGGACACGTGAGGATCACGAGCAGCACCTCAGAGAGACGTTGCAGACATTGAGGGAACACCGACTTTTCGCTAAATTCAGCAAGTGTGAATTCTGGCATGCAGAGGTCAAGTTCTTGGGGCAGGTTGTTGGAGCAGCATGGATTGTAGTAGATCCGACCAAGATTCAGACCATCACGGATTGGCCGGCACCGACATCAGTACCGGAGATCAGGAGCTTTCTGGGGTTAGCAGGATATTACCGCATATTTGTGAAGGATTTCTCGAAGATCGCTTCACCGATGACGAGGTTGACACAGAAGGATGTTGCTTATGAGTGGACTGAGAAGTGCGAGGCTGCATTTACTCAGTTGAAGAGGTCATTAACTACCGCGCCAGTGTTAGTATCGCGCAGGCCGGACATGGATTTCTAGTGTATACGAATACTTCTCATACGGGTCTAGGTTGTGTGTTGATGCAGGGTAGCGGTGTCGTGACATACGCATCGAGACAATTAAAGATACATGAGAAGAACTACCCCACGCACGATCTAGAGTTGGCAGCGGTTGTATTTGCGCTGAAGACTTGGAGACACCTTCTGTATGGAGAGAGATTCACACTCTTCATTGATCACAAGAGTCTGAAATATCTCTTCACACAGAAAGAGTTGAACATGAGACAACGCAGATGGTTGGAGTTCTTGAAGGACTATGACTTTTCCTTAGAGTATCACCCAGGAAAAGCGAACGTAGTCGCAGATGCGCTGAGTAGGAGACCGAGTAGAGATGTTGAGATGGTCAGATGTCACATGATGCATGTGTATGGATTACTTGAGGCAGCGACAACAACATGTCAGACAAAGGTTCCTACCGATACTCAGGTGATGATTTGCGCACATATGAGCCTACGACCGTGTCTACACAAACGAGTGTCGAGGGGTTGAGGACCGACCGATTATACTCGAGATTCAACGAGTTAGCGTAGAATGCGAGTGTACGATTGGGCGAGACGACGAGATCGGTGTTTGATATATCGGGCAGGATGTGGATACCAGAGGTACCGGAGCTAAGAGATGAGATCCTTCAGGAGTCGCACCGTTCCAGATTTACCGTACATCCGGGCAGGACTAAGATGTACCACGACATGAGGAGGCATTTCGGTGGCTGGGATGAAGGCAAACATGTCTAGATTCATCGGAATCGTGGTATCGTCGGCCAAGTGATGTCCGAGCATCGCAGACCCGGGGGATTACTACAGCCGCTTCCCATTCCTCGATGGAAGTGGGAAGACATCTCTATGGATTTCGTCAAAGGATTGCCGAGGACCGCGAGAGACATGACTCAATCTGGGTTATAGTTGACAGACTGACGAAGTCTACTCATTTCCTGCTAGTGGCATCGCATTACACGTTCGATCGGTGAAATGTCTTCGTTCGATAGAGAGATTATCAGGCTGCACGGGGTACCATTAACGATCACGTCAGATCGAGATGCTACGTATACGTCCAGGATGTGGCGGAGTATGCAAGAGCAGTACGGTACGCGCCTACAGTTCAGTACGACTTTCCACCCTCAAACCGACGGGGATAGAGAGATTGATTCAGGTCCTCGAGGACAAGTTGCGGGCATGCGTGTTGGAGTTTGGCGGATCTTGGGCGGAGTACCTACCGTTGTGTGAGTATGCTTATAACAACAGTTATCAGGCTAGCATTGAGATGGCGCCATTTGAGGCTTTGTATGGCAGACCGTGTCGCTCGCCATCGTGTTGGGCTGAGCCAGAGGACCGGGAGATAGTGGGGCTGAAATTGTTGTTGACCACACGGAAAAGGTCAAACTGATCCGTCAGAGACTTAGAGGAGCACATGAGAGACATAAAAGATATGCATATAAGTATCGCGGTGATCTCGCGTATTCCGAGGGAGCCTTTGTCTATTTAAAGGTTTCCCCTCGGAAGGTCTTCAGAGATTTGGGGTGAAAGGCAAGCTTGCACCGAGGTACATCGGGCTTTTCATAATTAAGAAACGGGTCGAGAAAGTGGCATACGAGCTTGAATTGCCTCCACAGATGTCAGGGGTCCATCTAGTGTTCCACATTTCGATGCTTCGACTAGTCGAGTCGAAGGCTGACGTGCGACTGACAGTTGACTTGAGTCAGATCGACCTGAGCGATGACATCTCTTACGAGGAACAACCCCTTCAGATCCTAGATCGGAAGGTACAACAGTTGAGGAGCAAGTCCATCCCGAAGGTACTTGTCAAGTGGCAGTTCCACGATGACACGGAACTCACTTGGGAGCGTGAGGACTACATGCGAGATAAATTCCCGTACATGTTCGAGTCAGGTAGAACCGTAACTTAAACTTAATTTCGAGGACAAAATTTTCATTTTGTTGGGAATATTTGTCACGTCCCAAATCTCTAACCCCGTTTTAATTCCTTAATCAGGATCACCGACCCTTGACGTGGGACCTACACTGTGATACGTGCACCGACCGAGGCACGTGGCCGAGGTATATCGTATTTTTGTATTGATGTGTGCCTAGTGTTATGTATTGTGTAGACTTACTAAGTCGGTTTGTACAGTTGTAGGCGTCGATACGAGAGCGGGGATACACCTCGATATGCGTGTCGACGCGGCTACGTGTAGTTGACGGGACCGACTATTAGGTCGGGGAAACGAAAACACACAAAGTGAATAAGAATTCTTCAAGTAAATAATATGGAATATATATATATATATATATTGAATGACTAGCGACGCGACGGTACGCATATATCACGGTTCGTACGCGAAACCGGGCGTCGAAACACCTGGAAACACAGACGAGTGTCTTAGCGGTGTCACAATTAGCTGTCAACACACCCAACAACATCACACTTGTCACAACCACATCAACACTTGTCCCATTTTCCCACCATGCGCCACCACCCCACCTACCCACTTACATCACACACACACACGAAAAACACACGAGAGACACAAGGAGGCCGAGAGCGAGGAAGAAGAAGAGAGAGAGAGGAGGAGAAGAAGGGGACGCGCCGGAAGGAGAGGAGATCAAAATCGCGGTGAGTCGTTGCGTTTGTTGTGGGTTTGGTGGTTGGCGGTGGGGTGGCGAGAGGGAGTTCGGCCTCCATGGCCGAACCCCATGGCCGAACCAAGGTGCCGAGGTGGTATTCCACCTGGGTTGGGGTGGAGAGCAACCCGAACCCATCACCGGAGAAGAGGAGAATAGAAAAAAAAATTGTTCTTGCTCCAGATCGAACCAGTCGATCGGGAGGAAGAAGGTGCACACGAGCGCGTGTGCACCCTTACTGGGCCAGGCCCAGAACGGGCCAGGCTCGGTCCATGTTCTGGTCGAGGCCGGGTCGGTCCGACCCATTTGGGTCGACCCGACCCAAACAGAAATAAAAAAAGAGAGAAAAAGGGAAGAAAAATGAAAGAAAATTTGGAAAAAATTCCGAAAAAATTGGGAAAAATTGGGAAAAATTATATGTCGATAAAATAAATAGAAATTGATAAAGTTATATGAAAAGAACATATGTGGGAATGTCGGTGATGTTTAAATTGAGCTTAAACCCTCTATATTTGAACTAATGAGACACCAAACTCATGAACCTAGGAAAAAGGGTACGGGAGAGCGAATACAAGATTTGGAGTTACAGGAGGCCAGTAAAGCTAGGACTTTACTTTGTTGTGGTGAGTATACCCAAGGACAACTTTACTTGGCATTTCATTTCTATTAATTGTTATCCTTGCATAGTCCTTTTGACTATTTTGCCTTTGTATTCTTATATCATGTGTTCTTTGTGTCTATGCTCACTTGATGAGTCTAGTTTGCATGATATCCATTCATTTGATTTGATTCATTGATTCTATCCTATGCTATGTCTATTCTTGTTGTTTCAAATGCGAATTGAATGATAAATAACATGCTATTAGACTAGTGAATATCTTATAAATGTTTAAGAGGACTTGTATTCCTTATTTATTTAGGTGTGTAGATGTGCCTATGCCTTGACAATCCATACATTGTATTTCTTGAAATTTAAAAAGTAGTTTTCACATTTAGGTCACGTACTCGATCGAGGTGTGCGCGACTCACGGGGTTAGAGTCCCTGGGGATGTCGGCACATGTTACTTGACACTGTATGACACTCGGGGTTAGAGTCCCTGAGGTGGTCTACACACCGGGGTTAGAGTCCCTGGTAACACAGGGGTTAGAGTCCTTGGTAACACTTGGGTTAGAGTCCCTCGTGCTATATGATTATTGAGTCGGAGTGACACGTTTCACTGCCGACCGGACCTAAATCACCATTACTTAGCCTAGTGTCAGTATCACTTGTTTAACTCGGTATTTACTCGCGTATGGTTTATTTTCCAGCTTTTCCCATTTATATGCTTTTAAATACCATTTGAATATTTGGAAATGCAATTTAAACTTGTTATCGGGATTACTTGTTTTATTCTTGTACTCACCGTCCTTTTTATGACGGTGGGTGCAGAGCCGTTTACCAACAGGCCGGGCAAAGAGAAGATTGGCGATTATCCCTGAGCCCGCGGCGCGTCACTGCATCGATTGTAGGTCTTCTTTTGATATTTTGATTGTATATGTTATATACGTCTTTCCAGATACTATTTGGGGTGATATATTGGGTTGAGCGTTAGTTCCCCGACTTGACTTAGACTATTTTGTTGTTTCACTACATTTTGAGGACTTTATATATGTGATGTCATTTCCTGGTTTTCCACACTTAGGATTTTATAAATGGCTTCCGCATAAGTTACTCATTGGTTCCGCATAATCAATAAGACTTCCGCTAATTAATTAACTTTAAATTTTATAAACTGCTAGGACTAGTGATTACTTATCCTGAACACGTGAAAAGAGGCGTCTAGGTTGTAAAGGCTGACTAATACGTAGTTAAGTCCTGCGTGGATATGATTAGGGCTTAATTACGGGATTAGGTCGGGCGGTGCCCTAGATTAGGAGAGGGGCCGTCACAAAGTTTCACATGCTATCTCCTCCCATCATTTTATTTTTAATATTTTCTCAATTTTTCTATTTTTAATTTTAAGATATTTGTATATTTGTGTTATTTTTTGTTTTAAGATATATTCATCTTCCCATATTTTTGAAAAACGTAAAATCAAACTTTGAACAATCAAACAACGGTCTGAATAATGAATTATTCATCAATGCATGAAGTCTCTGTTTCGAATTTTACACCGTCAATTTGGTTACCGCAACATTATTTATATATACTTTTTACGACACTGAAATAACAATTAAGTTTATTTGAATTCTTTTTTTGTTAATAAAGGGTTAATTCAATGATTTATAAGTAAATATTTTTTTTACCTTTTATTGTATATTTTTCTTCTAAGAAATATGGGTTGATTATTGAGAATTGTAATTTTAATTGTAAAAATATATTACAATATATTCATGTAAATTAATTTATTAACTTTCTCTTAAAGTCTTAATAACTCCAGTTCTTTATAATAGAGGTCAAGGGTCTAGCTACTTCAATTCATATGTATCCTGACGACATCAACCATGTCAAAAGTAGGTTACTATTAGCATTTTACATATCTTTTGGATTTACTTTGGGCTTTATTCATAGGGTAAACGATAGATTGAGTGACCCAGTACTTTTGACACACATTTACTTGGTATCCCTTGATTTTTGTATTGATATTTGTGAGAATAAAAATCGGAAAAAATTACAGTCGTACAGTAATTTTCAATTTAAATTAGAAAAATAGGCTACGTTTTTTTTAAATTTTGTAAATAATGTATTTCGGGTTTTGAGAATGCGCTAACTATAATGAAAAATTGCCCCATCCAATAAACACAAATAACGCATTTCTCGAATGCGTTATTAGTGTTTCCTAGTTAGCTTTGCCACGTAGACTGAGCCAACAAGAATAATGCATTCTTCGAATGCGTTATTCGTGTTGGCTATTTAGGTAAGTCCACGTGGATGCCCACGTGGATTAGGCATTGTGAACATACGAATAGCGCATTTAGAGTATACGCTATTCGTGTGGTCAATCCACGTTGGCATCCACGTGGACTGACCAATTTACATGAATAGCGCATTCTTCGAATGCGCTATTCATGTAAGTTTGTTTGTACACCCCCTTTACACGTATAGCGCATTCTGATAAGGCGATATACGTGTAAGGTCGTCATCTTCTCCAGGAAAAGAAGAGAATATATTCTCTGCGTTTCTTGTGAATTGGGTCTAGCTATAAGGTAGGCCTGGTTAAAGGTTCATAGGTCAGACCGATTTCATTGAGGTGGGTGAGGGTTGAAAGTGTATTTAATTGGTGTAGGTGTTGTTGGTTGGGTGGTGTATTAAGAATTGTTGAAAGAGAGGCCACTGGTTTTGTGATTCGGGGAGAGATAGAAAGATAGAGAAATAGAGAAAGAGAGATAGAGAGAGGGGCAACAACTGTGGTTCGTGACCAAAGGTGAGGCCACTGGTTTTTTGTATGTTGAGGTGTGTGTGTATGAGTGTGAGAAGATGTAGTGTGTTGAAGGCCCCCTCCCCCCCACGGTGTGTTTGTGTGTGTGTGTCTTCCCCCACCACGGTATGTTTGTGTGTGTGTTTCACCCCCCACAGTTTGTGTGTATGTGTGTCTCCCCCTACGGTGTGTTTGTGTGTGTGTCTCCCCCTCCACGGTGTGTTTGTGTGTATGTGTCTCGCCCCCACCCGACGGTGTGTTTATGTCTTCCCCCACGATTTGTTTGGGTGTGTGTGTGTTTGTGTGCGCCCGAGAGAGAGATTGAAGCCCCATGTGTGTGTGTGGGGGGGGGGGTCTGGATGTGTTTCTAGATGTTGATCTAGATTTGGATCTAGATGTTGAATCCATAGTTAGATGCAATATATGCACTTTCTATGACTCCTCATGCGACCATTGGTCCCTCGTTTTTCTTACTTACGTCGGTCACCATGAAATGTATGGGCAAGGGTAGTGTGGTAAAGGAACCATATGGATCGAACTATATTCACGCGACATGTTCTTGGTCTTGATGCGTGGTGATGGATTTTTGATTTTCGTTTTAGTGATTATCGACCATATGTTTTTGTGTCTATACATATGGCTTTTTTAGTTTAGGATTTTGTGTAGTTTAGGATTTTGTGTGAAGTGTTAGTTTAGGATTAATTTTTTTCTTAAACCTTGTGTTAAACTTTATTTTTGTAAAAAATATTTTGGTTAATTAAACAATTTTTTTTAAACTTTTTGATCGATCAATAATACATTTTTTTCGTTAAACTTCTTGGTTGCAAAAAGTGTTAGTTTAGGATTTTGTTTGAAGGAATTGTTGTATTGATGTATTATTAATTGATCGATCTAACTACGTTGTTAGCTTCTGATTTTTTTTTGATTGCATGGTTTGCGTTTATTTTTTAGCATGACAACATCAAGACAACAAACGGTTGGCTAGAGAGAGTTGGCTAGAAAGGTTTAGGATTTGTTTTTGTACATGTCTAATTTTTGTTAGTTATTAATTTCCATTTAAATAAAAGAACTAACTTTTTTTTTATTGCAGGAATATTAAATTGAAGATCAAAAGAGGAGAAAAATAATAAGTGCAAAAAACTATTTGTTCTATTATTTTTTATTTGTTTTTGTCATTATTTTCATGTTATGTAGTTACATAGCTTTTTATTAAAAAAAATGGTTGAGTTGTTAATTGCATGGTATGTGTACTTGAACTGTGTTTTAATTTTTCTTAGGCTTAAAAAATATTTTTTTTACTACGACGTGTCCTATCTATGTGTGTGTGTGTTTGTGTGTATATATATCATGTTACAATTAAAAATATAAAACATTAACTAACATAAAAGAGGGTGTACTTCAAGTAGACGAATGAGTATGCTCTATAGTTGCGCTATTAAGGCGATCCTCTATATCAGAAAGTTCGATTGCACTTTAAATCCCCAATTCGACACTGTGTTTCGCTTAATATTTTAAAAATCTAAACTATTGATGAGAAATATAGTATATATGTTACTCTTTGGGAACAAATTAGTATGATCTTGCTTTGATGAAATACATGCTTCTTTTTAATTAGTTTAGTAGTACTTATTTTTTCGGATGTAAATATGAGTTATTAATTGGTACTTCATGCAAACAAATGAGTATGCTCTGTAGCTGCGCTGTTAAAGCGATCTTCTACATCAGAAAGTTCGATTGCGCTTTAAATCTCGTGTGTAATCAACTTTTTCGCTTGATATATATATGTAATCATTTTACATCAATGTCCAATAAATTATGTAGGTTATGGAACATAGGAACATACCATTTCTACTTTATGTGCACGGTCAAATTGTAAACTGTTTAAATGGCATCGCGTACAACGCACCCCCATCAGCAGTGTTGATGGTTAAGTTTAGGACGAGTAAACGACAATTGATGGATCACGTGTGTAACGCGTTCAATATTTCATCTACGGAGACTCTTGTTAGGATGACTTATCGTCACGTGATAATCCTCTCTGGAGGTTCGCAATATCTCGTCCTTGTGTTGTTGCATGATAAGACACATTTCAACTTGATGTGGGCGACAGTGGCCAATTTACCTTTAACTGCGACGGTAGATATCTACTTAACATTTGAGTCAATCGACTCGTATCAAAATCCTACAGTTCATTAGCAACTGGTAGATAAAGATGTCGGCACGTCAGACACTAGATCGATGATGGAAAAACTGCATATGCAATCACCACAAGGTGATGTCGCGCAAGATGGATTTGTTGGTCCAGTACATGATGACATTAATGGCCCTAGTGACGATGAAGTTAACGACGGCGACGACAATAACAGCGAAACAACGGGGACGTACGTCCCCCGGAGGATGCTGCAACAGCTGTCGATTGGGAACCTCAATGTTGTTACGGATGACTCAAGGTATGAACCTCCAGGGGCGAAAAACGTGCAAGATGATGAGCAATTTGCTATTAATGAAGAGAATTTAATGGAGGAAGCAAATGATGATGAAGTTCACCAACCATTGCCGGTGTATAATGAAATCGATTGGGATGAGGTTAACTCCACTGCGACCCAACATTCTCATCAACAGACTAGGTAGGACACGTCTAATTTAGAGTTAGAAATAGGATTATGCTTTGACAACAAAAAAATCTTACAACATGCAGTCAAAGTGTGGCATGTAAACATACATTGTCAATACCATGTGATGGAATCGACTACAACTCTTTGGGCGATCAAGTGCAGAATTGCACAACACGGGTGCATATGGCGTCTTCGTGCTTGTTTGCAAAAGAAAACACAATTATGAGATATCACACAATTAGACGTGACGCACAACTGTATAAATCCCGACGTAGAATGCGCCCAACTGATGCCAACATACTTGCGCGAGAGATCCAAAGCATTGTCCAGATAGATCAAGCAATAACTATCAAGGCATTAATACAAATAATTAAAGGAAAATACCAATACAAAGTAAACTACTAGCGAATATAGGATGCCAAAAGGAAGGCAGTTGCAAATGCATTTGGAGATTGGGATGAGTCATACGCTAGATTGCCAAGATGGTTAGCGGTTGTGAAGAATAAGAGTCCGAGGACAAAAACCGTCTGGTCACATAGACAATGGGCTGCTGATGAGATAAGGACCAAATATCCTCAATTTCGTCGTGTGTTCTTTGCATTCGAAGCATCAATAAAAGCTTTCAAGTTTTGCAGGCCAGTTCTTCAAATTGACGCGACTTTCTTATATGACAAATATAGTCGTAAGCTAATGATTGTCATCTCTGTTGATCGTAATGGACACATACTACCGGTTGCATTTGCCATTGAAGAAATCGAATCTACGGATTGGTAAGGATGGTTTTTGAGGATGTTGCGCAAACACGTGATGGATAGACATGGTATTTGCCTTATTTCTTATCGTCACCCTGACATTCTGGAGGTGGTCAACACACCGTCCAATGGTTTTTGTCCCCTAAAAGGATACCACCGTTATTGCCTGCGACATTTGGTCGGTAATTTCAACATCCAATTAAAAAATGACCCATTTAAAAAACTCTTTTCTCAAGCAACTGCTCAACATCAAGAACGAAAACTTAATGCGTGCATGGAGCGTTTTGCATACTTATCATCACAAACTCCTCAATGTATGCAATATATCAATGCCATCCCCAAAGAACTATGGACTCTATCGCATGACGAAGGCATGCGGTACAGATGGATGACTTCTAATGGTGTTGGTATGTATGAAATGCAAATCTGTTTTGCATTCAACGATTTAGTTATCTCTGATTTTTTTTTACTTACACGAATTTATTTTTCAAATGTAGAGTGTTTTAACAGTGTATTGAAGGGGGCTCGATTCTTGCCAATAACATCGATGACTCAAATGATTTATTACAGATTAGTGACATACCACGATCGACATAGACATGAAATCAATGAATCAATCTCATACGGCCTATCCTACACAAAATATGTCACAAATAAACTCACACATTATGAACAATCTGCAAGGAGGCATCAAGTTAATTTGGTAAATCATGACATATGTGAGTTTGAAGTGCTGACTGGATGACATAGAAATCGCATGCATAAAGGCAATAATACCCAAGTCGTCATCCTGAAGGACCAGGTGTGCAGTTGCAATAAATGACAATCGTTTGGTTTCCCTTGCTCACACGTGTTAGCTGCATGTGCCTTAATTCAAGTGAGCTATTCGCCATTCATTGAACCATATTATAGGATGGAAGTGTACGCGCAATGTTACTCATCTAATTTCAAAGTCATCTCAGATGAGAAATATTGGCCGACTTTTGCGACGATGATCATACCGGACCCAAGGTGCAGACGTGGCCGAGGGAGACCAAAGGGAACGCGAAGGCAAGACGAGATGGGTCTTCCTAATGTTTCAAGGGCCTTGCGACGTGGCATATGTCATCAAGAAGGACATAGAAGAACAACATGTCTTAATAAAGACCGTGATCGAGTCCCTACTAGGAAGAACCGATGCGACATTTGTCGTGCAGAGGGACATAACAAAAAAATTGTCCAACCAGAGCTCAACCTTCCAATCAAAACTAATAGCTGATTTTGTATATTGTTTGTCATTGGCTGAAGTTGGTGAAGTGATTATATTGAAATTTTTGAAGTGTCCAAAAATTTCATGTCATGAAATGTTAATATATTCGTTATCGTTTGAACCTGCGTGCATGAATTATTGTGACTTTCCGAACAACGCGACTAATTTGTTTAGATCAGTCAATTGTAGTAGGTACACCAATGGATCTAGGTCCATTAGATCTTTCACTTTTACATCTCCAATCTACATACAGATTCTCGAGAACGTGGAGGGGTCAAACAAACATTTTTAGATGTATACGTCCAATGTTCATGCATAAACGTATAATATATATCGACTAATACTTTTTAAATTATAAGGTGTACGAAACATTGCGCGTGTGTCGAAGACGTGGTGTCGTTGATCGAACGGTGCAATAACATTCTCGGATGATCCCATATCTTCGTTCCAGTGTGTTCTATGAGATTTCCCACGTATCATTTTTCAGCTTTGATTAGGCTTTGATTACTGCATTCGTTGAGAGATGGCGCCCTGAGACACATACATTTCACATGCAATGTGACGAGTGCACAATTACACTTCAGGACGTGCATGTACAACTCAACTTACCTATCGAAGGTATGCCTATGATGGGAACCACCGATACAGGTTATGTTGAGGAGTGTGAGAGGCTACTTGGTTGAACTCCTGCTGGAGATGGCATTATTGGAAATAAACTTAAAGTCGAATGGCTTGAACGTAACGTACCAGCTATAGATGATTACAACAATGAAGAATCGGTGCAACGTTATGTTCGATCGTACATACTGCAACTTATCGGTGGTTGTCTATTCGCCGACAAATCAAACTGATTTGTAAATTTGATGTTTCTACCGTTGCTCGAGGGTTTCCAAACAGCTGAACATTATAGTTGGGGGAGTGCCTATTTGGCTTATTTGTACAGGGAGTTGTGTCGCGAATCTCGCATAGGTGCACATAAGGTTGCAGGCGCGTCAATTCTTGTACAGCTGTAGGCATGGGAGAGATTTCCATTCACAGCACCAAGGCGCCTGGGTGTTTCTAGAGTTCAACCTCGAACAGTGGATGGAGAACACATGCTTATTGACGTTCCATTAGGACACATGTAATACAAATATTATTTCATAATTTCTATAATATTAACTTCATTTACATTTTCTATAATTTATTGTTTTGTATACAGATGGATCGATGCATTTTCGGTTACTGAGAGTGCCACACACGTCTTATCAGCTTGTCGTGATGCATTCGACTCGCAGAATGAGGATAACGTGGTGTGGCAACCTTATGCTGAAGTCATCAGGTCTCTTCCTGAATACTGTACTGACTGCCACGGTAGTTGGCTATCGATGTGTCCTCTAATTTGTTTCCATATAGTCGAGTGACATCGACCATAAAGGGTTATGAGACAATTCAGAATGATACAGGTCGTGCCACCAAACTATGATTACGACACCCGACTATACCGCATCAAATTGCGATGACGCAATCAAGAAAATTGGGTGACTTTTCATGCAACCTTCATACAAATGTGGGAAAATCGTGGTGACAACATAATCACAGCGGAACAAGAAGAAAGACACAATCGACAAGACTACATGACGTGGTATTGATCAGTCACTAGATGATTCATTGGACACGACGGGGCTTTACGTGACTATTCGGTAAACTTGAAACTATTATTTTGTTTTCTTCATGAGTTACATCTTAAATTGCGTATATTAAAATCATATTTTTTATATCAGTGTAACTTGGTGCATCGAATGCGGCGAGTGTTCATTGAGGATGGGTACAAGCAAGGTCTTGTTGCGCTTGATGAAGACATTAAAATTTTAGATGAAGATGAAAGGCAAACTTCTACTCTATGGAATGATGGAATTGATGTCGAACATGCCATAAATGAGGAGAATGAAGAAGAAGATGAAGAAGAGGATCATGATGAATCAAATAGAGATGTGAAAAAAAGAACAACACAAACAAAGATTGTGGGTGAGAGCACCAAACGTCTACGTCCACCACGTCCATCTCGTCGGACAGATACTGATGCTGAGAGTAGCAGATGTTCTCCTCCACCACGTTCATCTCGTCCGAGAGCGAGAAAAATAGAGACTGTTGGTGAGAGTAGCCAACGCTCATCCCCACCTTGTCATTCTTCTCATGGGTACATTCATATATTGTTCCCAATGCAACCAGAACCTCAAATGTTTGTACCTAGGCCATAGATCATGAATCTTCCTCCTTACCATTTTGATCCTTATGCACCCGGGCCATCGTCTTCATATATGGACAATGGAATGCCTAGACATCCAATGTATATTTTATTGCCTCAATACATGCCAAGTCCATATACTCCACCATGTTATAATTACAATATGTCATATAGTGGAGATGGCTCATTCATGAACCTGTTAAGCATGCCGCCGCCTCATGTTACTTTCGGCCAACCACATACAGGAAGTCGGTATTTTGGAATGGTTCAACCTCTTATTTTTGGAAGAATTAGTACCAGATGTGAGTCAAGTGAACCAGAGGAAGAACATCAATCAACTCAACGAAATTCAATGCAAGATCAACAACCTCAACAAACTCAACCGAATGTACAAACACAACGTCCAACTAGACATAGAGTGCGTCCGGTTTGCATCACGGAGCAACAAAGTCAACTTAACCGTCGATAGACATATATGCTAAGTTTTTTTTATGTCGTGGTGTTTTTTTTTTTTTCAATTTATATCTTGGGTGAATGAAGTTGTATACAAGTTTTTCACGGAATGAACTTATTTTTCAAAAGGAACTTTTTGTTTTAATTTTAAATTCTAGATAAAGAAAGAACGTGGTTTTGTCCTGTAATTATTTTTATCTTCGTATCTCTTCTTATCATCACGAGATAAAAGTAAGACAAAACTTTAAAGGATGGGTTGCATGGTTAGTATGGGTTGCACGGGTTACCCACCTCGAGATATGTACGTGACGTTTGCATGAGTTACATGGTCTGTCGTGGATATGTATGGGTTGTCCACGTTGATATACGTGCGTGTCGTTTACATTGGTTGCATGGTCTGTAGTGGATATGCATGGCTCGCCCACCTCGACATACGTGCATAGCATTTTCATGAGTTGTCGACCACGAGATACGTGTGTCACGTTTGCATTTGCTCTACCACATCGAGACACGTGCGTGACGTTTGCATGGTTTACTTAGATTGCACGAAGTTACATGGGTCATCCACCTCGAAATACGTGCATGACCTTTGCATAGTTTGCATGAATTGGACGAGGTTGTATGAGTTGTCCACCTCGATATACGTGCGTGATGTTTGCATGAATTGCACGAGGTTGCATGAGTTGTCCACCTCGATATACGTGCGTGATGTTTGCATGAATTGCACGAGGTTGCATTGGTCACCCACCTCGACATATGTGCGTGACGTTTGCATAAGTTCTCCACCTCAAGATACATGCTTTGTCCACGTTGATATATGTGCGTGTCGTTTACATGGGTCGTCTACCTCGACATACATGCGTAACGCGGGTTGTCCATCTCGAGACACGTACGTGACGCGGGTTGTCCATCTCGATATGCACGTTGTCCATCTCGATACACACGTGTCGTTTGCATGGGTTCTCCACCTCGATACATGCGTGTGATATTTGAGTTGAACAATAACTCCTTTTGAGAATGAGTCATTCATATACTTTAGTAATTTGTAAAGATATCTCATTTTCAAAATGAGCTATTTATACAAGTTCCTTCCACCTCATCAACCATACCACGCCATACATCCACCACATCATCAATAGCTCCTTTTGAAAATGAGTTATACATTACTTTTGTAATTTTAAAGTAACCCCCCTATTTGATGAATAAAAAAGTAAACCCACCTTATTTCATGAAAAACACCAAAAAATTGACCTATATGAGAAGGACAACAAGCACACGTGCGTCAAATGTAGTAGACCACTCTAGCATCTTCCTTTATATAATTAATAACAAAAATGCTTATGTGACCTTTTTTTTTTATAAAAAAAAAATCAACTTTTCTCACCCTATAAAATGTGAACTCCTACTATTTAGGTCATCCACTTAGTTGGTTATGTGACACTATTTCCATAAGCACCTGATTGTGATTGTTGGTTTTCACGTATATGTGCATGAAAATCAATTTGCATTTAAAAAAGGCTCACAAATGAGTGCGTGTATGTGAAATTCAAGTTAGATAAGCAGGACTCATCTAACAACACACTCAGTAGCTAGTTACAAATATCATAATTAGGGGCTTATAGTGGTGGATTTCCATCTTCAATATGGAGCAACCCTCTCAATAATCTAGTTTTTTTATTCACAAGATTCGAACTCAACAACTTGCTTAAGGAAAATCGAGTGTAAGTAATGCATTTAATAATATATGTTTATTGTCAATAAAAATTTTTTGAATGAAAATTGTGTTGGTTCTTGCTAAAGGGTCTTGTCTTGTCTAGACACGACCCTAATTTTTTTATTTTTTTTTAAAGAAAACTACATAAACAACTCTTTCTAATTCGAGCCAATGAGACTTAGGGTTGCAGGTAGGGTGCGCGGGGAATCTTTGTTTTCCACGGGGTTCCGCCTTGGTGGGACGGGAATTTCTCACTTTTTGCTCCCTGTGGCGGAACACGGGAGCGCGATAGGGACGGGGATTGTTTTCAACCCGCCGGGATTCACCGCCTCGCCTCCCGCCTCCCGCCTCGCTTCCTGCATAATTTTATTTTTTATTTTTTATGCTTTTACTAAAAGTTATGTAATTTTTACAGAAAAACATATATAATGTACGTGTCAAATGGAACTCAAGATCTCCAACCATAAAACTCATTTTTACCATTAAACTAACCCTAATATATATTGTATCATAAAAATGTATAAAATTATAGTTAGAATATTATTGAAGTATATTTGTCATATTGATATTAGAAACCTTATACATTTAATTAAGTATGATTATTCGTAACACAATCTATGTAATAATATATAAAAAAACAAAACTAAATTGATCATTCAATATGAGAAAAATAGTTTTCCAAAAAATTCGAAAAATTATTTAAGTGGCAAAACGCCCAATAAGTGAAAAGCAAAATATAAACATTTTTACAACATTGATGGGGCATGGGGTAGCAAAGTTCTCCCTGCCCTGCACTCCGCGTGAACAAGGATGGTAACTTCAATCCCCGCCCCGCCCTCTCCACTTGCAACCCTAATGAGACTGGATAAGAAATATATATGTTTTTGATAAGGAAAGAATTATCTTGCCCCCTTTAGGACTTGAACTTCCAACTCAAATATCTCATATCAAATTAGTTAGTGAGTTACTCACTTTGTTGGTATTGAACAAAAAGTAATCGATAACGTAAAACCCTAAGCCTTAATTGACTTTTTAAAAATATATTTTCTTAATTTTCATTTTTAACTTGGTACAAAATTAATTTTCAATATCAATCAATTGTAAAAGTATACAAAAAAAGTGTACAACATTAATTGGTTCGTCTATTCCTTTTATGGTTTTTCCCCTCTATAATTGTAGTAATAAAGCTGGAAAGCCACAACAGTATCTATTCTTTTTCATAATGTTGCACATACATAGATTCATAGTTACATTTTGTTTCTTTTTTTATTTATTTTTAGTCCAACGTAGTCACATTCTGTTACTCGATATATATATATATATATATATACATATATATATGGATCTGCCAAATTGCATCGAGATTAGGCACCGACCCACTCGATCACCGTGCGATACATTTCGAAACTGCGCACACATATCTCGAGGTGTATTGCACGACAACCGAATGAGTCGATACCTAATCTTAATGTCCAAACTGGGTCTCCTAAACATTAATTATATTACTCATTGTATAATTGAGGGAGCTGGAATTTAAACATTCTGGGTGACATATAATCTCTACACGTCCTCGACACCTTTTGTCAGAGTGGGGTCTACTCCATGGATGGAAATGTTTGTTGTGTTTGACGTGTACGGAGAGCACGGTTACCGTTTACATTTGTGTTGTGGTGGGTGGGGCCCACTTAGTGACGTCTGGTAGAAATTGGCACCTGCCCAGTTTGTTAGCGAAGTGACATGAAACTGACGTGACAAAGGAGATAAAGAGGAAATTAAATGTCTTTTTTGCCCTCCTCCATATTTTCGTTTGTAGGAGATGGCATTTTGACATGTAAAATTACAAAAAAACCATTTTGTTTTGTGCTTTATCTTTGAAATTGTAAGGTTGTGTTTACTTAAAAAAACTTTAGGTTTGAAACCAACAACGACAAAGTCAGATCAATCGACAAGGAAGAGAACCAACAGAGGTCGATTCTCTCGGGCAAGAACTGAGGTGAAGATGCTCTTTGCTTAGGGGAGAAAGAGAACAATCATCACTCCATCTAAGTAATCATTCTTGCTCTTAGGGTTTCCTTAGTTTCATTTGTGAAGCAAAGAGGAGAGGAAGAACTCATAGGGCTTTTGTTGGTGCAGATCAATCGAAGGAATCAGAGGACGTCTTGACTTAACTATTATTTTCGACAGTAAGGGTAAGCGTTTTAGTATATGATTTTGTAGTCGATTTACTTTTACTATTCTTGTTATGATTTTTCTTGAAGATGATGTTGATCAACATTATAGTGGTTTTGTAGAGGTTGTTGTTGGTAATGTTGGTTGTTGAAAATGGTGAGTTAGTTTGTTGTAGAAAGAATGTGATGAGTTAGTTTCTTGATTTTAAACATTCTGTGGTTTTTTTTTTGCTAAGGCATTGACGATCTCTGTTAGAGGCTCTGAGAATTATCGACTTAGGCTGAATTTCTAGACTATTTTATTCTTGTTCAGCGACTTTTATATGTTATTTGGGTTCTTTTGTTTTCGGTTTGGGGGCCAACTGGTGTAGTTCTTGTCGGGGTTTCGACAAGGGCAATACGCGCAATCCGGATGGTCAAGTGACAAGTAGGAAGTCATACTCTTATTTTAGGTTTGAATTTAGTGGTATATCTATGTTTTCTTATTCTCTAAACTTAGATATGATGTTGGATGAAGGGTATGGTTCTTGTGTTTCTTATTCTTGTCTTAGTTTATGGATGAAACCTAGTGAACATGGGCGTTTTGAAGACATTGGGGACTTGTACATATTTGGATACACTTGTTGTATCCCCCAATTATTTGTAAATTTTTTTTTTTTGATAAATAGATAGGCTAAAGAGGAAGTCAATACCTTCAAAAAAAGTCAATTAGTTAATAATGGCTAGTTAGTTCCAACATAAGTTAATCTAAACAGATGAACTAGTACCAAAACATGATGTAGAAAAAAATATTCAAGTTATCACAATAGGAAAAACAATAAATCCTACCTCTGACAACGTCTCGAATTTCTTTATGAAGCGGGATATCACCGTGATCCATAAATTGTCATCTTGTTTTGTGATGTAAAAAAAACTAGCCTTGCATCTTCAATCAGTTCAAGAAAATTATCGATCAGTCATGAATAATTTCCTAAAGGAAAATGAACAATCCAATGTCTCCAACAAAAAATGAAAAAAGAAAAAGAATTGAGCCCTTCCAAGTAGAGCAAGAGAGTAACTATTTTGTTTGTTATGGTTACTTTCACGCAAGGAACAAGTTGTGGAAGATTTGCCACCTTAGCAGAAAAATTAGCATGGTTGATGCCAAGGTAAAGAGAGATCTCCTACGAGATGGTTGCAAACCACCTGCAATTCGTAAATGGCATAGATAAGATGAATTACAATGAAAAGATCCACTATGAGCTTGAACCCAACCTTGGTAGTGTAAAATCCATTTAAAAGCTTATTTGAGAAAACGTTACTTGCATAAAATAAAATTAATGCTCGATCATATGCTCTTCAATTTGACCCTAGCCTCTCTGAATTTGCATTATCTTTGTTATTGTTATGGCATTATGAATGAAACCCAGTGAACTAGCATTTTGATGGTCTAGAGTTGAATATGTAAAATTTTGTTCAGGGTTTAAGGTTTGTGTTCCTTATTGTTATGCTTTATTGTTTGATTGATCAAAAGAGTCATGAGTATTGAGGTTCAACATCAGGTTACATTTCATGGTTGTTCCCTTATTAATGATTTTCATTATTGACGATGATGTTAATGGAGGTTATGCAGCCTTGCTCTTACTTTTTGGGGTTATTCTCAATCTAATTTGACGTTCTTTATGTAATTTACGGTTATGCATGTGGGCTTCATTTTTTTTCACACCCAGGTTATGGCTGGCAAGGGCAAGAAATGGTACATTGTATTCAGCGGGCGGGAAACAGGTGTGTTCGAGACATGGGAGGAATGTTGTTGGTCTATAGATAGGTACAAGGGTTGTAGCTATAGATCTTGTGCAACCAAAGAAGAGGCAATTGCAGCCTTCGAGAGATCACAAGCAGTAAGGTCAAAATTTAGCGGCAATGACTCTACCTCTCGAATGAACGATGCCACTCCTCAGCGACGAATGTGTCTCGTTGCATGGGGATGCTGTGGAGGAATGTCGTGATTTAGCTTATGTTAACTTTTTTTTATTTAGTATATGTATGCTTAATGTGTTGACATGTGATTGACTAAAACTGCAAACCTCGCTTTTATTTTTAATTCTACGGTTTAGTTGTGCACTGAACAGACTTAGATAATTTGCTCTTTGATTCTTCTGTTTTGTTGGGTTTCCCCGTCTTATTTTTCCTTTTTTCTACAGAAAGTCCCAAATCACTTGACTCATACCTGTGATATGATTGTTATTTTGACATGTTTTAACATTAGTTTTGAATCAACATTACATATATCTCTGCAATTTAGTAGATGTCCAGCAGATTTGGTTTCTGCACATTTTTGTTCTTCCACAAGATTTGGTGTTGCTCTGATGGGCATTCTAAAACCTTATCTTTCCTTCTTTGTTTCTCCTGAAGCTTCATAGAGGAATCAATTCCAATAAAAGGAACGAACTAATAACATCTCTGTTGCTCTCATATACAGATGGAATGTGGTATATATCCGACTTCCTTGTTTGAAGTCCTTTTTAATTGGATTTATCTATTTTCTTAAACTTTTATCAGTAAGGGTTGATCTATGTTGTCCTCATTTACAAACTTCACTCCATTGAGAACAAAATAAATAAAATGGAAAAATATGGCTTTTAAGCAATTGCAACTGTCCTTGAGGGTACCATGAGAGTGAAGGGCAAAGTTCCAAAGTTATATATATGCTTTGTTGACAATTAGAAGCTTTCACTTTTACTTAACCACATGTGATCCCAAAATAGTCAAAATGGTAAGCAAACTTAGCTAAATGTTTAAAAAGACTTAGACCACATCATACTAGACCATACCATACCATATCATAGTAGATATACCAAAGTTCATGACACTACCAATAAAAAAAATCAACAAAAAGAGAAAATGAACCAAAGATTATATTTCTAGTGAGCCGGACCCTTGGGTCGCAGTATGGTTAGTCGATCCCATATCATTTGGCTGTTGAAACTGCATTTTCAGTTGCCTAACTTTGTCTTCAAGGGCTCCTAGGCGTGTTTCCACCACACTACCGTTCTGAACTAGATTGACATTTTCTTCTTCATTGACTACAATTAACAAAGGATTAAAAATTAAAAAGAGAATTAAGCACAATACACAAAAATAAAATCAAATAATCACAAATAAAGATAGGTAGGAATTACTTTGATGCGATCAAAAAAGTCGAAATCAAGCCTCCTAGTCCGAGGGACCTCTCGACCCATGAAACTCGCATGGAGGTCAGCGAGAGCTTGCCTGCATCCCCTTAAGTTTGAATCACCAACTTCACCTCTTTGAGTCTTCGCATTGTGATAGCTATCATTGTCAATGAAAATGTGGGTCGACGGGGTATTAGGAGGGACAACATGCATTGCTTAACCCAGTTTTTGCATTCGGGAACTCGAGTGGAGAGAGGGTTGCCCTCTAGCTAACTTTCCCTTTAAGGACCTACCAGTTGGGGTGGCCATCCTCGTCTTCGACGAAGCAGTGGGGTTTAAGGACTAACCTTTTTATGGTGTGCACTTCACCATTATGTAAACACCATGCTTCCCCCTTCAAAATAGCCTCACAAACACCAATGAAATAAAAATATGGGATGGAAAAGCATGGCAGTTCATAAAATTGCAGCGTTGTCCTAGATATCCCATGTAATATAGGATGATAGCATTAGTAGTAGTAGTAGTAGTAGTAGTAGTAGTAGTAGTAGTAGTAGTAGTAGTAGTAGTAGTAGTAGTAGTAGTAGTAGTAGTAGTAGTAGTAGTAGTAGTAGTTTTAGTAGTAGTATTAGTAGTAGTATATTATATGTTGACATGAAGTGAGTAGTATTTTATATGCTTTTGATGAAAAACAAGTTGTTGAGGATCGACATTGATGAAGAACAAGAAACCAAGCCTTCAAAGGTTGTCTCGTTCGATCAATGTCGATCTTCAACGCACAAGCAAAAAAGTTCATGCCAACATTTAACATTTACTGTACTGTTGTTGTTTCACTGTGCTTACTTGCTACTACTACTACTACTACTACTACTACTACTACTACTACTACTACTACTACTACTACTCCCATGAGTACCATAGTTGTTCTTGGTCATTACTTTAAGTTTTAGCTTCCTCAAACTTTTTGCACTCCCATTGCATATTTGCCCACAATTACATAGTCAACTACAACAACAAAGTGTTAATCCTAAATTAGTTGAGAATTTTGAGATCGGCTAAATGGATCAAACTCTTCCGCTAAGTTAGTTATATTTACCCAGGAAGTGCTCAAGTTTTTTGACAAAGAAAGTTGCCTCTTGACCCTAGGTCATTTACCATTTCCAAGTTCATCCAAAGTTCAAGCATTGGAAAACTTAAAAGTGAGATAAATGCACTGCTTTCAAAAGCTATGCAATGCGACATGAGAACCCAAGAGAAAAGTAGATGGAGATTGTTATAAAAGGACAATTTTGATTTATGGTTCATGGGATTTGTGAATTTCCTTCTAGTTTCAAGCATCTCCAACAACCAATTTCTCAGTCTTTAAATTTACGAGGTAGTTGATTTATTCACTTAAAATGTCTCATTTAATGTTTTTGTACAAAGAAGGGCATTAGGAACCATATATTTCTTGCATCTACAAGTCGGAAGATAAATTTCCTAACAAATTTCCTTTTAGCTTTCAAGACCCATAAAAATCAATGATCAAACATCCTAAATCCTAATACAAAGAATGCATGATTCCACTCCTTTACTTAGTATGTGTATATATATATAAACAAAAAACAATTACAACTATAAAATATAAAAAATGGCAGCTAAACTCATAACCCATATTGCTCCTATCGAAAACTGGTAAGTTATGTACAGACCAGGCCAAAAAGATTCCTTGAGTTTAAAACCACCCAAGACAAAACTAATCAAATTGCAAGTCCACATCAGATACATTCCTCCCAATTCATGCAGACGAAACCACTGCCAATTGCCAATTCATTCCCTGTTATGGTTGCATGAGGAATCATGGTACTACCACATACACAAACATCAACACAAATTGATTCCCACATTACACACTAGAGCCGCAACTAAATCCCAGTTATGGTCGCATGAGGGAGTCATGTCACTCACGCATAAGCATTTTCAAAACCATTGCACAAACATAATAAAAACACATCCATATCCACATGCCAGAAATGTATGAGTTACGGTAGTATTGGAAAAGGTCGGGCGCAATACCTTGTTACCAAGGCAATGCCTCCCCCGACCTTCATTCCGCCACTAACCAAGAAACCATACGCATCGTCAACTTGTGAGCTCACTGGTTGAAAACTTAGCATGCAAAAACTAATGGATAACCTAAGTTTCCCTCTAAATTCATCCAGTGAAGCCTCAACAACAAATGAGTATGTTAATCAATGCGCAAGACCATATTAACTCCTCTGTGCCAACAACCTAACGTACATTTCACATTCAATGTTGTACACCATTAATGACCTAACACTTCACATACCAATGAAGTACATTAAAAAAATGAAAACACAAAGGGTTTACCGATTTGGTCGATGCTTAGTCCTAAGCAACTTAGATGGAGTGACGATTGTTCTCTTTCACCCCTAAGCAAAGAGCATCTTCACCTCAATTCTTGCCCGAGAGAATCGACCTCCGTTAGAAGGAATTTCTCTTCCTTGTCGATTGATCTGGCTCTGTTGTTGCTGGTTTCGAACCTATTTTTTTTTAAAAGTAAACATAACCTTACTGTTTCAAAGATAAAGCACAAAACAAAAGCGTTTTTTTTTTTTTGTAATTTTACATGTCAAAAGGCCACCTCCCACAAACGAAAATATGGAGGAGGGCAAAAAAGACATTTCGTCTCCTCTTTATCTCCTTTGTCGCGTCCGCTTCATGTCACTTCGCTGACAAACCGGGCAGGCACCAGTTTCTACCAGACGTCACTCAATGGGCCTCACCCGCCACAACACAAATTAAATGGTAACTGTGCTCTCCGTCCACGTCAAACACAACAAACGTTTCCATCCATGGAGTGGACCCCACTTTAACAAAAGGTAAGCCACCTACGACATGTATAGATTGTATGTCACCCATAATGTTATATTATCAGTTCCCATTTATTTTTCCTTAGTCCTTTTACTACCTTATACCCTTAATAATCTCTCAACCAGACATAAAATTGTTAGAAAATTTAATAATACATTGGGGCCACACATGTAATATATAAAATGTTTCACACCATTATTAAGTTAACCTAAGTTAAAGTGATTTATTAATGTATAATGTTAATGACAACTCAATGAGGGATGGAGTTGACATATCACACAATAACTACCCAGCCACTTATTAATTGGATTATGGTCTCCAATTTGTAGTTCGCTGTGTGTTTTCTCTATCTCCGTCAAGAGAACTAGTTAAAATATAACTACAATTGGAAGACCTGATTCGGCTCGATCATTGTGTCTCCAATGAAGAATCCAAGTATTTATCATCTTACATCTTCGGGGCTTTATATTTCTTACGTGATTTATGATAAATAGTGATTAGAAATCATAGATCTAAACCTTACAAAAACCCCTTGTAAAATCAATCATAAATCACTGACTATGTACATTATACATACACCAAACTAATTGAAAATTTTTTTTTTCCAAATCCAAATTAATGCAGCACCACCCTTACCTACCTTGTTCAATAAACTGAAGTAGGGTTTGTACAAATCAAAGATGAAGACACCATTCACGCAAATCAAATCACCAGGTAGAGGCATCCATGACGTATGAAAAAAGGTTTGAAATGTCTCTCAAAATTAATATCGGCGTGCCACACTATGTGGGTCGACGCGTGGCATCTCATGTTCGATTGGTAGACGCAATCCTGTCTTTTTCTATTTCTCATTGTTCCTCTTGGCCCAACCCACACAACTGTTGGGTACGCCTCGAAGTGCACACAATTGTAGATATGCTCGTCTCGGAGCACATCCAACGTGCATTGGCATGCGTATGTCATTTGACGTCTTAACTGGCGTAAAACGTATTCACGGCACTCAAAAACTCCATTTCCCGCTCTTTTGATTGAAAAAAGAAATCAACAAGTGATACGCTATCAAAAAATAGTATCAAGTATAACGTTTTAATGAGATTGCTTTGCTCTGGGCCGATGGATTACATCTTGGGATTTACACTACCATATCAAATTCCGTTCAACTCCCTATTTAATTCCTGGTCAACTAAAATGTGAAATGATAGAGAAGCTATCAATTCATCTTATATCAGGCGCTCTTGGGGTCCGACTACATACCAATTTTTCCACAACAAATTAATGCAAGCCTTGCGAGAGAAAAGATGCACAGGGACCAATTACAAGTTGATTTGAGTGACACTAAATAAAAAAGAATTGAATTGTCAAAGTTTTTTTAGCAAACAATAAATCTACTTTGACTAATGAGCTCGAATTCATAATTTTTTTTAATTTTTACAAATATTTAAAAGGTATCTAAAGAATTTTACGAGTTAAAAAAAGGGCACGGCTAAAGGCACCCCAAAATGCTTGGGTGTCTCACATAAAATACGTGTAAATTGAGGTGCCCTCGTAAAAAATTGAGGTGCCTATAGCGCGACCCCAAAAAAATTAAGTTAGTTTAATTATAAGTAAAAAAAATTAGGAACTTGATCCTCTTGAAATAATGTTTCAATTTTGAGTCTCATAGATTTCGTATTAAATATATATGTTTATATGTGCATGAGAATTGACTAATCAGCGTAATTGATCGGATACCATGCATATAAGAAAAAGGCAAGATCGATGTTGGAATCCGTAAGATTTCACATCTCGATTAGTAAACGCACGTCTCAATGTCCAACGGGACTCTTAAATTGCAAAAAGTGTCAAGCTGTCAGCTAATTACTTCAAAAGTGCGTCCACGCATAAAGAAGTGCTATAATGACAATGAATATATCACACCGTAAGACACATTGATTTATTAGAGCTTTTCATGTATGCATCGAATTATGTATAATATGCAGTTCGGGGCTGCATGGACGATTTCTGTAAGCTAATGTTTATTGTGATGTGACATTGAGTTTTCATTCTAGTTTTTTCTCGAAATTAAAAAATTGCCGAGTCATCAGGTTCAAATAAATTCAAAACTTAAAGTTGATAGCTTAGGCGACGCAGAGACGGGGCCAAACGTCAGAGGATATGGTGCACCTAAATGAGTCGACTAGAGTCGACCACAACCGTATATCCCTCTCTGTACGACTCCGCGAGTACCGACCGAACAAACACCACTCCTCCAAACTCCTGTCCCACCATGTGAAGTACTAGCAAGCAAGCAAGCAAGCAAAGCGAGGCCTCAGTTCAAAATTGAAGTGGGCCCCACCACCCCTCACCTCGTCCCTTTCCCACCTCCTCGCACGTGCCACTCAACACTCCTTCGCACGTGCCCCTCCTCCCGGTCTCCCTTTCAAACTTCAAAACCATTCTTGCTTTAAAAAGTAGTAAAAAATAAATAATTAGTTATTCAACGTTTTTAATTTTTTTTTTTTAAAACAAAACAAAACCTCTCCGCACCTCTGTCTGTAAGAGAAGAAAGTAGTAGAAGAAGAAACACTTCTCTCCCTCTCCCTCTCCCTCTCTTTCTCTCTGTCTCTTTCAATCTCCAAATCAGTTTTTCAATAAATAAATCTCTCTCTCCCTCGGCAGATCGTGGATTGTCGAGGACGATCTCGTACGATCCGACGGACCGAAAACAGAATCATCGAAGATGAACGCAGTGGGGAGACAGATGAGATCTGGCTCGTCGACCGTCCATCACCAGAGGCAATACTCCGACAACTTCCTCGACTCCTCATCATCCAACGGCCGATGGCTTCAATCCAACGGTCTCCAGCACCTACACTCATCAACCACCGCCCTCCCCGGATTCCAGGTTCCAACACCCACCCCAACCATCTCTTCAGAATCTCCTTTTTCACAATCTCGATGCGCAGATCGCGCTTTCTCGATGTGCATTTCGTGAGTTGGTTTCTTTTTGTGTTGCATCTTGTGCAGGACTATGGGTTTTTCGGCGGAGGTGGAGGAGGGGCGAGGATGTTTCGGAACGCGGGGAGGGGCGGGAATGGAGGGAGCGAGCTGTTTTCGGAGCCGTCGACGCCGCCGGTGTGCTCGCGGTCGTCGAGCCAGAGGAAGATCGCTGATGATCAAGTGTCGCCGAATGAGCTCAGCCCGGGGATACTGGATCTGCATTCACTTGACACTGAATTGCTTCCGGAGGTCACTCTTTCTTTAGTTTATGCCGTTTGAACGTAGTCATAGTATTAGTTTTTTGGAGGTTTGAATCTATAAATGCTTGATTTGATGTTCTTATAAGGATTCCTTGTTTTCGCGGTAACTACATCATTTTCCTTCGACATTTGGGTTAGTGGTAAGGGCTCGCTCTTAGCCCTTTTGGGATTAGTCAGGCCTTAATCAGGAAGGGCCGAGGTGGTTCGGACGCCCAATCATCAATGTTTAGGTTTTCTTGGGGTCCAAATGCCTATTTTTTCATTTAAAGTTTCTTCATTTGAGGAATTAGCTTTACCTATGGTTTGGTAGGGTGTTGCTTTTGATCCAATTGATATGATACCGTAGCGGCGCGGCTTTCATTCCATTTCTGAATGTAACAATTTGTTGGTGAAAATTGAGGGGGTTTTGGTGTGGATTTCTTTGATGAATGTTAATTAGATCTTGACTGGATTGAGTGCTAGTCTAATTTTTTTTCATTTTTTTTTTTTTTTGCGTGCGTGGTATGTACAGATGAGTCATGTTCCGGCACCATATGACGGTACTTCATTCTATCCAACTGCCAGAGGCAGGAGCTTTGATGACTCTGAGCAATTTCTCACTAATAAAGCAAATGTGAGGAGTCGTGGTCTGCCGGATAACAATCTTCTCAAGAGCTTCTCTACAGATAAAGATAAATCCGCTGTTGCCAAAATCAAAGTCGTGGTATGTTATGTTCCAAGTTTAATTCCTTCTTGCAGGATTAATTGTAAATGACTTTTTTTTGTCTAAATTAAATTTTGATTTGTTATTTGAGGCACGGTCGCATTTGTGGTCATAATCACTCAGGTCTGGTCCGTGAATTGCTTCTCAATGTGATGTTCTCATTGGGACAAAGCAGCCTCCTATATATATTTTTTTTAAGTGATATAAATATGATGAGTTGAATGCAGGTGCGCAAGAGACCGCTGAATAAGAAGGAACTAGGAAGAAAAGAGGAAGACATCGTTACAATAGAGCCAAACTCCAATTCGCTAACCGTTCATGAGACGAAACAGAAGGTGATTTTATATATATGTTTCCTTGACTTTATTGCTGATCTGCATTTCATCTTCACCTTGTTGATCCATTAATACTTATTTTTTGGGCTATTACCGTATCTTCTGACCATGTTACCTTGTTCCAATTATAGTTTTTTGAGATCTTCCCTTTACTGGTGCCCTTGTGCTTAATGAAACTATTCTGGGCCTAATTGTGATTTTTATTGCGCTATATTTGAAGATAATGAAGTCATTCCTGTCCCAATATCCTTTTTTTGTGTGAGAAGAACCATGCCTGACCTAGTATTAAATTCTGCTTTCTTACAGCGCAATCATCATGTAGTTTTTATTTATTCTCTATTTGGATGAAAATGTTTCCTGGTCATCAACAACCACTTAAATAAGTCATTACAATGCAGCTTAACATAATTGCTTTCTGGTGTATTGTGTATTTGTAGAATTCTTTGTCCGGCAGTGATTGATATGTAAATTCTTGTTTTTGTTTGATTTGAAATTGAAAGTGTCAGCACAAATGGTCTAATAGAGGGAAGCAACAATACTAGAAACTTTAAGAGCTATTAATTCTTAGATGATGTTCAGTATGGCATTCAAAAAATGCTGCCTGGTTTTTGCACTTTCTACTTATGGAGTTATTGAATTTTAAAAAACACGGAATAATATTTTTTGAGTTTTTTTCCGACTGTCTACTCTTCTTTATTAGTTTGAAAACCCCAAACTCAATTTTGTAAATATTCACACACAAGCTTTAAATTCAAATTTTTGCTCTTCAGCCTTGTCAATTACTTTTCGAAATAGTAAACTATTCTGATGCTAATTGCCAAGTCAAAGGCAGCACTAATTCAGAATTATTAAAAATTAGGATTAACATCTTATGAATTGTTGATTTCATTCAAATTTCTGATTAACAAGATGCTTTTAGAAAGTGTATGTGAGTTTATTTCATTCTCTCATTTTATATAGCAGTACAACAACAACAACAACAACACAAAGCCTCAATCCCAAATTTCTTGGGGTCGGCTCGTTTGATATAGCAGTATTGGAAATATTTATATATTCTTTTTATTGTTGCAATCTTGAAAAAAATTCCACTTCTAAGTTTTATACTCTGAGATTTGTATATTTAAATGGATTGGTCATGAGAACAAATGCTTTTGGGATCTGTAGGTCCTTAGTTCTTTCTTTGAGCAGAATGGATATTTGTTATTTATTGGTCTTGATACTTCTTGACATTTTGCAATGAGATACATTTATATGTGATTGAATAATTCTACGTAAGAATAAAATATTGAGAAAGGAAAACCTTTTTATGACTATGATACGTTTATTAATGTCTCAAGGTCATGCATTCTACTTGTGGGCTTCCCAGTATACCAGTCCTTGATATTAGAAAACAATTTTTCCCTCTTTTGAGAAAGGATTGCTTTGAACATTCTGAAATTGCAGTTTCCTACTGGTGTCAAAGTATAGTGTCTAGATAAACCTCAATCTACCTGTCTTTTGTCTCCTTCCTTTTCCTTTTGAGAAAGATCGTTATAAAAATTCTCTTGTATTTGTGATGGTTGAATTAAATTTGAATTCTGAATTCCATGCGACATGCGGTGGAATTTGCACAGGTTTTACTCTTGCATTTCTGAGGCAGGATATTAGGATATTATTATATGTGTGTGCGTGTGTTTTTTTTTTTTTACAAACTTGCATTTATCCTTTGGCTCTTCATTCTTTTATTTTGGAACCTCAAGTTCTATACAAAGTACAGGTTATTGGGTGCATTAAGACCTGCAAAAATATTAGCACCTTAGAAATTTTGCAAAAATTTATCCCATACAAGATTGTGTCTCTGCTCCCTGCTTTTTGCCTCCATTAGGGGGCATACATCTTTATTTTGTTGAGCATCAGTTGAAAACCATGGAAATCATCAGGGTTCTCAAGAAAATAGAAAACTATAAAGAATGCTTTTCCTTGGTATCAATTAAAGGGTCGTCAATGAGTGTTGTAAGCTACTATGCTTGTAGCTATTGGAAGGTTTGCTTCCTTTCCGACCTTGTAGTTTGTATCAACAAAAGTAAATCAGCTGGTTTTTGTGGACAGGAGATCTTAAGTTAGTTTGAGAAGAGTCCAATCTGGTAGCATCAATGTGTACAGCTTTTTGTTATTAAGCCAGTCACTATTTCCTATAATCTAGTATATTGGGTTGGGCTAACATCTGCTTGGTTGTGGTTGGGTTAATTGTGTACAATGTTTTATATGAAGTGTATATGCATACATCCTTCCATTATTTTTGTTTCTTTCTAATTAGAAGAAGATATTTGAAGTCATGTTCTTGGAATTCTTAACTTGGCATACTGTATTTTAATTTTAGCAGACTTTATCTAGGGCTCATAGACCTTGATAAAGGACTTTCCTTCTAGATAAAATCCTAATCTAGTTAGAACCATAGTTTCTTTAGATATTCACCTTGCCTGCACAATTGGTCCAACAACTTGTTCC
This sequence comes from Stephania cephalantha, assembly GCA_039657325.1. NCBI lineage: Eukaryota > Viridiplantae > Streptophyta > Magnoliopsida > Ranunculales > Menispermaceae > Stephania > Stephania cephalantha. The sequence goes on along the minus strand of CM077569.1, from coordinate 46,322,158 downwards.
AGTTCCATTACCTGTTCGGTTGTACTGTAAATTGTAATTTCTTCTGAGAGCTAAGTCAGCTCAGATGAATGATTTTCAGAATAACTTGGGATATTTAAATTCTTAAATCTTCATTTTTTTTTTGTAGGTCGATCTGACAGAGTATGTCGAAAAACATGAATTTGTTTTTGATGCAGTGCTGGATGAGGAGGTTTCAAATGATGAAGTGAGTGTAACAAAAAGAACTCCAAGATGTTATTTTATATACCAAGTTGACAGTTATTTGTTAATGTCAGTAATTCTTTTTGATTTCTAGGTTTATCGTGAAACAGTGGAGCCTGTTGTTCCAGCAATATTTCAGAGGACCAAAGCAACTTGTTTTGCATATGGACAGACAGGCAAGTGATTGAGTTTCATGGAGTTGGAAATGTTGAGACACTATTGAGATTCTTTATGAATTGCTATGCCCAATCAATTGTATGATTTTTGTTAATTATGGTTCACTTTTGAAAAGACATGATGACGTGCTATTTATTGTTGTGGTGATTGCAAATCCATGCCTTTTCTTACAGCAATCGTGTTTTGTGTTGTGATCTTTGGCCTTTGGTTTCAATTTGCTTAAGTACATGACTTTTCTTTTTCTTGCTCTTGCTCTTGCTCTATTACTCTACATTCTCTTAATGGCAGGACTATTACTCATGAACTAGAACTTTCGTTTTCTCATTTATTTTATTCTTTTCTTTTCTTTGCTCGTTAATGGGACCAAGCACTGCAAACTTTTTTTTTTTTACATAAAATGAACGTAGCGAGAAATGAGGATGCTTAGGTGCTTTTCATTTATTTATTTATTTATTTTTCTGGAAACTCCATTGTCTACTTGTCTTTATTTGTTGCTGACTTTTTTGGCTGCAGTATTGAGATAGTGTGCTAATTACACTATATTGTAAGAATTCTGGTTGCAATACTTGATTCTAGTCTATGTTTTCATTTTTATTCTCATTTTTTTAACTTGAAATTCCTTTTTAATTTTGAGTGTGTGTGTGTATGTGTGCATATGATGATGATGACAACGGCGATGTGTGAGATACAATGAATAATACCACTTTTTTATTACTGTGTTGGAACCAACAACCTGTAATGCTCTGTAATACTATGAACACAACAAATTTAATGTTATCATGTAATTAATAACAAAAACTAAACTACAAAGAAATTTAGAAATTTAGTAAATTCCTACATGGAGGATTGTAATTGACTAATTTCTACAATGTCTCGCGACAAAAATTTCTTCAATTTGGTGACTGAATTAGACAAAGATCTATCCTAGGTATACAACCGGGAAACTTTTTGAATAAAAAGAAATCATCCGATTCAAAGTTCTCTCAAACTGATTTATTTCTCTCCCACAGAAATGGGTATTTATGAAGCATTGAAATTATCTTTAATTAATCTTGCAAAGGACATTATATACATCCCAAGGCCTAAGGCCACCATTCTTTGGTTATAACTTATAACTAACATATTAAACATAAATTATTTTATGTTCCGCACCACTTCATATTGTGAATTGGGCTCCGCCAAATAGATAACTTATCAATGCAAGTGAGTGTGTTTCCATATAAAAAAGCCCTTTTGCCTTTTCTTAATAGTCGATGTAGGACTAATGGTTTTCCATTCAAACAACAAAAATACTTAATTGTTCAACATACTGCTCTTGGCATGGTTAGGTTTTTAGGCATATTTGACGTTTGAGAATTTTGAATATTTAAAGTTATTTTTCTATAATATTGACTTCAGCATCTTACCATATGGCATCTATCATCTATGTGTTTTTTTTAGGTACATGTTATCTGTGTTTATTTAACTTCCTGACTGAAACCTTATTAGCCACTTGTATTTGGTTATCTATAAAAATTGGTATGCACAGTATTGCTGGGGCTTTCTTGCTGTGCTGTTGGTCAATAAACCTTCAGTGACAGTAATTGCAAACTTTTTCGTCTTTCTATAATATTTTGCACTTATTATAAGTATTTTCTTAACAGCAGTGATTAGTCTTTGCAGAGGTCTTACAGTTGTGAATTTATGGACCTTTGTGTGTGTGTATTCCTTCTATTTGTTACATCTGTCTGTCTTTTTCTTTTCCATAGCGTTTATTCTAAATCAAGCTTGCATTGACTATATATGCCATTCAGGGAGTGGGAAAACTTACACCATGCAGCCACTGCCCCTCAAAGCATCTCAGGATATACTGAGATTAATGCATCATACATATCGCAACCAAGGTTTCCAGTTGTTTGTTAGTTTCTTTGAGATATATGGAGGGAAACTTTTTGATCTCCTCAATGAGAGAAGGTTGGTTTTAATGTCATTTTTTAGTTACCAAGTGTTGCAGTCTTTGGATGTTCATTTACCTGATCAATTGCTCATCTTTGCAGAAAACTTTGCATGAGAGAGGATGGTAAACAACAAGTTTGCATTGTTGGTCTACAAGAGTATCGAGTTTCAAGTGTGGACCTAATAAGGGACCTAATTGAGAAAGGGAATGCTACTAGGAGTACAGGCACAACCGGCGCAAATGAGGAATCCTCTAGGTCACATGCCATACTTCAGCTGGCTATTAAGAAGTCAGCTGATGGCAGTGAGTCCAAACCTGCCCGGGTTGTTGGCAAGCTTTCTTTCATAGATCTTGCTGGTAGTGAACGTGGTGCAGATACCACAGATAATGATAAACAAACAAGGTATGGGTTACTTTGGCTCTGCCTTCCAACTATTGTTTGCATCCAAACAAATTAACTATCGTGTTATTAAATATTAAATATATGCAGATGCGGATTGATAATTAACCTTTGCTGTTTGATGATGCAGGATGGAAGGGGCTGAGATTAATAAAAGTTTGCTTGCATTGAAGGAATGCATTAGAGCACTAGACAGTGACCAAGGTCATATTCCTTTCAGAGGGAGTAAACTAACAGAAGTTCTTCGGGATTCTTTTGTTGGTGATTCACGCACTGTCATGATCTCTTGCATTTCACCGAACTCTGGATCATGTGAACATACTCTGAACACGTTGAGATATGCTGATAGGTTAGGCGGTTTTGCATTTTACGCTGATTTGCAGTTTTCTTGATTTCTCTTTTTTAGATTTCATTTTCCCTGGGCTAACGTAGTCTTACTACAGGGTGAAGAGTCTTTCAAAGGGTGGTAATAATGCAAAGAAGGATCCTCTTTTGGCAACTTTGAACATACGGGAGTCAACCACTGTTCCCCTTTCTTCAGTATTGCCAACTTCATCCACCATGGAGGCTACAATGATGGATGCTCCCATTGAGCACAGCAGGTTTGGGTGGATTAAACAAATGGAGAGTGAAAGTTCTCTACCATATAACATTGATCGTGTATCCAGTGGAAGAGAAGAGGATTTCGATTTTTCAGAAGAGTTCTACGAGCCTGAGAAGCCATCATGGAAGAAGAATGTGAAGCAGGAGGCCTTTCACATTCCACCAAAGGAAGATAAGATAAGGAAAGCTGAGCCCCAAACAAAATGGAAGGACATGGCAGATTTTGATGGCAGCTTAGATCCAGAGCAAGATTTAAATGCTCTTCTGAAGGTAACTGCATTTCCCGACGATGAGAATTATATTCTATTCTCTTATCAGTCTGTAATTTGGTTTTCTTCTATCAGGAGGAAGAAGATCTTGTAAGTGCTCATCGGAAAACAGTGGAGGAGACAATTGACATTGTAAAAGAGGTTAGTGGTGCTTCCTGATATCCATGAAATATCCTTGGATTTAGCTTGACATATTTGATTTTGTTATGTAGGAAATGAAGCTGTTGGTTGAAGCAGATCAGCCAGGAAACCAGCTTGATGACTACATCTCAAAATTGAATACGATTCTTTCCCATAAAGCCGCCGGCATTCTGCAATTGCAGAATCGCCTTGCTTCATTCCAGAGGCGCTTGAATGAACACAACGTTTTGGTAACTTCTGGTCACTGATTTAATACCATCAGATCTGCTTTTGTGTGCTGTTGCGGTGATGGTTATCATTCAGGTATCTTCCTTCATAGATGTTCACCAATGACAGCACGGGTGATGTTCATCCCACCCTCTCGTAACCTCTGACACAGCTGGGAATCATATTTTACAAGGCTGTCGATTGAAGTTAAATCTGGGGGTTCTGTAAGATTACATTTGATGAGAGTTCATTGTGTTTTATTGGGAGGACCTCCCTCTCTGCATGTGATTTCAAGATTGTTCTTCTTGTCTTTGTTTTCCATCTCTTAATTTCCTGTTATGATATGTTGTGTAATGTTGCATTATATTTTTTGAAGTTCTGCAACAATGTAATTGGTTGATAAAAGCAAGTATCAAGGTTCGGATGATACGGATTCTTCTTGGTTTACAAATCTCATTTTTATCTTTTATGTTCGATTGGATATCACTATTCTGCAAGTTCATTGGGGCCTATGTATATATTAGGCTACCTAATGATTTTTCTCTCCTTATTTAGCGGCGAGACCGATGGGATTCATCGGGCAACTCTCTTTGCTACAAGCTGCTGGTGCCTATGGCCGATTCGCAATAGAGCTGTCTTGGGGAAGGAGGATTATTTTGTCCATACAATGGATGAAGGGAATGACTTTTGAGGCTTTCAACAAGCTCAATCTGATGGGCAAGGTGAACTCCTCCCTCGGATAGGTAAACCCTACAAACAGGTCATTCAAATTATGTGTTTATTGCTTGCTAATATTTGGTTAATATTGAAGAATTTGAATACAATTAGAACTTTAGAGGAGAGTGAGTGACAACACGTACTTATATATAGTTGTAATTCTCATTCTCTTAGCGTTTATTGTCAATGGATCAAAATCACGAGTATGCGACCCGACTTTTGATGTAGAGAGAATCAAAGGAGAAGAGGAGAAGAACAAACCAACGAGGAAGATAAACATATAAACACCTAATCAAGGGTTTCACAACTCAATTCCTTAATTCATTGATAAAAACTTACTATTATGGTGTCTTTTACAACTTTTTATACTAAAACATAAAAAACCTTCTTACTGTTGTGAATCGAGTTGGAACTTGCTAAAAACTAGAGAAGGAAAGTATAAGATTAAAAACTTCTACTACTACAAACTACTACAAAGGAGAAAGAAGAAATGAGAGAGTTGGAATGAGAAGTTTTTCATTCAACTTGGTGTGGTTTTACAACGAGGTTGACACCCTTTATATAGGCCATTTGGTGATGATGATAAATGTACTTAGACAACGTGTACAAGTAACACATACACCACATGTCATACAACACATTACAATTAATTTAACAATACATGAAAAAGTTGGTGTACATTGGAGATGGTTACAAGTAACATTACAATGCATAGACAAGTGAGGGTACCATTAGTGAGAAATATAAGTTACATGACTACACAACATGCATGATCATCCATACTTCACAACACTCCCCTTGGATGACACTTGCTTAGAGAATGTGCCTCGTTAAAACTTCTACTAGAAAAAACTTTGTGGGAAAAAATATAGTAAGAGAAAAAAGTACACATAAATCTTAAGATGAGTATAATATTGTTAGGACTGCCTAATTGAAAACCTTGCTAGGAAAATTCAGTGGGATAAAACCATAGCTAAGGGAAAAAAGTGCAATACACTAATCAATAACTCCCCCTCATGTGAACATGAGTGAAACATGTTCTGTTTCTTTGCTTGCAATATCCTTAAGTTTATGCAAGCCAATACCATATGTAAGCCTCTTAAATGTTGTAGTTAGTAAGGTCTTTGTGAATAAATCAAGAAGATTTTTACTCGACCGAATTTGCTTGACATCGATTTCACCATTCTTCTGAAGCTCATGTGCATAAATTTTTTTTGGTAAAATATGTTTTGTTATGTCTCCTTTTATGAATCCTTCACTTAACTTTGCGATACATACTGCATTATCTTCATATAATATGGTTGAAGAATATTTTATTGAAGACAATCTACATAAATTCTTGAATATATTCAATCATGTTTCTCAACCATACACATTCACGACTTGCTTCATCAATAGCAAGTACTTTAGAATGATTGGAAAAAAGTAGCAACCATAGTTTGTTTTACTGACTTCCATGATACGACAGTATTACCACATGTGAATACATACCCCGTTTGAGAACGAGCCTTGTAGGGATTAGACAAATATCCAACATCAGCATAACCTTGAAGATTCAATTTTACTCCTATCGAGTAAAACAAACCCATTTCACTTGTTCCTCGAAGATATCGAAAAACATGTTAAACACCGTTCCAATGTCTTCGAGTTGGTGAATAGTTGTATCTTGCAAGTAGGTTAACAACAAAAGCAATGTCAGGTCTTGTACAATTTGCAAGATACATAAGTGCACCAATTGCACTTAAATATGGTACCTCCTGGACCAAGTAGCTCTTCATAACTTTCATGAGGTCGAAATAGATCCTTATCCACTTCAAGTGATCTGACAACCATTGGAGAGCTCAATGGATGTATTTTGTCCATATAAAATCTTTTTAATATTTTTCAATATAACTTGATTGATGAACAAGTACTCCACTTGGAAAATGTTCAATTTGCAAACCAAGACAAAGTTTTGTTTTTCAGAGTTCTTTAATCTCAATTTTTTTTTTCAAGTATTCGGATGTTCTAACGATGTCGTCGTGGTTTTCCACTATATTCAAATCATCAACATATACAACAATTATCACAAATCATGTTATTGATCTTTTAATGAAGACATATGGACATATTAGATTATTTACATATCATTCTTTAAGTAAATAATCACTAAGGCGTTTGTACCACATTCGTCCGAATTGTTTCAATCAAGTACATAGACTTTTGTAATTTTATAGAATGCATGTTATGAGGCTTTGATTTTATTTCTTCAGATATTTCAAATCTTTCATGGATTCTCATATATATCTCACTATCCAGGGATCCGTAAAGATATGTTGTAGTGACATCCATTAGATGCATATCAAGCCCTTCAGAAACTACAAGACTTATCAAAAATCGAAATGTGATTGCATCTATAACATGAGAGTATGTTTCCTCATAATCAATGTCAGGTCTTCGTGAGAAACCTTGAGCTACAAGTCTTGCTTTGTACCTTGTAATCTTATTTTTTTCGTTTCTCTTTCGTACTAATATCCATTTATATCCAATAGGCTTTACGCCATCTGACGTTTGAACAATCGGTCCAAAACCTCTTGTTCTTCAACAAGTCTAGCTCTGCTTAGATAGCCTCTTGCAATTTTTGCCAATAAAGACTTTTTCGATATTCGTCCACTAATCGTGGTTCTAGATCATCATCATTTTTACATATTTCAAAGGACACATTGAAAGCAAATATATCATCAGGAACAATATTATTTCGATCCAAAATCTTACCAGAGTTTAAATAATTTATTGAAATCTCATCATTTTCATCTTTTCCCTAATTTTTTAGAGGTAGTTGTTCCTCGTCAGAATTAACTTGTTCTGAAAAATCTTATCAAATGATTCTTGTGCTTTCTTAGGATTATTTTGATTTATATTTATATTTACTCTCGTTTTCCTCTTTCGAGGAACTCTATCTTTTGAACCAACTGGTCTTCCACGCTTTAGCGTGGAATTGGTTCTTATGCATTTTGTTGCATAGAGACATCAATTCTTGCAAGAGCATTTATAGCTGGAATATGTGATTTTGTCACTCCTTTTGCGTCAGTAAATGCATCAGGTAATTGATTTGCAATTTGTTGCAAATGAATGATCTTTTGAATTTCAAGTTTACATTGATTTGTGCGTGGATCATAATGTGATAAAGTTGATGCATTCCAAGCAATTTCGCACAATTCCTTTTGAATTGGCTTCTTATTTCTCTCTAACGGTGGAAAATTGCTTCATTAAGTGACATTCAGCAAAACGTGCAGTAAATAAATCCCCGGCTAGGGGCTCAAGGTATCTTATAATGGACGATGAGTTAAATCTAACATAAATCCTAAGTTTTTGTTGTGGACCCATCTTAGTTCCATTAGGAGGTGGTATAGGAACATGCCTGCACAACCAAATATTCTCAAGTCAGAGATATTTGGTTGTTGACCTAAAATGAGTTGCATAGGGGAATGTTCATGGTATGCAGTCGGCCTATAACGAATGATAAATGTTGCATGAAGGACTGCATATCCCTAAACTGAAGTTGGTAATTTAGTTATCATGATTAAAGGTCTAGCAATTAATTGAATGCGTTTGATTAGAGATTCTGCCAAACCATTCTGAGTATGCACATGTGGAACATAATGTTCAATGGTAATTCCTATAGACATGCAATAATCTTTAAATGCTTGAGATTGAAATTCTCCAATATTATCAAGACGGATGGTCTTAATTGGGTTGTCAGGGAATTGTGCTCTTAACTTAATGATTTGTGCTAAAAGTCTAGCAAATGCAACATTACGGGTCGAAAGCAAACAAACATGTGACCACCTAGCTGATGCATTTATCAAAATCATAAAATATCTAAATGATCTATAGTGAGGATGAATAGGTCTACATATGTCTTCTTGAATGCGTTCTAAAAAAATTGGGGATTGCATAACAATTTTACTTAGGGATAGTTTAACTATTAATTTACATTGAGAACAACTAGCACAATTATAATCACCAACCGAAAGTATTTTGTGACTTCTTAAAGGATGTCCATGCGAATGATCAATTGTTGTTCACATCATTGATGATCTTGGATGACTAAGTCGGTCATGCCATAAAATCAATATATTTGGATAATTGATTTTCTTATTTATGACGACATTCATTTCGACATGGCTTATATGAGTAAAATATAATTTAGAGGATAAAGTTGAGAATTTTTCTAACACTTTTTTTTTCCATTTGAAACCAATGTGACATAGAGAAATTCTATATAATTTTCGTTTATGGTTTCAATGTAATATCCATTTTGGTGAATATTTTTAAAGCCGAGTAAGTTCATTTTGGATTTTTCAAAGTATAAAACATCGTCAACATGAATTGTTGTACCCCTAAGCAACATAATGTTTGCTCTTCAAGAGCCATTAATCAAATCAGAGATGCCAGATATTGTTTGAACATTAGCCTCAACTAAGTTCAAGTTAGAGAAATATTCTCTCCTTTTAAGCATTGTGTGCATTGTAGCACAATCAGCAAGACAAATATCGTTCTTATTTGATTCATGATTTGAACACATGATTTGATGATTCATCCAGACAAATAATGTTTGAAAAATTAGAAAAAGAGTCATATTTCATTCATAACAAGAAACAAGAACATAGAAATTAAAACAAGTACATAGAAACTAGAATGCATAACAAAAACTAGCACATTTGAAAAACATTGCATATGATTATTAAAAAATCAAGACTAGTGTTTGGATCATCATGAGAATTTGAGACATCCATATAATTAATGTCAGATGAGCCATCTTCAATAGTGAAATTCATCTCAACTGTTTTGTCTTTCTCCTTCAAGGAGGCTTGATAAAGATCAATAAAATGCTTAGGTGTATGACATACATGGGCCCAATGGCCTTTTAGACCGCATCTGTGACATGGTTGGTCACGATTACGTGCATGCCATTTTCAGCAATATTTTTCTTTTTATTCTGAGTGGCGTCATTCCGGTTCCATTTGTTTTTCCCATCGATCCTTTTCCCCTTTCCGCGTCCATAATATTTCTTTCCTTGACTATTTTTGTGGTTATTATAGGATGCAACATTTGTTTGTTGAATTGAAGCCAAACCAATTGGACGGGAGTTGTGATTCTTTAACAGAAACTCATTGTTTTGTTCAGCCACTATGAGATAAGAAATTAATTCTGAGTACTTTCTAAATTGACGCACTCGATATCGCTGTTGCAATAACAGATTCGAGTCATGAAAAGTACATAATGTTTTTTCCATCACTGCCTCATTAAATATATTTTCTCCATATAGCCTCAAATGAGAGGTAATATCAAACATGGTGGAGTTATACTCATCGACTGTTTTGAAATCTTGTAGCCTAAGATTCAACCAGTCATTTTGAGCTTTTAGAAATATTACCATCTTTTGGTGATCATATCGCTCTTTCAAGCTTAACCACAGGGTGAGATGATCTTTTACAGTGAGATATTCACTTTTTAGACCTTGATGGAGATGATGGCGAAGGAATATCAGTGCTTTCGCACGATCTTGCATTGATGTTTCATTTCTTTCTATAATAGTTTCTCCCAAGCCTTTAGCTTGGAGATGTATCTCAGCATCCAGTTTCCATGACAAATAACTATTTCCAATGATATCGAGGGCAAAAAATTCAAGTTTTTGAAGGTTTTCCATAATATGAAATTATGTAAAGAAATTGGGTAAATAATTTTTCTCTTTTACATGAAATAAATAATATACGATTAAATATATGTTCACAACTTGATTATTAATACGCAAAATGTACTACTTCTATGAGTTGGTGGGACAACTTCCAGGTTGGGTGGTGAGACGAGGTCTACTTAAAACCATGCCTCATAGAACGGGATGACTCGTCTCCCTTTCAATGTTTAGCTTTACCAGGGACAAGGCTTACCCACTATCAACCCAAACTCATAGCACTTTTTGCAATATAAAAATCAAGAATAGAGCATAACTAATCATTTGTAGTATAACGAGAAAACTAGTTATGTCACATATTGACTTTTGATTTCTGATGTAGATGATCATACAAGACGTAACTACAGAGCATACTTTTGTAGTTCATGACATTATGTAATGGCCCGTTTTATTAACACCATTATTTATCTCGTAATTTTAGATATGAACGCCAACTCAGATTTACGTGACACGCCGCGGGGTAGGCTAGGACACACGTCGACCTAGGTATACTAGCTATCTGTGTATTGATTGTTTATTTGTGATGCATATTTATGAATTTATTCGCTAATACATCTCATGTGTGTATGTCGTATGGTTGTATCGTGCGAGATTGTGTGACAGGTATTCGCCTCGAAATGCATGTTGATACGGGTATCGGGTAGTCAAATTACGGGTACACTAGAAAACTCGACTAATTCACATTAAGATGACTAATTGATCAAATAAAAATAGGTAATGTAACCATAGGCTAAGTCGATTAAATTAGAACAACAGGCTATGGCGTGCCTCGGAATTGCTGGAGAAGACGCGAAGCACCGGGTACTGGATAGCCGAAGGTTAGTGAGATCACTAATTGGTCAAATTTAGTGAGTAAAAACACTAACCATATGATTAAATGGGCCTAATGAAATATAATTAAATCAAATGACAATAAGCCTATAGTTTGATTAAATCAATATGGACCCTAGATGGGTATCTAGATGATAAGTGGGACTAGGATAGATGAAGTCTTATAATTGTGTCAACAAGGTGTGGACAACATCTTCAAGGACCACAAAATAATCCTCGAGATACGCATAGAACACTTGATCATGACCAAACATATAAATAGCAAGTTAGTGGAATTCTTGTTCAAACCACTAAACAATTTCATGTAATTCTGAGAGAAAACCAGAGAAAGAGAGGTCATTTGGGAGCTGGATTTCAACATTTGGAGTGAAAATCAAGGGATCAAACTTAAGGTAATCTTCTTCTCCATCTCCTACACATTCAAATGAACTAAATTTTGAGAGTGTTAATATAAATTCGAGTTTGAGGGTTAGATCACTGGTTTTTGATGAAATCTTGATGAATTACAAGTATAATGACCATTTCCAATGAGAACTATAAACTGGTTTTTCAATGAATTTAGGTTTTGGTGAATTTGGGAAAACTAGTGAATGCATGAATTTGATGAAGTTAATCTAATTGATGTTTTTCGATTGATTTGAATGATGTTTTGGAGTCACCATGGAGTGGAGAATGAAACTCCAGAGTTAGGTTAGCTAATTTGGGTGTTGGGGATAGAATTCTCGACTTGAGAACTCTGACACAAGTGCGTAGTTAGAGTGCTAACTAGACTGGCTAACGCGCTAGCCAGTCTGGGCCTTCAACTATTTTTCAAGATGAAGAACAGTAACACAATAGACTGATTCCCTAACGCGTTAGGTAAACTCATCAGCGCGCTAATGATAGATGAAAACTGAATGTTAAAGGCTGTTTTGGTGATTTTCAACTTAATACATATCTAAACACTTGTAACCAACTTAAACTTATAAAATTGGACTTCAGGGACTTAGGGGACTGTAGCTCAGTATCAGGGAGCTAATCGGGTCAGATTCAGGAGTCCAGGGAGGTCGGAGAGCGATTTGAGGTTTGTAAAACCTAATTGAAGAACTCTAAATATTTAATTCTATTTTGATTCCATATTTATCATTCATGTTGTTTCTATTACTCCATTCTGTTACTCGGACGTGGGTTGAGTTTACTCCATCGGATTTCCTAGTTGTGTATTCATGATGCGCTAGATTGTAGCACGTGTGACCCGACTCAGTGAATAGTAACTCAAGCTTGCCCTTGGTGCACGTGTCAGTGACTCAGCGAATTTAGCCAGCGCCGCGAGGGACAAGGTGAAAGAGTATAGGGGGCACCCAATGAAGGGATCCCGATGGCCCGAAGTACAGTCTAGTGCATCTAGAGGGAGCACACACACACACACACACACACACACACACACACACACACACACACACACACACACACACACACACACACTTTGTTTAGCTTATATGTTATTTATTCATGCGATGAGCCAATTACGATTGTCTGTTTTTTACATTCCGCATGTCTATTTAACAATATTTCTTGCATTTCTTTACTTTATTTATGCGAATGCCTAGAGGGGTTCCTTGGGATTTTACTCACTAGACTCGTCATCTGTCTTTTGTGATGTTGAGTGCAGATCCGACAAGGGGATCCTAGGCGACTACATATGATTGCCCGCTATCGAGGACCTACTAGTACATGTTTATTTTGATATTTTTTACTATTTTGGGTATTGGGAGACTGGAGTGACACTATACATGTATATATACACTATTTTATGGTACTGTTGCCTATATATAGAGTACGTTTCTGGGTTTTTCCACAGTAGGACATGCTCATATGGATAATTTTTATCATGCTAATTTAGCATTTTACTTGCTTAAACTAAGGCTTCCGCTGATTTATTGTTAACTTGTAAAATACAAACCATTAGCACGGCTAGGACTCAAATAAGCTACAGATAGTTGAACTTCAGAAATTTTATATAGTTACGGAAATAACCTAGGAAAATATGAATAATCAACTTACTAAATTGGCAGCACACACATGGATACGATTATCGAGACATGAGATGGACAAGCAGGTGCCATACACATGTAGCTGGGCCCAACGAGCAAGGAAAACCCGACACAATGACAATCCGGGCGGCTTGAGGGTTATATACGTGTTATATTTTTGTCATATATATGTTATACGTATATATACCGAGGCTGATCCGGCGTACGCTTCTCGATACAGATCATGAATGGACAGTCGAATACGCCTCAGGAGACTAGACAGACTAGCGATGTAGCTAGGGATCCCCCTATCATCACGAGCACTGAGTGTGGAGGACCATCGCCCGATCACGGCCACCTATTGACAGAGTAGATGCGGAGAGCTTAGATGGTGTTAATCCAAAGCGGACTACTCGCCTCCACTTACGTCTACTATGTCATCATTGGTATCAGGTAGCATATTGTTTGAACGAGAGATTATTAAATTACATGAGGTGTCAGTCTCTATTGTATCGATTAGAGATCCCAGGTTGACTTTGAGACTCTGAGACTGATGATGATACTAACCAAGAAAGATGTTAGATTTGATTGGTCAAAAGAGTGTGAGCGAGGGAGGATATATATCGATTGAACTGGGTTACCGAGTGTTAGAGGGCTGATGTGCTATATGAGTAGTTTGGTACCAGGTTGCAGTTTAGTACAACTTACCATCTTTAGACAGACGAATAGTCAGAGAGGCTGATACATATTCTGGAGGATATGCCCAGGGTTTATATATTGCAGTTTGGGGGTTTGTGAGAGGATTATCTACCTCTGTGTGAGTTTGCATACAACAACAGCTATTTGAAGAGTATCAGGATGCCACCCTTTGAGGCACTATACCTGTAGATCACCTGTGTCTTGAGCAAAGCCGAAAGATACAACGACTGTTGGGCGAGATAGTTGTTGATCACACAGAGAAGATTAGACAGATTCAGTAAAGACTACGAGCTTCACAGGACAGACAGAAGAAATATGCAGATAAGTATCATGATGGTTTGAGCTATGAAGAGGGCGATATGGTTTACCGAAAGGTTTCCCCTTGGAAGGGTCAGCAGAGATTTAGGATTAAGGGGAAACTGGCGCCGAGATTTATTGGACCGTTCAGAGTCGCAGCACAAGTTAGCAGCGTTGCATATCGTTTAGAGTTACCTGCTAGAGTTAGCTAGGGTTCATTTGACATTTCACATCTCTATGTTGAGACTGGCTAGGTCAGGACTGAGGCCGACGGTTGACTTAAGACAGATTGAGATTCAGCCTGATGCGACTTACGATGAGCGGCCGATAGCTATCCTTGTCCGCAGGGCTCAGGTTCTCAGGAAAAGTGAGTTCTCTAAGGTTCTAGTTCGTTAGCAGCATCATGGGACAGAGAGACTCACTTGGGAGCTCAAGTTGACTATGTGAGTGAGATACCCTCAGCTATTTCATGGTACGATGATAAGTTTATATTTAAATTTCGGGACAAAATTCTCCTTAGTTGGGAAGGATTGTAACGGCTCGTTTTATTAAGGTCGCTATTTATCTCGTAATTTCATATATGGACGTCGCTCAGATCTACGTGGACATCGCGGGTAGGCTAGGACACACGTCGACCTAGGTACACTAGCTATTTGTGTGTTGATTGCTTATTTGTCATGCATATTTATGAATTTATTTGCTACTACATCACATGTGTATATGTTGTATGTTTATATCGTGCGAGATTGTGTAACAGGTAATCACCTCCAAATACGTGTCAACGCGGGTATCAGGTAGGCGAATTACGGGCACATTAGAAAAATCGACTAATTCATGTTAAGATGACTAATTTATCAAATAAAAAATAGGTAATGTAATCATAGGCTAAGTCGATTAAATTAGAACAACTGGCTATGATGTGCCTCGAAATGCGTGTTGAGACGCGAGGCACCGGGTATCCGATGGTTAGTGGGATCAAAAATTGGTCAAATTTGGTGAATAAAAATACTAAGCAATATGATTAAATGAGCCTAAGAAAATGTAATTAAATCAAATGACAATAAGCCTATAGTTTGATTAAATCAATATGGACGCTAGATGGGTATCTAGATGATCCCAGTTAAATGGAACTAGGATATATGAATTCTTATAATTGTGTCAACATGGTGTGGACAGCATGTTCAAGGACCACAAGATAATCCTCGAGATATGCATAGCACACTTGATCATGACCAAACATATAGAGATCAAGTTAGTGGAATTCTTATTCAAACCACTAAATAATTTCATGCAATTTTTAGAGAAAACCAGAGAAAGAGAGGTCATTTGGGAGCTGGATTTCAGCATTTGGAATGCAAATCAAGGGATCAAACTTAAGGTAATCTTCTTCTCCATCTCCTACACATTCAAATGAACTCAATTTTGAGAGTGTTAATGTAAATTCGAATTTGATGGTTAGATCATTGGTTTTTGATGAAATCTTGATGAATCACAAGTATAATGACCATTTCCATTGAGAATTATAAACTGGTTTTGAATGAACTTGAGTTTTGGTGAATTTGGGAAAACTAGTGAATGTATGGATTTGATGATGTCAATCTAATTGATGTTGTTCTGATTGATTTGAATGATGTTTTGGAGTCACCATGGAGTAGAGAATGAAACCCCAATGTCAGGTTAGCTAATTTAGGTGTTGGGGACATAATTCTTGACCAGAGAATTTTGACACAGAGCGCGGTTAGCGCTAACCAGTCTTGGCCTTCAACTATTTTTCAAAATAAAGAACAGTAGTGTGATAGACTGATTCCTTAGCATGCTAATCACACCTAGCGCGCAAGGTAAACTCATCAGCGCGCTAATGATGAGATGAAAACTGAATGTTAAAGGTTGTTCTGGAGATTTTTAACTTAATACATACCTAAACACTTGTAACCAACTTAAACTTATAAAATTGGACTTCAGGGACTTAGGGGATCTAGCTCGATATCGAGGAGCTAATCGGGTTGGTTTCGGGAGTCCAAAGAGGTCGAAGAGCGATTTGAGGTTTGTAAAACCCAATTGAAGAACTCTGAGTATTTGATTCTATTTTGATTCCATATTTATCATTCATGTTGTTTCTATTGCTCCATTCTGTTACTCGGATGTGGGTTGAGTTTATTCCCCCGAATTTCCTAGTTGTGTGTTCATGATGCGCTAGATTGTAGCACGTATGACCCGACCCTCAGTGAATAGTAACCCAAACTTGCCCTTGGTGGACGTGTCGATGACTCAGCGGATTTGGCCAATACTGTGAGTGACCAGGTGAAAGAGTATTGGGGCACCCAACAAAGGGATCCCAGTGACTCGAAGTACATTCTAGTCCATCTGGAGGGAGCACACACACACACACACACACACACACACACACACACACACACACACACACACACACACACACACACACACTTTGTTTAGCTTATATGTTATTTATTCATGCGATGAGTCAATTACAATTGCATGTCTTTTACATTTCGCATGTCTATTTAACAATATTTCTTGCATTTCCTTACTTTATTTATGCGAATGCCCAGAGGGGTTCCTTGGAATTTTACTCACTGGACTCGTCATCTGTCTTTTGTGATGTTAAGGCATGTCCTAGTGCCGATAGGGGCAAGGGGATCCTAGGAAACTACATCTGATTGCCAGTGTCGAGAACCTACTATTACTTGTTTATTTTGAAATTTTTTACTATTTTGGGTATTGGGAGACGGAGTGACACTGTACATGTATATATACACTATTTTATGGTACTATTGCCTATATACAGAGTACGTTTTCGGGTTTTTCCACAGTAAGACATGCTCATATGGATAATTTTTATCATGCTAATTCAACATTTTACTTGCTTAAACTAAGGCTTCCTCTGATTCATTGTTAACTTGTAAAATACAAACCATTAGCACGGCTAGGACTCAAATAAGCTACAGATAGTTGAACTTAAAATTTTTTATATACTTACGGAAATAACCTCGGAAAATATGAATAATCAACTAACTAAATTGGTAGCACACACGTGAACACGATTATCGAGACATGAGATGGATAGGCGGTGTGCCGGACACGTGTAGCTGGGCCCACCAGGCGAGGAGCGCGCGACACAACGACACCCCAAGGCGGCCTCGTGGCGCGGGGCCGCCACACATTATAATGCATAGTGTATGAATAAAGTATGCATATGTAAGTGATGCATGTAATAAAAAAAAAAGCAACCATGATAACATGGAAATAAATTGAACTTATTTAAATTAACAAAAGTTATACCTTCCTAGCTTTGTTTCTTTAGCAAGTCTTCTTGAACTTTAAGATCTTCTTTATGCTAGAGCAAGCTCATGCTGATAATGTGTTGTGAATTGAGTTGGAATTTGCTAGAAACTAGAGAAGGAAAGTAGAAGATTAAGAACTTCTACTACAACAAAGGAGGAAAAAAATAAGAGAGTTGGAATGAGAAGTTCTTCATTCAACTTGGTATGATTTTACAATGAGGTTGGCACCTTATAGATAGGCTCTTTGGTGATGATGATAAATGTACTTAGATAATGTGTACAAGTAACACACACACACCACATGTCATACAACACATTACAAGTAATTTGACAATACATGGAAGAGTTGGTGTACATTGGAGATGGTTACAAGCAACATGACAATACATAGACAAGTGAGGGTACCATTAGTGAGAAATACAAGTTAAATGACTACACAACATGCATGGTACATTAGTGAGAAATACAAGTTACATGACTACACAACATGCATGGTCATCCATACTTCACAATACTTACATTAATACTTTATATTCTTAATATTCCCTTGTAACATACTATATTATAATTTTAACATTAGGCCTACATTAGCTACTGCATCAACTTCCCAATGATATTTTGCACCTCATTATGCAAAAACTAAGATCATTAATTGGTATGTCAGGCATCATTCAGATCGGTATGCCGATCGTGGAGATTATTTTCGTGTTAACCTTTCCTCATCTCATGCCTCTACCACCTCCATGGCTAATGCTTCACTGTTCAATAGATCCATCTTCGAAACGCTACGCTTTGCACAGTTTTAACGCTAGAAAATGATTTTTTTGACATTCTTTCATCTGCCTAATCATATAATAAAATACAAAATTAGGTCTTCAAAATTGCTCCTTAGTCTATCTTCTTTAGTAAATAAGAAGGTTATTAAGATACGAAATTCTCTATTCACAAGAAAATTAAGATGGGGTTTTTTAATTCAGAAGAAGTAATTCTTATTGTTAAGCAAAAAATAAGAGTGGGTTTGGAAGGTTGTCCTTGTATATGGGAAAGGTCACGCTTGTATAAGGCTAAGGGCCTAAAAGTGCTTGAATGTTGATTAGTCAATGCGATTAGTACTGGATATTACGTGGGAAACCGAAAAAAAAAAAATCACGCCTTGGTAGGATGAGGAATCCCTGATATTTACTCCCCACTAGGTAGGGATTAGGAGCAATCCCTTGTTGATGTCCCAGTCCTACAATGTGCAAGTGCATGGGGTTTAAGAGTAAGAGGTTGTGACAAACCCAGTTCCCCACAAACTGGGCCCCGTTTGGCCTAAGCCTACATGGACCCCCCGAGTCAGCCTCCGTGAGGTCAACGCAAGCTTAGTCAGCCTTCCGATCCATCATTATATGTAAATTTATAATTTAAGTTTAGTTATTAATGTTTTGGAAGATTTAAAGATTTAGCGGAAGCAATTTAACAAATTAAATAACTCAAAAAGTAAAAGAAATAGTCATAGAACCTATGTATGGAACCCTGCATATATGTAAACCTGTATATCTTGTGACAAAGTGCGGAAAGTAAGTAAAAGCGATATACAAGTCTATGTCTCTCAAGCCCAAAATACCCCCCAAGTGTCATCAAAACAGTATATACATAATTACAATACAAAATGCAAAACCTACAAGTGAACAAGAGGAGAAGCCGATTTGAGAGTCCTCAGAGGAAGTCATCAATCACCAGCTCATTGCCCTTGCTCGTATGCGAATTTGCATTCAAGTCATCATAACGAGTCCAGTAAGTAAAAGCCAGCAGCACATAAACAATACTTCAAGAGTAAATAAAGTAGTCTATAGAGCATGCGGGAATTTAAAAGACAGATAAATAACTGAAAGTGCATGATAAATAGATTAAAAAGTAACATCAGTGATAAAGAGTGCCTAGGAATCAAGGGAAGGCATCTAAGTGGTCTAAATCCATCGAGAGCGGGTGCCACTACTCGACTTCCTAGAACTGCAACTCTTCAAGTCAGCAAGTTCAGTTCGGTGTAGCGTGGGGGCATCAACGGTGCCCCGTATACCTCGCTCACGTCTACTACCTATGATCTAGTACTCTAGGTGAGGTCACGTTTGTCCATTCTAGCACTAGACTCAAGAGTACCTTCCTGACACACTCAAGTCTTAGACACCTAAAGATAAAGAATGGAGTTCCGTAAATAGATGTATAACAATACCAAGAAATTATAAAAAATGATGAATTACTGCTTATCCCCTAACTGGTTTACTTACCTCGGATCGATGCAAGAAAAATCGGCTCTAGCAGCTCCAACACACTCCCCTAACCAATCCCCGACACCCAAGCTAGTGTGCTAAGTCCCTGGTGTCAATATATATATGTTGAATTTGGTATGTTAGTGTCCTTAGGTTAGGGAGTTGTGAAAATTCAATAAAATAGTTCTTTTGTCGATTTAAGAAACTAAATTTAATCAATTAAAAATTATTCTTACATAAATATCAATTACTTATATGGACCACGTTTTATACCTTTTTATATCTTGTTATATATGTCAGGGAATGTCCAATTAAAATGACTTAGGCTAATTAAATCAGGATTCATCAACTTAGGTATTTTTTTCTCAATTAGCTTCGGCTAGTTCGATTAATTAAATTTATATCATTAATTAAATTAGGTACTCATTTAATTTAATATAATACCTAAGTCATAAACTAGTCAAAACCCTATTCCATTTATCGACCTACCCATTCGCCCTGGCACACATCTCGATGCAACTCTAGCTTGTAAAATCGACGCTAAAAATAATTAAAATTATGCATGCAAGTTTAAATAAGTAATACACGTCATCATTCACTAATAAAATATTTTGGGCCGTCACAGAGGTCATGAGTTTGAACCCCAGTGAGGACAAATTGTTTCTTTCTTATAAAAAAAACAATGTGCAAGTGTACGGGGAGGATGTTGCCAAGTAGATCGTGGTGCAAGATTGTTACTGTAAAGTATAGCTAAAATGTCGAACCCTGGTTAGGGACATTAATACATCGATGTAATGGTTAGGACTTAATTTCTATTTTTTTGCCTCATGAGATCTATATTAGTTGTTCACTTGGGCTCTATGAAGTCATAGGTTAGAATTTCCAAAACCTTTTGTAGCGTCTCTTGTTGGGTGATATATGTCTCCTGTGGAATAGTCAACATTAGTTCAGAACACCACAATATCAAAAGAAAAGAGCTATAAGCGGATGCATCTTAGCTAAACAATGGCTTGGATACGTCCTCCTCCCCATGGATGATCCATCGATTCATCGACAGAGACGAAGAATCGCAATCGCCTCTAAATTCCTAAAACACCTTATCATTCTATCAAGCTAGTCAGTGTAAGTCATATCTATCTCTAATGAAAAAACCTCATTGTACAAAGCCTGTACATAATCTAGATCAGTGGCGAAACCAAATAAAAGTATAATTAGGGGCGCGAATTTTAACCTAGACCTGTTTATATGCTTGGATACTCACATGACATACGCGCCTAACATAGATCGAACTTGAGTTGTAAAGATAATATAGACCTGATCCTACCCAAGAACTCTGAAGTCTAATCACTTAATGAACAAGCATATGTTTATTTGCATTTACCAGCTCAGACCGCACCCTCATTGAACTTATAAAATAATTTGATATTTTATTTACTTAAAACGAAGTTATTGACTTAAAAAATGAGTTATTGAAGACAAGGTTTAGGTTAGGCTTGCCTAAACCAAGCTAAGCCTGATCGAGCTGTATTAGGCTTAAGAGGACAATAAAGAATAAGATTTATGCCAAATAAAAAGAATTACATATATATTGTCCTGGGAATGGAAACATCAACTTAAGAGCTCCCTCCACCTATATAGTGCGCGATTCGAGACGAACTCGGAGTAGTCAGATAGTCCGAATATCTGATGGTTTATACCAAAAAAAGAATAATATTAGAAAATCAAAACAGAAGAATAAACTAATAATTGTAATAATTATCAATATAAATTAATAATATACTACAAAATTTTACTTCAAAAAAAGAAGATACTGCAAAATTTTATGAGAATAATAGTTGAATTGTACGATTTATAGTAAAACAAAAAATATCTTAAATCACTTCTTGATGATTTTCCCTTCTTCTAAATTTTTTTAATTATTTTAAAGCTTAAAATAATTAAAAAACAAAGAGCTTTTAATTTGTTTCACGGTGGTGTTTCTTAATTAAATATAATTTTTGTCCTTAATTGATTGAATATTTTAGTCTGAATTTTCTAACCACAACTCGGAATTGAATTCAAAATTTGGGTGAAATTAGACTTGAATACCTTTCGTGGTAGTGCTTATATCAATTTTTTATTTTTACTATATATACATTATTAACATGATAAATTATCAACCCATGACATTCCAACTACTTCATATTAGTATCATAGACTATATTTATAATGTATAGGGGTGAAATGGGTAAGGGAGTATATGTTTTGCTTAGAGACATATGAGATCCCATACTATAACATATGAATCTTGATGATTGAGTTTTAGTACCAAAATTCATGAGGTTAAGATTTATATGATCCTTATATTTGTGACATCGATCATGCAAAGAAAACGATGTACCTCTTGTTATCATAAATCTTAACACGTTTTATAATGTATTGTGAGTTTACATATATTAGACATCAAGATAATGAAGTAGTAAAATTAGGAGAAGTAGAAGTTCTTAAGGTGAACCAATTTTGATATTTAAGATTAATCATACAAAAAGATAGTAATATTAAAGATGACGTTAAAGTTAATATATAATTCAAGCTGGATGAAAGAATTGGGGAAGCGCGATAGATGTGATATATGATCAAAGTATCCCTACTAATTGCTTAAAGGAAAATCTCATTAGATTTATTAGGTCATATATGCTTTACTGAAGTGAATGTTAATCTATACATAAAGTGAGTGTAATAGAAATAAGGATGCTTAGGTGAATGTATGGTAAAACATGTAAATATAGAATATGCACAAATTCAAAGAAAAGTTGAAGTAGCACCAATTGACGTTAAAAGTTATGAGAGGTGGTTGCGGTGGTTTGGACCTCTAAAGAAGGGATGCAATATCTCAGTTAGAAAACTCGACTAAATAGAAACTGAAGAAATTCAACGATGTACGAGTAGACTAAAGTTAACCTGAAATGCATAAATTAGGAATGATTTAAAGGATTAGGAAAGCACACCATTAAGTGCACGAAATGCAGCATAATGGAAGAGCTTGATCTATGTAGTCGACCCAAACTAATTTAAGATTGAGGACTTGAAAACCACACAATTAAGTGCACTTAATCGAGTATAATGGAAGAGTTTGATGAGTGTTGGCATAGACAAATTAATTCTTTAAAGAAGTTAACCTAACATTACTTATTTACCCAAAAAAAAAAAAAAAAAAAACTTATGTGCACTTACGTGATTATCTCATTTTTTGTGAAAGATTTTGTTGCATTGACCTTTTTAACACCCAAATGGGTACAACAACCTATTTCAACGAGGGTAATAGATAATACATGCTCTTAAGCTTGGGAGAACATCCTCACAATGAGGACAACAACTCCAAAAGAGGGGACAACAACCTCCTGAAGGAGGGCAACAACCCCACGAAGGGGAGAACAAACTTACGCAGGGGACAAAAAAACCTAGATCTCTAGTTCGAAAAGAAGAAAAACAACACGGCTGCTGGTAATCACACCACTGCGGAGACGCACGGCATCGGGACGCCGCTCGCTGTCACATAGGTCGACGTCAGTCGTCGACTTTCGCCGCTGCTGACTTAGAAAACCTGCTAGTTTCCGCACTTCCTCCTTCTTCAACCCTGAGCTCAGTCAAAATAGGGGTTGTCTGGGACGACCACACCTAAATCCCACTGGCCCCATGGCTCATGGTTAAGGGACTGCTAAAAGGAGGGGAAAGAAGAGGGACCGAATGAATAAGGAGAAATAGGGAAGGTCACTGGTGGAGAGGGGAAAGTGGGATAACAGGAGTCACAAGATGGGGACACAAAAATGGGATAAGAGAAGGGAAAAGGAAAATAGATGGAGAAGGTGGAGGATCACATAGTGCATGAAGGGTTAGAGAGAGTAGGAAAGAAGATAGGAAAGGGAGCAGGACGCCATCGAAAACATCTTTGACCACCGAGGTAGGTCGCGTCATCGCGGCAGCCCAATGGCATTTGATTTGGGGGGTCGACGCTGAGAAGAGGGTGGCAGCGCTAGGGTTTCTCACGAAAGAGAAACCCCAACTCTTATCTGTTAGCATTTCTCACAAGGAAAATGTTAAGATGCACCACAATGGGCATGCAGGAAGGGCACCTACCTGACAAGGAGTCCCAGTCGGTACGCGTGGGCCCACCATGTCAGCCAGCTCTCCTCATTTTCGTTACTTTTCATCTAAACTCAAAATAAATAGTCATTTCAACTGCAAAGCTGACGCTACC
The DNA here is from genome assembly GCA_039657325.1 of Stephania cephalantha. NCBI lineage: Eukaryota > Viridiplantae > Streptophyta > Magnoliopsida > Ranunculales > Menispermaceae > Stephania > Stephania cephalantha. The sequence continues at coordinate 46,298,143 of CM077569.1, read as the reverse complement.
TCAGTTGGCTGTCGGGTGTCCGTACTGTCAGGTTGTCAGTCTGCTGAAAAACCAAGAATTTGAACAACCAACCAACTTCTCTCTTTTTCTTCCTTTCTCTCATCCCTATCTCATCTCAACCAATAACCATTTTCAAGCGTTTCATCAAGAACCAGAACTTCACTAAATGAAGAATTTGATCCACTTCAAGATTATGATTCTTTGGTCACGAGACCATCTTTGGAGATTGGAAAACGTGAGATTCAAAGTATTAGGAGGTGGTGAGTGAACGTATTTATTCGTTTTGTCTCTTAAAAGAGTATGTTAGTTTGTTATGTATTGTTGACTACATGAGTTATGACGGGTCTGTGGTACATTTATTGTATGTATTTAGATGTATTTAGGGTCTGTTGCATTTAGACGTTTTTAGGATTTAGTTGGTGGTGCATTTAGGGCAAGGACGTCAAATGCATTTAGAGTTTAGGGTTGACCATGTATTTATAGATTGTAATGGTTTCACTTCAAGTCCTTTACTAATGGTAGTTAGAATCATTAAGAGTTAGTGTAGTCGACTCTTAATGGGGCTTCACATGTAGTAATTTTTCGATTACTGCAGTGAACATTGTGGTGTATTGTTAGGGCTTCACTCATTTAGTCGATTACAAACGAAAATTTTGATGTTAGGTGTAAACTCTTAGTCGACTACAGAGAAACTATTTATTTTATGAAATTTCCCCTGTTTTGTCAGCAACAATCTCCCATTTGGATCCATCCCATTTGGACCCATCTAATGAACAACGCGAGACAAGTAACACTACACTTGATAGGGATAAGGAGCATGTTGAATTTATTGATGAAAACATTGTCAACGATGACGATAATGTGGATATTGTTGACAATGAAGAGGATAATGTGAAGATTTTTTACGCTACGACCCAAGTTTCTAATTTGAGTTTAATATCTTAATCATGATCAAATGACCCTTAACGTGGGACCCGCATCGAGATATATGTCATGATCAAGGCGAGAAGGCCGAGGTATATGTTATATTTGTAATGATGTATGTCTAGTGTTTTGTACATGTGTAGACTACTAAGTCATTCCTACTTATGAATAGGTGTCGATACGTGTGTGTGAATGCGCCTCGAGTTACATGTCGATATAGGATCGAGGTAGAGAGTGATATGGTAAGTTGGCATAAGTCTTATATAGCTTTTTATAGTGATTTAAATGTGCTATGGTTGATAATATATTAAGTATGCCTAAGTTGGTAAGCTAAAACAATAGCCACGTGGTGAAGCTCGAGATACATGTTGACAAATCTAAACACCATGTGTGTTATAAGTTGGTGTCACTCATTATAAATAAGTGGGACATGTGTTAGTATGTGGGCCACAAGATAGGTCTCGAAATACGTGTGCACATGAGGATCAACTCATCAAACCAAACCTTCTCATTTCATTTCTTCACTTGGAAGCAAACTTGCTGGAGAAGAGAATCGGCTAGAGGAAGAAGACGACCAACGCAACCAAAGTGGGTTTGGTGAAGGTGAGATCAAGTTAAGCTAGGTGTTCATCAAACTAGGTACTCATCTCTCTATTTAAGTTTGAAACCAATTCTGGTTTTTGGCCACTTTCAAAGGTTAGATGATCGGTCTTTGAAATTGGTTGATATATTTAAATTCATCATTTCAAGCTGATAATCCAGCTATTAAGAAGTTCTTGATTTGGTTTTGAAATCAAAAGGATATGAATTTTTGAAATTGTAAGTCCAAAATAGAAATTTTGCATGTTGTATTATGAACTAACCTATGTAATTTATAGGGGTGTATTCAATTGAGATTTTAATAGACTTTTGGTTACTTTTATTGACTAAAAAAGTTTAGGGGTATTCAATTAAAACTTTTAGAGAGTCTCTAAAAGTAAGGTGTATTCAATGTGAACTTTTATAGACTTTTAAAAAGTCTCTAAAAGTTTTAGGTATTCAATTAAAACTTTTGTAAACTCTCTAATTGTAAGGGGTATTCAATTTATTTAGAAATTTTGTAGATTTGTGGGTTTGGATGACTTTTGGATACTTTTCACCTAAAACTATATATGTTGAAATTCTTCTCCATCTCTTCACCTCTCTCCCGAGAAACTTTTGTGAACTTTTGTGAAATCTCTATCGCTCTCTTTCTTCTCTCTCTCGGTCTATCTCCATTTCTCGGTCGTCCGATCTCTCTCGCATACACCCCCTTTGTGAACTTCCCGTTCTTCTCCCTCACAGAGCCACTTCTCCCTCGTTTGCTTCGACGCCGCCTCGCAGAGCCACTTCTCCATCGTCTTCTCCATCGTTTGCTTCGACGCCGCCTCGCTTCTCCATCGTTTGCTTCGACGCTATCGAGGTAACATCCTAGACCAACGTCTCTCTCCCTCTCTCTCCCTCTCTTTCCCTCGTAACTTTTCATTAATCAAAAGCTATTAATTTTTGATTTTGCTACACCCCCGCAAATTTTGCTTTGCCCCGCAAATTTTTGATTTTGCTTGAGTTTTCAAGACTTTTCTACACCCCCGCAAATTTTTGATTTTGCTTGAGTTTTGGGCCTTCTTTGATCAATTTCGGGTGAGCCCAGTTGTCAAAGATTCAGCTTTTATGGATTGAACCCGCTTTTGATTTGATTCTTATATTGGTATTTTTGAGTTTTTGAGATGCGATTGAGTCAATAGAGATTGAATGATGTTTGTATCTTTAATGGGTATTTTTGGGAATTCTTGATTGGAGAGATTACTTGGGCTTTGATGATTTTGGGGATTGATGTTCATGCAATGTTCTTACTTGGTTGTTAAGTTGGGGAAAGGATCGAATTGATTGCAATGCAAAAAGTTTGAGCATCGATGTGTTTGCTAATAATGTAGTGGTGTTTTTGAGGGGGTATAGCTAATAAGAGCGTTGCTAGTATTGTTGGAAGAAATTGTTCTTCTTGTTAGATTAATCGAATTGAATTCGCCCTTATCTATTTTGTGCATGACATGTTTGGATTAGTTTAATCCAATTTTGGATTTTCAGGTTATTTTCAAGAGTCCTGTGCCTACATGAGGGACCAAATATTACAATCTCAAGGTCTTCTTGACATGGTTGTTAACTCTAAATGCTTGCATATTTTGTATTTTGGATAAAAAAAAAGTGAAAGTTTTGATTACTTGAGTGGAAGTTGGGAACTTTGGAAACCAGACCTATCGTGTTTGAATCTTTGATTGAGAGTCGTCGATGTTCTCATGGACTATAGATGAAAGGATGTTAAGGTGGCGGTGGAAAATTAGAGGGAAAGGATGCGAGAACATGGAAGTTTCTTAGTAAGTCTCGCCACGCTTTTTGCACAGTAGAGGGAAGTTACATCGAATAAATGACAAATAGGCTAGACAGAAGGATTATGCCATTGGCGAAATGGAGAATCAAATCAAAGCGGTGTAGACCTAAGCATTCTTCTGTTAAATATAAGGTGAGGTTCACCTCCGATTATGGAAACCTTCTTTGGCATCCTATCTTCGACATGCATCTTTGAGGAATGTGGTTGAAAGGTTGTTTGGCATATTCAAATCACGGTTCACAATTTTTAAAACAGCTCCTCCATTTCCATTTAAAATTCAAGCAGAGCTGGTGTTGGCTTGTGCGGGATTACATAACTATCTTCGCAAGGAGTGTCGTTCCGATGAATTTCCAATTGAATTAGATACTGAAGATGCATTATCCTCAGATAGTGAAGAAGATGATGATTTTGAAATACTTTCTGAAACTCAAGAACAACAAAGGGAGAATGCCAACCAATGGAGGAATTTTATAGCTACTGAAATGTGGAGTGATGTTGATGTAGTAAATAATAATATGCATTAGATCTATGTTATTTCTTTCGTACTTTATTTGTTATTTTTACAATATAAATTTTTAATAACCCTAGTAGTTTATTTTTTCAATTAAAAAGTAACTGAAGCTTTAAAAAATGTGCAAGAAGTCCATCAAAGTCAATGTTCATGGATGTTTATCAACAGTCATCAAAATTATTGTGTTGAATCCAATATGTCAAGTGGCTGGAGTGTTGGTTAATGGGAAGTTTTGTGGAGCCAGAGAGCTATCTGAACCTCAAAAGGTATTTGACTGATTGAGACTTTCATGCAATGCAACACAACTTAAATGAACCATTGAACCAATAACTTGTATACATTCATTGAATGGACATGGACGTCCATGCCAAGCCTTTTAAGCACATCAATTAATTAATGTTTCAATTGTCATAAAAGTTTATCAAAGTCTATCAAAGTCCTTAAAAAAGTCCATCAAAGTTAATAAAAGTCATCAAAATAAAGTCTATCAAAGTCTACCAAAGTTTTTAAAAGTCTAAAAAAATCTAAAAGTCTCTAAAAGTCATCCATTTATAAAAGTAACTAAAAGTCTATTAAAATCTCAATTGAATACACCCCCTTAGTCATAACTTACTCATTTTAAATTGAAATGAACCCAAACTTGTGGCATTTGAAAGCTAGCTCAAAGAGAAACAACTTTGTCATATTGGAATTTTGTAGTTCGAATGTTTTCATGCCTAAAAGTGCTCTACAAATAGGTGAATAAACGCATTACGTGATTTTGAAACTAAATTTGTATATGGTATAACTCCTTAATTATTCATCCAAATGAGCTGATCTTTTAGTATGTGGTTATTTGCTATGTTAGCTTCCTTGTGACCAAAAATCAAGGATTTTGAAACTATAGATTGAGAGAAATGAAGTTTCTAAAGATTAGGTTCCAATTTGAGCTATGTTTAGTAAAATTACGATATCTCTTTCGTTGTAAATCAGAATTACACAAACCAAACCGTTTTGAAAAGTTAAGTTAGATACCAAAAGCTTTGTACGAGGGAAAGTGTTGAGATTTGGATAATTTCATGCCTAAAAGTGTGTTGCAATACATGACTAAAATTTCAATATTGTTTAGTATTAAAAGGTTCATAAACCCATTTAACCTGACCTATACCCAATTTATTAAAATTAGTTTGATATCAGGAACCTAAGGAAAAGTCTCGGGAGTTTGAATACGTTATACGAGGTGCTGGGAGGCTTGATTAGCATAAGAAATTGCATGGATTATAAGTAAATTGATTGAGATATTTATTTACATTTCATTCCTATTTATTTGTTCTTTTCCAGTCAGTTGGACTGATTTTCCTTTGTACTTCATATGCCATGACTTCTTGTCCTTTCTCATTTCATGAGGTTGCTTTCATGATATAGATTGTTGATTAAATGATTTCATTGACTCCAAATCATGTGCTATGTCATTTTTGAATGTTAGTACAAGTGGTCAGTGAAATAGCATGCTATTAGGTAGGAGTTACATAATATTGTAAATTTATTTCCTTTGTGCATTGGAAATGCATTTGTTTCATTGGATTCTCAAACCATTTTATTTCTTGAAATATGAAAGTGGTTCTTGTTTCTAGGGTCCTTACATTAGAGGTCCGTCGGACATACGGGGTCACTAGACTTTCCAGGGTGATCGGGATCTCTCCACTATTTTGCGCAACATACAGGAAATGAGTCCCGAGGTTGTTGGCAAGCATAACTTGTGCAGCACACGGGGTGTGGGACCCGGGGTTGTTGGCAAGTATACATCGAAGGTGACTGGCACCAGCGATAGGTTATAAAGTCAAGAGCACTGCTTAGACCTTTACATTGATGTAGAGCTCAGCTCCAGCCTCATATAGTGGAAAAGTCTGATGTGATGAAGATCACAGCCTACCGACCCTAGATCATTACTACTTAGCCGTGTGTCAGTTTCATTTTGTTTAATTAAAGTATCTCTTTGCATGTTCTCTTTTCAGCATAGTTGCTATTATCGTGCTATTAGATACTTGTTGCATATTTGGGGATGTGAACAAATGTCTCTCAGTGTTACTTTCTACTTTCTTGTACTCACCGTCCTTTTTATGACGGCGGGTGCGATCCATCGATTAGCAGGCCAGGCAAGGAGAAGATCAACGACTACCTCTGAGCCAGTGGAGTGCTACTACACCAGACTTTGTAGGTCTTAATCTTGATGTGTTACTTTTATATGTATTTGATATACTTTTGGGGTTGCATTTTATGGGTTGAGTGACTAGTACCTTGGCCAGACACATGATGATATATATTATCGCTATTTGTTATGTATATATACATGTGATCTTTATTTCTTGGTTTTTTCACAATTGTTAGGCATCATGTTATAAGCTTCTGCTAACTAGCTAAGACATCCACTGAATAAACTTTAAGTTAGATTTATAAGTTTTAATTAACTCTGATTTATGAATTGACATAGGATAGGTATATGTTTATATTCATTTAAAAAAATAAAAACTGGTAAGTAATAAGGTTCTGGAAAGGCTGACTAACTCCTTGTTAGGTCCTACATGGTGAGATTAGGGCTTAATAACGGGATTAGGCCAGACGGTGCCCTAATTTGAGAAGGGGGTCATCACAGTTGACAATGTGGGTATTGGGGATGACAATAAGGAAAGTAACGACGAAGATGATTACGATGATAGTGATGATGGAATTGAAGCAATTGATCTTCCAGAAGGCTCGAAGGAATGAATGATTTTTTGAAACTATTGATGAGGTTAAGGCGCATTCAAACGATATGCAAAGGCCAAGGATTTGGGGTAAGACTGAGGTCTACCTATAAGGAGGGAATTTTGTGGAAGCTTTACGTTCTTGTATGTGCTAAGCAAGTTTATGCTAGAACAAAGTGTAAATATGAAGAACTTGCTATCAAGATGTGGCTGCAAAACAGAAGTGTTTGCCCGCTTAAGCCCGGATGGAAAATGGCACATTACAAAGGCAATACTTGAGCACAACCCTGATGTTAGCCCATTTAAGTCTTGGTTCTACAGATGCAATAAAAGTATTTCTGAAGCAGTTAAAAAAAGAATCATAGTCAATGATAGCGTAAGAATTCCAGTTTGTAAATCCTTTATGGCATAATCCGTTCGTGCGGGTTGGATTGATCAGTTGAATTTCGGAGAGAAGGATGTTAGGAATTGTGTGGAAGCTTTACGTAAACTAAGGCTTGGCTATGGTGACGCGGAGGCCATATTATAGTATTTTGCCAAAAAGCAAAAAAAAAACATGAATTTCTTTCATGCAATGAAATTTGATGATGAAAATCACCTCCAACATGTTTTTTAGGTGGATTGCAGGTCAATATTATCTTTCAAGTACTTTGGAGACGTGGTTTTATTCGATACCACATACTTGACCAATAAGTATGATATGCCTTTTGCACCTTTTGTCGGTGTGAACCACCATGGTCAATCAGTTTTAATGGGATGTGCGTTACTAGCCAACGAGACAATTGATAGTTATGAATGGTTATTCAAGGCATGACACGATTGTATGGGGGTGAGCCTAAGGCTATAGTAACTGACTAATGTTCCTCAATAGGGGCGTTATTGCCAAGGTATTTCCCAATGTACGACATAGACTTTGCTTATGATACATCATGAAGAAGGTGTCAGAGAAGCTTGCTAGGCTTAACGATCGTGAAAGAATTACTTGGAATCTTAAAAAAGCAATCTATGAGACACTCACAATAGACGAGTTTGAGAATGCATGGAGCGTCATGATGGAGAAGTACATATTCAAGGAGGCAAGTAAACATTGGTTGAAAACTCTTTATGAGATGAGACAATAATGGGTTTCGATATTTGTGAAGGGTATATTTTGGGCTTGGATGTCCACCACTCAAAGAAGTAAAGGGGCGAACCATTTTTTTGATAGGTACATTAATTCGAAGACCACACTAAAGCAATTTATCACTCAGTACGAGGTGGCAGTCGATAGAAAAGTTTGAGAACCAAATGGTGGCTGATTTTGAATGTTACCATAAGGAGCGAGATTTGGTCACTAAGATTCCATATGAGCGACAACTCCGTGGTATATACACATATGGTATTTTTGCAAAGTTTCAAGAAAAAGTTAGCGAGGTGGTGAATTTGAAGGCGACGAAGGTTGAGGAGGTGGATGGCTTTTGTTATTATGATGTGCAGGAATTTACGGTTGAAGATGACAATGATCAACAACAAAAAAAGAGTTTATGTAGTCTTATTTCAGGATTCTACGCAAGAAGTCAATTGCATATGTCAATCGTTTGAATTTAAAGGAATCATTTGTTGTCATGCCCTATGTGTATTACGTGAGCGTAGCGTTCTTCATGTCCCGTCCCAGTACATTATTGATAGATGGAGAAAGGACTTCAAACATTATTATGGTCCTGAAAAGGGGATAAGTAAGTTAGACTGTAATGCATCCACATTCTTAGATCGATACAATGCTCTAATATTGCGTTGTTCTCGCATGGCTGACTTTGGTTGCACATCAGTTAAGAAGTTCAAGCTCATACTTGAAACAATTGAGAAGTTGGAGGACAAGCTTGTTGACATGATCAATGTTGCACATCAGCTAGTCCAACTCAACAAATAAAAGTGCCAAAGCACTGGGTAAGTAGGAAGAAGCCGCCATATGAGCCTAAACAGTAGCCCACCAACAAACAACAACTAGTAGAAGGTGGTAATGAGAAACAACAACCTGTTAAGAATGACAACAACACGAAAAAATTGGTAATTATTTTTGGGGTTCCACACAAGTACTGTATTTTTATGTACATTTTAATTAAAACAAGAAAATTATTTTGTCTAGATGAGGAGGAGAATAAAGAAGCAAAAGGCGATGGAGGAAGCAAGTGGATGTGAGTTAGGATGTACTGGTGGCGTGGACATAGGAGACACTCCAGTTTTGATCGACATTGTGGATTGGACAAGGCCACTACTCTCTCAAGATTTCTTCACCCATGGGCAACAAATGAATGACTAAGTTTTTTCATGTATTATACAATTTCCTTGTTACAAATTGAATTTACTTGGCTAAACTTATATATTCAATTTGCTTGGCTAAACTTATATGTGTCCATCCATATTTAATTTGCTACATTTTGTGTTTCTTTATTATTGCTAGAGTGCATAAGGTTACAACGTTATGTGAATGACTGCAAACAATATTGGATTTTGGCATGTGATATGATATATGATAAAAATTGGATTAGTGACATTCATATTTTTTGCGCTTTAATGCAGTGGAGTTGAGGCTTGGCAGTTGGCGGCTCTACTTGAAGAGGCCACATCGTGAAACATGGGAATTGATTGTGGTTATAACCACTGCCCACTTTTGCCACGTTGGCCACTAATACAGGTACCCATCGACTCTCCTTCTTCATCAAATACAACCTCAGCCAGATAAGGGTTTCTTGTTCCCACTTTGCAAGCTCCGGCCATACAACCATTCCCTCTCATAAAACCCTAACAATGGTAGAGGTGACTCCGGTGACTAAAACTTCCCTAAAGGCTAGAACTCTAGCAGGCTCAGGCAAGGGTAAGGAGAAGGCAAAGGTTGCAGATCTGACACACGACCGACCCAAGAAGAAGCAGAAAGTCCTGGAGAAGGGCTCTCTAACTGACGAGGAGAAGGGTTAGCCCACCAGATCTAGTATGAGGCTGATGGTGGCAGGGATGTCGAAGAAAGCAAAGCTTCCTCCAAACACATACGACACCCCCTAGGTCATCGCAGAAAATGATGAAGGACAGTCCTCAAGCAAAAAGCAAGGTCAGTGAGTTTACTACTACTCTAGCCACCATTGAGGCCACATATTCCACAAAAGAGTGTCTTAAGACTAGGAGGCTATATTTCTTGTATTTTGACTCTATTAATGTGAATGTTAGGGATTTGTTTGAGAAGTTAGGATGGGTTAACTTCCTATCTACCAAGCTCCCCATTAACTCTAAGAGGGCGAGGTCATTATATGCTCACTTGTATCCCCACGACCCAAATGACATCTCTATTTTACACACTTTCCTTGAGGGCGTTAGTGTAACAGTGTCTAAACCTTACATTTGTTAATTATTTGGCCTGCCTAAGGGTAAAGTGAAGTGCTACGACGAGAGTCAGTTGTTCAAAGTTCAAAATTTTGATGTAACCAAGGATTTGGTGGAACTTTGTGGAGGGCCCCTAAAAACCCAAAGAAACCTAGTGTTAGAGAGCTAACAATCTTGGTTAGGTTGGTCCATCGTCAAGTGGCCCATGTGATCTGCCCTAGGACTAGTGGACGGACTTACATGAGCCACTATGATATCTTCCTGACCTGGGCTGTGCTAAATGGGGTGGAGATTGACCCAACCTACATTATAGTGTCCCACATGTACAAGGCAACCCTAAAGGCCAAAAAAGGGTTGCCCTATGCTCATCACCTTTGCGCCCTCTTGGATGATGTTGGTCTCACTTCCCTCCCAAGAAAGACTATGAGAGGTGTTTGAATGACAAGAAAGATCTAATTGGCGAAAAAAACTATGCCCCAGATGCAATACAAGTTTGTGGATGGGAAGTAGATTAATCCCCTTCAGTCAAAGAAAGTGAGTAGGGTGACTGTGGGCCAGGGAAGGGAAAAAAGGCTAAGAGGGAAAAGATAGGGAAGGGTGTAATGAAGAATGCAGGGAATGAGTCGACTGCATTAAGAGACACATCCTCGAAGAGGAAATGGAGGAGGTGGAGGGGAACGAAGAGGATAACCATATTGGTCTAGGATTTTTTGATACTTATGATGATGAAGGAGGTAATTTACCGGATGACTCATACAAGTACACAGAAGAAGATGATAACAGCTCAATTGATGGAGCTAATGAAGAAGATGATGATGAGGTTGTTGATGAAAGTGTTGATGAACTTGTTGATCAAGCAGAAAATGAAAGCAACGATATAAGCTTGTCAATATTTTCTTTCAAGTTTTAATATAGTTACTTATTTTTGCATTACTATCCATCTGCTAATTGTATTTGTAGGCAATGAAGGTCAAGTGGCTTAATGTGGAGAAAGTGCGATCAATCAGACAATTAAAGCAATGGTATTATCTTCTCATTCATTCTTTTTATTCAAGGTTTTATTTTGTTTTTTCTTGTTGCACTACTGAATCTTTGGTTGTATGTACTTTTTAACTTCATTTGTATGCAATGAAGGTCAAGTGGCTATAGGTGGAAAGGCTCAAAATGGACAAGCTGCAAATCAATCAGACAAGGAAAGCAATGGTATTAGCTTCCCATCCTTTCTTTTTATTCAAAGTTTTATTTAGTTTATTCTTATTGAATTAGTGGCTCATTGGTTGTATTTACTTGTTAACTTTCCTTATTTTTATGCAATGAAAGTGGAAAGGCTTGAGGGGGAGAACCTGCTGATGACACATTTGACGATACATTCATCCCCCACATGTACCCTTCGTCACTAAAAATTTTTGAGGAAGAAGGGCCATCAACCAAGGAGGGCGAGAATGAAACAATAGATAAGCAAGTGCCACAGGACCATGTCATGGAGCCAATACAAGAGTCTCACGATGAGCATAACTTGAAATACCAACACAAGCATGCAGAGGAAGAACTAGAGGTGCTGCTGCAAAAACACTTTGAGGTGGGAGGAACCATCAAAGGTACAAACTATTCCTGAAACAATTGAGCTGCCAATGGGGACCATGCAACACCGCTAGAGGTGAGCAAAAAGACGAAGGTGATGGAGAACCAATTGGAGGAGCTGGAGATGTTGGGGAAGTCATCGAACACAGTCGTGGTGTAGCATCGAACAAATGGAAGAGATCATAAATGCAATGGAATTGGCAGTACAATCCTCCTTCACATCCTTATTGTAACAACACATGGAGAATATACATCAAATGTTGCAGTCCTCATTACCAACGAAAGAGAATCAGGTTGAGGAATTGAAACAGCTAGTGCAGACCTCATCAACAACCCTGAAGCAGGAATTTGAGACCATGGTAAAGTATACAGTTGAAGATTGCAAAAATAATATCCTTACTGTTATAGTCCAAAATCACACCCTGTTGAAATGCGTGTTGGGAGGTTAGAGCAGAACATAAATTCCTAAGGGTCAGAGTTGAAGCGAGAGGTTACACAGGTTAAACTACAAGTTGCTCAAGGTAGTGGAGGCTCAGTAGAACAGACCGGACCTGGTAGTGCTTTGGCTACCCTTGGAGACATGAAGGAAGGGTCGGCTGAACATAACTCTTAGGCAAATGACTAGTAATTTGACTGACCATTAGACTATGCACTTTTTTACATTTCATTATTCAGGGTACTTAACTTCCATTGTGGTTCTTAAGTGGTTTGTTGTATGTTTGATTAAGTTGTGGTTAGATTATGTTGGTATCTTTAAGCCCGAGGGGCACGAACTTGGTTACGTAGTTGGTTTGATACTTGATAGGTTATGTTTGTATAGTACTTGAGCCCGAGGGGTAAAACATGGTTATGCAGTTAGTTTGATCATTTAAGGTTTTCATGGCACCTGAATTTTATGGTATGTTAAGTTTTTGATCAACTAGTACAAATTCACTTATTTTGTGGGATGATAATGCCTCTTTCATAGTATTGATTTTGTTGATTGCTCAACTCATTCATAGTATGTAATGCCTAGTTGCAAGGAAAAGCAATGAGGATCATTGATATGTAATGGATAGTCAAGTTGGTTGGTTATTTACTTCTCCTCATTCCAGTAAGTATGCAAGGTTTTTATCTCATTTGTTTGTGAAACCCTGGTCAACTTGTGACAAAAAAAAGAGAACAAAACATTGATATTTCTACTGAAGTTAAAAACACAAATGCAGGCAAAATGTACATCATCATGAGTGGCTCACATCTACAAGCACAAACACTCTTCATTTCTCACAGCCACAGGCACATATAGTCTCCATGGCTCACAACCACCAGCACATACATACAGATACAACTAAACAACTAACACATACATACAATTTAGAGTTAATATTCCATTAAACAACTAACACATACATTACAACCTTCATTCACAGCTTCCATCATGCAACGCGACACATCCATCACTTCTATACCGACTGCAGCACCTAACGGCTTGTAAAGCATCAATGATCTATTGGCCAGGAGGATGCGGAGGTGGGGGAATGCCTCCGTATTCACCCCAACAGTTTGGTGTTACCCATAGCTGAGTAGTGACATTATCCATTCGGGAGGTAGAGGCATCGCCTATTAATTTGGAACTTCCTGTTTGTGATCTCTCCACGGCTGCAAATGCCTTTTCTTTGGTTGCATAAAATCTGTAGCTACAACCCTTGTACCTATGTATGGACCAACAACATTCCTTCAACGTCTCTAACACACTTGTGTCCCGCCCGCTAAATACAACGTACCATTTTTTGCCCTTCCTAGCCATAACCTGCAAAGAATATAGTATGAACATGAAATAATATGAAGTCGGCATGCATAACCTCAAATTAGATTGAGAAAATCCAAAAAAGTGAGAAAAATGTTGCATTATCCCTATCAAGATCATCGTAATTAATGGAAATAGCTAAAAAGGGAATAAGCATAGAGTGTTCTCATTGTCACCATCTCTCCCTACAATAACACCCAACAAACAAAATTCTAAAGTGTTCTCTTATAGTATGAATATTTTATTTACCAACATCAATAACATTGTATGAACCCTAAACCCTAAATATTATAACATTAACAACAAAAATTACAAGCAACAACATCCAAAGTTTACCGTAAGCAGGGAATCTGAATCTTAGAGAACTAGTAGCTGCCTCACGAGCAACAATACAATATCCGCACAAGTTCCTATCTGTGGCAAAAACGGTTTTATGTAGCTGAGATGGGGAATAAAGAAAGAAAGAACAACAAACCCAACACAATAATGAACACGAAACCCTAAGCCCTAAACAAAATCTCATATATTCAACCCTAGGACAATCAAAATGCTAGATTTTTATCTTTCAGTAGAAAATTTTACTTACCAACCTAACCAGCAAGCTAAAGAGTTTTTACCGAGACTAGAGAACAAAATACTTGGAGAAGTAGTGGTTGGCTCAAGAGCAACAACGTTGTTCAAGCTCTGCTTCTTCTCTGTAGTGGCTGGCTCACGAGCAACAATGATGTCGAAGCTCTGGTCCGGTTCTTCTCTAGGACAAAAATGGTTCGTAAGAGCTCGGTTCTCTCTTTGGTTTGTCCGAGCTCTGGTTCGTGATGAAAACTTGAAAATGGTTGTGTGGTTGAGATGAGATAGGGATGAAAGAAAGGAAGAAAGAGAAAGAAACAGCGGGTAGTTCAAATTTTTGGTTTTTCAGCCGATTGACAACCTAACAGTACGTCGCCTTAATAATCGGCTGAGGTAGTGTCAGCTTTACAGTTGAAATGGCTATTTATTTTGAGTTTAGATGCAAAACAATGAAAATAAGGAAGCTAACAGACATGGTGGGCCTGCGCGTGCTGACTGAGACTCCACATTAGGTAGGTGCCTTTCCTACATGCCTATTGTAGTGCACTCTAGTATTTTCCTTCTCACAAAGTAACTTTCATGAACTACGTTATTATCTCATGGGGTTGCTAAAAAAAGACTTGATTAATGAATTGAAAAATGTTAATTGGCAACTAATGGTACACACCTCTTTTCATTTTCAAGTTCTAACAAATCATTTAGTACTTCACATCTCTCTTATCTTCTTAAAATTTAAGATAATTAGTTATAATTTCTACATCAACACCAAAGCCTCAAAACAATCTTTTTAAAGCTAATTTATCATTTAAAACAAGCCTCAATCCCAAATTAATTAGGGTCGCCTACATGGACCAAATTATTCCATTATGTCAATTTAATGCAATTGGTGGCGTGCTTTCAAAATCCTTTAAATCCTTCCTAATTTATCTTTTAGAAATTGTAATGACACATAGCTAAATGGAAAATACTAGAAAGACAACAACAATGTTACACTAAAACACACATTACCTCACAAGAGCCTTCCATGCGACTTCAACCCGCGTGTTATGCATCGAGATCTGTAGATGACCACATCGAGACGCACATGGATGGCTCTTGTAAGCCAATGTGTCTCTTGTGGTGTGACATGCTGTTGTCATTCTTAGACACAAATGATGGATGAACCTAACCTTCTAAGCGATCTTACGTACACTTCAAAAACTTCTATTTGATATCTCTAATCCTCTCAAAATCATCTAGAACAAGAGACAATTAATCAAATAGGCTAATGGAAAAATCACACTTTAGGTTTTCTACTACAAAAACGTTGATGTATTGAAAACCTAAAATCTAATCAAACAAAAATCAGAACCAACACATTTAGATACGATCGAACGAACACATAACGCTTTGTGATTAAGAACTCACATACCTTATAAGCCTTGTTTGGTTAGAGGTGGAGTTAACTCCCAGGAGATAACTTGGAGGGGAGTTGGAACTAATCTTGTTTGGTTGCCCAACTTCCCTCTAAGTTGTGACATCTGAGAATTTCATAAACTTGATTAGGCGGCAAATTAAGTATTTTCAAATTTAGTTTGAGATTTTAGTATTCGAGGTGGAACCCACGCATTATGGACCGAGATCATAAGATATATTTTGTTTTTGTATGATGAATGCTTATTGTGTATTATATGGTATTATGTCGAGAAGTCGAGTTGTGTTGAGGTGTATCCTTGGTTTTTCATACTTGGGGTTACAAGCGCGTGTCTGAAGGGCACTAGTGAAAATAAATCATTAGTTGCTCGAAAACTAATTAACCAAGTATTAATCCTCACGTGAAGATTTCGTCTCGATTTGCATGCAAGTCGGGATTGGTGTAATGTAATGTGAGAATGAAGTTGGTACAAGACTTCGCATCGAATTTCGCATAAGTTGGTGGTGGTCGCTATTGAGATTGAGTCCAAATTGGTGCAAGTTTAGCCAAGTATGACAAGAAAATTGGTTTATAAGGGTTCAATATGTCGTGGATAAAGATAAGATTTTTGAGGTTTTGGTGTGACTAAAATCATTATTATAGACATTTTATGAAGATGGACTGTTTCGTCGAGAGTTTGGTTAAATTTAGTGAAAAACTGGATCGAAAACGAGCGCTGAAAGCTAAAACACGTCAAAATAGGGATTTCGGGAATTAATAAATAAAAAAAATCAAGTTGTTGACAAGCAGCTAAGGGTTTTATATATATATATATATATATATATATATATATAACTAAAACAAACGATTCATTTGAAATCGTTTTAACATAACGTTTATACGTTCGGTTTTCTTCACCTTCTCAGCTGGTTCTTTCGCTCCGCAAGCTCCCGACATCCAATTTTTGCTCGGTTTCTTTTAGCAAAATCGTAGATCATCGCGAGACGATCAATTTGAGCTAAATTTCTGCGGCGAAAATGAGGTATTGGGGCCGCAATTCGGTAAATACTAAATGTTGGGCATTTTCCTCAATTCAATTTGAATTCCCGTGATTTCTCGATTTTTTGCCGGATTTTGATAGAAATTGGTAGAAATCATTGTGAATTGATGTATTGAGTTGATGTATGCCAATTTGGAATAAATCTCACTGGCGTGGGTTAGGGTTTTGATGAATTGAACTGATGTGATTCATTGATAACTATTTTGGAGATATTTTATAGTTAATATTGATTTAAATTGGGTTTCACGATGAATGGATTATTAATTTTGATTCAATTCGACTCCATGGGCTGTGAAAATATTTTGATGTTGGTATAGAGTGGTTTCGTGGTGTTTGTTGTTAAGTTTTGAAGACTTAATTGTGAAAATATATATTTGGAGAAGTTTTTCAATTCAAAATAAATAAAGTTTGCCTAGTTGACGGGCTATATTTGAAAATTCATAACTTCTCCGTCGGTGATCCTATTTAAGTGTTCTTGGAGTCTATGGAAAGTATGACATGAGTGCTACAAGTTCTTTTTAAGTCATCATAAAAAATATTGAGGTTTTCAAGGTTAAGAAGTTACCCTAAGTTGACTAGTTGAAAGCCACTTGAAACAGTTATATAAATTAATATTTTTGGAAACTGTTCTTAAGCATAGTTTGGTCGCAGTTTTCATTGGGTTTAGTGATTTGGTTTCATTTGAAGCTTGACCCATTGGATCTATTTTCAAGGTGATTTGACGCTTCGAGAACCCCGAGAAGTTAGCTCAAAGTTGGTTTGGTTGTAAGTAAACCCTACATTAATCTTTATTATTGATTTGATATTTATGTACCTGTAATTGTATCATAGTCTGCTTTGCATTATATCATTCTTGATCATGCATACATAGAGTAAGTGAGAGGGATAAGCTTGTTTCAGAGTCTGGTTTGATTGAAACAAGGTTTCAGTCCTGCCTCTACACCGTCTAGCTAGTGATACTAGCGGAGTCTAACACCAACAAGTTATCTCTGCATTTAATACTATTTTTGTACTATTTTTGGAAGTCGACGTCTGATTATAGTTAGGAGACAGTGACAGAGTGGATTGCATGTCATGTTGACGCATGTATCTTATTGTTTATTTGGAAATGTAATTACATGTCTCCATGTATCAGACTAACAATTGCAGGATTACAAATCAATGTAGAAATTTACTTACCTGACATTTTCGAGTTGTTTTTGATGCTGTCAGATTTTATATGAAGACAATGGACAAATGGACAAGACTCGAAGATCTTCGGTAATTGTTTTCCAAAGTTAAAGTAAATTCTTGTTGTAAATTATTATATATATACATATTATTTTTGGGATTCTTGGAGTGAGTGTAGGACGTGAAATGTTGTTGGATGGTTAGGAGAGTCTCCTAAGTTAGTTTAAGATAAATTGAGAGGTTTACATTTCAATTTTGGTCTACAATGGGATTATAAGGTTGTAATTAAGTTATCAGAGACTCTAAGTTAGTTTTGTTATAAATTTGAATTCGATATATATTGTGAACCATGGGAAGTTGTGAGTCCTTTTAGGTCTCTCCCCCATTCCGCTGTCTCTTAGGTGAATTTTTCGGAGACCATATTGAGGGGAGGTATTGTCGAATTTTTTTTAAAAAATACAAAAAATAATCCTTATTATTTCATAGTTTGCTCCAATTGAATAAATTATGAATTGAGTTTCATTGAGGATATAAAATTAGTTTTGGAGCTTGTAAAGGATTGAGATAGTTATTATTTTGAGGTCAAAGTTGAAAGTATAGATTAGGCTGACTAGATTATCAAGGGATCAAGGTAATCTAGGCCGGTTAGTCGTTTTAATGACGAGGGGGCTGACACAAGTTATCTCTCAACCCACACCTAAGGGTGAGGATATCTCCTTCACCTCCTTTAGGGGAGTTATCTCCCATGAGTTTATGGATACAATTACCCCTCATTAATTACCTTTTATTACTTACATCCATTTTTTTTGTTTGAAGGGTATTTATATCAATTCATGTTTTTTATTGTTTAAAAATTTGCAACTTCTCTGCAAGTTTAAAGTTGAACCAAACATGAAAATATGATCTTTCATTGTAAGTTAACTCTAAGCAGTTAACTCCGCTCATATTGTAAGTTGGAAAAAACGAACCAAACGAGGCCATAGAATTTGACATGAGTTCCCTACTTTTTTGCCTTCATTTTCTGGAAGTTGTTGAAACACTAGAATCGGAGATTGGATCGAGAAATTGAGAGAGATCGTGTGATAAAAAAAGAATCAGACAAAAGAAACGAAGAGAAGGAACTCGGCAGGGGGCATAGAACGTTTTTTGTGTACTTTTGATGCTTCATCGAGATTCGTCCAAGATGGAGTTCGATTGATCAAAAACTTTTTGTTTAATTATTTATTATTTTTGAAGTTTTTAGCTTGTTGGTTAAATAATTTATCAATACTAATCCGAATGGAGAATGTTAGCGTGTCACAACAAGGCATTCAACAACTTCACGCATCTGACTTAGCACTAACGGACCGACTTATTGTCAGTGCCGAAAGTCAGTTGGCCGTCAGGCACAATCACACAAAATGGAAAAAACAAAAAAAATGTCAGAATAGTTGACAAACAAACCAAACAAAAAACCATTTTGGTAGGCCCTATGACAGCTAAGCCAGTTGCAGCGCTAGCTTTTTCCAATTTGAATCTATATCATATTTTATATATAATAGAAATACCCTTTAGGATTGTGGTGAAGCCAAAATAGCCTTTATTACAAGTTTACCCCTCTAAGTCAAGTCTAACAAATTTTCTTTCCAAATCATGTCCTTACAACAAATAAGGGCATACATGACTTTTTTTATTTTTTTCATGTTTAAAACAAACTAAATGCAATCTCTTAATGTGCATGATCAAGTGTGGTGAGTGCCACGTGGTAATTGATGAGTAGATGTAGGGAAAGATAACTAACTTCACGTGAGATAGTGGGTAGTTTTTTTTAATTAAAATATTAAAAAATGAGAGATGACCAACTTAATATGAGTATGTGATTAAATTTCATTGTTTCACACAGTAAGTGTTAAGATTGTGAATCAAGTGCGGAGCATGTGCCCATCCACTAGTATAAATTAATCGAAGTTCATGCTCAAACAAATTGATGTGTCTCTTTTTTTTTTAGTCAAACAAATTGATGTGTATTTATGATATAATAACTATGTGTCTATACCCATTCTAATTTTGCCTTAAAATGTGTTTCCCCTAAATTTGATTGTTTATGTGTCTGTAGATTCGTAGAAAGATTGAAGGAAAGTTAAAAAATGAGCTAGAAAATTGTTTTAGTTCGTGTTTGCCTGATTAAACTTGTCGCTCTTCGCTTGAATATGCAGTTTGTCGTGATTTAAAATGGAGTTAATACGAAATCCTTCTATTGTAGAACAACTTCGATGGTTACGGTTTGCTTATAAGTTGAGTGTATAGACCGTATTGAGTGTAAATCTTATGTGTTTAACAGCTGCTCTACTTGTGGTATTATTATAGTTCACATGTTGCAAGGGTTCTTTCATGGCGTTGCACATTTTCTTCTGTTTCGATAAGGTTCGTTCTCTGAACTAAGAAGATGGTATTCCTCTTCATGTATGACTAATTGAACTTTCTCGTCTTTAGCTTGAACTGGTGGTGCAGTTTTACATTGATTTTGGAAGTGGAACTTCTATGGAATCAATCTTATTATATATTTCTGCGGCAGCTCAGCTTATTATTGTAAGGTCGTTTGTTTCTTGGTTGCGATGCCCTGATCACGTCTTCATTTCCTCTACGTAACGCGATTTTCAATGGTAAATGTGATGTTTCTTCTATGCAGATTTGGAAAAATGAAAAACATTGAAACCTTTGATCTCACGTAGTTGAGGTTCTATTGTGTATGAAGAGTTAAAAGAAATACGCCAGTCGGTCCTTTTTTTTTTTTCATTGATAGCTCTGAAATGTTCCTGGGCAGGTTGTCAAAATCATTTCTGCTTATCCTGATCACGATATCATCATCGCCATCGATACACTTGGGAAAGAAGAACTTCTCATTCACATAGCAAAAGCTCAGAACATAAAGGTATACAACCTTGACTATTTTGCTATGCTCTTTTCATACTGTCATGAATCTTCGAATACATGAAATATAGCTAACATCCTTGGTGGAAATTCTTAAATGATTAACACGTAATCAGGCAGCATGTTATCAGAACCAGTAATATACCATATCATTTAATTTAACCGATTGATTATCTCATCTTTGGCAGAGATCGCTAAGTATGTCCGGTAAATTTGTGGATTTTTTTTTTGCCTTGTGTGTGTTTCATGGTTACTAGCTCATGCTTTCTTAAAATTTAGTCAGCTGGAGGGTATAGTGTTCTGTTGAATCTTGAAATACATAATCTTTATTGACTTATTAAGGAGTTCAACTTCATAGATAGACACTTCTTGTTATTAATGAACCTCACCTTGCTTTTTGCTGTCCTCTGAAGATCTGGGTTTGGCCAGAACACTCGCAAACGATGCACCTCTTGGGCTTTCATGGCATCTTTACAACAAATACCAGTCTAAGTAGAGTGAGAGCAGTCCCTATGTACAGTTTCAGCATAAACACTCTTGAAGAATTAAATAAGATGCGCCCCACTATTGGAATCATGCCATCTGGTCTCCCGTGGGTGATGAGGCCCCGTGATCAAAACTATTCTGTGGGTTCTACTTTGAAAGTTTCTCAGGGATGTAAGAAAGGAACTGCCACTGATCAGGATCATGATTGTAGAAACCAAAAGTATGAAGATATGAGACCCTACACAAAATTTCATCGTTACATATATTCTGTGCCATACTCTGATCACTCATGTTTCAGTGAATTACAAGAGTTTTTTAAGCTTGTGAAGCCTGTGAATGTAAGAGGTATAGTCTCTTCATCTTCATTCTACATTGATCCTCTTTATTATCTGGGGAACCTTAGTGATTCAGACAAACTGATTGAAGGGGTAAACATGAAGCTCCCCGAGTTGAAGGTGGTTGAAAGTGATGAATCAGCCCAAGTCAAATCCGTTTGCTGTAACTTGTCTATTGGTGCGAGATTTAGAAGAAACGGCAGCAAGAAGATCTTAGGTGTTCGTAGCGGCAGAGTAACATCAATGAGGAGATCAAAACAAGGTGTGAGTATTGCCAAAATTGCTAGCGGCAGAGTAACATCATGTGACGGGTGAGTTCACTTTTGTTGGAAAACCTGAATGCTTCAAATGTATAGCCACAATATGCAAAATATGAGTATGAGTAAACAATGTTACAAAAGCTATTGTGCCTGCAGTAAAAATATTTGGTTGATTAATGACCCTACTCGCACTGTTATCTAATTTGCAATAGATGTTGCAAGGCACAAACTTTCTTTTTGGGTAGTTGGTTAGTCTGGCTGGAGCCTAAGTAGTGCAGTATATTAATAGCTGTGTGATTTCGCTATTATTGAAAATCGATTGTGGAAAAAACAACTAAATGGTTGCTGAAAAGCTTGCAATGATTTTAGATGGAGATAAGCCTTGTATTATGAAACCTCATCTGGAAACAGCTGATCAGTGAACCAACAACTGCCCTGGTTGCCATTTCTGGACTCGGGATCTGACAAAGGACTGCGAGACTAAATGAGTAAGTAGTAGTCACATATGCTTTCTTTTTTTTCCTTTCTGTATTAGTTCGATATCTGTTTTTGCTTATATTTAACAATTATTTATTCTAGGTCAATTGGTGATTTAACATGATATCATTGTGACTGTTTTTATATATTTGATGATTCCCTTGCTCAATGGAATTTGTGTCCTTTTTGTATCTCATGATTATTGCAATTTGTATCCTCTTCTTTTTGCCTCCATGTGGGAGAGAAGTTTAGATAAGTCAGTATTTATAGTTATTTAGTACTTTATTTTAATATATTTAATTATTTAAAGTCTCTAAAATATATATTAATTATATTTATTGATTATTTTTAGGTGAAACGTAGTGCGGTGGTGGAAAAATACTCAAAATGAAGTATTTACATACAGTGATCGGGGACAGTTTGCCTCGAGTTACGTGTTACGCTGTAGGTAGAGTAGAATAGGAGACAACGTATTTGAACCAATTAGAATGCACCACTTCAGCGCATATCTTCTCTCAACCAATCACACGCTTCCACATCAGCAGTTCTCATTACAGCAGCTGCCAAGTGTCGGCCACTCACACCCCAAGCACGTCACTAATTGGTTCTTGACCAATCACGTCTCGCCACGTCAGCGGTTCCATTTTCTCCTCCAATCAGAAACCGCCACGTCAGTGAGCACAACACAACGAAAAAAACATTTGAGGGCCGCTAAGGGCACCCCACCATTTAATGAAGGCACCCAAAGTTTTTGTAAAAATTTCAAAAAAAGTGGAAAAGACTATTTTGCCCTTGTATATATAGTGATTCAAACCTCACAAATCATTTTGACAAAGAAAAAAGGCACCCCACCACAAGGTTGAACCACAAATCCACACCGCGTTTGTCGACTTTTTATCGATTCTTGCGGATTGACATCATCCGACAAATGAGTAAACAATGTTTGACAACCATATGATAGTTTATTAGAACTGTTTAGTTGTGGAAAACAAGTGAAAATGATGATTTGTTTGTCAACGTAGGGTTTGGTAATTTCTTCAAATCCGAAGTTGTTTCCACTATATAATGGAGGATTGTAATGCTTCGGTGCCGGATGAAGTCGTCCTTGAGGTAATTTTGCGATTTTTTGTGTTTTTTATGCGGTTGGGAGAAGTTTTTGTCTGGGTGCGCGATTGTATCGGCCTCGCAGGGACCGAGATGTATGGTGATGTCTCGGTCTAAAGGACCGAGAGGTGTACTTAGGTCACGGTATGGTACGCCGTGTACAACCGAGAGTATGAGCACATTCTCGATTGTACACCACCGACACCACATTACCTACCACTAATTGTAGCTCTCGTCATGTCTCGGCCGAGAGAACTAGAGTACTTTCGGCCATGCGTAATCAGCGACATCGTGAACTCTTCCGCCTTTGTGGCGGAGACTTCGAGTTCCCAAAACGCGTAGCTTCTGTCTCGGCCATGCGAGGCGAGATCTGTGCACGCCTCGGCTGTGTGGCCGAGAACCGCGAATTCTCATTTCTTTAACTATTCAACCGAACCCTAACTTGGAGACGAAATCGGCTCACACCACGACCCTACGAACCTCAAAAAGCCGTAAACCAAAGGAGAAACACAAGGCGAGACACGGAAAACACGATTTTGGAGATTCCTCTCACTTGGTCGATTCAAACTAAATGGGTTCTTGCACAACAGATTCGGTGAAGGTGGTGGGGTGCTCGGGTTCGGTGAAGGTGGTGGTGGGGGTGGTCGGGTGCTCGGGGTTCGGTGATGGTGGTGGCGGTGGTGGTGGCGGTAGTGGTGGTAGTGGTGGTGGGGTGTAAGGGTTTTTTGCACTTAGGGGTATTTTTGGTATTTTGGGTTTAATTTTCGGGTGCCCCGGGTAAATCAATTTGTGCCCACATTAACTGGGTGCCTTCATTAATAGGTGGGGTGCCCTTAGCGGCCCTCAAACATTTCTTCTCCTCGTTCGCAGCTCTTCGGTCTCCTCGGGATTCGTGCGTATGCGGTCTCCCAGATCTTCGATGATTTCACGCGACTTTCACTTCGCCTCCTTGCCTGCCACGTGGCGTGCTCCCACTACACCAGCAAGTCATTAGCACTTCTCTTAGCCAATCAGACGACGCCACGTCAGCGCTCCAGCAGGAAATGAACCAATGCGGTCCGGACATGTGGCGGACACCAGTTTTTGAGCCAAAAACAGCCCTACGATTCTCCTCGGCGCACGAGTCACCTCCCCAACACCTAAAAATAGTTTCTCTCACCTCCCCCGAAACCAATTTTTAGTAGGTTTATATATTATGAATTTATGTTTTATTAATTTGATCGCCGACTATTATTGTTTTGTTATCGACTTTCTTCGACGACGATGTTCAGCTAATCAACTCTTTGTTAAGGTCGGAAGGGAAACAAGTTGAGATTATAGATTCATGACATATTATGTGAGATCTTTTATTTTATTATTTAATTTAGTTTAAATTTTCATATTTCATTGTTGTTGCTTTTAAGGATTATGGTTTAGATTTAGGGTATGTATACGGTCGATGCATGCTTTTAGATGGACAATCTACAGTTATTTGGACCATTAGTATCCGTGTAATTGTGCTTTTGGACCAATTAAGTGATAAACACTCACCCGTTTGCCGTCGAACCCTTTCGATTCTTGAGTGTGCAATAATTAAATCTAGGTTAAATCGGGAGCGGACGCGATCCGGTTATTTAGGATTAGTGTTCCCACATACCCATATTACTGCAGTTAGTGTGTTAAACATGATTGGCGGATGTCTAGGGTTATACATTAATTAAGGAAGTAGTTAGTGACAAACATCTTCGATATCGAGATTAGGGGAACGAGGAATTTATGGCGGATGTCGATTTTTTATAGCTAATCTAGAATAATATAAATTAATGACTTTTCGAGAAAGATTGAAGACCATGATTGTCATTGAATCTTGATCCTGATTTGTGGAACTGTAGACTTAGGTGTTACTTAAGTATTAATTAATTGTTTTTAAAATTAGTTTAGTTATTTTATTTATTTAGTTTAGTTAAATTAGTAAGTTAAATTAATATTTATTTTAAAGCCCCCGATTTTAATTCCTTTTTTGTTGTTTTTAACCTAAAAAAACTATCAATCTCTGTGGGATCGACCCTTTATCATTATTCTACAAAATAGTTGGTTTATGAAACTTTATTTTATTGACGCGTTCGGCGCGCGTCAAGTTTTCATAAATTATCGCCCTGTTTGGTAGTAATTGTATAATTCTTGTTCCAATGTCTTGATAGTTGATAAGCATGACTAACTATATATATATATAGGGCAGACAATTTGGATCATGAAACGATTAACACGACACGACACGTAATAAACATGTCGTGGGTTTCGCTTAAGTGGGTCTGGGTCATAAACATGTTAACACGTTTATACACGGTTAATAAACGAGTCATTAACATGTCAACCTGCTTAACTCGTTTATGACTCGCTTAACACGACTAAATAATAATATATAAATAATAAATATAGTATAATAAATAGATTGGTACAAAATTCACTCATTTGAATGCATGTTAATAGCATGATTTGTTTATTTTATTTATAGACATTTTTATCATATTTTATTTTATATTAGAGAGGAAATATTCATTTTACTTTTAATATATTATTTACGTTTTATATTTTATTAATAATTATTTATTAAAAAAAAATCTTTTCACCAAAGTAAAATTTGGATATTTTTTTAGATGATTCTTATAATTTTGTTTATGTTATTATTACGAGTCATTTTTGTTTTATTATTAAGAGTAATAAAGACTTGAATAAAAAAGTAAAGTAAAACTAACGACTATATACAACCACATTATATTTTATTGGCTATTTTAGTATGTTTGTTCGAATTTAATCATTTATATATATTTTAAAAGTAGTAACCAAATTATAAAAAGTTTAAATAAAATGAAATTTTTAAATACAATATTTAATAAATGGGTGACACGAATACACGACGTGTTTAACACGACCCACTTAGACACGAAAACGATTAACACGATTAATAAACATGTCATGTAATGGGTTTGCATTATATGGGTCATGACCTGTTTATGACACGACACGTTTACGACTCATCGACACGAATTGGCACCCCTACACACGATTCTTTATTCTTATAGTTCCTGATTGCTATACATGAGCACCCGCACTGGTGGTTTAGTTATTTAGCTGATGAAATTGAAAATAACTTTAAGAAACAAGTTTTTCTAGCGTTGGATTACCTTAGATTCAGTAACAATCTGAATGGCACACAAAGAAAACAAACCAATGTATCTAAGAGTCCTAGAGAAGGTTAAGAAAGAGTACTTGAACTGTATGGGAGAGTCCAATTCATTCCTCATAAGACTACAGGGGTTCATTGATAAGGTGTTTGTAGATCAATTCTTTCTGGATAGGAAGTAAGAGATCTAACTGTGGTGTAGGAGTCGAGTCAGGTTTAAGAGATCTAGCTTATTTGTAAACAAAAATCAATTCGAGCGCGGTAAAAATTACTGTAGAGGTAAAGAATTCTTAATAAAAGACATGCTATATGAATGATGAATTCACATGAAAAGAAAACAGTAGTTAATTCCTCTTGTCTAGATGCATATTATACATGGAGTGCAGACCTATTTTGCTTGTCAAGTTTCAAGAAATGACAATAATTTACTATATAAAATCTAGTGTAGTAGAACGGTAACACAGTTCGTTAATTTGATAATTTGCAGCCTCGAACTAATACTTTACAGATATCTATTCAGAGAAGAAATTTGTTGTTTCTTCGTTCTCCACCATCGCTTGGAGGTACCTTTGGATTGGAGGAGGATTTACCTCTACGAGCCCTTCAAGAATCTGAACCACTTGTCCCATTGATGGCCTTTGAATCTTTTCTTCTTGGATGCACCAACAAGCCGCTCTAAATTCTCTGTTAAGTTCTTCAATGTCCGCATTTCCCTCTAATCGGCTGTGCACAATTGAAAGCACTGGCTGTCCCTCAGATACCACTTTTCTAGCAGCCCAAGTAGGGAAGAACCACACCTTCCCATCCTTGGATCTCTTTAAGTTTCTTCTTCCTGAAATGATTTCAAAGAGCATCATCCCATAGCTATAGACGTCTGCCTTCACAGTGATAGGAACACCTGAGGTCCATTCTGGAGCAAGATAGCCTACAGTTTCCCTCACGGTTGTTAGAACTCGACTAAATTCACGGCCTAAAAGCTTCGCGAGACTGAAATCTGCTACCTTAGGAGATAAATCAGCATCTAGGAGTACATTCTCTGGCTTGATATCACAATGTATTACAGTCTATACACTCCTCATGTAGATAAGCCAACCCTCTTGCTGTCCCTGTTGCAATTTTGTATCTCTGCTGCCAATTCAAAATTCTCGAATTGTTTTGATGAAATAGTTGTTTTTCAAGGGACCCATTAGGCATGAGATCATACACCAACATTGTTTTCCTACCTTCAGAACAAAAGCCACGGAGGCGAACAAGGTTGTCATGATGGATTAAGCCTATAGTACTTACCTCGTTTCGAAATTGCTTCTGATCATGAGAAACACCTTCAAGTCTCTTTACTGCAATGGCAGTCGAGTCGGGGCAATGTCCCTTTGAAGACGCTACCAAAGCCGCTGCTGCCCAACTTGTCTGTGAAATTCTTTGTTGCAATTTTTAGGTCTTTGTACCTAAATGCTGTTAGAAATGCATAGTGCTCTTCTAGCTTTGGTGATCTGGTGAATCTTTTTATCCACCGTTTACGAAGAAAAAGGAAAGTGATCCCCAACAGGATTGTTGTCCCAGAGAGAACCACGCCAACTATAGTCCATTTAGTAGAAGGTTTCATCGTAGAACCCAATTGGTCTTGGGAAGGAGCTAGTCTGATGTAAAGATCATTTCCTTTGTCGCCAAGTTGTTCTATGTTTAATAGATTTCCATACCATAGTAAACACCGAAAGCTATTACCGCTGCTACTACTAGTGGTGTCGTACGCATATGCACTGCAAGAACAATTTTGTAAGCAAGCCAATTCACATTTCTTGGCATTGTCCATTGCCAAAGGATTAGATGATGGGCTGATTCGAGACAGTATTACGTTAGGCATCTTTGAAAAGCTATCTTCGTCGTCACACTGCATAGAGTTTCTCCTCACGCATCCACCAGAGTGATCAAGCAAGCCCCAACCTTTTGGATAATGTTGTTTGAAGCCTGGCAAACATTGGCATAACGAAAGACCTATATTATTCTCACCGCAAACGGTAAAAGCCCCACAAAAGCCATAAACTTGACACTGAGGCATTGGTTCAGTCCAAATCACCGTCCAGTCTTGAGTTTTAGCCTGCCATACTTCTGTCTTCAATTGCCCAGATGTATCCATTAAAACATAGAATGGCAAAGCCTTATTCAAAAGAGAATAGGTGAAGTACATCCCATTTTCATAGGACTTGTATTCGAAAGAAGATGCCATACCAAATCCGACTTGCATTTCAGGAAAGTTGCTGAAATTGCGTCCATTCCAAACACCTGAAGTGTAATATTTAAGTGAATGATTCCAAGTGAAGTCAATATTGTTGTCTGAGTCCCAATTCGAGAGAGTAGATGCCTTCGGACGGATCCTCTGAGTTTTTCCATGCAGTTAGTTTGTGGCCCTTCTTAGTAAGATTGTTATATTCAAACTTTGCACCAGGTAGGTGTGCATGGGCGGGATGATCAAAGCTCTGCCAGATGATGTTCCCATTTGATGAAACATGTGACAACCAGATTTCCGTCGTAACCGAGCACGCGGCCTTTGAAGAGGAATCATTCATGGTCATTGAGGTTGTTGAATCGGTAGACCAAACTGAGACTTTAGAGGAGTACTTGTTCTTAGTACTTATAAAGAGGACTAGATGGCCATTCTCTAGGAGCTTCAACTCTGAGGAAAAGAAGTCAGTAGGAGTTATGGGCTTGTCTCTGTTGGCCACCCAAACAATGGTTTTCTTTTTTTGGACTGCGGCGACTTGCTTGAACCAAATGCCTATGAAGTATTTCTGAGAGTTACCTGGAGTGAAGAACCCAAGTTCGAATTTACCGTCTTTGGAAACTAAGGTCTGGTTTGCTGTTAGAGATTGGCCAGCAAACATGGTATCGGCATCATTAGTTGAAATGTCGATACTATGATGGGGAGCAAAAGAAAGGATGGACAGCAACAGAGCAATAAGAAATGGTGTTAAGAGAGGAGTCGAATCGGTGTTCATCTTTGTTGCTCAAACTTTCATAGGCAGCTTGCTGGGGTTGTTTAATTAAAAAGCTGATCAGGAGTAAGAACATTGATATAATGTAGTCTTTTCAAGGGCTACATATCGATATGTTGGTCTGCTAAGTCATGATCGAACTTTTTTTTTTTTATAAGAAAGAAACTAGCTACTTGCCGCCATTGGGGTTCGAACCAATGACTTCTTACTCTCAAATTTCATATCAAACTATTGGGCCACCCAATTGGTTGGTGTCATTATCGAACTTCAATCCTCCCACCAAGACTGAATGTGTAGGAAATATACATTCATACTATTCAAAGTGCTTGCTTTATCATTTAGAGCTAATCTTTTAAAGAAGATTGATACACTTCAAATTGATGAATGCCACAAACGAAAAATAGACTCAAGAGGTAAAATCAAAATCAAAGCCCACTAAAATTTTGACAAGATGTTCACTGCCATCATGAAAAAGAAAAAAAAATGCCTCACTAGCTTAATTTCCTTTCACGTACATTTCACGCTTTCTTTCTTGGTGTAGACATTCTCTTGTATGACTGAAGGCCCAATAGTGCATTTTTAAGTGTTGGACACTTGGAGAAAAAAAAAAAGAAGTGTTGGCCAGTTGGAGAGATGTTCTATTTGTTGTATTAAACTTGGTTCTTTAGGGTTCATGTCCAGTTTGGGTATTAAGTTTCATGGTTTTCTCAATTGAAAGTTGTAATACATTTTATATTGGTTGATTGTTCAATTGTTTCTCTTTTTCATGTTTATTATCCTTCTTTGGGTGTTAAGTATGAATTTAGGGCAAAAGAATTTGTTTAATTAGTTAATCTTCTTTATCATATATATCTCCCTATACAACTTGGTCTACTAATTTTCTAAATCCTATGTTCTTTGCCCTCCTAAATTCTTCATGGGTACATATTGGTCTCTGAAATCATGATGAAATTTCTTGTCCTTCTAATTTCCAATCGAGAATGTTATGAATATTTTGGAACTATTTATTTTCATCCCCGGTGGGACTAGTCAAACTTTAGACGGAAAAGGCCGGCCGAGGCGGTTTGGACACTCACGCATCTCAAAATAATAATAATAATAATAATAATAATAATAATAACAATAAAAAATTGAAATGTTGAATTTTCTACACCTCACCCTTGAGGAATAAAAGTTAACTGCGAAACCTTGTCTAAAATTAGTTAAGGTCGGTTATATATATGTGGATCCAATATTTCTTATCTGCTAATTCGATACATTTAATGATGTAATTTGGAAAGGTTGTGAATAATTTGAAGAAAAATTATTAGTTGCCGAGTCTAACAGTGTGGCGACCTTAAAATTCTAACTTGTGCCATATGACGTTTCAAGACCGTGACTTAGACTTGACGTGATGTAACATACTCGGTCAACTCTCAGGAGTCGACATCGAAGTATTTTATCTTTTTGTGATATGTGTATTATTTATTTATACCAAAATGCGCAAAAGCTATTTATTTATTTTACTTTATTATCACCTTTTACGAGTAAGGTTTGCCTCGTAATGCATTGCTCACTATGGGTACGGATAGGTCGGTAATATGGCGAGACTTACGCTAATCTAACACTTAAGTGAATTACAAGGGCTTACATTTATTGATAAGCCTAAGTTGTTGACTTGCCTAAACAAATATAGATTTATAAGTGTAACGACCTGAAAACTTAAAATACCCGTGTTGGGGGTATTAACACGGGTATTTTGGTGATTTCACAATTTTATATATGGTTGGCGTGGTAAATGCGTATATTATATGCTAATAAATCAAGTTAATGAAGAATTGGTCTTAAGTTAAAGGTACTAACTAAATTAAAATATAAAATTGGCCTAAACACCCTTAGGAGGCATTCTTGTCATTTGAAAAATCAATTGAAAACCTACTCCTTAAAAACCCACCTATATAAACTAGTTATAAGTTGTGTGGTTTCCTTTGCTCCAACACAAATTAACCAAGTGATGAAAGTGGAAAGAACTAGTTAGAGATGGTGGATTGAAGGTGGAGGAGAGCACATAACCACACAGACTTCAAGTCATGTAATATCTCGATCTTCATCACTTTTAACTTGTAACAGCCCATTTTCCGAATGGACCGCCACAGGGCCCACAACTTGGCCTACCAGCGCTAGCTGTGTCCCACATGTTATCTCATCCACCTTTTAATCATTATTAACATTAATAAACAACAATTTACTGTTTAAATTGTTACTGAATTCAATTCATCTGTTAAGATTATTTTAAACCATAATAAATCACAGTGGAAGTCTTTTATCATGAAAATTTAAAATATAAAACATCAAGTCAAACATTTCACTCTGATAACTAGTGTGGAAAACCTATATATCATCATAGACCAAAAATATACCTCAATGTATCAAAATATCAAAAATATAGAGTCCTGAAGTATCTCTCAATCCCAAATCCCCAAAATAAAAGACAAAATGTATATAATACAAACGTACAAGCCTGCTCAATATCTCTGAATCACAGGTATTACGGAAGCTTGCCTTTGCCACGACTTGTACTAGGATTTGCACTCAAGCCATCACAAAAGGCATATGACGTGTCCGAGTTAGTATTCCCAAGGAGATTAAGCGAGCAATACGAAAGTAAATACTGGAATTTAAACAAAACTATTAAATAAACATGCGGAAATAAATACAGTAATGTGCTCATCGCATGAATATGTAATAGTGAAAGCTCAAAGTGTGTTCCTAGAGCCTAGGGTCGGACTAGTGCCATACTTCGGACTCTCCACGGACTACTGCTTAGGCGAGTCCCACTCTGCACGACTCTCTTGCCGTGCGTGTGTGTGTGTATATGTGTACAAGCTAACCATGGGTAAAAGTTTTTACCATTTATTTTTTACCATTTTCGAGATTAAATGGGTAGTTAATAGAGTGGTGAGTGGGTGCAGTTGAAACAGCTCTCCATTAATCCATTACTGCTCCACTACTCCATTGCATCAATGCTTGACTGCTCCATTACTCCATTGCATCAATGCTTGACTGTTCCACTACTCCACTACCCCGTTTTCACTCTAACTGGTCATGACCAGTGCTCTATAAAATGAGAGGTTTGGGGAGGAAGAAATTATCTCAAAATTCACCAGCAACTGCTCTTGTTTTTCATCTTTCACTACTGCAAAGTGAAAGGTGGGTTTACTTCATCGTATCCTTTAGGATATTTGCTGACTCTTGCAGTATAGAGAGCAAAATTTCCTTTAGGAAAGTGGCGGTGTTACACGCTTTGAAGTCATTGCAAGTCCCTCTCGTCTAACAAGAAGAACTTCTCATTCACATAGCAAAAGCTCAGAACATAAAGGTATACAACCTTGACTATTTTGCTATGCTCTTTTCATACTGTCATGAATCTTCGAATACATGAAATATAGCTAACATCCTTGGTGGAAATTCTTAAATGATTAACACGTAATCAGGCAGCATGTTATCAGAACCAGTAATATACCATATCATTTAATTTAACCGATTGATTATCTCATCTTTGGCAGAGATCGCTAAGTATGTCCGGTAAATTTGTGGATTTTTTTTTTGCCTTGTGTGTGTTTCATGGTTACTAGCTCATGCTTTCTTAAAATTTAGTCAGCTGGAGGGTATAGTGTTCTGTTGAATCTTGAAATACATAATCTTTATTGACTTATTAAGGAGTTCAACTTCATAGATAGACAATTCTTGTTATTAATGAACCTCACCTTGCTTTTTGCTGTCCTCTGAAGATCTGGGTTTGGCCAGAACACTTGCAAACGATGCACCTCTTGGGCTTTCATGGCATCTTAATGCATTGCTCGCTACGGGTACGGATAGGTCGGGATAGGTCGGTAATATAGCGAGACTTAGGCTAATTTAACACTTAAGCGAATTGCAAGGGCTTACATTTATTGATACGCCTAAGTTGTTGACTTGCCTAAACAAATATAGATTTATAAGTGTAACGACCCGAAAACTTAAAATACCCGTGTTTGGGGTATTAACACGGGTATTTTGGTGATTTCACAATTTTATATATGGTTGGCGTGGTAAATGCGTATATTATATGCTAATAAATCAAGTTAATGAAGAATTGGTCTTAAGTTAAAGGTACTAACTAAATTAAAATATAAAATTGGCCTAAACACCCTTAGGAGGCATTCTTGTCATTTGAAAAATCAATTGAAAACCTACTCCTTAAAAACCCACCTATATAAACTAGTTATAAGTTGTGTGGTTTCCTTTGCTCCAACACAAATTAACCAAGTGATGAAAGTGGAAAGAACTAGTTAGAGATGGTGGATTGAAGGTGGAGGAGAGCACATAACCACACAGACTTCAAGTCATGTAATATCTCGATCTTCATCACTTTTAACTTGTAACAGCCCATTTTCCGAATGGACCGCCACAGGGGCCAATGCTTTGGCCCACAACCTGGCCTACCTACAGCGCCAATGTGTGTCCCATGCTATCTCATCCACCTTTTAATCATTATTAACCTTTATAAACAACAATTTATCTTTTTAAATTGTTAGTGAATTCAATTCATCTGTTAAGATTATTTTAAACCATAATAAATCACAGTGGAAGTCTTTTATCATGACAATTTAAAATATAAAACATCAAGTCAAACATTTCACTCTGATAACTAGTGTGGAAAACCTATATATCATCATAGACCAAAAATATACCTCAATGTATCAAAATATCAAAAATATAGAGTCCCGAAGTATCTCTCAATCCCAAATCCCCAAAATAAAAGACAAAATGTATATAATACAAACGTACAAGCCTGCTCAATATCTCTGAATCACAGGTATTCTGGAAGCTTGCATTTGCCACGACTTGTACTAGGATCTGCACTCAAACCATCACAAAAGGCAGATGACGAGTCCAGAGTGAGTATTCCCAAGGAAATTAAGTGAGCAATACGGAAAGTAATACTTGGGAATTTAAACAAAACTATTAAATAAACATGCGGAAATAAATACAGGTAACTGTGCTCATCGCATGCATATGTAATAGTGAAAGCTCAAAGTGTGTTCGTAAAGCCTAGGGTCAGACTAGTGCCATACTTCAGACTCTCCACAGACTACTGCCGGTGAGTCCCACTCAAACAAGGCCAGTATCTGGATCTGCTAGGTGGTCGGCGTAGAACCTACGACGCACCCACACGTGCCCCGACGCGACTCTCAGGTCGAACTATTCACCGAGATCCCTGGGACACATGTGTTATAGCCTAGTGGACATACACACAAGAATGGCACGGAGACGTCCATCCATTTAAAACAAACCAAGAATAGAGTATTGAAAGACATAATATGAATTCAAAAGCAAAAATAGAGTACTGCTCAAGAAATTTGAGTTGGAATACTACACACCTCAAACCGCACTCCGTGTCCCGGTAAATAACCCCGATCCGGCTCCTCCGAATCCCCGATATCCAAATTACCGCCCGAAATGACCTATTTCCATGTATAATTGATTTTTAGTCAATTGAATGTATTTTATGTTACTTAGCACAAATATTCTCAAATCTGCAATATCTAGCGTGCTGGATCTGGGAATTAGCGCGCTAGATTCCTAGGCAGCTAAATGGTCTTCGTCAGGAAGAACATCAGCGCGCTATATTTTTTCATAGCACACTAATTGTCATCTAGCGCGCTAGATGACCTCATTAACGCGCTAATCGCGTTACGACTTTACAATTTGGTTTGAAAATTTTGGGTTTTAAACTCCACCACCACCAACAACAACCACAACATAAACCACTAAACTTCATCGCACTTAAAACCTACCAAAACAACTACTTAACAACCACTTAACAATCCATATTGGATTCACACCAACAACTCAAAAATTTAGACCAAAAAATAAAGAAAGTTGAGATAATTGTGAATCTCACCTTGCTTTGATGATTCAAACACTCCAAGTTTCTTAAATGATCAAATTGAAACTCCAAAACCATTGTTTCTTCTTCTCTATTTTCGGATTTTGAGATGAGGAGAGAGAAAAGTGGTGAATGAAAGTCAAATGTGACTTTTATAGTCTACTTAGCATCTATCCTCACTTGTACATCTCAAGGCAATCCAATGAACACCATTTGCTCCATTTCTAGCCTCTAATGACTCCAAATATGACACCAATGGCATACTTGCCCTTGTCTTTAACCCAAAAAGTGGTATTTTGGGTGTTCCGACGCCCGATTTCACGTCTCGAAATGCGACATACGCGTACTACCATGTCCCTAACCATCATATATACATTACATATTATTATTTAACCCATTTTATTCATTTTATGTGTGTATTATTTTCCACGACCTAGTATTAAGTCATTTAAACTACCCGGTATCCGTATCGATACGCATATCGAGGCGAATATACTTAACACACAGTTTTACACGTCAAATGTAATATAATCACACATTACGATGTCGATTAATCAATGTCAACGTAAACATCGTAAATTAGACAAATCAGCACACAAAATAACTATTTACCTAGCTCCAGGCGCGCATTAGCCTAGCTGCGAGTCCCACGAACGTTCGAGCTGTCAGCCACATCTGCAACCACTTCATTAATATCAGTGAATTAAATTCAGGTCGTTACATAACTACTCCACTCTTGTCATTTGATGTTTTGGTGAAATTTGGGTGTGTTGGATAAAAAAATTGGTGGTGAGAGTACCCCAAAAAGAAGGGATGGGGCTGCAGCGCTGTCGAAGTGGACAGAGGCGGGCTCCCGCCTTCATCGGAGAAGGGCGGCGCCGTCGAATAGGACAGTGGTGGGTTGCTGCTATTGCCAGATAAAGGTGACCGCTGCCTAAGGTGGGGCCTCCACTAGCTAGGAGCCCCCCCCAAAAGAAGGACCAAGGGAGGGGTGGTTTTTTTACCACAACCCCGATCTTGGCCTTCCTAAGGGGGGCTAGCCGCCCCAGCGTCGGCAGTGTTAGAACCATTACAGATCATGTGGCAAAAATAGAATAGATAATAATAAAATTAAATCATATCAAAATTAAAAGAGCTATTTTAGCCTTAACCACTCGATGGGGCGCACTCATGTGTCTATAGGGAAAAAGTTGGACCAGTCCTACACCTCGACCCTCGTACCGGGCGACGGGGGGTATGTGGGCCATACACTAGTGGACGCGAAAGTAAATTTAAAATAAGACTTGTCGATAGTGGGTGCCCCTACTCATCATGATTCATGATGTTATAGGAAGTTAGTGAAAGAGTTTCGAATGTAGATTAATGTCGCTCACTCAAACAGTTGTGTCTACAGTTGATGGATTGGGGAATGAGTGATTGACGAGAGGCTCAAAAAGTATGGTGGGTTTAGTTCTTCATTTAAATTCCGTGACAGGTCATAGGTTTTATATTTGTTGATATATAGTCGTATGATTATGAATGCTCTGATTCAATTTGTTGCGGGCTGGATCTATTAAGTAGTAAATTCAATTATTTTAACTAATGATCTATATGGGAATCGGTTCATTTAATTTGCTCCGGACCAGCCGCTGGATGAGGTACAGCTCTATTACGATGCAATGGGGCAGTAACTTAAGGAGTGTGTTTACGGGCTCGAGTCGCATGGTAGCAGGAACAGGAGATACGAAGTTCCTGGTGTCGGCGCGTCCCAACTGCTTATGGTGCGGTGATCGGAGTTTGAGGGATTTGTTCAGAGGCTCGCGCAGTTCGACGCTTTCCTGCAAAGCCAATTGGGAGTGCGCATGGACTTTGGAGTGAGCACCACCACCACCCTAAGAGCAGCACCAGTAAGCTGGAATGGATCCGCCTCATTTACCAGAGCAGTAGCAGTACGACGCTAATGATAAGGACATCATGGAGTGGATGGATGTGGAGCATCGTACCTACTCGAGTTTTGTCCACCCTTACTCATCTCCAACACCAATAAAAAGTAATAGGATGTAATGCGATTATCTACAGTTAGTCTTCCACGTTTGAAGTGATCATCATGTCACTTTTTAGAGAAAATAAATTGCATTAGTAGTCCAGCACATAAAGTTACGTTTATCTAGTTAGACCACAAAATTTAGCCATGCTCACGCACGGTTTATTGATTACTATTCAATTTTGGCATAGGCTATTCGGACTCCATTTTTGGTTATTTTACCCCGTTTTTGAATTTTTTTCAGTCCCTAGTGAAATGACCAAACTAACCATATATATATAAAAGTCTTTACTCACCCATGCCCCACTCGGCCCATTCACCCCACCCGCGCATACCCCGATCACTCCTCTCTTAAATCACATTCTCACCACCAACTCAAGATCCGACGAAATTCGATCAAAACCACATCGATTTGACACCATGAGTGCATTCACCATCACTTGTAGTGTCGATTTCGAGGTTTTTTGGAGTTTTTTTATTTTTTAAGTTGGTATTGTTTGCAATTTTGTTGTTGAGTTTAGAACTTCGATTTGGGGGTTTAATCTTGCATTTTGGGTACCGAGTCTCGATAAAAATCGAAAATATCAAGCTATGCCAAGCAAAACCCACTATTTTTTGGTCATTATTATTGTCATGACCCAAATAATCAATACACATTAATTTGTTGATCAGGACCAAATGACCTGTGACGTGGGACTCGCAGCGAGATACGTTTCACTACCGAGGCACGATGGCCGAGGTAAATGTTATATTTGTGTGCTGTATGCCTAGTGAATTGTGTATGTGTAGACTACTAAGTCAATTCTACGGGTATGCAGATACCGAGACGAGCGGGGACTTACCTAGTGTTACGTGCCGACGTGGGCCAGAGGTAGCAGCTCGTGCGGATAAGTGTAACTAGTTAAAGTTTATTGCAAAAAATAAAAATAAAAATGAAATGAGATATGTTAGTGGTTAATATGTGGCCACAACCAATATATATATAAATGGGCCTAAGGTAAAGAATAAAAAAACATATATGACTAGATCTACATCTAGCTACACACACACACATACATCCCTAGAAAGGGTGTCAAGTATTGGTGTCACCTAAGAGTGACACAAGGGATAAGTGGTGTGAGCAAGACCGCCCAATGTGCCTCGAGATATGTGTGTGGGTCAATATGTGTGGCTCACAAACATACCATCCCCAAATCATATAAATGAGTCGAAGTAACCCCAAAGTCCACACTTATATCCTTATCTCTCAAATCAAAAAACGAAACAGAGAAGAGAAAGAAAAAAACAACAGTGAAGAAAACCAATGAGAGGAAGAGAGAGAGAGAGAGAGAGAGAGAGAGAGAGAGAGAGAGTCGAAGAAGGCATGGTGAGTTGGATTTTCGTTGTTGTTGTGTGGTTTGCTTTGTTGTTGAAGTCGGTCGTTGTTGTTGTCGTGGCCGCCATGGACGTTCGGCCATGGAAGGCTCGGCTTCCATGGCCGAGAGGTGTGAGGAGGAAGATGGCGGGGGTGTCTTCCCGCCATCGACTCCGGGAGCCAACCGGCCTTAAAAAAAAAAAATATTGTTCGGCTCACTCAACCCTTCTTCTCCTTTTTTTTTTCTTTGGGCATGAACCGGATCGAACCGGGTTCAACTCACCCGAGCCGAACCGGCCGGTTCGAAACCTGGTTCGGCCTGGTTCAACCCAAAGCCAAATAAAAAAAAAAAAAAAAAAATAAAAAGAAGAGAAAAGTGGAGGAAAATTAAGAAAAATTCCAAAACAATTAGGAAAAATTTCGAAAAATTATATTTTGACAAAATAAATATAAATTGATAAATTTCTATGAAAAATAAAATATTTGAAATTTCAAACGAGATTTTTACGGGGTTTTTACCTCGAAAAGCGCGAAATTGACAAATTGGTCTCGAATTCGATTTCGACCAATTTAGGAATTTTACATAATTTATATTGAATCTAAATTGATAAATTGTCAAATGTTAGGACCCTAAAGGAGCTATTACGGGGTGTTGGGTGCGTACAATGACGCGACGAGAAGCCGGATAGCTTAGGAATTGTTGTGTATGTAAGTAAACTGAGTGAGACATTTATTTACATTTCATTCCATTTATTTATTCATTCTCGTTATTCGAACTGAATTTACCTTTGAAATCCATATGTTATGCCTTGTTTATTTCTCATTTTATGACGTTGCTCATAGCATACTCTGTTGTTTATATACTATCATTGATTTCAATTCCTATACTTTGTCATGTTGATTGTTGTGTTTGAAAGTTAGTGATATAGCATGCTATTAGGTTAGTTTGTTTCTTTTGACTCTAATCCTTTGTGCATTAGTATGCAGTTACATCTCTTGGATTCTATTACCGAGTCATTATTGAAAGTGAAAGTGGTTCTTGTGGTTAGGGTCATTTGATGATAGAAATTCAGCTTTCATACGGGGTCACTAGACTTTTTAAGATGTTAGGGAATTTCTCCACTACCTTGCATGACACACGGGGTAACATGCCTCGAACGGGGTAACCGGACCTCGGGGTTTGTTGGCGCAAGAATAACTTGGGTGAGCATGATGAGTTTTAAAACTCGGGTATGTTAGCAAGTATACATTCCGGTGACGACTAATTCACTTGGAATAGAAAAGGCGTAATCGTAAGTACGATCTTTTGAAATTATGATCTAGAGCTCAATTTGAATGAAATGATATAGAGCAGAGCTCAAATTTGTAGTGGAAAGGCTGATGTGACGTAGCTCACGGCCGACCGACCCTAATTCATTACCACTTAGCCTTGAGTCAGTTTCATATTTGGTTAACTCAAGTATCTCTTTGTATGATGTTTCTTTCAAAGCATAGTTGCTAATTAGATTATGTCATTTGATACTTGTTGCTGTTTGGGAATGTGGATCGATGTCTCTCGGTATTACTTAAATAATTTCATGTACTCACCGTCTAGTTTGTGACGGTGGGTGCGATCACCGAGTAGCGAGATCGGCAAAAGAAGATTGGTAACTACCTCGAGCCAGTGAAGGAATCACTGCTACGACATATTTTTGTATGTTTTGTATTCTTTTGTAATACATTTTTATATGTACATGATATTTTTACTTTTGGGTTGAGTGATAGGAACATCTGACTAGACACATGTTATATATATCACCACTTTTGTTTATCTATGCATGCGATCTCTATTTCCTGGTTTTTCCACAATAGGTTAGGCCTTAGGTTATAATTTCCACCAGTAACTTAAGAAGACTTCCGCTGAATAACTTGTTAGTTTGAAAAATTTAAATTAACTCTGAATTGTTAGGTATTTGAACTATCTAGTTGACTGTAGGTGGTATCATAATTGGTAGCTTCTAAGGTGTTTAAATAAGGCTGACTAGTTCCTTGTTAGGTCCTATATGGGAGATTATGGCTTAATTAGGGATTAGGCCGGGCGGTGCCCTTTTTTGGAGAAGGGGCTCACAACTATGTATTTTTTAAAAGTTTTGAAATTTTTTTGTTCGTTCTTGTTACCCGCAGGTGTCGGCCACATAGAACCGACAGCTCTGAAGAGGTGTCAGACACACAGATGTCGTCCGATCGAACACACATGTGTCGAACACACATGACTAACACCTCTTTAGAGGTCTCGGCTAGATCCCCACATGACCAATTAAAACCGAGTTCACTTCGCATTATCGGTCGAAGTCGGCCGGTACCTCTTTAGGGGTATCGGTCGGAGTCGATCGTTACCTCTTTAGAGGTATCAGTCGGAGTCGGCCGAACCCCGCGAGCGACACTTTTTCACTTTTTGGATACAACGCGACCACATCCTACCTTGTTCAACAAAAAAAAAACACTCCTACAACACTTGGTGACCTAGTAAGTGCTCTACAATGATTAAAACTGAGAATGGTGATGATTGAGAGGTGTTGGGATGAAGGTAGGATATGGGGTAAACATTATTTGAGGGTGAGGGGTAGTTTCGAAATAATTTACAAAAAAATGGGGTAAAACAGTAAAAAAGTAAAAAATGGGGTATAATAAAGTAATTTGGTAAATGGAGCAAAACGTGGGGTTCAAATAGACGATGCCTTCATTTTTTTCTTAAGTAAATCTCGGTACATTAAAACCACGTGTTAATTTCACACATGGTCAATGACCTTTACGTGTTGTAACACTTTGGTCACCAAAATCTACTTTGTAACAAAAGAATCATCCAACTTTTTAAAATGTTTCAATAAAGTCACCTCGTAATGATGTGGTGCTTGCATGGCATTGTTAAGTGTAGGATTGATATTAATTTGCCTCGACATCCATGTTTTTTTCATCTAGTTGCATATATAACAACATTATTAAGTGTGTCAAAAACAGTGTCATAATAACATCCACAACATAATTAAGAACTGACAAATTAAGGATTTTAAAAAATCATAGCAAAGTAATTGTGAATTGAAGGAAAAAAATAGAGATCTTGAACACCGTCAACCTCTCTCTGCAACACTATTTCCTCCTCGGTCACTCTCACCTGTTTCCCTGCTCCACTCTCTGTCGTCCCTCACCCTTCCCCCCGAATCCATCTATCTCTACCACCTCAGTGACCTCACCTTCGGCATCGTTGCCTCCTCTAATTCGTGGCATAAACAACAGATTACATCAGAATTTGGTAGAACAATCTTCATCAACATCATCAATTGATTCACCTCTATCACGAAAAATACAAAGAACCTAAAAAAACATGAAGAATCCAAGTCGTCTTCTTCGTTATATTTGTTTAGCATCTGTGTTTTTTGTTTATTATTTTCTCTTGAATTCAGGATTAACCTGTTGGGAGTTCTTAATTGTGTTGTGAGTGTTGTTATGACATTATTTTTGACATACTTACTATTGACTGTTAGATAGGCATCTAGATGAGACAATACGGATGTCGAGGCAAATTAATATCAATCCTACACATAACAGTGCCACGTAAGCGCCATATCATATCGGGGTGACTTTATTGAAACATTTAAAAATTTTGGATGATTTTTTTGTCACAAAAATTAGATTTGAATGGCTAAGTGTTACAACAGGTAAAGGTCAGTGACATGGACGAAGGTACATTGGGTGTGGCCCCTCTAGAAAATGCTAGAATGACCCGCCAGGACACCCGGTTAAAGCACCCAGGTGATTTAGCGGGTGACATGGACGTACACTCCCAAACCATCCCACATGTTTGACCAACATTTGGTTTTTTTTTCAAAATAAGTCACTCGGTCAGTTTCTAATGCATGGACGGGACGACTGCGGTACGGTCTGTCAGGGCGTCATGTTAGGATGCCAGTCGAAGTTGGCTGCATCACAAAAAATCGAGAAAAAAATGTCAAATTCAAATATTTTCGACTTTTTCCTCCAACCAAAACACCCAATGTGTCTCCTCAAACACATTTCGACTCACATTCTCAAGCCAAACCCACCCCTATCTCTTCTCCCAAATTTCATCATCTTCTTCCTTTCTACTACCGAGTTAACTGATTTTGCTCATTTTCTTCCTCTCTACTGTAGAGTAGACTGATTTTGCTCGGGTTTTCGTTCAAATCTGAATTAGGTGAAGTCCAAGGCATGGTTTAGGCCAAACGAAAATAGAGGTGAGTTCCACTATATTTTGTGTCGTGTTTTTCGATTTGAAGGTTCTACTCTTTCTTCTTATTGAATCTCTCAATAAACATCAGTCACAACTTGCTCGTAGTGCCCCGCAGTGCCCTGATTTTAAAGAAGAAGGGAGTCATACTTGTTGTGTAGATGATTTATGCGTGGACCTTTAGTTGCGATTTTGCTGCCCTTTATTTTGAACGTATTCGCTTAACCTTTTCATCTATTTTCTTGATTTATGGTTGAAGTGACAAATGAAGAGCTGAAATCAAGCATGGCTGGCCAGGTCCACTAAGTTTGGTTTTGTATCTCGATCATCGATCAAATAGACAAAGATTGCGAGCTCATGAGAAACAAGAGGTAAAGCTTTTATATTGTAGTTGATTGTGGTTGGTTATAGTCATTTTCCTTAAATTAATATTCCACATTTCCTGGAACATGTCATGTATTGATGAAGTTGAGAATAATTGTATGAATTGTGCCTACGACAATCATCAAGAAAATTTCAAACGAAGATGCGATCTGGAGGCGAATGCAACTGCAAGAGATGTGGACCCGAATGCAACTATAGTGTAGTTTTCTTACTGATGTTTAATGATGTTGTTGCCTTGTATATTATAGTGTAGTGTTGTTTAATGATGTTTAATGATGTTGTACCCTTGTTATTACTTTGTTTATGGATTAGCAATGTAATCAAAAGCACACAATTGTACTCTCTTTTTGTTCGATTTTGAAAAAGTTTGTGTTTCCTTGAAACGAGTTTATTGTTCACCTTCGCATCTATGTTTTGCAACATTTGTTGGGTTTATATATGTCCTCACATCCTGAATGTAGATCCTCTCACTGGTTGAGACCGTTGAGACGATAAATAGAAATCTTTGTGTTTTGGGAAAAAAAGTTACAATTGAGCAAGTAATTTCCATATTCATATGCCACCACAATAGAGTTAGACCAACAAGTAATTGATGCCATGAAGACAACCAAGAGTAAACATAATGATATTGATGCCATAAAGGCAACATAATCCCAAACCAAAACATACAAACACATACAACTAAGTCATGAGATCGATAGAAACACATACAACTAAGTTAAGATATCTCCAAAGTTAAAGCCAAAGTTGTAAAGATCGTCACGGAAGGTTTATGCCATTACAGCAACACACATAAAGCCAACTTCAAAGACATTATCAAGATAGTTTTATGCCACTACAATAGACACACATAAACGCAAGTTTAAAAACATAAGTTTGTCACCATCACCATTGAGTAAGTTAAAGATAAGTTCATGAAAGAACTGCCTTACTCGCTGTCTACGACTTTTATTTTCATTCCTCCTCACCGATTGCCTCAATTGGAACAACCTCTATTGGAACACCAACTGCAATTGGATTAGAAAGTGCGAGCATCCCTGCGTCCTCGCGTCCAAGCATGTGTGCCTCCAACTTATCGACTAGCGAGTCGAAGGTGGCGTAGCTCAATATTAAGTTGCTGATGAACCGACATTCAAATTCTCCAATAGTCTGGCTCAAGAGGTTCTCATACTGCTCTCTGCTTGCCATGTTCCCTGTTTCCATTCTTGTATATGCGCATTAAATTTGGATGCTACAGCTTCTTCTGCCTCCCTTTGTTTCCCTACGAATGCTTACTACATCTCACCAAAGGCTTCCTGCATGGCCTTCTTCATTCCTTCTATTGTAGTTGCAGTTGCCCTGCTGATCGCTTCTTCCATTGTCGTTGTGGTTGCTTTGTTCATTGCTTCCATCTTTGCCTTCAAAGCAGCAATCCTTGGCGCTACAAAATCTTACATTTTTATTTGCATGAACGCCAAAGATTGTTGCAGCGTCTCCAACCTCTGCAACAACAAAGCATGTTGCACTAGATCCACCTGTTGCTGCGGTTGTTGCATGGTATCCCCCTGTTGATGCATGGTATGAACATGTTCTGCTGCTGTGACTGTTGCATGGTATCTTCCGATTGTTGCACCTAATTATCATAATCTCACACATTTAAAAAACATTTTAAACCATATAAAGGAAAAAAAGGGAAAC
Organism: Stephania cephalantha; assembly: GCA_039657325.1. NCBI lineage: Eukaryota > Viridiplantae > Streptophyta > Magnoliopsida > Ranunculales > Menispermaceae > Stephania > Stephania cephalantha. The sequence continues at coordinate 46,253,353 of CM077569.1, read as the reverse complement.
TATGCACTACCCTATCACACCAACCTAATTGAGAAAGAAAATGACCAAGTGCAAATTGTTCTCACATTCAGGGCCTCTTTCGCAAGGCTAGCATAATTGTCCTCCTTCAGGTAGCTTCTTTATGATAAGCCACAAGCACAGTCTATGCTTCGCATTCGGGAATATTTTTGCAACAACACCGCATATGGAGGGGCATTGGTCTGTGATAATATATAGCTGGTGGCTCCTTCCCCCCATACATTCTAACCAACTTTCAAACAAACACTCATAACTGTCTATGCTCTTATCACTAAGCAGGGCACAACCCAACAAAATCGAGTGTCCGTGATGGTTTACTCCAACAAATGGTGCAAATGGCATATCAAACTTTTTGGTTAGGTAAGTTGTATCAAATGAAATCGCATCTCCAAAGTAATTGTAAGCACTTATTGACCGCGAATCAGCCTAAAAACATGCTTGAGTTCATTATTTATACCAACTTTGATTGCGTGAAAAAATTCATATTATGTTTTTGTTTTTTCAAAAAGTGCCGAAGTATTGCCTCTGCATCACCCTCCCCAAGCTAATGTCTTCTTTCTGCGTCAATGTAATTTCTGATATCCTTTTCTCCACATGTCAACCGATCAATCCCACCAGCACGCATTGAAGCTGCCATAAATGACATTGACACAAAAATTCATGCACTATCATTAAGTTGCAACCTCTTCTTTGTTGTCTCACTAATAACTATGTTGCACTGGTAGAATCTAGCCTTCCCTGGGTTCATTGCATGATTGTGTTATAGGAAACACCGTGTCAAGTACCACTTTCCATCGGGTAATAAGCGCACCACCATTCTTGTTTTGAATCCGCTCCGCGAATATAAAGATCTGGTATAACTCTTATCATTTGGTTTGTTGTGCCATTCCTTACAACATGTAAATACACGCTTGTAAACGGTATCGTCAATTTTTTTCGATGACCTTATTTTAATTATGAATCCCGCCGTCTTAGCATATTGCTTAAATGCTAAATGCGACTCATTATAGCTGCTAAATGTCATTCCTACTTTAGGGACGACAAACTCAACTTTCCCATCATGTTCATCAGCACCTTCACCACCACTAATCTGATCATCCATAACATTTTCCTCATTTATTTCTTCAAAAGACGGGTCTGATTGTGCCATGACCTAATGAAAATAAACAGTTGGTATTATTTTATGCTTCCTAATGAAAATAAGATTTATCATCATACGCGGTGGGTTTTGACTATGATTTCGAAGAAATGCAAGGCCATTTAAGCCTTTTCGTTCATATACCATGTCGGCCATAGCCGACCACTATCCGAAAAATGCAAGGTCATTTGGGCCTTTTGGCTATGGTTCCAAAGAAATGTCCCTCACCCTAACTCAGAGTAAATGCACGAAGAGTAAATGCATCCCTAGCTTGTAGTAAATGCAATGAGTAAATGCATTTCCAACATAAAGAATGTGCTTTAAACCCCCATGTACTAACCCATTTACTACAACATAGAATTTTACATTAAAGGCATCCTTACCCCACACTCCCACCCACATTCCCACATTCCAAAATAGGTAAAAGAAAACATAAGGGATTTACATTTGTCTGCCTTCGACTGCCTTTACTTCAGTTCAAGCAGCGCTGCACGAGAGTGGTCCCGATCATGAAATATGCTCTTGGTTTTGTTGCTTCAGTTCAGAGAATCTCAATAAAGATGATGAAGAAGACGAAAATGTGGTTGGGAGAGGTGAATCAGTGGTTTTGGACGAAAATCCATTTTTGGCACCCAAATCACTCGCTCAAAAATGGCATTAAATGATCTGGAGACACGGCCGAACTTTCGATCGACATCCCGAAATGACACCCTGACGATCAGATTGCAAATCGTCCCATCCGTGCTGTGAAACTGACCGAAGTGACTAATTTTGAAAAAGAAACCAAATGGTGGTCAAACTTGTGGGATGGTTTGTGTAACGGACCATTTTATTAATGTCGTTAATTATCTTGAATTTGCAGATGTGGACGCCAGCTCCGATCTACGTGGACGCCGCGGTAGGCTAGGACACGCGGGGACTTAGGTATGATAGTTTATGGTGTGTTGATTGCTTATTTGTGGTGCAATTTAGTGAAATACATCGCATGTGTGTATGTTGCATAACAATACGTGCGAGATTGTGTAAGCTGTATTCGCCTCGATATGTGTGTCGACGCGGGTACCGGGTAGTTGACGGGACCGAATATTATGTCGGGGAAACTAAAACACACAAATTAAATAAAAATGGGTCAAGTAACTAATATGGAATGGGTATTAGGTGGCTAGTGACGAGGCGGTACGCGTATATCGCGGCTCGGACGCGAAACCGGGCGTCGAAACGCCAAAAAATGGCATTTCGGTGCGTAAAACACGGGCGAGTGTCCCAAAACGTGTCACACTTTGGAGTCAAGGAAATAAGTCAACACAACTTATCCATACTCCATCACCTTTTCTCTCACTTACATCTCTCTCTGTCTCTCTCACACCCACACACACCCGACACTCCCACAGGCCGATAAGAAGAAGAAGAATAAACGGAGAGGATGAGGAGAATGAGAAGCCGGGAATGAGAGAAGAGAGGGTGGAGAAGCCGGGAAGGAGGTGAGTCGTTATAGATTTTGTTGTGAGTTTGGTGTTCCGGCCATGGTGGTCGAGAGGGGATTCCGGCCACGGAGGTCGAACCGGGTTGAGGGTGGAGATGGCAGGGGCGTCTCCCCTGCCATCGATGACTCACCTTGATCTTGGTGTTTCCACCCTCTCTTCTCTCCTTCCTAGCTCCTTCTTCTCCTCCTCCTCTCCGTTTCTTCTTCTCCTTCTCGGCCTATCAAGTTTGGGTGTGTGAGTGAGAGTGGTGAGAGAAAAGTGTGGTGGAGAAAGGATAAGTCTTATTGACTTATAAGCACATCTCCTCTCACATGTGCATCTTTATACATCCTTCACCCTCCATTTACTCCAACCTAACACTTCCTTGACTCCGAATTGTGACACGTTTGGGACACTCGCTTGTGTTTTAAGCACAAAATGCCATTTTCGGGTGTTTCGACGCCCGGTTTCGCGTCCGAACCGCGACATACGTGTACCGCCTCATCACTAGCCACCTAATACCCATTCCATATTAGTTACTTGGCCAATTTTTATGTAATTTGTGTGTTTTAGTTTCCCGACCTAATATTCGGTTCCGTCAACTACCCGGTACCCGCGTCGACATGCATATCGAGGTGAATACATCTCACACAATCTTGCACGTATTGTTATGCAACATACACACATGCGATGTATTTCACTAAATTGCACCACAAATAAGCAATCAACACACAATAAACTATCGTACCTAAGTCCCCGTGTGTCCTAGCCTACCGCGGCGTCCACGTAGATCGGAGCTAGCGTCCACGTCTGTAAATTCAAGATAATTAACGACATTAATAAAATGGGCCGTTACACCATCAAGATGGGTACGTAGGAAGGGATCTATTGTTGTAGAATATATCAAGTTATGTTTAGCTATAGTCCTCACTATTGCTGGAGGAGGTGGATATGAATGAACTAGACATTTTCTTTTATTTCTCGATTTGTTTTTGGATTAAGACAAGTTTAATTGAGACTTTAAGAGTGCTAGAATGACAATACCCCAAGTAACAATGAAACGGTGTGGGTTTGTTTGTGTCAACATACAAGATGAAACCTTAAGTTTCACAAACCAACAAAGAATATGAAAGAAAGAGTTTCACCAACTTCAGATCTGGAAAAAGTTGTTCAGATCTGGTTTTCCTTAGTATTTATATCTCATGAGAATTACATCCTAACCATACGATCAAATAGATCTGGACCACTGAGATTGCTCACATAAGCAATCCGTAACCAACACACCAAACCAATACCAATATGACATGTGTACAAGGACATTACAACATGTTATAAGAGACCAATATACCCTTATACACAAATGACAAAACTACCCTAAGTGGTTTTCTCTAATATCCCCCCTCAAACGAAGGGGGAGAGGCACGACCCTAAGTTTGCCACGAAGAAACCCAAATCTTGGAGCAGCCAACGCCTTGGTAAAACAATCAGCTGTCTGATCCTCAGTGGGAATATGATGGACAACAAGCTTGCCAGCAAGAACCCGATCACGAACAAAGTGAACATCCAACTTAATATGCTTAGTGCGAGAATGGTACACTGGATTATGAGCCAAAGCATTCGCACTCAAGTTATCACACCAAACCATAGGACATGCTGCCAGCGGGATACCCAGTTCACCTAACAATGACTGAACCCAAGTGATCTCCGCAGCCACATGAGCAAGCGCACGGTACTCGGACTCCGTGCTTGAGCGAGCAACTACTTGTTGCTTCTTCGACTGCCAAGAAATGAGATTATACCCCAGATAAAATGCAAAACCAGCCACTGACCGTCGATCATCCGGAGATGCAGCCCAGTCCGCATTGGAGAACCCAGTCAAGAATAACTGTGAACCTGGCTGAAACCACACTCCCTAGTCCATGGTACCTTTGAGATACTGCAACACCCTTTTTAATGCTTGTTAATGGGTGACAGTAGGATGCTGTTGATATTGACTTAAACGGTTTACAATGAATGCAATGTCCGACCTAGTATGAAGTAAATATTGCAAACCACCCAGCAGACTTCTATAAAGAGTAGGATCATGAAAAGAGGCCGAAATGTTTGCGTACAGTGGTTTACCAGGAATGGCAGGAGTGTCAATAGCCTTAGCTGACATCATACCACCCTTGTGTAGTAACTGTTTGATATAAGCAGATTGGGTGAGGAAGAGACCAGTCACATCTCATCTGGCCTCCATCCCTAAGAACAAACTCAACTCACCAATGTTCTTTAAAGCAAAACAGTGATGCAACTAAGAAATAAACCACTGAATTAAAGCAGTATCAGACCCAGTCATAATGATGTCATCCACATAAACTAGGAGATACAAAACATGAGACCGTTCACGATAGATGAAACGAGAATTATCAGCCTTCGAATTTATAAAACCCCAAGATATCAAAATATTACGTAGTTTATCAAACCATGCCCGAGGGGCTTGTCGAAGGCCATACAACGCTCTGTGGAGTCTGCACAAATGAGAAGGCTTGCTAGCATCAACAACCCCTGGGGTTGGTTGGTAAACACCTCTTCAACCAAAGTACCATTCAAAAATGCATTATTAATATCCAACTGCCTTAGGGATCACCCAAAATGCACAGCAAGAGACAACATGATTCTGATGGTAGAAGCCTTGACCACCGGGCTATATGTATCATCAAAGTCGACACCAAGCACTTGTTTAAAGCCTTTAGTCACCAATCGAGCTTTATATCGACTTATAGAGCCGTCAGAATTATACTAATGGAGAAAATCCATTTGTTGCAACCACATTTTGATAGGAAGTGGACGGAACTAAAGACCAATTAATGTTTCTCATTAGAGCTTGATATTCAACAGTCATCGCCTCTCTCCATTTAGGATCCTTGAGGGCAAGCTCAACAGACTTGGGAACTTCAGCAGATGCAACTTGAGGTGTACGAAACACCTTCGGTTTAGATATACCATTCTTTGCTCTAGTTATCATTGGATGAACATTATATGTATTACTAGTATGAGAAGAAGATGTGTGTAAATTTGAACTAGAGGGATCACAAACTGGACTAGAATTATTAGTAGACGAATCAGAACTAGAAGACAGTTGTGGGTTAGTAGGACTAGAAACAGGAGATGAAGAAGATGCAGGAACAACAGACGACACAGACTTCCCCACAGTAGATGGTGTAGAAATAGAAGATGGAAACATAGGTAATGAAAAATTGGAACTATCATCAAACACATGAACATCAGCAGGAACAACATGAAACAACTCATTATAAGGAAATTCATATTCATTAAACACAACATTGTGAGTAATGAACATCTTTCCATTTTTATTTAAACACTTGTACCCTTTATGTACCGAGTTATACCCCATAAAAACATATTTTTCATACCTGTATTGATATTTATGAGAGTTATAAGGACGAGTATATGGAAAACAAGCACACCCAAAAATGCATAGAATTAAAAAATCAGGAGCACGACCATACAACTTTGTATAAGGAGAAAGACCATTTAAAACTCTAGTGGGCAATCTATTTATCGAAAGACAGCAGTTGCACAAGCATCCCACCAGTATTTGAGAGGACCATGACTATGAGCCAGTAATGTAAGACTAAGTTCAAAAATATGTCAATGCTTACGTTCAACACGACCATTCTGTTCATGAATATAAGGGCATGGATGTTGAAAAATAATACCACTCGAATCAAGAAGAGGTTTAAAGGATCAAAACTCTCCACCCCAATCAGATTGAACACTCTTAATTTTTGTATTAAATTGATTTTCAACCATGAGTTTAAAATGAGTAAATGTTTTAACATCTTACTTGTATTTTAAAGGGTATAGCAAGGTAAAACGTGTACAATCATCTATAAAATGTATATAATAATTGTATCCATCAGAAGTAGTATAAGGTGAAGGCCCACACAAATCAGAATGTATTAATTCAAGTACATGAGAAGCACGTGAATCCGAAGAATGAAATGGTAAAGAATGAATTTTACCCAATTGACATGAAGAACAAAAATGAACATCTGAAAAAACATTCAAATTTAAATGACAACGCATGACTTGTTGAAGTGTCTGATGAGCAGGATGACCCAATCGTGAGTGCCACAGAGAAGGCAAACTCTTATTTGATGCAAAGAAAATAGCATTTGACACAGATAAGGAAGTAGAATGGCCAAAGAAACGATAGAGCCCATTCTGGACAGTCCCATGAAAGAGAACTTCCTTAGTTCTGATATCCTTCACGAAACAACAATTAGAATGAAATTCAATGAGAACATTATTATCCCTCGTTAATTGAGAAACACTTAACAAATTCTTTTTAATACTAGGCACACGCGGAGTATTAGAAAATGATAATTTCGAAGAAAGAGATGGTATTCTAGCAGTGCCAGTGCTAGTTATAGGCAAAAGATGACCATTACCAACCATTAAATCATCATTACCTCCATAAGGCTGGTTATTCATCAGATGAGATGTATCAGAGGTGATATGCGACGTAGCTCCACTGTCTGTATACCAAGAACTATCTGAAGGACCCTCAGATGTTATATAGAATGAATTTTGTTGTTGTGGCACACCACCAGGAGGGAACCTCTGATGCTGAGGAGTCTATGATGAAGACAATTGTGCCCCCATATACTTCATATCATTCCAAAAATAGCAAACTGCTGCAGAATGCCCAAACTTACCACAGATCTGACAAGTAGGCTTACTATTATTCTGGTATTTGAAACCACCTCTGCCTTTGTAATTGTTGTTCCGACCTCCACGGCCTTTGTGAAACTGACCATTACGATTTCCAGATCCAAAATTATTATGGACTGACTGAGAAAAATGATCATTATTTTGATGAGAACTTCCAGATTTTGTGTGATTCGTTCCAGAATCACCACCATCTTTTACTTCTGCTGCATGAGCAGAAGGACCACCATCTGTAATACTCAGTGAATTCAGACCCTGGCGAGCTTGAATCCTCAACAATCTTGCATCAAAACTCATCAATGTTGCTTGCAGTTCTGCCCAACGCAAAATTAGTCTTATCTAACAGGATTGTTGTGACTGGCAAATATTCAGCATCCAAACCAGCAAGTGTTGATGTTATCAAATCATCAACCGTGCATGGAGAACCAGCATTCGCCAGATTATCTAACAACTCCTTCATCATCATAAGATAATCACTCATTGTCTTGTTTCCTTTGGTGGTTGTCTGCATCTCAATTTTGTACAGTTGGATCTGTGAACGATTGTGCGTTCCATAAAACTCCTCAATATTGAGCCATGCATCATGAGCAGTATCAAACGCTGAACCAACTACCTGCGTTGCTATCGATGGTACAATCGTATTTAACAACCATGCAACCAGAGTTTGGTCCTTTTGGATCTAGTCTTTATAAGCTGGATTTGGAATATCTGAGCCATTAAGAACCTTATTCGGACATTTCAGAGTCCCAAACAAGCAACCATCATAATCAGCACCACGAACCATCAGAACAACGATCGATTTCCATAAAAGGGAATTGAATTTATCCAATTTGACTGAAAGTTTGGAGCCGCATACTAGAACAATAACCTCCAAGATCAACATCGATATTCATCAACGAACCTCCAGGACCATTGTCAACAAAGGTATATGAGAGATCTGCCATGGCGTGAGCCTTCAAAGCTCTGATACCATGTCAACATACAAGATGAAACCCTAAGTTTCACAAACCAACGAAGAAGATGAAAGAAAGAGTTTCACCAACTTTAGATCTAGAAAAAAGTTGTTTAGATCTGGTTTTCCTTAGTATTTATATCTCATGAGAATTACATCCTAACCATACGATCAAATAGATCTGGACCACTGAGATTGCTCACATAAGCAATCTGTAACCAATACACATGACACGCGTATAAGGACATTACAACATGTTATAAGAGACCTTATACACAAATGACAAAACTACCCTCAGTGGTTTTCTCTAATAGTTTGCAGGAAGCGCTTAATTAAGTTGGTACGACGTGATCATGATGCGAGGCTGAAGAGTTGCGAGTAGCGGAAGGGAATTCAAGCTTTATTCTCATGTTTACTGTGTTGCCAATGTCACTTTTAGTTTTAGATCATATATATGTGCCGCATATAAAACATATAATATTATCGTTATGTTGTGACAAAAAGTCTTTTTTTTTCTTGACTTCAAGGAAAAAACTAAGTTTATTATTATAGATGAAATGTAATTAATTAGTTTTATTACATTAAATGATAAAGTGAACTAATTATACGTATTTTATTTTAGATTAATTAAGATAATAAATCTAGAGTTATTCGTGAAAAAAATAAAGTATAAATATTAAAAATCGTTGTCTATATCGAACGCAAGCGTGTCATATTGATCTCCTAAAAAGTTGTTAAAATGTTTTTTATCTCTTGAAGAACAATTATTTGTATAGTTATGAGAAGAGATTACAATTCTTGAGATAATTATATAAAGTTCTTATCTATATGCACTTGTGTTTGTCAATAGATAGAGAGCATAATGAGTATGTGCCTGAGCTTCCAGATGAGATTTTGAATTTCATTGTGCCTAAGTTGAGGTCCTTGGTCTGCCATGCCGCATTTAGATCCGTGTGTCATTCGTGGAGATCATTTTCATGTCGACACTGCTCTAATAGTCTGCCCCCTCGGCCTCCATGGCTCATGCTCCAATGTTCAATAGATCCCAGTTACCCTCCTTCTAGAAGCTATGCCTTGTACAGTTTCGATGGTGAAAGAGAGTTTTTTAAATTTGAGACACCCAGCTATTGTTTATATTTTGGGTATTCAAGAATTTGGTTGATTTTTATAGATTCGTATATGAGCATGATTCGAGTATGGAATCCATTGTCTTTATTTGACATCCTTGTACCATATATCAAAGTGACTGGTAGACTTATGTACAACAAAATTGTTGGAGTCATCTAAAGAGATGAGTCCACAGCTGAGCTTAACAAGCTCTTGTTGAGAAATCAAGATTCAAAGAAAAATAAAAGAAACCCTAAAAAGTTAGGGAAGAAGATAAACAAATGCTCTGGATATCTGATTCCCATTAACACATAACAAGTACAGACTCTGTATTTATACATGAAACTAAACACTCACTAATGACAGACTTATCACACAAGATAAGTCTGTTAATCACTCACTCACACATGTTGTGACACACACGTGTGATGTCACTCATAACTAACTCAATTGATTCACAATAAACCCAACTGTTTAACTAACCATAGTCAAACAGTGTACTATAGTTAGGTTCTCTAACAACCCCCCTCAAATTGAACCTAGGAGAAGCCAAAAGGTTCAATTCGGTAGACAAAGAGAGAAAACGAGTGACAGGAAGAACCTTTGTGAAGGGATCAACTAGCTGATGTGAAGTAGGAACAAAACGAATCTTAAGAAGACCAGCCAGTACCTTCTCGCGGACAAAGTGAGCATCAACCTCAATATGTTTGGTCCGAGCATGAAAGACTAGATTGGAAGCTAAGGTTTGAGCTCCTGAATTATCAGTCCACAGAATAGGCTTAGAAGAGTGACGAATACCAAGTTCAGTAAGTAAGGAGAGAAACCAGAGAATATCAGCAACTCCAAGAGCAAGGGCTCGATACTCAGCTTCGGTAGAAGAACGAGCTACAACACTTTGCTTCTTAGCTAACCAAGAAATCAGGTCGAACCAAAGAAAATACACATGGCACTAGTGAAACGACGATCATCAAGATCACCAGCCCAATCAGAATCAGTAAAGGCAGTGATTTGTAGCGAGTAAGATAGTCTAAAATCAAGACTAGTAGATAAAGTGCCCTTGAGAAATCTGAGAATTCTCTTGCAAGCAAGCAAGTGAGTATCAGTAGGAGACTGTAAAAACTGGCTTAATTAATTGACAATAAAGTTGAGATCAGGCCGAGAGTAAACAAGATATTGAAGTGCTCCAATTGTGTTCTTGTAAATGGTAGGATCAACAAATGGCTTGCCTTCACCATAGGCAAGTTTCAAGCCAGAAACAAAAGGTGAACTGGCAGGCTTATAGTTATGCAAACCAGTACAATGAAGGAGATCCAAAATATACTTGCGTTGAGTAAGATACAAACCAGTGTGATCTCTAAACACTTCAAAACCCAAGAAATAGTCAAAAGCACCCAAATTTTTTAGAGCAAAATGAGACTGCAGCCAAACAATAAGCTCAGAAAGTTGAGTTGCATCAGACCCAGTGATGTGAATATCATCAACATACACCAACAAGAGAATCAGAGACTTCTCAGACTTTTTGTAAAATAATGAAACATCAGATGTGGAGTCACAAGACCCCAGCCAAGTAAAACATGCCTTAGTTTCGGAAACCAAGCACGAGGGGCTTGTTTGAGGCCATACAAGGCCTTATTCAACTTACAAACATAGTTGTGAAATCTAGAACTGATAAAACCCTAAGGTTGTGTCATAAACACTTCCTCAGACATATCACCATTCAGAAAAGCATTATTTACGTCACACTGCTGAATATACCAATTATAGGTAACAACAAGAGTAAACATAATGCGCAGTGAAGATAGTTTGATAACTGGTGAAAAGATATCCACATAGTCCAGACCAGGAGTTTGGTGAAATCTTTGGCCACAAGTCTAGCTTTATAACGAGAAACACCACCAGCAGGGTTTGTTTTAACCTTAAACACCCATTTGCATCCAACGTCACTCATAATAGTAGTAGGAGGGACCAAGGTCCAAGTGTTATTTTTGTCTAATGTAGTGAGTTCATCAAGCATAGCCGTATACCAGGCAGAGTCATGTAAGGCAACCTTAACAAACACAGGCTCAGAGACAGAATTAACCAAGGCATGTGGAGAGGTCAGAACCAATGCCTTGGGTTTAAAAATTCAATTCTTGCTACGAGTTTGCATAGCTTGAGTATTAGTAGATATAGTAGTATTAGTAAATGTAGTACAGGAAGAAGTGTCATGTATAGATGAATAAGGAAATGAAAAAGAAGAGGACACAAACACATAGGAAACAAAATGGGTGAAGACAAGGTTGAGAAGAAACAGGTAAGGTAGACCCAATAAACTGTAAAATACTAAAAGGAAGACCGAAGAAGAAGAAGAAGTTGTAGGAGAAGTAGAAAATAGAGAAACAAAAAGAAACTCAGACTCATTGAAAATAACAACCCTTGAAATGTACACTTTCCCTGATGAGTGTTAACATTTGTAACCATGATGTCTACGACTCTAGCCAACAAAAAAACATTTGGATGATTTAAAATTAAATTTGTGTGAAGAATAAGACGTTAAACTGGGAAAACATGCAAAACCAAAAGTTTTCAAGTAAGAGTAGTTGGGATTCTTATGAAAACATACTTCATAAGGAGACTTAAAATGAAGAACAGGAGAAGGAAGACTGTTTATAAGAAAAACAAAAGTCATAAAAGCCTCTTCCAAAAAGGATAAAGGCATTTTAGCATGAGCCAACAAGGCTAACCCCATCTCAACAATTAATATGTGTTTCCTTTCAGGAACACCATTTTGTTGGTGAGTATAAGGACAAGAATAATGATAGACGATGCCAGATTGGTTGCAAAAGGTTTCGATAGGTTCAAATTCTAAACCCATATCAGACTAAAAACTCAAAAGTTTTGTGTTTAACTGCAATTCAGATTGAGAAAGAAAATGGCGAAATTCAGCATAAGCATCAGATTTTAGTTTTAAGGGATAAAACCAAGAAAAACGAGAAAAAACATTAACAAAAACAATGTAATACCGAGACCCTTGTGTAGAAGAAATAGGAGAGGGCCCCCAAAGGTCAGAATACACTAGTTTAAGTGGTTTAGTAGCGTAAATAGGAAAAGACTGGTAAGGTAACTAGTGCATTTTCCCAATTTTGCAAGAGTCACAAAAATTAACACAAGATTTAACAGTAGATGCATTAAAAGTCTTCAAAACATGTTGAAGAACATGTAAAGAAGGATGTCCTAATCTATCATGCCAAATGTTTGAATTAACAGTAGTAGAAAGATCAGTAAAAGCATTTTTACAAGCAGAATGTAAAACAAGGGATGAGACAGACTTAGACAGATCAGCTGATGGATAGGAAGCTCGTGGGTGATAGTACAATCCATTTTCAAGCTGACCTTGGAGTAAAACTTTCCTCGTGACCTTGTCCTTAACAAAAAAGGAGGTGGGAGTAAATTCAGTAATGACACCATTATCACGAGTCAATGAAGAAATACTGACAAGATTTTTGGCTAAAAGAGGCACATGAAGAACATTATTGAGATGCAAAGAAGATGAGGGATATGTATTGGAAGAAACTACAACATTGCCAATACTAGAAATATTAAGTTGCTCACCACTACCAAATGTAACAAGAAGGTTACCTGTATATTATGTCTTGTTCAGCAGAGATGAAGAATCAACAGTCATATGACTAAATGCTCCAGAGTCCATGTACCAGTTTGGATCATGCACAGTTTCAGGAGAAGCCATCAAGCCCTGAAACTGATTGACAAGTGCCTGAGGAGGTTAAGAAGAAATGAACTGATGTTGTTGAGGAGTAGCATGTGTCAGTTGTTGAAGAGGTCGTCGATTTTGAGAGAACTGTTGTTGATTGCTATGAAATTGAGGTGAAGGACCATGATAGTTCTGATCAAACCGATGAAAACATTGTAATGTCGTATGGCCATGATGATAACATACTTAACAAAACACTCTTTGACCTCCTCTACCACCAGATCTGCCTCTTCTGAACTTGTTTCCACCATATCGACCTCCATTAGTGCGGTTAGGATTAAACTTCACTCCTGAATTTTTTTTATCACCATGTTCAACAAAATTTGCAGAAGTTTGAGAAAGATTTAGCTGAGACACCTGATTTAAACGCTCAATACGTTGTTCATGCAGCATAAAAAGGTACTAACCGTCTTGAAGCGACATTGTTCTTTGTTGAGATGAAATAAGAACAACCACTAGATCAGACTATGACCTAATATATTTAATACAGCTTGAATTAGATATGAGTCAGAGATCACCTGATCTATAGATTTTAGCTCTGCTCCCAAGTTCTTGACCTTCAAAACTAACTCTGAAATTGAGGATGAACCTTTTTTGAAATTGTTCAGTTGTTGCTTTAACTGTAACACACGAGTCGTGGATGCTTGAGCAAACAACGTCTCAAGTGTAGTCCATATCTCATAAGACGAAGAACATTCAGTAACTTGACCAATGACTCATTCACCAATATTTGTAAAAAACCATACCATGAGCATGCGATCTGCTCGAATCCATATCTCTTACTCCAAATCTTAAAGATCCATTGGTTATGGCTTCGAGATGAGCAGATCTAGCCCCAAACCTTGAACGCCTGACTTGACTTGCACTTTCCAACATGCATAGTTCGTCTCAGACAAATTTGTTGGTAGAGTAAAGTTTAGTGCCTTTTCAATCGCTGTAACATCAGCAATTGTGCTCAAACCCAGAGACTCCAACGAAGACGATGATGCTTCCGCCATATTTTGCTCTGATACCATGTTGGAGTTTATCTAAATATATGAATCCACAGCCGAGCTTAACATGCTCTTGTTGAGAAATTAAGATTCAAAGAAAAACCAGAGAAACCCTAAAAAGTTAGGGAAGACGACAAACAAGTGCTCTGGATATCTGATTCTCATTAACACATAACAAGTATAGACTCTATATTTATACCTGAAACTAAACACTCACTAATGACAGACTTATCACACAAGATAATTTTGTTAATCACTCACTCACACACACACACACACACACACACGTGTGATGTCACTCATAACTAACTCAACTGATTCACAACAAACCCAACTGTTTAACTAATCATAGTGTACCACAGTAAGGTTCTCTAACGAAAATGATATGCTCTAGTCCATGGCCCTGCCCTTGATCAAGAATGCCATGATGTTTGGTATCATCTACAATGATAATAAGTTGACATTCATGAGGTTGGGCGATAATGATTAGACAAAAGTAGATTTTTCATTTATTGACAATATGTTATTTAGCTCTAGACATTTCACTGATATCATCTTCTATTGCGGAAAACTTCATGCTTTGCATATACATGGGATGCTTTATGTTTGCGAAAAAGACATTTTAGTTCCGGGTGGCTGTTTTACTCGTTCGCGTAAATACTCGTCTCCCAGTAAGGCTCATCTATGACTACTGGCCGGCGCTAAAACCACATCCAAATGCGATCGTCTCCAAGAGTTATTTGGTCGAAATGGAAGGGGAGTTGATGATTGCTTTGTTGTTCAAATTAGGTGGGAAAAGTCTTAAAAATAAAAAATCGCGTAGGAAAAAAGAGAGATTTTTGCTGGGTTTTCAAGCTTGATTGGGTTGAAGGGAAATGGCAATTGGTGAAGTTGAATTTGAGGGATCGTTCATTGTTCTTGGGTTGTAATGACTGCTCTATGTCTGCTTTCATCTCGAGACCGAGTCTCATTTATTTCAAGATTGGTTATAGAGTGAATCGTTATTATCGTCGTTGCTATCTAATGAAAAATGGGTTAGTAGATAAGTCATTTTCCTTCGTTGTTCATTTTCAGGCCAAGAAGTGTTGCATAGACTACCCGCTTCCTCTCTGGTTGATCCCTAGACACATTTAACAAATTCAAACAATTTCATTATATTATATTTTCTTTTGAGAACTCAGGCTTAAGTAGTTCCAGGCTCAAGCTAATTAAGATTATTTGATATTAGAGAATTATCTTTTATTTTAGATCATATTTATTATTATATATATAGAATTATGGCAACTTGGTTTGCTCTCTCTCGTACTAGATCTCTCTGTTTTTTTTTCTTAATTATGCATTTTTCTTATAAGAAAATCTTTCAAAGTTTGAATTAGTCTTCATTACTTTATTTCATTAATGTGATGAGTATAGGCATAGAGAAGTGCTAGAACACATTGGCTAATAAGAGCCATTCATTTGTGTCTCGAGACGCGGGTATACATAGATCTCGATGTATAACACGCAGGTCGAGGTCATATGAAAGACTCTTACGAGCCAATGTGTCTTGTGGTTTGACATTGTTGTTGTCATTCTAATATTTTCTATAGGCATAAGGTACAAAAACCCCTTAATGGTTAGCCACATTAATCCTTAAAACCTTTTTAATGAAAGAAGCAGAGAAAAACACATCCTTAATAACGGAATCCGTTTGAAGCCGTTAAAGTAGGCGTTAGCATTTTCCAAACGTAAATACTCATCGTGCACGTCACAACGAGCCAACTCCATCAGACGAGAACACACTCGCGTAGAAATTCATGACCTCCCCCTCTTCTCGTATCTCTGTTCCTCAATTGTGGTTGAGGTATTCAAGTCTTTTTAATGTTATCTGAAGTTGATAGTTGATGACAGTTGATGTTCTTTTTAATTTGCTTGGAAGATCAGTGCTTCTTCATATTTTGGTTCTAAGTTATTTAATGAAGGATTTGGTTTGTGGGGTGTGTTTCGTGATCACACTAACAATATACTGATATATGTAACAGAAGTTGAAGAGTTAACGTTAATCATTTTTTAATCATATGTAGGTTTTGTTGCGTCACAGTTGTCCATTAAGTGTTTGATCAATTGCTTGTTAGAGATCTCTAGGGGCTGAAATAAAATTAATAGTAATTAGCCTAACACAAATTGTTAGCTCAGCCCACCATCAGCTAAAAAAAAACCAGAAATATAGGCCACTTCTCGATTCCTTCGATTCAATCTGAATCGTTTGGATCATTTGATCTATTTTTTTTTTAATGGAAGATTGATCAATTCTATATGTTTAGTAGTAATAAGTCATTCGACTTCTTAAAAAAAGCACGCTAATAAAAAACACGAGTAAACAAGAAACACACTTCATATATTAATGTTTTATTGTTATGCATTACTTACTATAAATTACATTCTATTTAAAATTTGATTTGATCTGTTCTAATTGTTGTCATTTATGAATATTTACATAAATGATTTGCAGTTTTTAAGTCGAGTAGTGTTTTTTTAACTATATAAATCGTGCATTAAATAATATTAAGTTGATGATTGTAGGTACTAAAAATAAGTTGATGATTGTAGTGTATAAACATGCATCTTTTTGAGACAGTGTATAAACATGCATAATTGTTAATTAAGAGAAGTGGTAGTGTGCTCCAGCAGGGACAAACGGGTAGACACGCACTCGTCCACCCTTCAATATATATATATACTTTAGGATGCGCGCGCTCGAGAATCAAGGGATGCGTGCACACCTAAGAATTAAGGGCAGCTGAACGAGTGCGTGTCTGACCCGCATGTTGTAGGGGTGCGTCAAAGCATTTTACAATTGTTAAATACCAAAAAAAAAAAAAAAAAAACATTAGTTATCGCCGAGGGCTTTAAAAAAAAAAATGGCTCCGGCCCATCTCTTAATTAAAATTATGCACACAATTTAGCACGAGAAATCCTACTTTTTGAGTTTCTGCTTACGATTTAGAGAGTTCGGGCGGTGATGGATAAGATTTTTTCGACATTCTTTCAGTGTACTGTATGCATAGTTTTAACTTTGGTTCAATCTGCAACCATGTGACCAAATTATACATAGATCCAACATTGTAATTAAAGCAATAGAGAATAGCATCAATTGTTTCATGGAGACAATATATATATATAAAGGAAAATGCAAGAATGACACCCCAAGAAGTAACACCCTTGTGACGTGACGCACGGGTCCGCATCCATGTGAGTCGTTGTGCGTGCTTCGAGATACACACCATACATATTATGCACCAAGAATTATTTTGCACACACTCATTTTTACGTACGGCCCGCACGCCACGTCACATGGGTGTCACTTGGGGTGTCATTTGGGGTGTCACTCTAACATTTTCCTTTTTACACTAATAAATTCTTCAAGCGCGCCAACGAGTACTCTCGGGCGTGCACACTCATTTCACGACCACCACGTCACATTCGGCGTATTGACAATTTATTAATTAATTATTTGTTTTCCAACTATAGGCTTATATTAATTTATAATAATATATCATAGTTTATTTAATTCATTATCTAATCAATGTGTTGAATTAAATGGCTCAAACTTGTAATATGAGTTGGACTCAAATTAGTGTCTTACATGGATTCATGCACACACAGTGATTACACAGGATTAATTAGTAATTGGATACAAACTATATTAACGTGTTGTATTTCAATTAGGAGTTAATATTTGTGTCGTTCTATGTGTACAAGCATGTAACACCTATAAATAGGTGTATGGAGTCATGGGAAAGCATAGTATTGTGTGCGATTAAGCATAGAGTTGAGGTGCTAATTGAGAGTCTAGAGTTGTGTCATAGCGTAAGGGCCTGCGAGCGGGTATGCGACACTGTGAGATTAAATCTTCAAGGGGTTTCTATATATATAGAGTTTAGATAGAGGAGGTTTTTCCTTCGTGTACTAAACTTTTGTAGTGGATTACCTTGTTTCTTGCCCGTGATTTTTTCCCTGATTTTGAGGTTTTCCACATAAATTCTTGTGTTCAGAAACTACTACATATTTATTCAATAGGGTTCCTAGTCAGTCAGGTCATGAAATTTCTTTAGACATTTCAATGTTTGAGGTTGTTCAAAAAAAAGCTAGAATTTATAATCCACAATAAAATAAATTGAATTTTAAAACAATTAATGATTACTTTATTGGTCACCCTAAAAAATTTAAAGACTATAAAACTTAATGTCGTAACAATTGCATAAAGATTATTGAAACTAAAAATGTCAGGGTTATCGTAAATAGTAAAATCAGTAGGAGTGACTGCGCAAAATGTGAAAATAAAAGAATTAAGTTGTGTAACATGTTCCACTACGTATAAATTTTAATGAAGTAGTAGTTGCTCCTACCAGTGTTTCTTATAAAGTAAATATTGAGATGACTGTTAATACACCCACTAATAATTTCATGAGAATTAATATTTTAAAAACCTCATAATGAGGAATCTATTTTACCTGCTAAATTAACGTTACCATAACATCCTTCAAACTTATCGTCAAATCTCAAAATTATTAAACAAATAATTGTGGCTAATCCGGGATTAACGAATCCTAATTATGGCTTAGACTGGTGAAATGAGATTTACAGATAATTTTACTTGTGGGTGATGTTTACCTAGTGTTGTGTATTATATATTATTGTATTTTGTGAAATTCAAGTTGACAGAGTAAATTTGAAATTCGCGAGGTTTTATCTCGAGATACGCATCGAAATGAGTTCCGTGAAAGTTAAAATGTTGACCCGAGCTATTGTTTTGAGTTTCGCGAAAAATATTTGCAATTAAGTTTAAAAATTCGAGTTTTGGACTTTAAATGGACGTAACGAGTCGACGTGGGTCCCATACCTTGAATTGCGTGCTAGACAAGTTTTCCAAGAGTTTTGGAGTACTTTGGTAAATTCTCCAATTTTTGACGAAATTGGCGTATTTTTGGGGTTTAATTCGGACAAAAATTGAAAAAATAAATACGAAAAAAAGGCCAAAAAACCCTAAAGGGTATTGATGTTCTATAGTAAATAGGGAATGGAGCGGGGAATCTCCGTTCCCCGCTGGCCCCGCCTCGATGGGGCAAAGATTACCCGCTCTTTACTCCCTACGGGGCAGGGCATGAGGCGAAATCTTGCCTCGACACGCAGGGCAAGGCGGGTACGGGGATCGTTCTCGCCCCGCAGGGATTCCCCGCCCCACACCCCTTTTATAAAATTCTCCGTATTTTATGTTTTTACTAAAAAATTATATAATTTTTTTTACTTAAAACATATGTAATATATGGAATGAAACTCAAGATCTCCAACAATAAAATATAATTTTACCATTAAATCAATTCTATAATATATATAATCATAAAGATATATAAATTTATATTTTGAACATCATTGAAATATATTTGCCATTCTAGTTTTAGAAATCTTATATATTTAATTAAATATATATGATAACTTATAACTCAACCAACAAAAAATATCAAAAACAAAATTACATTAATCCTTCAATTTGAGAAAAATAATTTCTTAAAAAAATTGAGAAAGTAGTACTTAAGTGCCAAAATGACCAAAGAATGACGATCAAAATAGATATTTTTTTACAAAATTAATGGGGTATAGGGATTCCCCGCGCCCCGCAAGGATCCCCGGGTGTGGGGAGCTAAAATTCGCCCCGTGGGGAATTTATGGAAATAAATCCCCGCCTCGCGCCTCGGGGGACGGGAACGGTAATTTCAATCCTTGCCCCGCCCCGCCCTACTTGCAACCCTAATAGTAAAGGATAAAAATTGAAGGGCGAATTGGTCTTTTGGTAACTAATCCCTTAAAATGAAATAAAAACATGGACTATTTTGATTTTCGTTTCATCGTCCTCACTTTCTCGTTGTTCATTCCTTCCACTGTGAATCTCCTTCGTTCCTCACTGTCTCTCTCTTTTCTCTCATCCCTGGATGAACTTATATCTCCCCATCCCTGTGAAATCAGTTTTGTTAATTAAAATCAAGAAGAGCCGTAGACTATAGTAGCGGTTTGGAGGTGAGTGTAATGGAGACTCGATTTGAATTTTTGATTTTTGGGATTATAATCAATTAAGAACTGGTATTGGGTTCGAATTGGGATGGAGTTGGATTAGTTGTTGTTATTGTTGGCTGTAAGGATGGAGAAGAGATGCGAGAAGTTGAAGAGCTCTTGAAATAGAAAAAAAAAATGAGGAGGCTCAGACAGACTGTAAAAAATTTTCGTTCGAGGAAGGAGGCGACCCCTAGGGTCGTCTCTTCTCTATACTCGACTGTGGGGGGAGGGGGTATGGGCAAGGGTGAACTGCCCGAACCCCAATTTGTTTTTTAAAAAATAGAAAATAGAGAAGGCTCTGTTGAACGTGAGGAAGAAGATAGGGGGTTTGATCCCCCAGACCGAATCGGGTCTGGTTCAATTGAGCCGGTTCAATTGAGCCGATTGGACCGGTTCGGTTCAGGGGCTAAACCCTTCCTCATTTAAAAAAAATGGTTATAAATTTGGAAAAAAATTAAATAAAATGCTGGAAATTAGAGAAAAAATCAGAAAAAGAGATTTTTGGACAAGTTAATGGAAATTGAGGATTTTTATGAAAAATGAGGATTTTGGGATTTTATTGTGGATTTATATCAGGGATTTTGCATCTTTATGCGTGTTACGATACCCGAAAATATCTAAAATTGTGAAAAATGTTTTAAAGCCTAATTGTGAATTGATTGGATCAATGTCACTTAACAATTTATGTCTACTCGGAGATCGAGACTAGTAGATTGAACTATAAGGGTGACATTCCATGTCTTATGTTCAATCAAAAGATATCGCGTGACAAATGGATATGATATACGCTGTCTATTAGGTTGTATCGATTTATTGATCTTCATGCTACTTGGGTAGGGTAGTGATAATGTCTTGCTAGAGACCGCTTATGACTTGTATATCAAAATGGTTTTGGTTCACTGCCAAAGTTTTATGAACCTATTGGGTCGCACAAAAAGATTTTGCGTGATTTAATATTGTCTGGTTAATGAATTTTATTTGATAAAATTCATTTTAAAGATTCTCATTAAATGCCTTAGTTTGTCTAGGATTCAAGATTCTCATACATTTCTAGTGTGACTAGAAATTTTGTCTCTTAGTAATTATTATTTTGAATATGACTCTAATTGGAATTATAGTATGACTTTAATTCTTATTTGAGTTTTAGATAAATTACAACTCTTGTTGGATTAGTAATTGTAGATTATCTATGACTCTATCCTTTTTAAAGTTGAACTTTATTTAGGACTCTATTTGGAGTGTGACTAGGAGATGGAGTTCTTTTACAGCTCGACCTATTGTACTATAAATAAGACATTAGGGTCACAGTTGTTGTAGGGAATTCCCGAGAGAGATTTTTCCTAAAGAATTTTTGTGAGAATTTTTGTCCTAGGATTTTTGGGGCTAGCACTCCGAATCGTGATCATCCATTCGTGTGTGGATTTCTGATAGATGACGTTCATATCTGGCAGCGTCTTGAATGAATTGATCAACACCAAACAAGGCATACATGGAGTTGTTCTTATTAAAGTATGATTTTTATTGGTGCATCAATTTAATGGAATCGATAGGATTTTTATTCGGGGATGTTCGAAAAAGGTTTCAAAAACTTCTGTTGCGCATGATCCCCGAAACCTAACAGTGGTATCAGAACCACTAGGCTTGATTTAGTTAAACTGTAATGTGCCCTTATTTTTTGATATATATATGATATATAAGATAATCATGATATTTTATATATATGATTGCATCATTGCGTTTAATAGAATTAATATATACGCAAAAATGTTAAAGTATCGGCATGGTGTAGTTGATGTATTCGCACCGTCACGCACATACATGCACAAAACATGTGCGCATCAAATTTAGCGGATAAGATCTCACTATTTGTGTACATATATGTGTAATTTAATATGTTGGTGGTTGTATGGGATATGAAAGCCATGATATTGATAAAAAAAAAGTAAACAGATCTTGGGTGTTTTTCCAAAAGTAGGGTTGTTTTACAATTTATTTCACAAAATAGGGAGGTTTTTATCACGAAAGTAGGCAATAATGCCTTCTCAAAAGGCGTTATTGGGGTGGATGTGGGTTCGTGGTGCTTGACTTGGCGATGACGTGGCGGTGTTTTGTACGAGATAGCGCCTTTTTGAGAAGGCGTTATACGTACATGTGGCCGCCACGTAACCGCCACATCGCGCCACCTCACATAGTTCAATAACGCCTTTTGAAAAGGCGTTATTAGCCAAAGTTGCGTTTGTGAGGTGGCGCTGAGGTGGCGGTTACGTGGCGGCCACATGTACAGATAGCGCCTTCTCAAAAGGCGCTATCTGTACAAAACGCCGCCACGTCACCGCCACGTCCGCGCCGACCCAATAAACAAAACTCGCCCACGTCACCACCACGTCATCGCCACCTCACCGCCACGTCAGCAACTGGACTCGATTTGTCCGCCGACACCGCGAGTCGCTGGACCGCGTCGTCGTAGTCGTAGTCGAGCGATCTCGACAATTACAACCAAAGGAGTTTAGATTTGTATAAAAAAAAACAAATTTTGAATATATATGTATGTACATTGGTTTCAACCTTCAACTTTCTTTTCTAACCTAACTAATCTAACCTAACTAAACTAACTAACTAACTAACTAACTAAACTAAACTAACTAACCTTAACTAAGGGAACCAAACCAAACTAAACTAAATAACTAACTAACCTTAACTAAACTAAATAAGTAACTAACTAACTTAACTTAACTAACTAACCTTAACTACCCTAACCAAACTAAACTACCTAACAAAGTAAACTAACTAACCTTTAACTAACCAAACTAAACCAAAATAACTAACCATAAGTAACCTTAACAAACTAAACTAACTAACTTAACTAACTAACTAACCAAGTAACTAAACTAAACTAAACTAACTAACCTTAACTAAC
This sequence comes from Stephania cephalantha, assembly GCA_039657325.1. Lineage (NCBI taxonomy): Eukaryota > Viridiplantae > Streptophyta > Magnoliopsida > Ranunculales > Menispermaceae > Stephania > Stephania cephalantha. The sequence goes on along the minus strand of CM077569.1, from coordinate 46,230,188 downwards.
CTAACCAAACCAAACTAAACTAAATAAGTAAGTAACCTTAACTAAACTAACTAACTAACTAACTAACTAACTAACTAACTAACTAACTAACTAACTAAAACTAAAGTAAACCGAATAACTAACATTAACTAACCATAAGTATTCTTAAATAAACTGGAGTAAACTAACCTTAACTAATCTAACCAAACCAAACTAAACTAAGTAACTAACTAAGCTCAAGTAAACTAACTAACTTTGTGCATGACATTGTGGTGTTTTTTGTGTCGTAGTTCAATGAAGACCGTGACGATTCTCACACAAACAACAAAAAATAGACTAACTTAATTGCAAACTAAACATACTAACTAAATGAAACTAACCAAATTAAACTAAGTAACCTTAACTAACCTAACTAACCTTAACTAACCTAACCACATAAACAATAAAAACTAAGTAAACTAAAATAACTAACTTAACTAACAAAATAAACAACCAAAAAACGATCCACGTAAACTACGAAACGAAACTAAACAAACATCCAAGTAGCTCGAGAGTTACTTGTTAACAACCTAACCACACCTAGGTTCTATGCGAACTAAACTCGACTAACCTAACCTAACCTAAGTATGTAAACTAAATTAACTAAACTACACTAACGAACATACCCTAACTCAACTACACTAAAGTAAACTAACATCAACACCTAAACTAAACTAATTTAAGTAACTAAGATAATTAACCAAACCAAACGAAACTAATATAACCTAACCACCGACACCTAACTAACTAAGCTAACCACTTAAGTTAAATTAAACAAAGAACCTAAACTAACTTAACAAACTAAACTAACTATTGAAGAGTAATCACATATACGACATTTTAATAATATAGAAAACATGAGAAATAAGTTTATTGAATGAGAAGGTTGTATACACGTACTTCGTTCACCCAAATCAGTAGCTATCTACAAATCACCATGACTTGAAGAAAAGTCATCATGCAGGTCTATTCCTGCGGTTACGTTGACGTTGTTGCTCGGTGATGCAAACCGGACGTACTCTTTGTCTAGTTGGTCGATGTGTTTGTACATCCGGTTGAGGTTGTTGAGGTAGCTGGTCTTGCATTGAATCACGTCGAGTAGATTCATGCGTTTCCTCTGGTGCTTCACTCGACTCACCTCTGCTACTGATGCTCCCAAAAATTGGAGGTGGAACCATCCCAAAATATTGGCTCCCGTATGGGGTTGGGGAAAAGGAATATGAGGCTGCGGCATGGTCAACAAGTTCATGAAAGATGGATATCCACCATATGGCATATTGTAAGTATGAGGAGTAGGAGTATATGGACTAGGCATGTACTGAGGCAGTGATGGATACATTTGAGGATGAGGCTTTCCATGGTCCACATATGAAGACGACGGCCCAGTGTGCGTATGGATCAAAATAGTAAGGAGGAAGATTCACGCTCGGCGGCTTTGGGTACAAACATTTGAGGTTCTTCTTTGGGGTGGCGACGATCGTTGGCTACTCTCACCAACGGTCTCTCGTTCTACTCGCTCTCGAACGAGATGAACGTCTTTGGAGGAGATCGTCTGCTACTCTCTGCAACAATCTCGATCGAGTAGATGGACGTGGTGGACGAGGGCGCTGGTGCGTTCCCGCACAATCTCTGGTCGTGATCGTCTTCTTCTCACCTCTATGTTTGGTTCGGCTTTGATCGTCTTCTTCATCGTCCCGTTCATTATCCTCATTAATGTCTTGCTCGACGTCAATTCCGTCATGCGAAAGAGTAGACCTTCGCCTTTCGTCTTCGTCTAAAATTTGAATCCCTTCATCAAGCGCAAGCAAGACCTTGCTCGTACCCATCCTCGATAAACACTCGCCTCGCCGATGCACCAAGTTACGCCGATATACAAAATATAAGAGGTCGAGCACGCAATATAAGATATTAAATGTTCGAGGAAAATAAAGAGTTAGAATATTACCGAGTAGTCACGTAACGCCCGTCGTGTCCAATGAATCTCCTAGTGATCGAGCGATACCACGTCATGTAGTCTTGGTGATCGTGGCCTTCATTAAGTGCCGCCGTGGCAATGGTATCCCCACGATTCTCCCACATGTGTATATAGCTTGCATGGAAGGTCACCCAATTTTCATGATGATGTCCACGCAATTCGAGGCGGTGCGGTTGGGCGTCGTAATCACAATTAGGTGGCACCACTTGTACCATGCCGAATTGTCTCATAACCCTTTCTCGGTCGATGCCACTCCACGATGTGGAAACAAATAAGGGGACACGTCGAGAGCCAACTTCCGTGACCATTTGTACGAATTGGGAAGAGACCCCATGAGTTCCGCATAAGGTTGCCTGGACCACATCATCCTCATGCCTCTGCGAGTCGAGTGCATCACGGTAGCCGATACGACGTGCGTCGCACTTTGTGATACCGAAAATGCATCGAGCCATCTGTGTAGAAGACAATAATTTAAGATAAATGAAATTGGACAAGATTTTTATGCAAATTAATGACAAATCGACTTTCATACCCGTGTGTGTCGAGTGGAACGTCCATAAACATATTTTGTCCATCCACGAGTTCGCCGAGCTCTAGAAACACGCAGCGCCGCGGTGCTATGAATGGAAATCGTCCCATGCCCAAAGTTGTAAAAGAATTGACGCGCCAGCAACCTCATGTGCCCTATGCGCGAGATCCGCGACACAACTCCCTGTACAAATAAGCCAAACAAGCACTCCCCCAACTATATTGTCCAGCTAGTTGGAAATCTTCCAAAGAATGGTAGGAACATCAAATGGACCAATCGATTAGACTTGTCGGCGAAAAGACAACCACCGATGAGTTGTAGTATGTACGATCGAACGTAACGTTGGACCGACTCCTCATCGCTATCATCATCTATTGATGGTACGTTACGCTCAAGCCAATCGACCTTAAGTTTACATCCAACGACGTCATATCCACCAGGAGTTCGTCCAAGTAGCCTCTCACAGACATCAGCATAGTCTGCGTCCGTCGTTCCCGTCACGGGCATACCTTCGATAGGTAATCCAAGCTGTACCTGCACGTCTTGAAGTGTAATGGTGCACTCCCCACAATGCATGTGAAATGTATGCGTCTCGGGGCTCCATCTCTCTACAAACGCAGTAATCAAAGCCCAATCAAGGCTGAAAAATGCTACCCGAGATATCCCATAGAACCCACTGGAACGAAGATATGGGATCATCCTAGAATGATATCTTGCATCGTTCGATCAACGACCCCACGTCTTCGACGTACACGCATTGTTTCGTACACCTTGTAATTGATAGTGTATTAATGTATGTTTTTGATACATTATTGATTTAAATTTGACGTATTGATGTAAGAAAGGTTACCTCGCCCCTCCATGCTCGCGTTGATCTGTGTGTAGATTGGAGTTGCAATAGTGATGGATCGAGAAGGTCCTGGATCCATTGTAGTACAACTACAAATAATGTTAGAAAAATAAAATGAGTGTTGTACGCAACCAAACGATAAGTAATTAATAAATGTTCACACAAAAACACACGACGAAAATGCTCATAAGCAACATATGTACGAACTTTAGTTACTTCACACAATATACAAAATCAACTATAGGTTGTCATTGGATGGTTGAGGTCTCATCGGACAATTTTTTTTGTTATGTCCCTCTAAACGACATATACCACAACGGTTCTTCCTAGTTGGTACTCGTTCACGATCTTTATTTTGACATGTTGTTCTTCTATGTCCTTCTTGATGACAAATCCCACATCGCAAAGGTCTTTGGACATTAGGAAGATCCATCTCGGTAGGTTTACGCGATCCCTTAGGTCTCCTCGGCCACGTCTGCGTCTCTGGGTCGGGTATGATTTTCGTCCCAAAAGTCGGCCAATACTTCTCATCTGGGATGGCCTTGAATTTGTACGAGTAGCACTGTGCATACACATCTAACCTATAGTATGGCTCGATGAACCGCGCGGAGCTCACTCGAATCAACGCACATGATGCTAACACGTGTGAGCAAGGGAAACCAAACGACTGCCATTTATTACAACTGCACACCCGGTCCTTTAAGATGACGATTTGTGTGTTGTTGCCTTTATGCATGCGATCTCCATGTCTTCCAGTCTGCACTTGGAACTCACCAATGTCTCGATTGATCAACGTGACGTGATGCCTCCTCATGGATTTCTCATATTTCGCGAGTTTCTCCATGACATATTCTGTGTACACTTGTCCTTTTGAGATTGCCGCATTGATTTCCTGGTTGCGTTGATCGTGGTACGTCACCAATCTATAGTATATCATTTGAGTCAACGCAGTAATTGGCAAGAATCGAGCACCCTTCAAGACCCCGTTAAAACACTCTGCAATTTCCGATGAAACTCTAGTAAGTAATATTGGTTCGTCGAATATTTACTGTATTATAGTGCAAAGAATAAATTGTATTTTGTACTTACCAACACCATTAGAATTCATCCATCCGTACCGCATGCCTCCGTCGTGCGATTGGGTCCAAAGTTCTTTAGGGATGGCATTGACATATTGCGAGGCATTGTGGCTTTCGTGAAGATAAGTATGTGAAACGCTCCATGCACGCAATAAATTTTCGTTCTTGATGTTGAACAATTGCTCGACCAAGTAGTACTTTCGGGGGACAACATTTTTGAAGTGTGTCTGCCGAAATTACTAAGCAAGTGTCGCAAGCAATAACGGTGGTACCCTTTCAAGGGACAAAAGCCGTTGATTGGGATGTTGACCGCCTCTAAAATGTCGGGGTGACGATCGAAATAACGCATATCCCTTCTCTATCATCACGTGTTTGCGCGATGCGCAAAAACCACCCCCATGAATCGATTGATTCGGTTTACGCAACGAAAATGCAACTGGTAATATGTGACCATTTCCATCAACAAATAACGCAATCATGAGCTTCCCATTTGTATCGCCATATAGGAATGTCGCGTCAATCTGAAGCGAGAGGCTGCAAAACTTGAAAGCATGTATTGAAGCTTCAAATGCGAAAAACACACGACGAAATTGTGGAGACGCGTACTTATTTCATCATCATGCCATTGTCTGTGTGACCACTCGATTCTTGTCCCCGGACTCTTACTCCTCACCGCATGACCAACCATCTTGGTAATTGAGCGTACGACTCATCCCAATCTCCAAAAACCCATTCAATTGCTTTCCTCTTGGCATCCCACATTAGCTTGTAGTTGACTTCGTGTCCATATTTTTTCTTTATTATTTCTATTAATGTTTTGATCGTGACACCTTGATCGGTTTTGACGACGCTTTGGATCTCTCGCGCCATCATGTTGGCGTCAAGTTGGGCATGACCGCGTTCTACGTTGGGATTAATACACGTGTGCGGTACGTCTAACTGTGTTATCTCCCATAATAGTGTTTTCTTTCGGAAACATGCGCGAAGACGCCACATACACCCGTGTTGTGGAAATCTGCACTTAATCGCTCACGAAGTTGTAGTCGATTCCATATCATGATATTGACAATGTCTATTAACATGCCACACTTTAACGGCATGTTGTAAATCATTTTTATTGTCAAAACACATCCCTATCTCCAAATCGAAGTTAGGGATGTCCCCAAGTTTGCTTACGGGAATGTTGGGTCGCAGATTGAATTAGCCACCTCCCAATCGATTTCGTTATATCCCGGTATTGGTTGGTGAACTTCATCGTCACTAGCTTCCTCCAACATAATCTCTTCATCGATAGCAAATTGCTCATCATCTTCGACATTCTCCGCACCCGGAGGATCATATCTTGGATCATCTGTGCAAACGTTAACGTCATCCCAAACCGCAACTGATGGAACTTCTTCGTTGTGATGCGTTTCCTCATCAGTTTCGTTAATTTCGTCGTCGTTATCGTCATCGTCGGTATAGGCATTATTATCTTCATGTAATGGAGCAACGAACCCCTCTTGCGCGACCTCATCCGGTGGGGATTGCATGTGCAGTCTGTCCATGTCTAGTAAGTCTGCGTCTGGCGTGCCGCTACGTTCGTCAAGAACTTGCGAATGAATCGTACGATTTTGATTTGAGTCGACTGACTCAAATGTTAAATATATATCAATCGTTGCGGTCTTTGGTAATTTGTCAACCGTATCCCACATCAAGTCGAAGTGTGTCGCATCATTCAACAACACAGAACGTAATAATGTGAGCCTCCGGGAGAGGCATCATGTGGCGATAAGTCATATGAACTATAGTATTCGCCGTACATTCGGGAACGCGTTACAAACGTCATCAATCATTTCACGGGCACTAGACCCAAACTTCACCCACAACACTACGATGGGGTGAGTATTTATGTGCGATGCCATTGACCCCATTAACAATGGAGCCGTACGCATAGAATAGAATAGGGATGTTTCTTTGTGAAATGCCCTACATAATGTTTTGAAATTGGATGTAAAGATGTTACGAGACAATTGCAAAAATTTGTTAAGGGAATTAGTTGAAAATCATGTGGTGATAAAGCGCAATCGAACTTTCGATGTAGAAGATCGCAATAATAGCGCAACTACGAGCATACTCATTCTTTCGCACTTACATTTTCTCGTGTAATAACGTTCAATAAATAAACATATCAACCGTTCTTCATAAACAAAATACCTATGTCCCTATATATCATGCAAACCATAACCTAACCTAAATAAATTATTATGAAAATACTAAATTAATGAACTTACTTTTTCCACCGCTTTTCCTCTTCAATAAAATATTCCTGCAATAACATTGTATTTTCGTTAGTTTAGAACACAAAGAGTATAATAAATCGGCTATAACAAAACTAAACATAGCATATAAAAGTAAACCTTAACCCAAATAACGAGTCATAACCCGACCTAACCTAAGTCAACTAACAAACCTAACCTACTAATAGTAGTTACCTCAAATTGCCAAACGAAAAAGTTCGGTAAACTCAAATAACTTAACTAACTAAGTTAGCCTAATCTAACATAAAATAACCAATTACCCGAGAACATAACAAAGATGATATATTTAGGATAAAGTTTGACTATATGTCCTCAATAATGTTTTGAAAACGTAGATAGAAAATAAGACAATTTTCTTTATATATATATATGCTCAGTTAACAGCATTAACCCATGAATTCTACAAACCTAATTAAGGAGCAGTACCAAGCTAAAATTGCCCAACAACAGACCTTAATTACACTAATCACAATTAACTAACCCAAGTAACCGTAGCAAACATGTACCCAAATAATAATTGAAAACTAACCTCAAGTAAGTTAATTAACTCACGTAACCTGATCTCAAATAAATTACCCAAAGTGTGTGAACCAATCGTAACCTAAAATAACATAATAAAACATAAACATATCCAAAAAAACAAAAACACAAAAGTGTGGATGTGTTCATGAAACTTATGTGGATCGCAACGAATTCAAAGTCTAAATGAGCTTAGTCTACTATATATATGGATTCAAAAATTTAGGGGCTTTCCTTAACATAAAATATAACATATATGTTTGTGGAGTTTTGTGTATTGGATGTAGGTGCATCATGTGGGGAATCATGCGTTGAATCGGGGATGCACATGATTGACCGTGTTAAAAATCGGCGACTCTTTATTACTTTCGGGTCATATAGTAATTCTAGCTTCTTATTAGCACGCATGCGATTAGGTGAAATTGCGATTCAATATTGATTTGCGAATTAACAACACCTATGTCCCTATATATTAACAATGTAAACAACCTAAAATATACTAGCCTAAACAAATTTGGCAAACATATCTTGCAACATTGTGATAACTAAACAAACTACATTAACTAAACTAACTTACCAAAATTAACCTAAATACCTCAACTACCTAAACTAAACTAACCAAACTAATACATAAACTTAAACTAACTTAAACAAACTAACTAATCAAACTAACCTTAAGACCAAAATTAACGCAACTTAATTGACTTAACAAACTAAACAAACTAACTAAACTAAATTAACCAAACTAACTAACTAACGCTTAACAAACATAAGTACATATAATAAACTAAACTAAACTAAACAAACTTAACTAACTAAACAAACTTAACTAACTAAACTAACCACCAATACCTAAACTAAACTTCTCAACTAAACAAAATTAACTAACTAAACAAACTTAACTAACTAAAACAAACTAAGTTAACTACACTTAACTAACTTAAACAAACTTAATTACCTCCTCCTTCCACTCCACTTGCCGGATTCTCTCAGTGTATATGGTCATTCGCTCTCGCTCCTCCTCCTCCTCGTCGCGCCGGAGAGATCCCTCCTCCATCGCTTGCTTTCGCTGTTCTTCCTCCACGCACCATCGCCACGCAATCGCCTCCACGTACCACTGCTGCCGCTATGCTGCCGAGAGCCGCCGCTCCTTGCTCCGGTGACCCCGCCGCACCTCCTCTCCTCCGTCTCCGCCATGCGTATGCACCGCCGCCAATCAAACGCGATCGATCGCCTCCTTCTTCCTCCTCCTCGGTGTCTCTCTCCACGGATCGCTCCCACCCTCCCCTCCTTAAATAGCCGCCCCACCCCACTCGCCACGATAAACTCGTGACCTACCACCCCCTACCCCCTACCCCTACCCTCACGGAAAGCGAAACCGACGCGAGAGATTCTCTGTCGGTTTCGGAAGACGACACGATGGGGTGCGAGATAGCGCCTTTTGAGAAGGCGCTATCTGCGCCCCTTTGTCACGGGTTTTCCGGTCCACGTGGATCCACGTGGACCGGGAAAAATCATTTTTCGTCCACGTGGACAACGATAGCGCCTTCGCCGGAAGGCGCTATCGTGTACATGTCCACGTCGGTCCACGTGGACATGCCGACGTGGACATGTACATTGATAGCGCCTTCGCGGGCGCTATCCGATCCACGTGGATGGGGAAACCATCTCGTTGTCCACGTGGACATCGATAGCGCCTTACGAGAAGGCGCTATCGTGTCTCCACAAAAAAAAAAAAAAAAAAAAAAAAAAAAATTGGCCACGTCACATGCCACGTAGATGGCGCCTTCCCACAAGAGCGTTATTGCCTACCCCCTAATAAAAAAATGTTCACTCCTATTTTCCTCATTAAAACTAAATACATGTGTACTTTGGTGAATTTTCCCAGATCTTGGCTAAGATGAGATTCAATCCCTAGCCATTCAACTCTTTTTGGCATCCCAGCTTGCAATTCAACTTGTAACAAGATTACAAAATTATATTTAAAGGCAAATCTATTTGTAATAGGATTACAAAATCAAATAAAAGGACCTTTATGAGAGTAGGATTCGATCCTATTATATCAAACCTTCTGTTGAAGTGCTTAACCACTCCAACTAGCAAGCAAAACTGATCTCATTTGTATTAGGATTACAAAATAATGGCTTATATTATTTGTAATAGGATTACAAATAAAAAGAGAGTTTTTAGGAGCTGGGATTCGATCCCTAGACCTCAAACATGTTGGAGTGCCTTAGCCATCTAGGCTATCCATTCCAAGTTGTAATAAGTTTACAACTTTGTTTATATTAATTAGGTTATATATATTAATTGAAAGAAGTTTTAATTGATTAATTATCAATTAATTGGATGGGGTTATTGTTCATCAATTGGATTGAATTTATTTAATTAGAAGGTGTTTTAATTGAATTAATATCAATTTAATTAGTGGGGCTATTATTAATATTAATTAGAATATTTAATTAAAAGGGGTTTTAATTAAATATAGTCCGATAAAAATTATATGGAGATATATTTAATTAATGAGATCAAAGAAAATATAATCTTTGAGGCAATTGGAAAAATTTTAAAGTATTTAATTTTCTTGATTTGTTTTATGATGCATTGTTAATATATGAAGATGTTTATTCTTGTTTTATATAAATGATCTTTATTCTATGCATATTGGATATATATGATATTCCATAATTAAATAGATGCTAGAATTAATCATTGTAAAAACATTACATGGATCATGAAACTTGATAAAAATCCCTCAATTATAATTTTAAGTTAATGTCACCCATTTTAAACACTTATCAAGGCCTCGATCACATCAATATGGGTCTGCCTCCGCAAGGTGTATTGTGTTTTCTTGGTGAGGCAAGCTGTGTATCCGTTACCTGGATGTTTTAAATTGGTTTGACTTAATAAAGCTATTAAAACGGTTTTGGGCTTTAGGCATAGATGGGGGACGTAACATGTTGTGACATATGATATCTATGTCTTATAAAGAACCTAAGAGTTGCATATGATGCAATTGGTAATGGTTACCTACCTAAATAACTTGATTTTGAGTGTCATGCCTTAGTTGTCTCAAAATTAAGTGAAATATGGATCGTAGACCACTAAATTAATATTTACGAGGGTTATTGATTTAGTGAGAGTTTAATTACTCACTAATAAATTATTCTGCGTAATCTTCTAGGTGTAGATGTTAAACTTCTAGTAACATTAATCCAGAGTAACTGTGATCAATCCTTGATAAGGATAAAATAATTTCTAAGACTAATTTCTATGTTTTGATTAGAAAATTGATAAATGTTATCAACCGTAAAATAAAGATGTATATCTTAGATTAATGATTCCTTTAAACTACCATCTATTAGTACAAGGATTATATGTCATGTTAGCAAATATAAACCGGACTTTAGGAAAGATTCGGACCGTGAAAACTAATGATATGACAATGACACTGAATGAAATGTTCCAACAATAAGTCACGCAAAATTTCTAGATTTTTGTAAAATGGTTGAGAACCTATTAATATGTCTTTATGTTTGGAACATGAAAGAACTATATTAATTATCTTAAAAGGCTTGAATCTTCATGTGCCAAAAGTTGGCAATAGATTTGATCTATAATTCATCAAAATAGTTTTAAACTACATAATTTGAAAGACATGGAGAACATTGTTGACAGTTGCATATGATGTTTAAAATTGTAAGACAGAATAATAGAAAAGGGGCCTTATATATATATTCGATGATTCGTAACATAAAAGAATTTAATAAAGAAAGATAAAGGGAAGGTAAAAGCTACAAAAGGTGTTTGTGTCGGACACAAAAACCTTAGTTGTGAGCTAAACTTTGCCAAGTTCTAAAGAAAGTCTTAAAGAACGGATTTTGTTTTTCATAGAATGAAATTGTTCATTTTATAATGAATTACAAATCCTATCAGGAAGACATAATTTTGAATTGTTACGAACATTTCAAAATGAGTATAAAAAAATAACTTGGCAAACTATTAACATACTTTGATGAGATCAAGGTGAATAATATTTGAGCAAAGAGTTTAAGTGACCATCTTTGAAATTGTGAGATTGTCTTGCAATTAACTCCACTAGGAATGTCATTTGAGAAATGATGTTTTAAGATGAGAAATCGAACTATATATATGATATAATTTGATTTATGATGTGTCACACAGACTTTCCTATGATTTCTTATTGAGGCTATACATTAGAAACCAAGACACTCGCACTAAACCTAATTTTCGTTAAAGTGGTTGATAAAACTCCATATATGATATGGAATAAAAAACCTAATTTTTTTTTAGATTTGAGGCGGCAAGACTTGCGTAAGAAGTAAAGTCATATAAAGTTTGATGCCTAAATCTTTTGTGTCTAATTGAGGTTGAACACTATGATATTATTTTATACAATTGAGAACAAATTGTTTGTTGCTAAAAAATGATGTATTTCTAAGTAAAGTGTTTATTTTAAAGACAATATTGAGAATAAAATAAATATTGAAATGTTCAAGTGCCACAAATGAGAACCGAACCACTTTAGGAAGATCAACAAAGTTTTGAACTAGTTGAGTATACACAAGTAACATATATCTCTTGAAAATCTAGAATAATTAGAAATTGGCCAGAGAAATTTGAAATTTCTTATTATTGATAGTTGTGATGTATTTTTGATACTGGATCAGAATGAATCACTACTTATCAAGAGACATGTCTTGTATTGATTGAACGAAGAAACTAAGTGTTATTAACTCTGAATTTTAATTCATGTATGTTAACCAAGTTTGAAACTTGAATTATTTACCTGAAGATGGTATGACTATTGGATGTAAATGAGTTAAAGTAACATGAAAAAGAAAAGATGCATACTTAAAAGCACGGCTTATCAAAAATTTCAATCTAAATCAAGGTGTTGATTATGATAAGATTTTCACTAGTAGCTAAGCTCAAGTTCTAGAATTCTATTGTCATTACTTCATAGTTTGACTATAAGATATGACAAACAGATGTCAAAAATAGCATTGCTCTATGCTCCTTAAAGATGTGTATGATACAACTTAAGGGTTTTTTTTATTATTTTGAGAATTTGAGAAAGGTATGCAAGCTTAAAGGATCCATTTATGGATTATAGTAAGCTTATCAGAGTCGGGATCTTTGTTTTGATGAAATAATTAATGAATTACATTCATTGAATCGAAGATAAACTTTGTGTATACATAAAGGTTAGTGGAAACACAATTATCTGTCTGAATATGTATGTTAATGAAATATTATTCATTGGAAACAACGTTTTAACCCTGCAGAATGTCAAGTCTTGGTTAAGGAAGGTTTCTCAATGAGTTTCTTAGCTAATTATGCATATATCCTTGTGATATAGATCTATGGAGATAGATCTAAGATGCTAATTGCTTTAAATAAGAGTGATTATATAGACAAATAACTGAAAAAGGTTTCAGTGTACGAGATTCTTAAAAGAATTCGTACTTATGTCTTATAATATAAGTCTTTGCAAGACTCAACGTCTTAAGACAAATGATGAGCGGGACAATGTGAATAAGATTTCATACGCATAAGCTATGAGAATCATCACATATGTTATACTTTGCACTCAACTTGATATGTCATATGCTTTGGGCAAAACATACATACATCTCATAGATTCCAGTGACGGTCACTGGATATTTATTAATAACATTCTTAAGTACTTCAGAAGCACTTGAAAGATGTTATTAGATTTGCAGAGGTTTAAAAGATATGAGTCTTGTAAATGGTTACACAATGCAAACTTTCAAATTAATATAAAAGATTAATGATAACAATATGGATGTGTTAACTTCGTATGAATGAGTTGAAAATGCTCTAAACTCACTCTAACAAGTCCTATAACATAAACTGAGTTTTTAGCGACATTTGATGCAGCTAAAGAAAATGTTTAGATCGTATGGTTCATGTGACGACCCCTTTTTCTAAACAGGGCACCGCCCGACCTAATCCCGTAATCAAGCCTTGATCCTAACCACATAAGACTTAATTACGTATTAGTCAGCCTTTCGTCCCTATATTCTTCAAAACACGTATTCAGACATTATTAGATTTCAGAGTTAATTAAAACTTTTTATCATTTTAATATTATTACATATTTTAAAGATTATGCAGAAGCTCTTATTATTTAAAAATCCTAGGTGTGGAAAACCAGGAAACACAACATCACTTGCATGTATATATCATAAAGATAACAACACAGTATGATATATGAGTCTCAATATGGGGAACGATACACTCAACCCACTATACAACCCAAAAATGTACAGTAAAGATATAAACAGTAATAATACACCAAAAGTCAAGTCATACAAAAATGAGATAGGAGAATCGCCGAAATGCTCAAAGAAAGTCGTCGATCTTCTCCTTCCCCGGTCTACTGCTGCTTGACGGACCTACACCCACCGTCACAAACTAGACGGTGAGTATATATATATTTAAGTAATACCTGGAGAATTCTATGCCACATTTCCAAAATATAAGAAAGGTATTTAAAAGCATAAAATAGCGAAAGAATTGTTGAACCAAGTAATGCAAGTAAATACCACAGTTAAAAATGTATAGACTGACACAAGCTAAGTCGAGATGATCTACGTCCGGTCGGCGGTGATAACTATCATCTAACCTTTTCCACTACTATATGGAGCTGAGTTCAACATATTCCATCCAAATAGCGGAGCTGCGCTCTACGCATATAAATCATCTATCTCATTCTTGCCGACCACCTCGAGTCCCATACCTCGTGTGTCGCGCAAGTGTAGTGGTGAGTACAGAAACCCCGATAGACCCATGTCCCCGTGAACCACACATCTCTCGTGCAATGGACACTAGATGATCCCTACTTTAGTTTTCAAAGATCAATAGTTCCAATTCTCTACGATTTTCAAAAATAGTTAGGCTACAAAGCCCAAGGGAATAGAATACAAGTATAATCCAATCCAACTTATCTCAATAGCATGCTTTTGTTCAACTATCTATCAAGAATAACATGAAGAGTAGAAATTTAAATCAATGAAATATTTCACAAGGCATCATGTCAACAATATTCAAACATGAATAGAAACAAGAACAACATGATGTGAGATTACGAGTAGCAATGTCCACAAATAGACTATAAAACGATAAGAGTCAATGAAATGAAATATAATATTCTCACAACTTTACTTACAATTCACAAAGCGTATCCTAGCCTATCCGGCCTCCCGACACTCCGAAACATGTCCCCGAAATCTCGAAACCTCTCGTTAGTTCCCTGGAGTTGTTTGATAGGTTTTAGAGTGAGTTTGGACCTCTACCTAAAGTTTTCAACACATTTATACTGTTTAAACCATATTCGAAAATTGTTGATTTTTGTATTGTCTGGGCAATTAGCGCGCTAATTCTGATATTAGCGTGGTAATTCCAACTTTACCGCGCTAGTTTTGATATTAGCGCACTAATTTAAACATTATCACACTACCTCTAATATCTAGCGCGCCAGATTATCCACCTAGCGCGTTATGTGCAGCAGAACCCATAATTCTGCATTTCGAATTCTGGGTTTCTGCTACACATAGGCCTTGTTAACGCCTTAGGGACCCTCATACACACTACAAGAGGTCCCTGACATCAAACCCAACACAAAACAGCAACAACAACTTCAAATTCCATGAATTCATCAACTTAATGGAGTAGAGAAGCTACCTAGCTTGAAGAACTTCTTCTTCACCCAACCTTAAATGAATTGCTCAGTTCTCCTTCACCAAAATCTTACCAGCAAACTCTCTTCTTTCTCTCCTCTTCCTTGCCAACGATTGTGATGAGGATGAATGAGCAAAAATGTTGACTTATAAGGTTATTTGACTAATTGGATATATTTAAACCAAAGCCATTGGTCATTTGTGCACACGTATCTCGAGGCTCAACTAATGGATTGCCTTGACACACTTGTCCCTCAAGTCATGATTAAATGACTCCAATAATTGACTCACTTGATCTCTTGATTTGGCAATACGTGTCTCAATGCACATCATGTGATTATTGTTTTATTTCACTAACCTATACACTTTAATGTTTATTCAAATGTGACCATCTTAAAGCTACTTACAAAACCAACATTAGTTCACATTAAACTTACCCTATAAGCCGCTACCTCGGTCCCACGTTGACACGCAACTCGATGCACGTCTCCGCTCGTCTCGATACCTATATACTTGTATACATTGACTTAATAATCTACACATATACAATACACTAAGCATACATCACAACAAAAAAAAATATACCTCGGCCCCTGCCTCGGTCGATCGACATATCACGGTGTGAGTCCCACAGTACGGGTCATTGATTTGTTTAAAGAATTAAACACAATTATAAATTTTGGGTCGTTACAGTTCATGATTGAATAAGGTGTGGTTCCAAGTGTTGGAAATAATGTTGGCTTTTATTGTAAAACCAATGGAAAAATTTAGGTTACGGAACCTAAATCACATTATAGATCTAAACAATCACTTGAGCGTTTTTATCTTGTAAAAAAGAGAACGTAAAGATTTGTAGAACATCAATAACAAACAATGTAGCAAATACATAAACAAACTTCTTCCGTTAAAAATGCACTAAGGTTACTCAGTATTGGATACGTGTAGGATTAAATCTTGTGCAAGTGGGAGATGTTGGGGTATGTGCCCTAGGCCAATTCTATAAACGTTGTTTAACTATTATAAGTAGATGCATGTTTCTTTTATAATAGTATCCATGGATAATTATTGTATTATTCTAAATGTCCCTAGTCAGTTATTATTGTGCGAACAATAATAAATTAAAACTAGTATGAGTCTTGATTGATAACCATGTGATTATGCATTTACGGATACGAATCAAGATAATGGGTATCTGTTGGGAACATATGCTAGACCGACCCACTATGAGAATACTAGATGGTCAATGTCATAAGTTATTCTCATGAAAATTATATCATTTGGTTCTTTGACTTGAGATCACCAGAGACTCCAACATTAGGAGCACAATGATTTGATACAATCAAATGTTGTCTTTAACCGAATGATTATAAAAATTGTGATTGGTCATTGTTCGACTAATGTGTGGATGTTGTGTGATCAATGTCACTTGATACAATCAAATGTTGTTCCTCTATTTTAGAGAGAGATATCTATTGGGCTCGTCGATATGTTAGACTGATAAATTGCCATGTCTAGTGAATTGATTGGATCAATGTCACTTGATAATTTCAGTATACTCGGAGATCGAGACTAGTAGATTGAACTATAAGGGTGACATTCCATTTCTTATGTTCAATCAAAAGATATCGCGTGACAAAGGGATATGATATACACTGTCTAGTAGGTTGTATCGATTTATTGATTTTCATGCTACTTGGGTAGTCATAATGCCTTGCTAGAGACCGCTTATGACTTGTATACCAAAATAGTTTTGGTTCACTTCCAACGTTGTATGAACCTATCGGGTCGCACACAAAGAATGGATTTGCACGATTTAATATTGTCTGGGTTAATGAATTTTATTTGATAAAATTCATTTTGAAGATTCTTATTAAATGTCCTAGTTTGACTAGGATTCAAGATTCTCATACATTTCTAGTGTGACTAGAAATTTTGTCTCTTAGTAAATCCTATTTTGAATGAGACTCTAATTGAAATTATAGTGCGACTTTAATTCTTATTTGAGTTTTAGATAAATTACCACTCTTATTGGATTAGTAATTGTAGATTATCTATGACTATATCATTTTTAGAGTTGGACTTTATTTAGGACTCTATTTGGAGTGTGACTAGGAGATGGAGTTCTTTTACAGCTCGACCTAGCGTACTATAAATAACATATTAGGGTCATAGTTGTTGAAGGAAATTCCTAAGAGAGATTTTTCCTAGAGAATTTTTGTGAGAATTTTTGTCCTAGGATTTTTGGGGCTAGCACTCCGGATCGTGATCGTCCGTTCGTGTATGAATTTCTGATAGAGGACGTTCGTCTCTGGTGAAGGAATCGATCAACACCAAATAAGGCATACATGAAGTTGTCCTTATTAAGATATGATTTTTATTGGCACATCAATTTAATGGAATCGATATGATCTTTGTTCGGGGATGTTTGAAAAAAGGTTTCAAAAACTTCCGCTGCGCATGATCCCCGAAACCCAACACACCGGGGTTTAGGTTGTCTCAGCAATGCTCCTGATTAGCTATTGCAATTTGAGGAGTGCTAGAATAAGAACATCTCAAATGGGGTTGTGGATTTGGGGTTGATGTGTGCCACGCTGGATTAAATAGACATTGGGTTAAAAAAACACATCTCAAAATGAAGCTGTAGATTTGCTTTGTGCGGTGACGTGGGAAAACACTGTCTACCGCATCCTCTACTTCTGTAGGGTGTGATAGACACTGTCTACGATGTCATATCATCTAAAAACGGAAATAAGAAAAAAAAAAGCCCACTTCGTCCGAAAAATAAATAAATAAAAAGCCTAAAAGAGAGAAAAAAATGAAAACAAGAAAAAAAATTAAAAAAGGCCTAAAAATAAAGAAAGTGTTATGGAATATGGATGACCATGCATGTACACCAACATATTGTGTAGTCATGTAACTTGTATGTATCACTTAATAGTACCTCCACTTGTCTATGTATTGTCATGTAACTTGTAATCCTCTCCAATGTACACCAACTCTTTCATGTATTGTCTATGTTGCTTGTGATGTGTTGTATGACATGGGGTGTATGTGTTGCTTGTACACATTGTATGAAGTACATTTATCATCATCACCAAATGGCCTATATAAAGGGTGCCAACCTCATTGTAAAAACACACCAAGTTGAATGAAAACTTCTCATTCCAACTATCTCATTTCTTCTCTTCTCCTTTGTAGTAGTAGTTTGTAGTAGTAGAAATTCTTAGTCTTCTATTTCCTTCTCTAGTTCTTAACAAGTTCCAATTCAATTTACAACACGTTATCGCACGAGCTTGCTCTAGCATTAAGGAGATCTTGAAGTTCAAGAAGGCTTGTTAAGGAGAGAAAGCTAGGAAGATATAATTTTTGTTATTTAAATAAGTTCAATTTACTTCTATATTATCATGGTTGCTTCCTTTTATCTATGCATACTTTATTCATATATTATGCATTATAGTGTCACCGATTGCGAAAGTATGCTCGTAGTCGCGTCTTGTACGATCTTCTACATCGAAATCAAAAGTCAATATGTGACATAACTAGTTTTCTCTTAAAACTACAAATGATTAGTTATTGTTCTATTCTTGATTTTATAATACAAATCATGCTATAAGTTTGAGTTGATAGTGGGTAAATCTTGTCCCCAGGTAAAGCTAAACATTGAAAGGGAGACGGGTTATCCCGTTCGAGGAGGCATGGCATTAAGCGACTTTGTCTCGCCACCCAACCTGGAGGTTGTCCCACCAACTCATACGAATAGTACATTTGATTATTAATAAATCAAGTTGTGAACATATACTTAATCATATGTTATGTTTTTTTTTACATAAAAGAAAAGAGAAAATTATTTTATATTATATTTACTTTCAAAATATTAATCAACCATAGTTGAATTTGTTATCTTATTATAATTCTTGTCATGATAATTAGATATTACAAATTATGAATAAAGCTTGTATCCATGCGAGGTTGTATGTTGTACACAATCATTCACAAATTTCTCTTTAGAGATTTGAAAAGTGAATATTTCACTTTATATATATTTTCACCTTATGGAGTTATATATATACATACCAAAAGGGTAATGCTCCAAAAAGCTCAAAATGAGCTAATGAGTCTCATGCTACAAAATTTAATCGCTTAAATATTAATTATAATTCCACAATTTTAATTACCTCTATGTTGAGGCTATGTGGAAATATGACCGATGAGACAATAAAAGGGTCACGTGGCCCGCCTCGATTTATTGCTTTGCAACAAATATCGAGTGCGCACGTCAATCCAATAAATATTAAGGATTGATTTCTTGTCTCATGGTAGCCGAGTAAAATAATGAGATATTATAAATATAATATCGCTCCCGTCCAATTAGTTCAGCTTCAAATTAAGAAGCATATGTTGCATATAATGATCATGATCGTAATAATAAATTTATGGACGTGGAAAAGGTGAAAATATCAGGTAAAGGTCGTATTGACAATTCCACCAAAAATTAGAATAAAAGTGGTGCACCACTACAAAGGGCAAATAATTATTGACAATGAGCGCTCATAATTGTGACATTTTTTTTAGTCATATATGAAAGGCTATTTTGCCTAAATATTGTCATATATATGCCCGAATATTTTTGTGACCTTTACCATGCCTTCAAAATCAAAGGCAAAATATTATGAATTTTATCATTGAAATATGACTTTTTTTCTGATTTGCCAAACATTATTTGTCCAGATGGATCAACAAATCATGTGTTCAAGTCATGAATCAAATAAGAGCGATATATGCCTTCTTGATTGTGCTACAACGCATACAATCCTTAAAAACAGAGAGAATATTTCTCCAATTTGAACTTAGTGAGGCTAATGTTCAAACAATATCCGACATCTCCAATTTGATTAATGGCTCGGAAGAGCAAATATTATGTTGTCTCTGGGGAACAACTATTCATGTTGACAATGCCTTATACTCTGAAAAATCCGAAGAAATTTACTTGAGCTTTAAAGATATTCGACAAAATGGATATCACATTGAAACCGTGAACGAAAATAATAGAGAATTTCTCTATGTCACATTGGTTTCAAATGGGAAAAAAGAAGTGTTAGAAAAATTCCCGAGCTTTATCATCTGGATTATATTTTACTCATATAAGGTATGTCGAAACGAATGTCGTCTTGAATAAGAAAATTAATGATCCAAAGACATTCATTTTATGGCATGACCGCTTGGTCATCCAGGATCATCAATGATGCGAAGAATAATTAATAATTCGCATGGACATCCTTTAAGGAGTCACAAAATATTTTCACTTTGGTGATTATAATTGTGCTAGTTGTTCTCAAGGTAAATTGATAGTTAAACCATCCCCAAGTAAAATTGTTGTGGAATCCCCGCTTTCTTAGAACGCATTCGGGAGACATATGTGGACCTATTCATCCTCACTGTGGACCATTTAGATATTTCATGGTTTTGATAGATGCATCAACTAGGTGGTCACATGTTTGTTTGCTTTCGACCCGCAATGTTGCATTTGCTAGACTTTTAGCACAAATCATTAAGTTAAGAGCACAATTCCCGACAACCCAATCAAGACCATCCGTCTTGATAATGCTTGGGAATTTCAATCTCAAGCATTTAAAAATTATTGCATGTCTATAGGAATTACCATTGAACATTCTGTCCACACGTGCATACCTGAATGGCTTGCGAATCTCGATCAAACGCATTCAACTAATTGCCGGACCTTTAATCATGAGAACTAAGTTATCAACTTCGGTTTGGGGACATGCAAATCCTTCATGCAAAGATCTATCATTCGTTATAGGCCTACTCGCATACCATGAACATTCCCCCATGCAACTCATTTTAGGTCAACAACCAAATATTTCACACTTGAGAATTTTTGGTTGTGCAAAGTGTATGTTCCTATACCACCTCCAAATAGAACTAAGATGGGTCCACAACGAAAACTTGGGATTTATGTTGGATTTAACTCATCGTCCATTATAAGATACCTTAAGCCCTTAACAGGGGATTTATTTATCGCACGTTTTCTTGATTGTCACTTTGATGAAGCAATTTTCCCACCATTAGGGGAGATAAGAAGCCAATTCAAAAGGAATGGCGTGAAATTGCTTGGAATGCATCAACTTTATCACATTATGATCCACGCACAAATCAGTGTGAACTTGAAGTTCAAAAGATCATTCATTTGCAACAAATCGCAAATCAATTACCTGATGCATTTAATGATGCAAAACAAGTGACAAAATCATATATTCCAGCTGTCAATGCTCCTGCAAGAATTGATGTCTCTGTGCAACAAAATGCACAAGAACCAACTAAACGCTTAAAACGTGGAAGACCAGTTGGTTCAAAGGATACAATTCCTCGAAAGAGGAAAACGGGAGTAAAAATAAATGCAAACCAAAATACTCATGAGAAAGCACAAGAATCCTTTGATAAGGATTTGTCAGAACGAATTGATTCTGATGAGGAACAACTGCCTCTAGAAAAGGAGGAAAAAGATGAAAATAATGAGATCTCAATAAATTATTTAAACTCTGGTAAGATTTGGGATCGAAATGAAATTGTTCCTGATGATATATTTGCTTTCAATGTGTCCTTTGAAATATGTGAAAATGATGATGATCCAGAACCACGATCAGTTGACGAATGTCAAAAAAGACCTGATTGGCAAAAATGGCAAGATGCTATCCAAGTGAGCTAAACTCGTTAAGGAAACGAGAGGTTTTTGGACCAATTGTCCAAACGCCGATGGCGTAAAACCCGTTGGATATAAATGGGTATTTGTACGAAAGAGAAACGAAAAAAATGAAGTTACAAGGTACAAAGCAAGACTTGTAGCTCAAGGTTTCTCACAAAGAACTGGCATCGATTATGAGGAAACATATTCTCCTGTTATAGATGCAATCACATTTCGGTTCTTGATAAGCCTTGCGATCTCGAAGGGCTTGATATGCATTTAATGGATGTCGTTACAAAAGATATCTCGTACGGATCCCTGTGCACAAGAGTGAGATATATATGAAAATCCCCGATGGATTTGTAATATCCGATGAAATAAAATCAAAACCTCATAACATGCATTCTATAAAATTACAAAGGTCTTTGTACGGATTGAAACAATCCGACGAATGTGGTACAAACGCCTCGGTGATTATTTACCGAAAGAATGATATGTAAATAATCCGCTTTGCCCATGTGTCTTCATTAAAAGATCATCAACGATTTGCGATTATTGTTTGTATATGTTGATGATTTAAATATAGTGGGAAACCACGACGATATCGTTAGAACATCCGAATACTTGAAAAAAGAATTCGAGATGAAAGAACTTGGAAAAACAAGACTTTGTCTTGGTTTGCAAATTGAACATTTTTCAAGTGGAGTATTTGTCCATCAATCAAATTATATTGAAAAAATATTAAAAAGATTTTATATGGACAAGGCGCATCCATTGAGCTCTCAAATGGTTGTCGATCACTTGAAGTGGATAAGGATCCATTTCGACCTCATGAAAGTGATGAAGAGCTACTTGGTCCCGAGGGAGGTACCATATTTAAGTGCAATCGGTGCACTTATGTATCTTGAAAATTGTACAAGACCCGACATTGTTTTTGCTTTGTCAACCTACTTGCAAGATACAGCTCATCACCAACTCGAAGACATTGGAATGGTGTTAAACATATTTTCCGATATCTTCGAGGAACAAGTGACATGGGTTTATTCTACTCGAGAGGGGTAAAATTGAATCTCCAAGGTTATGCTGATGCTGGATTTTTATCTGATCCCCACAAGGCCCGTTTTCAAACGGGATATGTATTCACATGTGGTAATACTGCTGTATCATGGAAGTCAGTAAAGCAAACTATGGTTGCTACTTCTTCCAACCATTCTGAAGTACTTGCAATTCATGAAGCAAGTCGTGAATGTGTATGGTTGAGAAATATGATTGAACATATTCAAGAATCATGTGGATTGCCTTCAATAAAAGATTCTCCAACCATATTATATGAAGATAACGCAGCATGTATTGCACAATTAAGTGAAGGATTCATAAAAGGGGACATAACAAAACATATTTCACCAAAATTCTTTTATGCGCATGAGCTTCAGAAGAATGGTGAAATTGATGTCAAGCAAATCCGATCGAGTGATAATCTTGCTGATCTATTCACAAAAGCCTTACCAACTACGACATTTAAAAGGCTTACATATGGTATTGGCTTGCGTAAACTTAAAGACATTGCAAGTAAAGAAACTGAACAAGTTTCACCCATGTTCACATGAGGGGGAGTTATTGATTAATGTATTGCACTCTTTTTCCCTTAGCTATGGTTTTATCCCATTGGGTTTTCCTAGCAAGGTTTTTAATGAGGCAATCTTAACAATATTATGCCGTCTTAATATTTATGAGAATAGTGTACTCTTTTTCTTTTACTATATTTTTTCCCACAGGGGTTTTTCTTAGTAAAAGTTTTAACGAGGCACAATCTCTAAGCAAATGTCATCCAAGGGGAGTGTTATGGAATATGGATGACCATGCATGTACACCAACATATTGTGTAGTCATGTAACTTGTATGTATCACTTAATAGTACCTCCACTTGTCTATGTATTGTCATGTAACTTGTAATCCTCTCCAATGTACACCAACTCTTTCATGTATTGTCTATGTTGCTTGTGATGTGTTGTATGACATGGGGTGTATGTGTTGCTTGTACACATTGTATGAAGTACATTTATCATCATCACCAAATGGCCTATATAAAGGGTGCCAACCTCATTGTAAAAACACACCAAGTTGAATGAAAACTTCTCATTCCAACTATCTCATTTCTTCTCTTCTCCTTTGTAGTAGTAGTTTGTAGTAGTAGAAATTCTTAGTCTTATATTTCATTCTCTAGTTCTTAACAAGTTCCAATTCAATTTACAACAGAAGGAGTTTGTTTCTTGAGTAATCTCCATACCAATGGAGACTTTTTTTTTTTTTTTTTTTTTTGAAAACGACCATTTTTATTCTTAAATGTGCATTTAGTAGACATCTCCTTCACATTGATGATGTGGCGGCAATCCACACCCGCACCCAAACAAATACCCATCTACATGAGTTGTCCACTTCAAAATTGCGCCTTGCACATCGCGAGACTTAAAACACGGTGGGATGTGGGGGGCGTGGTACATATTATTCTAGATTTTTTCTGTAATTTTAACCTTTCTAGGGTTCTAGTGGCCCACCACATCGCATTTCGAAATTTGGCTTTTCTTCCGACTATTCGCGCTTCTTGAATGAATTCAAACGGTTCTGCCTTCAGAGCTCCCCTCGAGCGAGTGCAGTGAAGAAGAGCTTCAATGGCGTCTGGTTCTCCTCGCACGCGCATAGATCAGGTCTCGTCTTGTTCTTCCCTTCCATTCTCTGCCCCCCCCAAACCCCAATTCTTCGCTCTCCACTTCATCCCCACCTTTGTTTTCGATGCGATTTTGCGAAATCATCGAATTTCGCCATCTCTGTATTTCTCGAACGTGAATCGGTGGTTGTTTGAATTAGGCATAGTTTGGAAGTTTTGTTTTGGATCGATTGTTCTTGCACTCGTTTCGTTGTGAAAAATCGGATTTTTAGGGTTTCTTGGTTTCCAACTGTTTCATTGATCGCGTGTTTTTTTGTCTTATCTTTTGTGGGTGATTGTTGCAGTTCTATGCTGCAAGAAAGAGGAAAAACGCGTCGCCTGGTCGAAAATCGGAGAAAGTGGACAAGGGTTCGATTGTTACGGCTGGGGGATCTCCCTTGGCGAAGGGTACTTTGGATAACTATCTGGTAAATTCTTCTCATGATGATTCTTATAGAGAAAGAGGGTTATCGTCGAGGCAAGATCGAATTAAGCGGAATTTGGCTTTGGAGACTAATTCAACATCTGAAAGTGAAAATAAAAATGAAAGTTTGGGCGCCCAAGAGCCGGCACAAGCGAGAGAGAGTTTGGGTAAAGCTTATGAAGGAACTTCATTGCTTTCTTCCGGAATGGTTGACCTTGCCAATGAGGCTGTGGCACAGGATGTTGTGCCTTCTGCAATGAGCATAGATGATCCAGAGCACAAGAAGTTTGCTGCGGAATTTCTGTCTTTGTATTGCAGGTAATTGTGGCTTCTGTTTTATTAATCTCCAATCTTGTTATAATTCTGTTGGGAGGTTTACAGTTGTTGATCAATGTAAAGTAAGTTTTGTAGCGTAGATTTTTGGGGATTTTTCTACTCATGATTCAGATAATGACGATAATCGCATATTCGGTATTAGAGTTAAAATTTGTGTTTGCTGCTTCTCATCCTTTGCTTCATTGCCTTATTTTTGCAGTGAGCTTCCGGCAAGTGTAAGCTTGCCATCAGAGCGGAAGTTAAGTGGGCAAAAAAGAGATGCTAGCCCTTCTTCGTCATGTGTGGAGGGTGAGACTGGCAAGAAGAAAAAGGGTATTTTGGTTCACGACAAATCACCCTTGGGAAGTGTAGTTCCCTGTTCTAATGCAGAAAGTCTTGAAAATGCGACACCCAAGTCTAGTGCTAAGCCTAGAGAAGAAAAGCTCAGGGATACTGTTGGTCTTGATGTAAGTGTTTTAATCTACTGTTTCATTATTAACTCAATGATCCTCATTTCCTGTGATATTTATGCAGGAAGCAAGTGGTGAAACCAAGTCTCATGCAAGACTCAGAAAATGCAACAATACGGCTACATCAAACCTAGACGTTGGTGGGTGCCACACACCTTGCTCATCAATAATCAAGGTGGCTACTCTTAAAACTCCTCAGTCAACCCGCGGAAGCTCCATTTTTTCTCCTGGAGAAGCCTTTTGGGACGAAGCAATCCAACTTGCAGATGGTTTATTTGCTCCAATTGATAAATTCTCTGTAAATGCTGTAAAAGAACTTGGTGTTGTTAAGGTCCAATGTGAACAGAAGAATTCAAGCATCTTGGAAAGTGGGAGATCTGAGAATAAGTTGAAGGAAATAGTTGATGAAGATGGGAGTGGGGCGAAGCACACGGAGTTAAAGGATTCATTGGGTTCATTGGAGAGGCACGAGAACAGATGTGTTGACTCTCTGCCAGTTTCTTCAGATAAGGAGGTATCTCCTTTGCCTGTTAGGCATTTTGACTTTCTTGCTGAAGAGAATAGTTCTGGCAAGAAGAATTTTCGTCAATGGTCTACAAGAGATGAAAGAAATTCTAAACTAGGTCGCCAACAATTAGATAGTGACGTCGAAACACACACAGCTCCGCAGGCTGCTGATATTGAATTATGTTATAATCCTGAGGGAAAACTAGGATCACCAGTTCTTGGTTCCTCAAACAAAGATAGGATGGTTTTTTCTTCAAATGATGGTGGAGAAATACACCTAAAAGAGTCAGGTTCCTCATCAGTTATGGCTGAGAAGACAGGAGTTTCTTCTTATCGATACAATGATACTAACACAGTAAACATGCAGGAGAAGGATATCAGGAGTCCTTTGGCAACTGACCGCGCTGTTGATGGAGTTTGCACTCCCTCAAGCTCTCTTCTGCTGAGAGAGTCCTTAGAGCTAGCAAGTTGGCTTCCTTCTGAAATATGCAGTATATATATGAAACGTGGTATCTCAAAACTGTATCCTTGGCAGGTATTTTGTGAACTTAAGCTTACATGGAGTCAAAAATATTAAAACATAAATGAACTACAAACATGTTGTGCCAGGTTTTGTTTTTAAGTTAAAGCCATTTACATCTCTTGGTTATGATTGAGCATCATTAAATTGCTCTTTGATACATTATGGCCTGAAATTCACATATTATATTGATGAACCAATTCAATGCAGCAAAGTCGAATGTTCGAGATAGCTGTCAAACTGAGTTTTATTGATATACTGAGACATATGCTGAGAGTAAATTGATTTAATTAATTTTGTAGGTTAGTTGCCTGCGGGTTGATGGAGTCTTGGAGAAAAGAAATCTTGTATATTGTGCATCCACAAGGTATTACTTTCAATGTAGGAGGAGCAAATGCTTCGGCATCTAGTTTTTTTTAGTTGTATGCATCATATCTTCATTTCTTCCTTTACAAATTGTCCCTGAAAGTCTAATGTTCTTTTAAGATGTACAATTAGTATGCTTATTTTCTTTTATTGAGTGAGGATTAAAATCAGATTTAACGCAGGTCCTTTTATTTGTATCTTGGGTTTCTTTCTGAAGTCTATGGATAACTTGCCTGGAGGACAGGGAAATCCTTTTGTAGATGAGGATTATTTTCTTATATTTGTAAGACATTATGTGATGATGATTTCTATTCGAAATATAAGTGAGTCGCCAATTTTCCCTATAAAACTCGAAAGTCAAATTGTTATGCTATTCTTGCACACGTGATCCTTCATCTTGTTATCTGTAGAATGGAAAGCTTGCTCTTATTTCATTTTTGTGTTGAAGTAACAATTTATAAATGAAACGCCTTTATCTCTGTCTCTTATCCACCTTTTGAATTCATATTATGGGCACTATATGGTGTCAACTATTTTTACTTCTAAAGTTCGTGATTATTTCTTCTGCATTAAATCAAGCTGGAAAGGAGCATTGAATCCAAGCACCTTACCCCAACTTATTTTGTATTGAGGTTTTGTTGTTGTATGCCAAATCAGTGAATTTCATTACCTAAGAATGGAAATAATCATTGAATCCTTTAAAGATAGTTGCAGTTGTTTACTTCTAAAACAAAAACTTTTACATACTTGATTATTACTTTCAGTTTACTGAGTAGTGTTGATGTAACTGCAAAAGATATTTGAATGAAGCTTGAGGTCATCTTTAATTGCCAAAAGATAACAAATAGAATCATAAAGAAGTGAATAAATATAACATGATTAAACATTTAAGTAGTCGTTTTGACTAAAACACAAATTACGACAACCTTAATCATGAGCGTAATTTACATATATGTCCTTTGATATTAAACGAATTGAAGAATTGAAGAATCATAAAGGTTTGGCAATTAAACATCGGGCCTATCATGTTATATTTATCCACTTCTTTAATTGCCAAAAGATAACAAATTCTCCAACTTTCCGGGTCACTAACGCTTTCCTGGGGATCCAATACCTATCATAGACCATTTGTAATCAATATAGGTCTAATACCCTATAATTAGAACCCCTAGTTCAGTCCCTAAGTCCTCAAGAAATCCTAAAAATTTAATTAAAGCGAATTACTATTCTCATATTCTTACATTGTACATGCTTGTGTATAAAATTAACTCTGTTACTAGTATCCTCAGAATCATATGCTTTTTTATTTTTGCAGCGCAGGTAAAAGTTTTGTTGCTGAGATCTTAATGTTACGGCGAGTCTTGTCAACTGGAAAAATAGCCATTCTTGTTCTTCCATACGTATCAATCTGTGCAGAAAAGGTGTCTTTTGGACTTTAAATTTTATATTTCCGTTTCAATGTTGTTTCTTACATCTCTTCCTTTTTTTTTTTTTTTTTTTTCACAGGCCGAACATTTGGAAAGACTGCTACAACCACTTGGGAAGGATGTTCGTAGCTTTTATGGGAATCAAGGAGGTGGAACACTTCCTAAAGATACTTCTGTTGCTGTCTGTACAATAGAAAAAGCAAACTTTTTAGTCAATAGATTGCTTGAAGAAGGTCGTCTTTCTGAAGTTGGAATTATTGTTATAGATGAGTTGCATATGGTATGTAATTTCTCTTTAGTTTCTTAATTATATCTTTGTTCATTTGTAGCTTTTTTAGGGCATGTTTTAGCGTCACACTCTTGCCAGAAGTCACTTGGAAACTCCTCATTGACTAGCCCAATATGTAGGATTGAGTTTTGTTTATTGAGTTTCTATACTGCTGTAGCAATTTCAATAAGCTGTCAATACACAGTAGTATTTGATGAAGTCAATTGTGGATAATTGTTCTGGTTTGCTTTTTAGTTATGTTTTTAAATGTGACTTTTTTTTTTTCTTTTGGTATTGTAAATGTGACATGTATTAACCTCCTACTGTTGGCAATATTTTAATTTTTTGAAAAAAGCTGCAGATTTTGATGTTTGTTATCTACAAGCTTCTAATAGTACATGCTCTAGTTAAAATAACCAAATATCTTATTACTGCAGTTATTAATTTGAAGTGCTTTCTGCTTGTTCATGATTATAAAAATCCTTATTTTTGTGCTGGCTCTTGTAGAAATTATGTCATTATGTCTTCTGTCTCTATTGCTGTTGTAGATGCATTCAACCTTTTGAATTGTTTTTAGTATCTTTAATTTTGGTTCAGTTATCTTTCTTTGTTTTTTGCTGTTATAGGTATGTGATGCACGTGATAATTTCTTGAGTGAAAGTCATTTGTTCTATTCTTATTTGCATTTTCGTACTTTGACAGGTTGGTGATCAGCATCGGGGCTATCTTCTGGAATTGATGTTGACTAAGCTTCGTTATGCATCCGGCGAAGGAAATGTTGAAACATCCAGTGAAGAAGGCTCTGGTGCAAGCAGTGGCAAAGTGGATTCTTGTCACGGTCTACAGATGGTTGGAATGAGCGCAACCATGCCAAATGTTTCAGCTGTAGCTGATTGGCTTCAAGTATTTTATACTTTTACTGGACAATATTTTATTCTTTTTGTTGTTTCTGGAGATTTTTATACTTGGAAATTAGAGTTGCAAAATCTTAAAACTTACGTTGTCTATTAAATTGTATGGTACATAGCATTATTCAGTGTTTTGTTTCTCTCTGAATTTGTAGATACTGTCAAATCGGTAATAAATTACATTGGGTTCAGTATATACATGCCTACCATAGGAGATGCAGACTCGTTTGAATTGTGGTCCATTATAGCAATCTGGGAGTTATGATTAGTTGTAAGATTGTTAAATTATATTTGCAACCATGGCCCCTCCAACCGAAACATTTGCATATCATTCCTCCTTCTATCGTAGTCAATGTTTCTATACTTCAATACTTTCTTGTTTGCTTTGTTTAGAAGGTTTGAAGCCTTTCATCGATCCTTGTTTTTGGCTGGAGTGTAGTTAATGTAAGATTAATACCTAAGAGCGCTTTTGGTTCGCTGTTGGTTTAGCGTGGGATACATACACGAGCGTATGATTATGAGGATGGGAGGACTTTATTTTATGCGCTGCGTGTATGACAAGTTAACCTCCCTGCCTCATATTTCAACTTTACTGAATGCAGAATTAAAAGCGATTTCTATTCTTAAATAAGTTTTCATATCAACTGAATGCGCTCTAAATGCTCTTGCAAAGAAGAAAACCTCTTTCGTTTTCTTTTATCTCTAAAATTGGTGCATTCTAGGCAGGATGGATGAGAAAGCAGTAGATCATTCGTTCTTTCATAAAATGATGTGGAAATAAACTTGTTTAGTAGGTCAACTTCCCTACTTCTCCCTCTTTTCAATGGTTTAATATCTTTGAGTGTTACTAGGTACTTGATATCTTTAAACAGTATTTCAGATGTATGCTTGATGGCAATCGAAGTCTTTGGAGATGGTCATTATCTTAAAAAGGATTTTGATTGTATACTTTGTTTGGTTGTGATTCCTTGGTTGAATTGGTTAGGTAGCAATAAGAGGATCTTTGATGAGATGTCTTGGAGTTGTATGACTGTATAAATAGTGCATTGGGATTCAAATACATTTGAGGTGGCTTCTTGGTTTTTGTTGGAGAGTTTTCAAAGGTGTTAATTTTTTAGTTCATTAGTGGATATCAGTATCTCAAGTTCTTTCTTCTCTATCTGGCTTCTTTGCTTACATTTTCCTTAACTTTATATTTTACTAATTTACTTCATACATTTGGGGGAAATTTTGTCTTGCAGGCTGCATTGTACCAGACTGATTTTCGACCTGTTCCTTTAGAAGAATTTATTAAAATTGGAAATTCTATTTACAACAAAAATATGGAGCTGCTGCGGACACTCCCTAAAACGGCGGATCTTAGGGGTAAAGACCCTGATCATATTGTCGAATTGTGCAATGAGGTGGCTAATTATTATTTGCCTTTTGCTTCTTTTTTTTTTTTTTTTTTTTTTTTTTTTTTTTTTTTCTATTTATCTTTTGCATGGTTTTGTCACTTTTATTCCTACATATCATCTCAAATGTTCCGAACGGTTTTTGACCTTGAAAACATTTCCCTGATAAGGTTGTTCAAGAGGGTCATTCAGTGCTGCTGTTTTGCTCTAGTCGAAAAGGATGTGAATCAACGGCTAGGCATGTCGCGAAGTTCATCAAGAGATTCTCAGTCAGTTCCCCTCATGAAAATGAGGAGTTTGGTGATATTTCTTCAGCTATTGATGCCTTACAAAGGTGTCCGGTTGGATTGGATCCTACTCTGCAAGAAACTTTGCCTGCCGGTGTTGCCTATCACCATGCTGGCCTTACGGTAACATTTTCATGGCATTCTCATCGCTGGTTCTTCCTCATCCATGTGGGATTTGTTAGTCAGAATATCATTGTTTCTCTCATAAGCATGAGTTTCTACAATAACAAGATTAGGACATGCAGTCTCATGTAGGGGGAACAAGATCTTTACTTTATTTTGGGTACTTTCATGTTGAAAACTTATATGGTTTTCTTATTTTGGAACAGGTTGAGGAAAGGGAAATAATTGAAACTTGTTATCGAAAAGGTCTGGTGCGTGTATTAACTGCAACTTCTACATTAGCTGCTGGTGTTAACCTACCTGCTAGGAGGGTAATATTTCGACAGCCCAGGATTGGCCGAGATTTCATTGATGGCACAAGGTATAAACAGATGGCAGGTCGTGCTGGACGGACTGGTATAGACACTAAAGGAGAAAGTGTAATGTTTTTGCTCGTGATCTATGTATTATTTTTGGTCAATCAAGGACTCTTATCCTTCTGAAGTTAAGATCTTTTTGTTTTCTCATTATCAGGTACTGGTTTGTAGAGCTGAAGAGGTTAAAAAGGTTGCGTCTGTTATAAATGATAGTTGCCCACCATTACAGTCTTGCCTTTCTGAAGATAAGAATGGCATGACCCATGCAATCTTGGAGGTTGTTGCCGGTGGACTTGTTCAAACTGCTGGCGATATTCATCGTTATGTTAGATGCACTCTTCTTAATTCAACAAAACCATTTCAAGATGTTGTTAAATCTGCTCAAGATTCTCTTCGATGGCTTTGCCAAAAAAAATTTCTTGAGTGGAATGAAGAAACTAAGCTGTATAGTGCTACACCTCTTGGACGTGCTGCTTTTGGAAGTTCACTCAATCCCGAAGAATCACTTGTAATGCTTCTCCAGTTTGTGCATTTGTGTATTATAATAATGACGATGACATTATAAGATGCTTATATGTTTACTTGGTTGATTTGTTGTGATCTCCTATATTCAGGTTGTTCTGGATGATCTCTCTAGGGCGAGGGAAGGATTTGTGCTTGCATCCGACCTGCATTTAGTTTACTTGGTCACGCCCATTAATGTGGATGTTGAGCCAGATTGGGAACTTTATTATGAAAGATTTATGGAGTTGTCTACCCTTGAGCAGGTAAATCAAATCATTCATAATTTTGTTCTTTACCTTGCTTATTCATCACAGACTAATTGTAGCATTTGGAACTACTGGAAATAGCAAACACTTATTTTGAGCTATTTTGGAATTTGAGGATAAGAAACTCCAGGTCATGTCAGTAGTGTTGGTGTTCTTCTTGAACTAATGAATTAGTCTGGTTAAAACTAAAGACTTATAGATAGTGAATTGATGGCAAATTTTACTGTGGTTGTTCAAAAAGCTCTCATCTTGTTGATTTATAATATTCTGCTTCAATATTGGTGTAATCACATATTTTGTTTCATAAATTTCTTGAGGCGCAGTCCGTTGGAAACAGAGTTGGAGTCGATGAGCCTTTCTTGATGCGGATGGCACATGGGGCCCCTGTACATGTGTCAACTAAATTGAGAGAGATTAAAAAAGGACATCATCAAAAACTTCAAAGCTTAAATCTCAATAGAAATTCCATCCATTCAGATGATCAAACTCTTCGCGTATGTAAACGGTTCTATGTGGCACTCATCTTGTCAAGACTTGTGCAGGTAAGCTTATTTGTTTTCATATGGGTGTATACATGGAATTCACTATGTTGCGTATAATTCTAAGTCTGTGTGGTTGGCATGATCTAACATATTTAGATAAAACTTTCTATGAAAGTGAGGGACTATGGATGTCTAATCTAAATCCTAATTTTGATATGTAGAGAATATGTTTTGCGTATAATTCTAAGTCTGTGTGGTTGGCATGATCTAACATATTTAGATAAAACTTTCTATGGAAGTGAGGGACTATGGATGTCTAATCTAAATCCTAATTTTTTATATGTAGAGAATATGTTTTGCTTACTAGTCGGCCGCATGTGAGTATGAATTTTGTACGTATATTGAATAAATTGAAGAACTTAAATGCCAGTTAGAAAAATGACTAAAGTATTTGTAATGCAGTTTAACAAACAAATGTTTAGATTCATTATCTGCACCATTTTTGTTAATCTAAACCCTTATATTGCTTAGCCTTAGAGGATTCTCTCGGGGGTCTTAGTCATGTTTGTTACATGTGTTTATTTATTTATTTATTTTTTCTGAAGGGGGACTTGGAGGATTATATGTTGGTTTCTTTAAAGGCTCTATCTTATTTACTACTTTATATTGATACCGTATTGCATTGACCAAATTGAGTATTAAGAAATATGGCAGTAGCTAGTTTGCTTTTATTGCAGTTTAGTTCATTCTCAGTATGTCTCAATTGCTATTTTAAATGGTGTAATATATAGGAGGTACCAGTGACTGATGTTTGTGACGCCTTCAAAGTAGCTAGAGGTATGGTCCAGGCCTTACAAGAAAATGCTGGAAGGTTTGCTTCGATGGTTTCTTTGTTTTGTGAGCGACTCGGCTGGCATGATGTGGAAGGTTTGGTGGCAAAGTTCCAAAATCGGGTTTCATTTGGTGTTCGTGCAGAGATTGCAGAGCTCACCGCTATCCCGTATGTTAAGGTGAGGACATGGGGGCATCTCATTCTCTTGCAAATATTATATGGTGTTTTAGTACTACTTATTGAGTATTCCAATTCCCATGTCAATCGGTTTTTGTAAGCATGTGAATTTTGCCAGGGTTCTCGAGCTAGAGCGCTTTATAAAGCTGGGTTCCGCACTCATCTAGCAATTGCTGAGGCGACCACCTGTGAATTAGCCAAAGCTCTATTTGAGTCTTCATCATGGCATGAAAATGGTAAAATTTTAAATTGAAGCTTGTGAGTTATGTTGGATATTTTTATTTTGATGAAAAATGTTGGATGTTATTTCAGTTGTTTAATCATAGTATTTTTTATTCTTCCAAAACTCTTCATGTTTAATTGTTATCGTGGCATTTTCTTTTGGGACTTCTCTTACTTTTTACTTTTGGATTTATTGTATGGACTCCTTTTTATCATTACTTCTGATGTGGTTGGTTCGATCTTTATTTTGTTTTAAGTGACATAAGTCTATTGATTATCATGAGATACTTAACAGTTCTCTGGACAAGTGTCTTGGCTCCGATTGTCCAAACCGATTGCTTCTGTGAAGGCCCAGAGCCCTTTTTTGAAAAACAAAATCCTTGCAGAAATGGCCTAAGGCAACTTCTCCTATGTTGGAAACATCGCGAAGTGCTAGTTCTGTAGTATAGATTGTATGTCATTATGCTTTTTCATTGTTACAACTTACAACCATTTTTTCTATCTACTTGATTCATTCTTGTTTTTGTTTAAATTGTTTAAATTCTTGAAAAGGGAATAAATACAGGTTTCAAGCCAAAATCTTGTAATTGCGAGTCTCGATGACTTTTTCTTTTCTGTAGAATGTGTATAAGAAAGGAGTCAAAGGACACAGTAATATATATCCCTGGTGTGCTAAGATCTGACAGGTTCAACCGTTCAAAGAGCAAACTATCACCCAATCCGTGTTTTATTGGGCTATGAGTAGGGTGAAAACTAATAGGGTAGCTTAGAAATTTATGGTGCTTGGTAGAACCATGCATGGTTGGCTGACATGTGTATGTATGTGTGACAAGTGTGAGTTTTAGACTTCAGGTATATTGCTCATGCTTTTAAAGGTAAGGTTTATTATTATTTTTTCTTATTTTTTTTTCCTGTTTGGGGTTGGGCCTCCTCTAATTAGTTCAAATGCAAACGAGGGGGAAGGGAGCAGTTGTCACTGTTACAGCACGAATAATTCAGTATGTGGTTATAAGTATGAATGGAATAGTAATAAATATTTTAAGTTTATTGTCTATAGTTTGTTGGGTGTTTCTAGAGTCTAACTTCTTAGACCTATCACCTGGCCTGCATTGCTTGTGGGATCAGTATGAAAACGCGATTTCATATTTTGATTTCTAATCTCATGTGCGATGACATGATTTGATTGATGGGTGTTTAGCTTCTCTATCGGCAATTTGAATTGCAATTGTTTGATGTCGATTTTATTAAGTCTCAAATTTTCTGTTTGCCTTTGATGGTTTTCAGATCCTTTCCCTTTCCAACTTTTAAGCTTTTTCCAGAGTTTTGTGCTTGCTTGCGTGATGTGATTGCTTGCCTTTTAAGTGAACTTCGTGGCAGTCAGTTATTTTTACATTTATCTTGTACAGACTGTTGCATTCTTTGAAATTTGAGAAAATTAAAGATTAGGATGATAGTTATATGTAGGCTGATTGGGTGCCAGAATGGTCAAAATTTCTTATTATTTTTCATCTGATCAGAATTTGTGGGTTGGACCAGTGTGAAGACGTGATTTCAATTTTTGGAAGTTACTCAACTGCCCAAACCAGCAAGAGTAGGTAGCGTTAGGCCGTTTCATGGATGTGCAGTTTCTTGATAGGATAGTTGGGGTCAGAATTTGTGATACTTTGCCGCCTCGTAATTTGATTAAGCGTCTAAGTTTTTCTTTCCCGTAATGGTTCTTTGAAACATTTTCTTTTCCTTCATCAAGACTCAAGGTAGAAGGCCTTGAAGGTGCTTCTTTTTCATGATGTTGTCAATGGTCACCTCATCAGCTATACTGACATTCTTGCAGTTTAAATTTGCTCCTTTTTAATTAATTATTTTCTTTCTCTTTATTTTGTAGATTTGCTATTTCCTATCATTATTCCCTTATGTGTTGCTATACCATGTTTTGACAATTTGATTACTTGATGGTATGAAGGGTCTGCACAGCGGCATATGCAATTGAGTATAGCCAAAAAAATAAAAAATGGAGCAAGGAAAATTGTTCTCGAGAAGGCAGAAGAGGCAAGGATTGCTGCTTTCTCAACTTTTAAATCCCTTGGAATTGTTCCTCAATTGCTTCAGCCCTTGGTATTATCTGATGTGAAGAATCCCCATTTGCAAGAAGGTGCCGTTGTCTCTTCTAGTGAGGAAACTGTTTGCCGCATTGTTGGTGAAGAACCTATTAATTTGGTTGAAGATAATCTAGCTGAATGTGAAAATGGAAATTCTTCTCGTGTTGAACCGCAGGTTGATGATGGTACAGCTACAAAAATGTCAGATTTTGTCTCTGGTACTTCAGGGAAGACAAATTTGGTTGTTGCATTACAGTGTGTGAATGAGACTGACAACCTCGAAACATTGTGTGAAGCGGGAAATTCAGGGGATCGTCAAGCAGAAAACCCGGGGTCTGGTCAAGCAGGAAATTCTGGGGTACTCTCATTCTCAGTATCTGGCACTGCTGACAATGATAAGAAAACTGATGGAAATATTGATCAAAAGTCACTGCAAGAAAACCCTAGTATAGAGATTGAACGTCTCAATAATAATTGCAATGCTCATGACAAGGGTCCTGTTAATGCTAACAGTTTGAGTGGTGGAGTTGATTCTTTCTTGGATCTCTGGGACACAGTTGAGGAGTTTTACTTTGATGTTCATTTCTCTAAGCGGTTAGAGTTGAATTCTATAATTCCATTTGAAATTCACGGCATAGCCATTTGTTGGGAAAACTCTCCGGTATACTATGTCAACCTTGCAAAGGATCTAGTTTTCTCTGGACAACTGAATGTTGATGTGAAGCACAGGGGTTTGTCATTGAGTAGTGTTGATGTTGGTAGTGATATCATAATGTCAAAAGACCTATTGCAGCTTGCTGAATATAGATGGAATAAGATTGCTAATATAATGTCAAGGGGCAATGTTAGAAAGTTCAGTTGGAATTTGAAAGTTCAGATTCAGGTGTTCAAGAAACCAGGTGTCTCAATTCGAAGGTTTGGCGGCCTGAGCATCATACAAAAAAATGCAGAAATCGAAATGGTGGAGAATTCACACTTTTTGCTGCCTCCAATTCATGTTCAGAATGGGTGTGATATGTGCATTATTGCATGGCTACTTTGGCCTGATGAAGAGAGAAGCTCCAAACCTAACATTGAAAAGGTAGTTCCAGCTTATTGACTTAGAAATGTAATTTTTTGTTGATTTAAGTTCCTGAGAAATTTGTGTGTCAGTTCATGCTGTAAGCTTGTTAGTTTTAAATAGTTTTCTAGAATTGCTAATTGGACTTTTCCGTCGTTGTCTTCATTTATTAATATTGTAGCAGCTGCTATGATTGCTCAAATTTTGTGAGGATGATACAGGAGGTTAGGAAAAGGTTGTCTAGTGATGTGGCTGCTGCAGCTAATCAAAGTGGTAGGTGGAGGAATCAGATTCGTAGAGCTGCACATGATGGTTGTTGTCGTCGCGTTGCACAAACCCGTGCACTGGGCTCTGTTCTTTGGAAATTAGTTGCTTCAGAAAAGCTTGACCAGGCACTTATCAGCATTGAAAATCCTTTGGTAAGTTTGGTGCAAGGTCATGATTAATTTGTTGTCGGTCTCTTCAGATTGTGTTTTCTGCTATTGGCAATTTAGTATACATATTATGCCTTATGTACATCTACTGTAGGTTAATGTTCTTGCGGACATGGAACTTTGGGGCATTGGTGTTGACATGGAAGGATGTCTTCAAGCAAGGCATGTAGTTTGGAAAAAGCTGAAGGAGCTTGAGAAAGAAGCTCACCAACTTGCTGGAATGACTTTTTCGCTTTCATCATCAGCAGATATAGCAGATGTACTGTACAGGCAATTGAAGTTGCCTGTACCTGACGTTGGTACCAAAGGAAAACAGCATCCAAGCACTGATAAGCATTCTTTGGATCTCTTGAGGTACCTGTGGTTCCATTCCAAATTGTATTTCAGGACCTTTCTATGTTTTTTTTTTTTTTTTTTTTTTTTTTTTTTTTTTTTTTTT
Source organism: Stephania cephalantha (assembly GCA_039657325.1). Classification (NCBI taxonomy): domain Eukaryota; kingdom Viridiplantae; phylum Streptophyta; class Magnoliopsida; order Ranunculales; family Menispermaceae; genus Stephania; species Stephania cephalantha. Next base: position 46,191,907 of record CM077569.1, on the reverse strand, counting down.
CTAATAAAAAAAGTTATTGGATATGAATTTCACTGATTTTTTTGTTGAATAATTTTTGGAAGAATCTTGAAACATCTCCCTGAAGTTTGCCAATGAAACTAGAAATTATAATATGGTAAAAAACAGTCAGTTTCTCTTTTAGCGAATAACTCATAAGTTGTAAAGTTTAGTTTCTAAAAAACGTAGTAAAATCTCATCCAAAAAAAATTTAAAAATCATGCACTAAATGGGTTCACAATTTTTCTTTTTCTTTTTTTTTTGCTTTTTCCCATGCATGATCGAAGCATTAAATATCAAATCTAGAATGTGCAGATATAGATTAATTTTTTTTTAAAAATCATGTACTAAATGGGTTCACAAATTTTTTTTTGATTTATTTTAATTTATTTTAATGAATAAATCAAAAGTTACGAGATGTATTTTTGTGAAGATGTTTGAAAATTGTGTACAAAGTGGGATAAAGATTTTTATATTTTTTTGTGCTCGTTTCCCTATCGGAACCCAAGTATTAAAGTTTTCTAATCAGGACATGCTGATAGGGATCGTTGTCCTCATCACAGTAGTACACTTTCATGCATAGCCTTTTTAATTTCTCTAAATGGTCCCTTTTTTTTGTTTGTTTTTTTTTGTTTTTTGTTTTTTGTTTTTCCGGAAATTCCGATAACTTATTGTGTTTGATTGATACAAATACTTGCTGAAGTATATTTTGGATTCTTAGCATTTATTTTAACCTTATTATTTCTATATAATGAAAATAACTTGGAAAGTTAAAGAATACAAAATGTATTGTAGTTGGGTACGTTACCTAAATTGAAATACATTTTTTCATAGATCAACTTGAGAGCGACTTACGGAGATATATTTTTTCTGAAAATTAGAATGCTTAAGACAGTAAACACTTTAATTTGACGGTAAAAAATACTTTTCTTTTTGAAACGCTAGAAACCAGTTTTGAAATTGTTTGACGAAAATGAAGTTTTATTAGTTAATAGTAAACGAAAACTCTATTCATTATATCAGATCGTTTATGACAAGTGGATGAAAGGTATTTTAGCATATTTGACTAAGAAATGGGTTTTAAGGTTGATCAAATGATTGGTGAGTCAAATCGACTCGCTATTGGATGATAATATGAGATGGAGTAAGAATAGGTTAAAATTTTATTATGGTTGAAAAAAAGATTCTTGAATATCTTCCATTTATAGCTTTTGCACGGATATCAATATATTTAGTGGTTGTGATTATTAATGCTTTGTCGCACAAGTCTGTAGCTTCTAGTAACAAAGTATCCATCAAACTCTATTCATCCTGTCACAACGTATTGGTTTCTCTTCCATGTTGATGACATACTTGTTATACAACAACAACAACAACAACAACAACAACAACAACAACAACAACATAGCCTCAGTCCCAAATTAACTGGGGTTGGCTACATGGATCAAACTTTTCCATTGTGCTCGATTAAGTGCAATTGATGGTGAGCTTTTCAAACCATTCAAATCCCTCCTAATTAATGCATCCCATGTTAACTTTGGTCCGCCCCTTTACCTCGTCGAATTTCTACTGTTTCTATTGAGTCAAGTTTTATAGTTGGGGCATTTGTAGGCCGTCTTTGCGGTGTGACCAAACCACCGCAACCGCCCTTCCCTAATCTTTGTATCAATTGGTGCTACTCCTACTTGTCTTTGAATTTCTATATTTCTTATTCTATCTTTACGAGTTTTACCACACATCCACCTAAGCATCCTCATTTCTGCTACGTTCATTTTATGTAATTGTTGTTGCTTTACCGCCCAACATTCACTTCCATAGAACATAGCTGACCTAATTGCGGTCCTATAAAATTTTCCTTTTAACTTAGTAGGAACATTTCGATCACAAATCACCCCTGTTGCACTCCGCCATTTCTTCCATCCAGTTTGAATTCTACGTGTGACATCATTCTCAATGTTACCATCATTTTGTATGATTGATCCTAGGTATCTAAAGTGGTTTACCTTAGGAACTTCTACTTCCCCTAATTTTACGACTCCGGCATCTCGATGTCTAGTGTTTCTAAACTCACAGTGCATGTATTCGGTTTTCGTCCTACTCAACTTAAAGCCTTTAGATTCTAATGTATTCATCTAGAGTTCTAATTTCCTATTCACTCCATCTTTAGTTTCATCCACTAAGACAATATCATCTGCAAATAGCATACATATTTTCATAGGTGTTTCTATGACTAAGATTCTTAGCCAAGTAATCTTTTACCACATTTCCTTTTTCAAAGAACATGTGACATAGCTCTTAATTCAGCTCCATCACTAATTTCGGATTAGGGACACTATCATAGTGTTCGTTCACCACATATAAAAAGATGGTAATATTGAAGATGACCTTACACATAATTCAAATTGGAAAGAAGTGGAGGAGTGCGACAAGTGTGATATGTGATCAAAATATTTCTACCAAGCTAAAAGGAAAGTTTTTATGGTACTGCAATTAGGCCAGCTATGTTTTATGGAAGTGAATATTGAGGTGGTAAAGAAACATCGAATACATAATATATGTAGCAGAAATGAAAATGCTTAGGTGGATGTGTGGTAAAACTTGCAAAGATAGAATCAAAAGTAGAAAACTTGAAAGAAAAGTAGTAGTACCTACTGATGCAAAAAAATTTGGGAAGGGCAGTTGCGATGGTTTGGACACCTCCAAAGATAGCTTATAAATGTCCCGGTTAAAAAACTCAACTCAATAACTGAAGAAATGCGACGATGTAGGGGTAGACCGTAGCTAATTGGGACACATTGATTTGTAAGGGTTTAAATGATTTGGAAAGCACACCATTAATTGCACTAAATTGATTGGAATCAAAGAGTTTAATCCATGTAGCCGACCACAACTAATCTTTAATTGCGCATTGACTACTCGGTAGTTGGACCCTTTGTGCAAAATGAACAAAGTTGTCGTTTGACATTTTTTGTTGATCCAATAGTATTGTTACATCTTGTTAATAATGACAATACTTCCTTGTATCTTACTGTCTTACTCATATCAATATCATTGTTATGATTCTAATGTTGTTATTTTGCCGAATGCTAAAAAAAGATACATATACTGTGTAGTGGTCTGGGATTTACAAAGCCTTCCATTCATGTAGCTGTAGGAATATTTTTTTTTCAATTTCTACCTGGGAATGTAAGGGTTCATTTGTCTTCAAGATTTTTATGCCTCTTTGGAACAGTCTGACTAAAAGACACCTGCATAACCTTTAGTTTCTAGTCTAGTTTTTTCCACTCCAAGATTGAACTTGTGATGGACGTTGGAGTAAATAGATTTTGCACTAGATCTTTCTGTTTCATTTCCCGGATTTCTTTTATCTTCAGAATTTGTACACGTCTGAAAATCTGGATGCACTAGTCAATCATCTATCTCCTTAATTAAACATTTTACTGTTTTTGAATTGTACAATCATGCAGTTGTCATTTGATTTTAGTGCCTATTTACTTCAATTTTCTTTTATTTCCTCTCATGTTTTCCTTTAATACAGGCATCAACATCCTATTATTTCTGTCATCAAAGAGTACAGGTCGTTGGCAAAACTCTCAAACTGCACATTGGGATCAATGTGTTCTCTGGCTAAGATCTGCATGAGGTCACAAAAGTATAAACTGCATGGCCACTGGCTCCAGACCTCAACAGCCACTGGGCGTCTTTCAATGGAAGAACCAAATCTTCAGGTTTATTTATTTTCTCTATATTTGCAGTTATTTATTACATTGTTAAATCATAAGCAGATCTCTTGATATATTTATTGGTTATTTCAGTGCGTCGAACATACAATTACATTCAAAGTCAATCACACTGACAAGAGTGAATCAGTTGATCATCAAATAATAAATGCTCGTGATTTTTTTATTCCTACACAGGTAATGGGCATTTCCCTGTGGTGTTTAAGATGCTTCATTTTACTTGGAGGTGATGATATTTGGTTATTGCTAACATCCTTGATGTCTAATCACAGGATAACTGGTTGCTGTTAACCGCAGACTATTCTCAGATAGAACTACGATTAATGGCTCATTTCTCAAAGGACCCTTCATTGATTCAAATTCTAGCTGAACCAAATGGGGATGTCTTCACGATGATCGGTGCAAGGTGGACAGGGCAGCTGCAATCTACAGTTAACTCTCATGAGAGAGATCAAACGAAAAGGTTGGTATATGGGATCCTATATGGTATGGGACCTGGTACTCTTGCACAACAATTGGATTGCAGTATTGATGAAGCTTCTGATAAGATCAAAAGCTTTAAGAGCACTTTTCCGGGTGTTGCCTTGTGGCTGAAGGAAGTTGTCGAATTATGTCGTCAAAAAGGGTGTGTTCTTTTTTTTCGTATAATTTTTGGAATATAATATTTGATCTCTAATTAGTTAATTGCTTGTGATGGTTATTTTTTCGTGCTTAATCGGGAACTGAATTCACCAGATTATGTTTATTAGTGCTTCTCTTTACAAGTGTTAATTTTTTCACTCATTGAAACTATTTTCGCTATTTTGTTTGATCCATGTGGCCGACCCCAACTAATTTGAGTTTGAGGCTATGGTGAGTCTGCATAGTCTTTACTTGTACTCTAATGGTGTGTTTGGTTGGGTTGATATGGTTGTCTTGATAGGGTCGGATTAGCAAGCATTGGATTACATGACTATGTATTAGAGTTAATCCGAAGTTGGAGACTTGTTCGGTTGGCATGATACGGTTTTAAGTGATTAAAAGAAAATGCCCTTTTTACCCCTTCCCATATAAAAACCCTCCAAAATCAGTGGTTTTGTTTGGAGTAAGTGAAGGGCATTTTCGTCCTTACACATATTGGGAGATATTGGATTAGCTAGTGATAGGGTGAGAGTCCACTTTGTTTAGTCCAAAGTTTGTATGATAACTTAATCCGATGGCATTATCTAATCATGCGAAGTGAACAACGGATTACATCTAATCCAACGGATTACTTCAGCAGTCATGCGAACCGAACACACCATAAATGATCACCCCAAAGAGATTCAGACAGTGAGTCAAAAAGATTGCCTTATATTTTTTAAATGATTGTCTGTTCCAAACATTATTTGGGTAAGGCTTTTTTTAATTTTTTTAAAAAAGGTTGTTCCAATCGAGTAAGAACTGGTTTAAAAACTTGATGTTTGATAAGCAACATTTGTGTTTCTATTTGTTTTTTGTTTTTTTTTTTTTGTTCTGTTTGGAGCTATTTTGTAATGACCAAATATAATTTGGTTGAAGGTTAATTGATCCATTTATCTTTTTCCCTCAAACCAAATCTGCTTGATTCTTGTACTTTTCACACTAGTTATGTAAAGCTGCAAATGATGGGTTGGTTGAGCACATCATTCTTTTATATGACACATAAAAAAGAATGACACATCAAAATAAGTCTCTTTTGATCTCTTTATATATGTTGAATTGCCGATTTTAATACACCTCAAAATTATGTTATTTAAGTCACCTTGCTCATTAGTAGAGTAATTCACTCTTACTTATTTGGATGAAGCAATATGTTTATCCATGTTGTTGATTGAGTTTTACTGTACATTGTTGGTTTTCGAATTGTGTGAAAAAGAAAGAAATGGTGTATTATGAAGAATTCTTTAAGACTATGTGATCCCTTATTATATTGGTAAAAGTCCTTGGTTGAAGCAGGAAGAATCAATGCATGGTGGGGTTGAATGAAAATGAATAATGGGATAGAATGCTGTGACTTCAATTTCGTGCCAAAAGAAAGCAGCAACCTTTTGCTCTTAGATATGTGTACTGGGTGGTTAGACTAACTAGAATCTAGAAAAGAATCACTTGCTATTTTGCACATTTTAAGTTTCTAAGAAGATAATTTTTAATAATCTCGTCTTATTTCTTAAATGGTAGAAAGTAATAGATCTTATTACACTACTATTTTACAAGCATTTATTTGCATACAACATGTGTTCCTAGTTCTTGAAGCTCTCATGTTGCATGATCTAAGAAGTAAGAACTAATGAGTTATTGTCTTAATAAATTGCATATTTTGATGGCTAGTTTGTGGAGTTTGGACCCTTGGTCTTCTGTGACGATGGGAAACTTCTACCATTAAGTTAAGGTTAATCTCAAATGAAATGGTCTACAGTCTATTGTATGTATATTGGCTTAGTATAAATGAAACGTGGGTGGTCTTATGATTCGTAACGTTCATCATGATTCATATTAATGTGAAAATCTTATGCTATATGCTCTACAATTTTGCTATCCGTTAATGTCAAAACTCAAAAGGTTAGTTGGTTTCTCTTGTTTGTGACAATGATCAAAGAGACAAGAAATTGTATTTCTAAATGGAGAATAACTGTAGTTGAGGTCGTGTTAAATGGTGGAATTTTGAAGGCCATGATAATAGTTTGATTGCTGGAAATGGAAGTGGTTATGGTGCGAGGCTATGAGCTATTTTAAGGTTATTACAATATTTAAATTTACCAAACAAAACTCATCAACTGATTGAGGTGGATTCTAAACGTTCATCGCCACCTAGTCTATGCATAATCATTGCAAATGATTAGACATGCCAATGATTTGTGTATCCGTTTGATAATATTGATTGTACTTGTATTTTGCAACAAGGATCATAAGTTTGACTTTGCCGAATGAGAACCCATAATGAAATCTGGAGAGTTAATAACGACAGAGAATTATTTTAAAAATATCCTAACTTAGGGAAGTTTAGTGAGTTTTAATTTAATGTTAAAATTGTGTATAAGTATTTGTATAATGTATTAAAATAAATATGATCATGACCTTGAAAAAGGATTTCGAAACTATGCCATCTTGGACATTGAATCGAGTCGAGTGGAAGCGTTGATCCATGTAGCCAACCCCAGCTAATTTGGGATTGGGACTTTGTTGTTGTAAACATGATTGTGGACTTTTAAGACATTGAAGTAGTAATTTAATCCATGTTAAGGCCCTTTAAAAATTGTGGCATATAATATTTAATTCCGTTATGTGCACGGGTCATTCTTTTGTTGTATGTTCTTTCTTTCTTTCTTTCTTTTTTTTTTTTTTTTTTTCTTGATTCTTGACATGTAAAGTTGGAAAATATTTAAAACAATCGTATAGTAAGAATAATCCTAAAGTTTCAACTTTTTCTCCAAATAACCCCAAGCTGTAAATTCTCTCTAAAATCTCAAACCCTGAATATTCTCTCAATTTTATCCCAAAAGAGTCAATTTAAAGAATGAAAATAAAAGGGCCTTCTTTGTAATACACAAAAATTTGTTTCGCCCTCGTGTAGCCGTCTCATATCATCATCCTATAGGCTCATCAACACCCGTGGGACCCACAATCACCGTCATCAAAAAAACCTCATCTCACAGCCCTGATCTCTCAAACACTCGTGATATTAAGAAAATCCATTTCCCAACATCACATCGCCGCCGCTCACCACCGCTCTTGTACAACAAATACACACCATACACCTTACCCCCAATTGCCGAAGACCTTTAAACCATTAATAAACCTAAACAGAAAAACTGCCTAAAACGAAAACTTAAAAAAATACAAAAGCAACATAGATTTTCATTATCTAAGTTGTTGCTAAGGTTAGGAATTTCAATTTCTTTTTGTATAGTTGTTGTTGTAAGCAAGAAGCTATATTGTTGTTGTTGTATGGTTGTTGTAAACAAGAAGCTTAGCCCTACAAAGAGGTCAAGCGGAGTGCTTCTTCAGCCACCGACCCACGCACTCGAGATGGAACTCATGGTTGCAAATAGGCAACGATCTCACAGTCTGCCCGACCTTAATCTCATCCCTATACACCGCACACTTTGACCCTTCCCCGTCTCCAACTCCTTCACCATTAGCCTCTTCTCCACCTTCTTGTCCACCGTCACTGCTGCCATCGCCGCAGACCTCGTCAACACGTACCACACCAACATCGGGAGGAGGAACGCCAGGGCGAATGATATAAAGATTTAAAGATTCTCTTGTTGTAATATACAAAATTTACCCCAAATTGGATCAATGGTCTCACACTGTCGACGACCTTAGAATTTGAGCGTAAATCTTTGTATATTACGAAGCAGCCCTTTTTTATTTTTATTCTTTAAATTGACTCATTTGGGATAAAATTGAAAGAATATCATAGTTTGGGATATTTTAGAGAGAATCTATAGTTTGGGATTATTTTGAGAAAAAAGTATTTTATTAATACTAGTCATTCTAAAGTTGACTTGAAGAAGCTGTGCTATTATTTTTAATGATTTTATACGTACTATAGTTTTTTATTGGTTTGACTGGTTTGAACCCATGATCACAAGGTTTAAGTATTTCAGTCAAAACTAGGGAGTTAACCCCGAATGAGTTGCATCATTCATATAATCTTAAATTTATATCTTTTCATGTAGCCATTAAATGGAAGAAGATTTAAAATATATATGTTTTTTCTACCAAAAAACTTAATACGATTTTTTTAACTAAATTCATCTTTTTAGGGATTTATTTATTTTTTTCTTATTTTTCCACTTGCAATTTAAAATTCTTCTATACATTTCTGATTTTCTTTCTTATTTGTCGATCAAATGGAATTAATCTAAAACTTTTGGTAAACTTCAATATCGAGAAAACATGAATTGTTTCTTCATTTTTGTTTTGTTGCATTTTTCTAGTGCAAGTAATTTGTAATGTTTGTTACAACACACCCACACAATTTAGAGGTATGTTGGCTTAACAATTAATATTTATAAATGTTTCTGCAGTAATATCATGGAATATGAAATATATCTTCAATTTCACCGAAGTTGTCTAAACATCAAATTTATAGGCTAAATCAATGATTGAGATGTATGATACTCATATGGTTGAGCTCTGAGCTTTTGACACACATTATAAAGAGCCTTGCATCCAAAGACGACCTGCAAATGTCGTAGCTTGAAAATCCAATGCTCTAGAAATTGAAGGAATTTAAAGATATAGGGGCATGTCTGGGGACGGGTTAATCATAAAGAAATAAAAGATTACAAAATCACATTAAGTCACTAAATCAAGCTCAATGAATATGCCAAGTCCATGTACGAACCCTGCTGATTTGGACTTAGGTTTTGTTTGTTGTAATTGAAACCTTCAATCTAATTCATCCAGTGACCTCTTTTAGGATTATAATGTCATAATTGTTGCAAAAATACATGTTATGTGCAGTTAATTGAGTCTGCAAATGCCTTTTGAGTTGTAATTATTATTATTATTACTGCTATTATTATTTGTGTTCATATAGTGATAATTTGACATTGCTATTCACTTCTATTGTTCAGTTTTATTTAATTTGATTGATTTTATGAAAATCTTCATTTTTGTTATGCGTTTTATTTTTTCAAATGTCTGTGCAGTAATTTCTACCTAGCCACTATTATACTTTTGTTTGAGTATGAAAATAGTTTATGTATTTACGTTTTTGATAAGATTTACATTGCAGTTTATGCATGTTTCTTTACCAATATGTTAAAGGTTTTCTGTTGAAGGTATCTTTTCTTGCTATGCAACTAACAGATACATTGAGACTCTTATGGGGAGGAAACGGTTTTTGTCAAAGATAAAATTTGGGAATAGTGAAGAGAAGGGGAAAGCTCGAAGACAAGCTGTTAATTCTATTTGCCAGGTAGCGAACAGCTACTTGTTACTTCTTAAATGTTCTGATTAGGTGCGTGTTTGTGCTAATAGCTTTATTTTCAGGGGTCCGCTGCTGACATAATCAAGATCGCAATGATAAATATTCATTCTGTTATTGACGAGGGACAAAGACAAGCTAATTCATCCGTATGTTCCACAAGATTTTCCATGCTCAAAGGCCACTTTCGCCTTCTTTTGCAGGTTATTGCTTGGACTGGTGGCTGCTAAAAATGTGCAGTTAGTTTACAATATGAAATTTTCTTGTAGAATTGTAGATGAAAGTCAATATTCATTTTTTGAGTTTCCTTTGTCACATTTCGTTATGCATTAAGGTGAATGGATGATTTTAATATCCTTTCAATAATTTCAGTGATACAACTTAATGGACAACTTCTCTCTTTCTATCCAGGTACATGATGAACTTGTATTAGAGGTTGATCCTTCTGTTACAAGGGATGTTGCATCACTACTGCAATATAGCATGGAAAATGCTGTGTCACTTCTTGGTATATAATAGAGCTTCTTGTAGCATTGCTCCTATTTTCTTATTGTTAACCTAGTATTTTATAACTCGTATACTATTGCCTTTTCAGTTCCTCTGCCTGTCAAGTTAAAGGTTGGGAGAACATGGGGCTCTTTGGAGCCATACATTGTTGAACAGTAGAAGTGAAGTTGGTTAAGATATGATTTGTTACTGATTGATTTATGCGGCTACATCTGAGAAGAGTTTACTTTTAGAGTGAAAATGGTTAGCAGTAAAAAGTTGGTCAATAGTAGCACGGGCACCATAATGTACTGTTTGTTGATCCTCGTGCTGCTTTCACATTTGATAGCCCAACAGTGAGTCAATTCGATTCTCAAGGATTGTTAGCAACCTTTGAGGTTTAGGTTGCTTACATGAACCAAACTGTGAGTAAGTTGTTGGAAATTCTATGGTCTATATAAAACATACGTGAGAAGCGGTCAAGCTAAAGTGTTGGGAGCCAGACAAGTAGATTGGGAGAGGGGACCTTTAGCATTGATGACCAGCAGATCCTTCTGGTTTGCTTCTTAAATGCAGAGTTTGAGGGTTCTCCTATACAATGCTGACCATAATTTTCTTGGATCTCAAACAATGCCATTTATATCCGGGGTTGTGCCTCATTAACTGCAATTATGGTTTGTGGACTCTTGAAGAAATATAAATGGCTCTGATGTCAAGCTTGTTTCTGGAACTGCAATATCAAGATCGACCTCCCGATATGCATACGAGTAATGAAGGAAAATTTAAATATGCAACATCAATGATACAAGGCCTGATGCGTGACCAAGCAAAATGGAAGTACTTATTTGGTGGTCATATCTAACCTGAGGAGCATTGGCTCCCAGCTCACTAACTGCTTACCAAACGCTCAAAGTGGAGGTTTATGTCAAGCTTCACTTTGTAATGTGCCTCCTTGTGGTTAGTTGCCAGGGAAATGAAGGCACTGGTTGAAAAGTGTTTAACAACATGATCTTGTTTCGATTGGAAATTTACTGAATTTTCAGATTCTGCAAGTTCATATGATGTGTTATTGATACAAGCATGAGCAAAGGAAATGCTTCTGGGTTCATATAGGAAAAGCTATGAGTAATAGCAGTTAATGTTGGTGCTAGAAGTTTGGCTGGAGCAAGTCACTTAATTGGCCATGAACTCTTTGATTATTGATAGGTGGGCGTCCAGCCATTCGTTGGTGGTGATTTGCTCTTATTGGATGCTACTGATGGCTGTGTTGCTAGAGTAAGTTATATATTTGCGGCATGAACTCTAAGTGTGACTTGATTGAATAAATGCCCATGAAATCGTGGGAGGAAAGTTTACGATACCACATTTTGAAGAAATGTTCGGTTCGGGAGTTCTGTGAATTTGTTCTGTTTGCAATTGTAGGAGGTTAACTTGGCATGAGGTGCGCGTTCAATATTAACCTAGTTCTTTCATTTCCCTGTTATGTTAATGGTGTTTAAATAGTGTCCATCAATTCCACTAATTTGAGCGCAATGGAAGAGTTCGATCCTTGTAGCCGACCCAACTAATTTGGAATTGTTGTCGTGTAAATAATGTGGTAGGTGAGTTTTAAGCATGCTATTTATACTGGCAACCTTGGGATTTCATCTGTCTGCAATAGCTTCTTTGAACCCCTTTTTTTTGTTTTGAAGCCTCATGAAGCTGTTTGAAAGGAGGACAAGAAAAACTAAAATTTTAAGAGTGAAAACTGTAAAGCTAACTAATAGAGATGAGGGTCACATGATGGTCTCCTTTCCCTTAACTATGTTAACATAGTTGTTGAATTATTCTAATGGTCTAGAAATGTACAGCTTTAAATTTGTAATACATATACCTAACTGCATTTTAAGTATGCCAATAGTGGCAACTTAAGAGAAATTAGAATAATATGTTAATTTTTTTGAAAGCAGAATAATATGTTGATTTGATTGTGGTAAAGTAAGTTGTTTGTTGTAATCTATCGATTAATTATACATTGTTTGTTTTAATCTATCGATTAATTATACATTGGCATTACTTGTTCTTCTTTCAATAAATTTCCTTCATATACTATTTGCCTTTCCTACCATTTTTGTCCTGTACGACATATGCTCTTTGTTCAAATCAATACTATATTTTTGTCATTAGTTTATACCAATACTTAAATTAACAAACTAAAACATTTGTTGATGGGAGAAAAACTGTATAGGAGGATTTTTAGGTAGCCGAGACCTTAGAATTCAAATAGATAAATCTAAGAGAGCTACATCTTTCAGGCAGTTGAGCTTTGACATTCTCATAGCATTGGCATTGTTATGTTGACTGGGTTAGTGGTTGTTTGATGTTTACACTAAGATGTAGCATTTAAGAATCATACTATATATGAACAGTGCAATCGATTTTCTTTTCACTCGATTTCTATTGGTTGATTCACTTTCCGTATTTGTTTGTGCGTTGGGATTTGGTCTTTACATCAACGATTTAACTGTCTTGTACTACTGTATCACGAGTAGACCTGTTTACGAGCCCGAGTACCCCCGCCCGGCCTGCTGCCTAAGCCCACTTCGTTTGGGATGGGCTTGGGTATGTATGTGCAAGCCCAAGCCCGCCCAGCTCGCCCATCAAGTATTTAAAAATATAATTTTTAATATTAATATTAGAAAAAGTGCATTTAGTAAGGTTTGAACTATAAACATCAAAGTTAAATGGTACAACTTATACCTCTAGGCCAAGTACTACTTTATATTCATTTTTAAATTTTTACAAAATATATTTTCTTTATTAATTAGGAGGGATTTGAATGGTTTGGAAAGCTCACCATTAAATGCACTTAATCGAGCACAATGGAAGAGTTTGATCCATGTAGCATACCCAATTAATTTGGGTATGAGGCTATGTTGTACATTTTCTTTATTAAAAATATAAAAAAAATCAGTTAAAAATTCATAATATGGATGGGCTTTGGTGGGCCTAGGCAAGGGCTTCAAAGCCCGTGCTCAACTAGCCCCGACCCACCCAATGAACATGTCCAATCATGAGGATCTTTTGTCCCCTGTTATTTTATTTTACAAAATTGTCACGTTGCTTATAGTTATAACAGTTATATAACTCCACTTATGTAGAACGTAAGGAGAATCAAACCTCAATTGTTGAGAAGGTAAGCGATTGATTAAATACACTGCAGTGGATAAAGCTTCCACCCAAAACTTAGGCGAATAGAGGACTCCAAGAGCAATGTTCGAACCATATCCAACAAGTGGCGGTTCTTACGTTCAGCCACCCCGTTTTGTTGAGGGGTATAAGGACACGATCGCTGAGATATAATACCTTTATTTTGCAAGAATCCCTGAAATTCATGTGACATGTATTCCCCTCCATTATCAGACCGCAATATCTTAATACATGTAGAAAATTGCGTCTCAATATAGGCTAGAAAAGTTTGAAAAACAGTGAATACTTCAGCCTTGGTGCGCAGAAAATAAATCCATGTGAAACGGCTGTAATCATCAATAAATGTTACAAAATATTTATATTGTGCATGCGAGATAACAGACTAATACCCCAAACATCGGAATGTATAATCTCAAAACATGTATTAGCACGACTTCCATATGAAGGAAAAGGTAGAATTTTACTTTTTCCCAACTTACAGGTAGAGCAATCAAAGTGGAAACGTTGATCTTTGTTACCAAGAAAACCACGATTCATTAAAGTAGACAAAATCACATTGTTCGGATGACCCAAACGTTTATGCCAAATGGCAGCCTTATTCTCAACAATAATAGAAGATAAAGACAAATTTCTAGGAACCGAAAATTGCAGCGGAAAAATTCTGCCCACTTTAGGCCCCTTCGCGATTACCTTCCCCGACACCTGATCCTGCACAAGACAACCATTTCGAGAAAAATGCACATCACAATTATTATCCACCATTTGACCAACATAAATAAGGCTAGTAGACAATCCAGGAGAAACAAATACATGACGAAAAGAAGGCGTAATATCACCAATGGCTGTAATTGGAAGATTACTGCCGTTGGCGATTTCAATATTTTGTGTGCCAGTATACTCCCGTACATTATGTAATAAATTAGGTGAGCCAGTCATATGATTGGATGCTCCAGAATCAACAATCCAAGGAAAAGTAGTAGGCTTACTGTTACCTTGAAGTCCAAGAGCAGAGAATGCTGTGAGAATCATTTGTTGTACCATTTCTGGAGTAAGGGTTGGCTGATTTGCGTTTGGGGGCGTAAAAGCACCGTCATTAATCGTAGAAGACGAAACAACAAACTTGAAAGGCTTGGGCTTTCGATTTTCTCGACGAGTAGGACACTCCTTGATAATGTGCCCTTGTTGTTTGCGTAGTTGCGAAATTTCTTAGTACAATTGCGTGCGATATGCCCAAACTCCTTGCAACTATAGCATTGCGATTGTCCTTTCCCTCGATTCCTCCCTCAGTGCAACATAAGCCGATTGACCAAAGCGACGGTTTCTTTAGGCCCACTTATAACGACTTGGGTAGCCATCCTCTGTTCCTCACGCAATAAGTCACCAACACATATGTCTAATGAAGGAACCGGATTGCTTCAACAATCCAAATTTCAGTGACAGTCTCAAATTCTCGGTCTCAATTTCATCAAAAATTGATCCCGCTTACTTTCTTCATGAACAACTTTGAAGACCTTCCAACGTCTCTTGAGAGACCTTTGAATAGATAATACCAATATCGCTCCATAGGTTAATAAATTCAGAATAATCTTGCTCAATGGAGAGATTACCTTGATCAATTGACCGATCTCAAGTTCAAGTTGAAAGCGTCATGCGCATATTTTCTTGGTGGTATATGCGTCTCAAGTAATCCCACATTTGTTTCATTGTACCAAAAGAACGTAGATTGTTAACCATACGTGGTTCAATAGATGCTAAGATCCAAGAAATGATGCAAGCATCTTTGGTTTCCCATTGCGTAAGATCCTTAGCGTCGTAGGTGCCGAAGAATCGCCGTCGATGTGATTCCGATGGTTTTCCCTTTCAAAAACATTCTAAATCGAAACTCCCAGTGCAAAGATAATTCTTGCTCATGAGTCTAATGGCAAAAGTCTCCGAGATTTGCCGAAAAATTTTTCGGTAGACATCATAAACCGAAAAATTACAAAACCAAATTGTTGATAATAAATCAACCCGAAACGAAGAAGACAAAAGAAAAGAACCAGAAAACAAACTTTAATAGATGATCGAAGAAAAATTGCAGCTCGATACCATAACAATGTTTAAGCAAAATGGCTTAATGCATTTTCTCTTTGAGATCTTTCTCCTTAAATAAGAATAATGTACAACCTAAATTAGGCAACAAAATATCTGACTAATGTAATTGACTATTAGCTAACTATTCTAAGTAATATATACAAATACATGGTAAGAAGAATAACTTAATTGGAGCCACAAATCTTGCTAATAATTCATGAATTAGTGTCATAAATTACTGACTGGGCCATAAGTTTGTGACGCTCATGAGAAGGCAGGTGAACAAAACAAACACATCCAAAAGTGTGCAACATGTCATACTGAGGATGTGAACCGAAGAGACGATGGTAATTTTCTTTCCGATCCCTCTTTGTATCGTCGCATGGTGGGGAGCCTAAATTATTTGACGATTACTCGGCCGGATATTTCATTTGTGTTCAACAAGTTAGCCAATTTATGCAAACGCCTACGCACATCCATCTAGTCATTGCTCGTCGCATTATTCGCTATTTGCAAGGAACTTCGATCGCGGTCTTTTCTTTCCCGTGGGTACTTCCATTCGTTTAGTTGCATACAATGATGCGGATTGGGCAAGGTTGTTCGATACCCGACGTTCTATTACCGGTTGGTGTATGTTCGTTGGTGACTCTCTTGTATCATGGAAAAGCAAGAAGCAAGACAAAGTTTCTAAATCTTCAACTGAGTCTGAATATCGTGTGATGTCCTCAGCATGTTCAGAAATTGTTTGGCTTCGGGGATTATTGGGTGAACTTGGATTTTCTCAAGCTGAGCCTACTGCACTTCATGCGGATAATACTAGTGCCATCCAAATTGTCGTCAATCCAGTCTTTCATGAACGTACGAAACACATTGAGGTGGATTGTCATTCTATTCGTGATGCCTATGATAGTCACGTTTTTTCACTTCCTCATATCAGTACTGCACTTCAAACAGCTGACGTGTTTACGAAGGCTCTTTCCGAGACCGTCATCGGTTTACGGTTGACAAATTGATGCTTCACAATCATCCAAATCAATTTGAGGGGGATATTAATGGCATTGATTTATGACACTAATTCAGGAATTATTAGCAAGATTTGTGGCTCCAATTAAGTTATTCTTCTTACCATGTATTTGTATATATTACTTAGAATAGTTAGCTAATAGTCAATTACATTAGCTGTATATTTTGTTGCCTAATTTAAGCTGTACATTATTCTTATTTAAGGAGAAAGATCTCAAGGAGAAAAGGCATTCAACCATTTTGCTTAAACATTGTTAGAACGTGGTATGCGCTACATAGCCAGTCCCAAGTTCGGATAAAGGACTTCGAAGCCCATTTTCCATTCCTGAGCAATAGGGGTGGGTTGCCATAGGTTGATAGCCAGTGTAAAACTTTTATCATTGTTTACGAATGGATCAAAAAAATCAGATGAATTGCCGTTAATCCAACACTATGGAAGAGTTTGATCCACGTAACTGATCCCAACTAATTTGAGATTGAGGCTATGTTGTTTATTTTATAGTTATATACTTGAAAATAAGTAAATCGATAGGGCTTACTCTAAATAAGTTCACATAGATCGCCCTCTACCAAACAAACTCTTTCTTTCTCTCACAAGTCCATTTCCTCCACTCTCTGCCAGTGACGAGCAACCGATAATTTCTCTAGCAACTAGTGCCATCCGTGCCATTTGTCACAAAGTGTGTTCTATATATTTTTTTTGCAAGTATACTTACTATTTTGAAATTTTAAAATATACATTGAATATGGATGAAAATGATTAGAGGATATTACTAATTCATTGGTACATGGAGACTTACAAATAAATAATCAGCTTATTCGTGAACCTCTAAATAAATACGATTTTGTTGCCAAGGGCCACGTTGGCATTGTGTAGGCATCGCCTTGCCGTATTTAGGGAAATTGCCTGGGTATCGCTCACTCGCGTTTCTTGCTGAAATGTAAATCGATTGAGTTCCTTGAGTAAGATTAAATTGAAATCAATAGGAGACCAAAAGTAAAATGGTTTTGAGTAAGGAAGCAAGGAGTTATTTTTTCGCCTACTACATTGAATTCATGCCCCCATTTCAGTCCATTACATGCTTCTTTGAGCTTGGGGTTCTAGGATGACCATTTTTTCTCAATTCTTTTCTCTGTGCTTTGTTGTCATTTTTGGGACACGAGTTACCGTGCAATCAAATGACTACTTTTTGAATTTCTTGCGTAGAGATAAATGAAAAGATTTGAACAATGGCCTTTGATATACGAAACATTGCCCTTGCCCTCTTTACTCTGGAAAGATTGTCCTTGTGCTCTGCCATGTAATCTTTTGGTGTTTTTTTTTTTTTTCCCCCATCTTGAGTTTTATACCAAGTTATCAGGAGCTGTTCAACAGTTCAGTGTACCTGTTGTCCACTCTGTTGTCAACTGTAAGCATATAATTTGATCTGATGCCAAAGTTCTTTTCGTTGTTTTGAATTATTAAAGAATCTGTATAATAAGTCTCTTCAAGGTAATGTTGTTAATGCTCTTAGGTGATTTGTAGGCAACACAGTTTTTAGGTATTTTCTGTCTGGATACAGTCTCTCATAATATTTGTCATTTAGCCTTTTTATTTTTATTTTTTTTAGGTAAGCTTTTGAATCATTAACAGGCTTTCAAGTTTGATTTAAATAAATCATGTGTTAAGACCAGCAAACATAAAAAGAAATTTTTTATTTTTGAAATTCTCTTCTAGAGCTCTTTTGAACAATTTAACCAATAATTGGTAAGTATAATCTTTGAAAATTTGCACTGAAGCCCTTCTGTGCATTATAGGTAAGACAAACAACCAACTGTAGAAGACTTAAGTGCAAGCTTACTAGAGATGATGATGACTGAGGAAAACTGCTCTTATAAATGGTTGCTGTGTGTTCGAGGGTACTCCACCCTTTCCAAGATTGGCATTGGTCTGCTTCTTGGCTCTCTTGTGTTTAGGCCAACCCCTGGCGTTCTACTCTAACTATGATGCCCTCACTAATGGGCTTCCGAATGTTTACATCTACACCTCCTTTTCCGACATAACACGGTACGCTTCTCTCCTTCTAGATTTGCATATGCTTATTGATTGACAATTGAACCTATAGGAAAAACTGCTTTTATCTATGGATCCTATGTGGAAGTTCATGTATAAGTGGGATAGTGATTAGCATGTTTCTTTGATCAGTAATAAAGGTTATTTTTGTACTGTACCTTGATATCATCTCTCTTCTCTGATGTACCTAAATGATACCATTCCTTTTAAGTACCAATGGAAGTTATTTTTCATGAAAAAATGTCATGTTATTCCACTCATGTTGTCTTTAATTATTTTTTATACATGATGTTACGTTGCGTGTTATGAATGGTGTATACTATTTTTCTTTTTGTGCGACGCCATCCATTAGTCTATTTCTCTTGCAACTGGAGAACTGTGTTGCATACATGAAGAAAGCCTTAACTCTTAAAATCTTACCAATATGTGACAGATTGGTAATATCAGAGAACCAATTTGGTTTCATGCCTTGGAGGTCAACTATGGAGGCGATTTTCCTTGTAAGACGATTGTTAGAAAAATATAGAGAAAAGAAAAAAGACCTTCATATGGTATTCGTAGATTTAGAAAAAGCATATGATATGGTCCCTAGAGATGTTCTTTGGTGGGTTCTAGAAAGAAAAAGAGTGCATGCTAGATACATAGACACTATTAAAGATATGTATGACGGAGTAGTAACGAGTATAAAGACATTCGGAGGAGCTACAAAAGAATTTCCCATTACGATAGGACTACATCAAGGATCGACTTTAAGCCCATATCTATTTACTTTAGTTATGGATGAACTAACTAGACATATTCAAGAGGATATACCATGGTGTATGCTATTTGCAGACGATATTGTCTTAGTGGATGAAACTAAAGATGAAGTGAATAGGAAATTAGAACTCGGAGGAATACATTAGAATCTAAAGGCTTTAAGTTGAGTAGGACGAAAACCGAATACATGCGTTGTGAGTTTAGAAACACTAGACATCGAGATGACGGAGTGGTAAAATTAGGGGAAGTAGAAGTTCCTAAGGTAAACCACTTTAGATACCTAGGATCAATCATACAAAATGATGGTAACATTGAGAATGATGTTACACATAGAATTCAAGCTGGATGGAAGAAATGACGGAGTGCAACAGGTGTGATTTGTGATCGAAATGTTCCTACTAAGTTAAAAGGAAAATTTTATAGGACCGCAATTAGGCCAGCTATGCTCTATAGAAGTGAATGTTGGGCGGTAAAGCAACAACAATTACATAAAATGAACGTAGCAGAAATGAGGATGATTAGGTGGATGTGGTAAAACTCGTAAAGATAGAATAAGAAATATAGAAATTCAAAGACAAGTAGGAGTAGCACCAATTGATACAAAGATTAGGGAAGGGCGGTTGCGGTGGTTTGGTCACCTGCAAAGACGGCCTACAAATGCCCCAACTAGAAAACTTGACTCAATAGAAACTGTAGAAATTCGACGAGGTAGGGGCAGACCAAAGTTAACATGGGATGCATTAATTATGAGGGATTTGAATGGTTTGAAAAGCTCACAATCAATTGCACTTAATCGAGCACAATGGAAAAGTTTGATCCATGTAGCCGACCCCAGTTAATTTGG
The DNA here is from genome assembly GCA_039657325.1 of Stephania cephalantha. Lineage (NCBI taxonomy): Eukaryota > Viridiplantae > Streptophyta > Magnoliopsida > Ranunculales > Menispermaceae > Stephania > Stephania cephalantha. The sequence goes on along the minus strand of CM077569.1, from coordinate 46,171,805 downwards.
GACTGAGGCTATGTTGTTGTTGTTGTTGTATGTGACAGATCGGTAGGCAACAAAACTAAATTCCAAGAACTTAGAAAACTTTCTGAAAAACATGAAATACAACAGGGCGAAGGTGTGTAAATGAACAAAAGAATGCAAATTTATATGTAAAGTCCTGAAAACAAGAAGTCCCCTCTTCTTGTAGCATTTAGTGCAACAGGTCCACCTTTTCACTTGATTTGTGTAATGTTTTACTGTACAAGTAGTCAATTATATAACAGTAGGTTTGAACGTGTTGATCTTGTTCTCGTTGGAATGTGCGTTGGCAGCAAGGTAGAGCATGATGGTCTCTCGTGTTCTCATCACCATGTTTAGGGTGTTTCTCATGAATTCTTGTGTTCTTAAGTTTAAAAGGAAAAGGAAATTGTATGTTTGGTGTGCTAGAGAAGGATGCAATTTTGTGTAACGAGAAGTATATGTGAGGGCATAACGTGCATATTTTTTGAAAGCAAAGGGTTGTTATCGTTGATCAGGGAAAGCCCTAAAGGAGGATCTGGAGTTTCCTTAGGAAGGTGCTATAAGTAACAGAAAGGGTTAGTATTCAAAAAGAAATCTGAACCTTTCACATTTGCAAACTTGTTCCAAATTAATAATTCTATCATATGCTTCTTCAATATTTTACGCTGTTATGTTAGAAGCCATACTAGAGGGTGGAATTATTCAAGTGTGGTGCAAAAATGTCAGTAAGTAAGGCCATGTTTGGTTGGGGCTGAATCGAGCACAATAAAGTTGTTTGATCAATGTAGCCAACCCCAACTAATTTGGGATTGAGGCTATGCTGTTGTAGTTTGTGTTCACTTTTCTAATTTGGAGTTCAGTTGTGAATAGGATGAGAGAACAATTTGAATGTAGTTGAACCTTGGGTTGTTCTATGTGTTGGTATGAAATTAAATTTTGAGAGATGATCTTTTCTGAAAATAAGTGAAGCATTTGTTTGATAAAATGCGTGGTATGTTTTTTTTTTCCTTCCCTTTTGTAGCTTGATGGTTGATAAAACAGACTGATATGCTGCTTTAGGTTAGAACGTACTGTCTTCTTTGTTCTATTGTGATGTTCATAGATATGTTCTCTTGGTTCCCCCGATTGAGATGGAGATGGACATGCCAGGATATATACCCTATCATATGCAATTACACGGATGGTCAAGTGCTTATATGCAAATTAAGACTAACAAACACTAAAAGAAGGCTGATTTAAATCCTCGTCAATAACTCCATTTAGCATTCTTAGTAATAATTTGCATGGCATTTGAAATTTAAAAAATTGCACAGCAGCCCTATGGTTGATACAACTGTTGTGGGAATTTTTTGTTAGAATTTCTAGGCATGGATCGCCATGCTGTTTACCCTATTGATATTGTTTTAGGGAGAAAGATCTGCTATGTCTATTATTTCAGTTATCTTGTCATAGTTGTTGCTGGAGTAGCTTTATTATGGTAGCCATTGAGGGGTTAACACAATTTTTAACCTCAAATGTACTTCAACTGTTCAGCATGCCGAAGATTTGAGCACCAGATGGAAAAGAAGTGTTGACAGATGATATCATGAAATCTGTTCTGCAGAATATAGGATATTTCGTTAAGCTTTTCAATTGATCAGTTTTGTTACGTTTATTTAATGTTGATTTGTGACCTAACTTTTTTTAACCAATCCCCCTTCATCATTGGTACTGAGCATGTGTTTGTTAATGATCTGCCTTGCTAACATTATATCTTACTGATTTGAGTTTTTATTACCATCACACAACAGATAATATTTATTACATAGTGACCTGATTTCTGTTCATAATCCATATAATCCTACTAGCATGTACACAGATGATCTAGCATAGAGGACTGAGGTACAAGGCCACTAGAAAAGATGATAACAAGGAAAAACTGTTGAAAAGAAATACATGGACTATAGCGAAGTATATTATTTTAATAAAACCGATAATGATCTCTCTGTGTCATGCACCCTGACCCAGACTATGTCTAGATTATACTGATAATGATCTCTATCTGGAGCCTCTAGGTGGATTTCTGTTTAGGAGCCCAGACTATGTGATCTTCTGGAAGGAAGTGGCAGATGGGAACAGTCCCTGGTTGAACCTTTAAAACTTGGAAAGCTACGTGCTTCGGGTTCCACGTTGCAGTGTCTTTGTGGCACACAGCAACAGCCTTGACTTCTGATCCATCAGCACCGACCATTGGAACTTTGTAAGCACTTGTTTTACTAGTCGCATGGCAGTAAAAGACTGCATAAGCATATTTCTGGCCATGACACACAACAGTCTCTTCACCACTCACTTTCTTTACCTCATTTTTGATTGTATATTCCTGCTGCTTTGTATCCTCGGACTCTGTTGCTATGGCCTGCACATTTGTCCCTAATTTTGATGTGCTGAAATCAATCATTGACTCTAATGATGTTGCACAGTACTTATCTTCTCCCTTTTGAGCTGATTTTTCGCACTCTTCAATTGTGTTCTTCATGGCCTCGGCGCCTAACGAACTTGGCTCAACTGAGAATTTATTGAGGATTTCAGGTAGGCTTTTGGAGGAGAAAGGAATGGCCTCACTGATTTGGCGTGGAAGAAAGGTGGCTCCATTTGTAGTCTTTGTGAACTGTAAGTTCATCTTCTTTTCAGGCTTCAGATCTTTTTCTAGGAAGAAGAGAGCAACTTGGGGATCATCATGGAGTTGGTCTTCCGTTGCAGCATATTGATAAAGGAATGGTGACTTAGGACCAACATGAACAATGACTGGCTTTCCCTTGTGACCTGTGCTCACAGAGACTCCGCCTTTTCCGACATTGACATTAGTCTTGCCTCCTGGCTTTCCAGTGTTTACCCCAACCCCTTTGCCCCCGACACCAACGTGGGTGCCGCCACCACTGGGCTTTCCGGTGTTTACAGCTACTCCTCCCTTTCCAACGTCTACGTTGGTGCCGCCACCGCTGGGCTTTCCGGTGTTTACAGCTACACCTCCCTTGCCAACGTCTACGTTGGTGCCGCCACCGCTGGGCTTCCCGGTGTTTACAGCTATTCCTCCTTTCCCGACATTTACTGCTGTGCTTTTCTCGTCGTCCAGATCTGCTATTGAAGTGCAATTAAAGCCATCAGAGAAGTGCCCAGGTCTGCTTGGGTTGTTATTCATAAACGATATGCAGAGATTCGAATGTCATATTATTTCACATGTGCAGATTAATTATCTTTAGAATCTCCTGTGGTCAAGTGGGATAGATCTTGACCAACATTTACAATGCATGTAAGGAGGTAAGTTCTCCCGACATGATTTTCTACGCACCTATTTGAACTCGAGCCTTACTGTTAAGGGGTAGCTATTCCTAAGTACTCAAACTCGATCAGTCTCGGTTGGTATTGTTTTTACCCTACCTGGTAAGCTGTTTTTCTTTAGCTGTTCTAATGTCAAACACAAACTTTGGATACAGCAATTTTACTAGAGCTCATTTACCACGCACCACTTTTTCATCTTGTTCAAGTTGGTAGATCTTGAAGGAGAATGGATCGAAATTTTGTATGTGAAACAATATATCTCTTGCGGCTATTTTACCAAAGAAAAGTGGTTGATGAACCAACAAATTAACTGTTGGGTTCGAGCCTTGGAAATCTATACCAACTCCGAATGATTGGGCTCTACGCTACTACCAAAAACCTTGAGATCTAAAGACCAAAGAAAGGATAAAAAGCTAAGGAGATGTTGGTGGTGTTGCTAACACTATGTACTGTTCAATTGTGCCTCAATTAAACCATGTTTATAATAGGGCAGCATCATTAAAAGAAGTTAGGCCCAGAAGGATATCTTTGAAGATACACTAATTGTAGAAGTTTTCACTTGTAAAATTGTGTATGAGCAACATAGATTCCTAAGAGTATCTAGAGACGTTTGTCTGCATGGCCTAATACAGTTAAAGAAGTGGCCTATAGCAAAGATGTACGCTAACTAATGAGAGCTACACACACCTGCTGGTCGTAAGAGATCTCGAAGAGCTCTGGGCATGGGAGTGTTGGGCAACACTGCTTCCCAGTAATTCTCGGAAGGATGTGCGGCGTGGCTCACTGCGACTGCAACCTATATCCGGCAAAACGTGGAGAAATTAGAAATGTTCACTGATAACATCTTAGTTTAATTATGCAAAACGAATAACACTCACTAGAAGGCCGATAGCAAAGAGGGGTAGGAGACGTAGCTCCATGACTGCAACTATCTGAAATAAGATTCCAAGAACTTTGACGTCGAAACACTCCAAGAACACTAACACTGAGGAGAATAACAAGGGAGACAATAACACTCGGACGTGTAAATAGCAAAGGTGAATGTCAATTTATATGGATTTTGAATTCTGAACACAACACCACCCCACCTAACACGACAACGAGTTAATACCCGCAACTGCCCTCTTCTTCCACCATTCAATGCAGTCGGCCCGACCCTTAACAGGTGGAGTGTTGTGGACGATGACCCTCCATACTTGTTTTCTTGTTATGTATATTAAGGCTTACTTTAAAAAGGGAGTGGTTGATGTGGTAATCTTGTTTAGTTTTAGTTCATGCGTGCCAAGATTATGGTGGTAGTTTCTATACATATACTTGTTTTCTTGTGAGGTTTAATTTTATGGAGTATACTAGCTAGAATGAGTTTGACGTGTTGATTATCTTGTCATGTTGCAATGTGCATTGGCAGCATGAGCACGATGGGCTCTCATCGCCATTTTTAGCGTTCAGCAATTCTCATTAATTTCAGTATTAAATACTTTTATGAGAAGGAAGAAGTTGGTTTGCTGTCTAAATTATTATTTCTTGCACGTAATGGGTACAAGGCCCATTTGTTGGTGTGTATAAATAATTGCAAAATGATATTTTTGACGCAGTTTTTTTTTTCTTTTTTTTTATGGCTTAGTAGGCAAATATATTCTTACTTTTCAAGGTTTTTACAAAAATATACTAACGTTTAAATTTTGACAAAAATATATCTCGTAACCTTTTGATTTCTTGTAAATTGTATTCTTACTACTATTTCTTAATAAATTACATTTAAAAATATAAAAAATTATGTATACAATTGAGAATAATATTTCATATAAATGCAATTGATATGTAATATAGTGATCATTCGTCAATTTGATTGTGGTTTGATACATAATAATTACGAGTAAGGATACAATTTGCATGAAACTAAAAGGTTAGGATATCTTTTGCAAAAATTGAAACGTTAAGATGTTTTTGCAAAAATCATGAAACGTTATGATATATTTGCCTATTAAGCCTTTTTTTTTATTTGGAAATATTACGTTCAATCACTCCCAAAATCACATCAAGCCAGCGTGAAAATGTTTGACTTTGAGATGTGTGCACACAATTCTCGATCCATAAGATACATGTGAATCTCGAGGTGTGCACGAACGGCTCTCAAGGCCGATGTGAATTTGACATCATTGAACTCACACCCTAAAGTCTCATCGGCCTTGGGGGCCATCCATGCATTCCTTGGGATACACATTTTGCTTGTATGCACTGACTTGTGCACACATCCGAAAGTCACACCCATTTTAACGGATGACCCGTACGCCATGTCAATCGGTGTGACATTGGGTGTGATTTTTGGGGGTGTCATAGCATTTCTCCATTGTTCTTCCTGTGATTCAAGATATTCGGTTTATGTATAGGAAGATGTTACAATGACACCCCGAAGTCACACCCTGGAAACATGGCGTGTGGGATTCCCGTGAAAATGGATGTATGGAAATAATTTTTGGTGCATAACACGTAAAGTGTGTATCTCGAGGCACACACTGTCAACAGCTCCCAAAAATGTAGGCCCGCACGCCACGTCAAGGGGTGTGACTTTGGGATGTCATTGTAGCATTTTCTGTATTCTTCAAAGAAAGACTAACAAATTACTTTATAATAGAGAGTTGATGTATCATATAATTTATGAAGAAAATAAGTTGAAACTGAATACATTGGAGCTCACTACTTCATATTTTTAGATTTTTAAAGCCTTTTCAAATGTCAAGAAAATATTATAAAAAATATATATTATCGCGTGTACTCAATTAGGCTATGCTTAAATAATTTGTAGTTATGCCAACCAACTCAAATATAAAGACTTCTTCTTCTTAAGAAAAAAGAAAAGGATTTAAATACCTCATAATATCTTAGATAATGACTTACCATATATTAATTAAATATAAACCACATCCAATATTTTGTTTTTGCTGTTTTTTTTTTCTACGAAAAAGGTTGTATAATATTTCATTTAATTCTGAGATCATTTTGTACAACTATAGCTACCTTATCAGGAAGTTAACTCCAAATATACGAGAAAGCCGCACCATTACATGAGCAGCTCGCTTGCTGATGAACTCCAAATCCAAAAAAATTATAATAATTAAAAAAACCAAAATTTCGTAATGGAAGAAAATCTAAGACTCACGACTAGGGAAGATAAGTTATTAAATAAAAATGCAAATTCATGGGGACTAACACTCCAAAGATGGGGGCAATTAATTACCCCACAATCAACAAAAAAAATCCAATATCTATAATTCTAAAAGAATGAAAAAAGGAGACTCACCAAAACTCGAGCCACCGTGGTGAGATAAGCTTCTTTGGACGTTATCAGGAAGTTAACTCCAAATATACGAGAAAGCCGCACCATTACATGAGCAGCTCGCTTGCTGATGAACTCCAAATCCAAAAAAATTATAATAATTAAAAAAACCAAAATTTCGTAATGGAAGAAAATCTAAGACTCACGACTAGGGAAGATAAGTTATTAAATAAAAATGCAAATTCATGGGGACTAACACTCCAAAGATGGGGGCAATTAATTACCCCACAATCAACAAAAAAAAATCCAATATCTATAATTCTAAAAGAATGAAAAAAAGAGACTCACCAAAACTCGAGCCACCGTGGTGAGATAAGCTTCTTTGGACGTTTCTAACCACATCCAACATTGAAAACTCATATGGTGATTAATTAAAGCCTAAACAATCCAATGTTGTTACAATCGAATATAAGTGCTTGTTGTAACATGAAAATAAATATCAATGCAAGTACTTAAATAAATTAAGCATTAAGTAAATCAAACCACTGCACAAAGAAGCTTGTTCATGTAGTTCGGTCCATGACCTACATTTGCGGGGCCACGCGCAGGCGTAAAATCCACAGAGTAAAGAACAACGGATACATGACTTTTCACGTGACTCCCTCACTAAGCTCATCCTAGCTTTCCTTTACTCCTCCCATGAACTCTACACAAGTCTCCCAATACTTGCACAATGAGGCTCCCCCTCACTGGAATACTCAAGTCCCCTTGGTATTTACAACTCAAAAATAAGAAGTGAACAAGATGTTCACAATACAAAGTTGACGAGGTACATATTATATCGACTTTGAACTATTAATAGACAAATACCAGTTCACAATCTTAACCATAACAACTAAAATATGTGACGCGCGCCGAACGTGTTAATAAAATACATTGCCTAAACAAACTATTATGTAGATAGTGGCAAATGGTCAATCCCACAGAAATTGGTAACTTTCTAAGGTTCTAAAAGAAAGGGGAGTGGGGGTCTGAGAGCGAATGTTGAGAGAACTTAATGGAATTGGAAATACTTTGTAAAGAAATCAATCAAAAAGAGTAACCTAAACCCTCGGTATCACAAACTTCCTCAATTGACATAATCAACCTTATGGTCATCGATCTATATAAAGCATGCAATTCAAAGGTATTTTAGAATAGCTATAGACTCGGTAAGGTACGCGGGTCATCGCACTTCCAAATCTCGGTAATCAAGGTATGACAATGACTACTTCTCTAGCCAAACGTATAACCCTATACTCAAGCGAATTGAGTTTAACATGATGACCGCAATGAGTTTTGTGAAGGCACTACACCTAAACAATCGGATCATTAGTGCGTTCGATTTAGCCTAGATCCCTAAGGTATTTGACTCGTCCCAGAATGGGCGAATCAATTAGTATGGTCAATTGCCACTTGTGTGGATTTATTGCATAAAGACGGATCCGTACGACTCACTAGCAATATAATCAAGGTTTAAATCTAAGTTTAACCCTAATTAATCAATCAACACCAAAGAGAATAAAATACCAATTAAGAGCAATTAAATTAAATTGAATTGGATCTCACATAGGTTTGACACTAAAAGAGTTGTTTGATCCACCTCCGGCTTAAATCGATGAGACTAGCCGGGGACATGTTGATGGAAAACCTCAAATTTTTGATGTTCTTTCGTAAGTAAAGGTTTGGAACAATGATCTCCCAAGTTTCTATTTATATAAAACCTAATAAATCTATTCCAAAACGAAGTTCCACTAAATTCGGACTAAAAAGTGGGTTTTGCGGATAACAGGTCATGAACGACGAGGCCAACGGGTGGGATTGCACAGTTGAATCCGGGGTGAAAAACTACGCAAGGTAGAGTATTTATATGCAGTGTGTTCAGTTATCCTCAGATCTGTCTCGAGACACGCATTGCATATATGATGAAGAAATGGGCAGTAGACAAGTGACGTAAGAAGTGACAATTTGAGGCACACAGTCTCCACAGCCACTCGATCACGCCTTAAAACATGCACAATAGATCAGCTGAGAAGAAAAGAAACGGTTTCGGCCCTGCTTTGGGATATGTAGCAACACTGTCTCCCAGAATTTCGGTCTCTCCAACAAGTCTTCTCTCGAACCAGGAACCGTTGGACGTGCCTCGGGATACGCATGCGGGCATCTCCCAGATTGACGCACGAGCATTCCCGAGTCTCCTCACCCACCAGCAGCAGCTACGTGGCGGTCTCTCACGCGTTCTTCACGTTTTCACCAGTTCTCTCCTCCAGTGGGAGCCCACCATGTTGCCACAGCAGCAATGCTCATCCAATTGAAGTGTGACACGTGTCCGAAAGCCTTAATCAAATGCACATCAGCTACAAGATCTGCCTTAGTGCACGTGTCATTAATGATACCACAAAAATCACATTCTCCTCCATAGACCAATTTTAGTAATTTTATATAACTAGTACATATGGTTCGATTGGAGAACTCTCTTCTATTCTATTTTTCTCCCTTTCGAAATCTATTTTTTATTTTTTTGTTTTCAGACATGGCCTAGGCAAGACTACGAGGGAGGTTCGACTATTTGTATCTATGGATTTGTAAGATCTATTTATTTTAATTTCATTACTTTTATTTGATGTTTTATTTCCTTTGTTATTGATTGAATAATTAGGGTTAAATTTAGATTTAAATCCTAGTTCTTTTGTCAGTGAGTCGCAAGCATCCGTCCTTATGCAATAAGACCACACTGGTGTCAATTGACCCTACCAATTGATTCGCCTCTTTTGGGACCGATTAAATACCTTAAAAATCTAAGCTAAATCAGACACACTAATGATCCGGTTGCCTAGGTGTAATGCCTTCACAAAACCCATTGCGGTTATCGTGTTAAACCCAATGCACTTGAGTCTAGGGTTATACATTTGGCTAGGGAAGTAGTCATTGTCGTACCTTGGCTATCGAGATTAGGAAGTGCGAGGAACCGCGTACGTGACCGGGTCTATAGCTACACTTGGATACTTTTGATTTGCATACTTTACCTAGATTGATGACCAAATCGAATCTTTTATCGAACCGAACTTGTATGTCTTGATCTAAGTATTTTTCATTAATTGATTTTCAAAAAATTTCAATCGCTTTATTTATTTTATTGCTATTTAGATTAGTTAATTTGCTCACTCTCTCAAAACCCCTATTTTTCTCTTTTTGTAGAACATTAAAAAGAATACCAATCTCTGTGGGATCGACCCTTTACCACTACCTACAAAATAATTGGTTTAGGAATTATATTTTATTGACGCGTTCTGCGCGCGTCAAAAGTGTATTAAGTCTTAATGAAATGAGAAAGAGAAGCATGAATGGAAAAGAAATGGAAGAAAAGAGAAATGAGAGAATAAGGGATATAAAACACCACCATTACTATCCGTCAACCACATATAACGACATATAATTTAAAAATTTGAACAATCTCACAAGTGGTCTTTTTCAAAAACATCCATCTAACTCAATTAACAAATCCTAAAGTACCCTCAAACTTATTCCGAACCTTGTCCTCAAGGTTGAAAACAAGTCAAGGAATCCGCGCAACAAAAAGAGAGCAGAGTGGTGAAAAAGAATATGGATAAATAGATAGGAAGATGATACAAACTCATGCAATTGTGTGTGTTTTTTTAATAAATAACATAAGAAAAGTCTCCAAAAACTAGTGAATGAAAAAAATCTCTCATGTCTAGGTGACCAAGGAAACAAAAAAAATATTCATTACAAGAGAAAGAACTAGTAAGCAGGTTAACTTAAATGATTCCCACCAAATCTTGCTAGCCCGAAGTCGTTCAACTAAGGGTGAAATCAATAAGATGGAGGAATGAAGTATATGTTTTTGGGTCTACTTAATGACCCGCCTCTAACGTGGCAACTTAAGTTGGATTATGTCCCAACCTAGTCTCAAAACACCTTAAACTCTACTAATATGTTAACTCCATAAAAATGCTCAAATTATTACAAATAAAATGTAATCTAAAGCCAAACCTAGCAAAACTTAGGTGGTGCTTTAGTGCTCATCAAACATTCATAGCACCTGCAAAAATCTAAGAAACCAAGTTGGGATTTTATTGAACATAAAATTTAAAACTAATCTAAAATCGAAATAAATGCAAGAAGTAAAAAAATAAATAAATAAAGTTGGACTGCTTCCCAACAAACGCCTTTCTTTTAAGTCTTTGGCTACACTTGACGTGATTTATTACGTGATGCCCTATCCTTTCGAGATATCAATGACAAATGGTGCATCTATAGCTTTGGGAAATAAAACATGCATGCCTTCATTCAGACTTGGGAGCTCATTCGGGACCTCTAACACAAAAGTTCTGTCGCATCATGATTATCCAACACAAAGGTGTTGACAGTGTAGAAAATCCGCGAATGCTCCTTTACTTCCACCACCCCTTGTAAGATTCAACAAATTTGCATGGGAGGGTGGGTGGTTTCACCAACACCAGATGTTGGTCTTCCTTGCTCTATTTTCTCGGCTCCTCCGATCTTTCTGAAGCAACTTCAATTCTCATCTCATTTTCCTCCTCTTCATCTTGTGCAATGGTAATGTCTAGCTCAGTTTGAAAGACTTCACATTCGTCCGTTGTTTTGCTCCAATAATTCTCAACCTTTGTAACCTCATTCACCTCAACATTTTTTAATGTAACAACACTCACATTCTCCTCTGGATAAAAAATTGGTTGTGTACTACACAACTCTTTCTCGTCAATCAAATTCTCAAGCGTAGTATTCATTTGACTAAATTGAGTTTCCAAATTTTACAACCTTGGATTCACATGCTGAAGTTGTCGAAACTCTTCATGTAAGCATTATTGATTTGTCATTACTTGTTTCATCATATCTTGTAAGGAGGTGCTTTGTTGAAATTGTTGATTTTTTCATGACATTGTCGATCAACTTGTTGAAAAGGTAGTTCCTGTTTGAATATCAAGTCATTCATCATGTCTCGTATATACCTCTCTTCATGAAACAGTTGATTAACTCGTTGAAAAGGTAATTCTTGGCTGAAGATCAAGTCATTCATCATGTCTTGTATAAACCTCTCTTTATGTTGAGGAATCTGTGGACTTGGTATGAGCTCAAAGAAGTCGGGTTATGGCGATGCATAGCTAGAATAGTGATGTTTCTCATACTTTGGATAGTAAGGACAAACATACGTGGAATGAGAATAATCCTCACAAATTTCACAAACGTCGACCTGTTGCATAAAAGAATGCTTAATAGAAAATTGATGTCCGTTATATGACATACCCACCCCATTCACATTGTGATAGTATGAGTCTTCGAATTGACCATAGTTGTGGGAGTAGGAGGCCATTGCGGAGTTATCTGGATACATGTTATGAACAAGGGACTAGATAGACAAAACAAATAAATAAATAAAAGAAAACTAAAGAAAGAAAAAAAACCAATCCCTGACAACGACGCCAAAAATAAATTGATGCGCGCCGAACGCGTCAATAAAATATATTACCTAAACCAACTATTTTGTAGATAGTGGCAAATGGTCGATCCTACGGAGATTAATAATCTTTCTAAAGTTTTAAAAGAAAGGGAAACGGGGGTTTGAGAGCGAACGTTGAGAGAATTTAAAAAGACATGGAATTGGAAATACTTTGTAAAGAAATCAATCAAGAAGAGTAACCTAAACCCTTAGTATCACTAACTTCCTCAATTGGCATAATCAACACTATGGTCATTGATCTATATAAAACATGCAATTCAAAGGTATTCTAGAATAGCTATAGACCCGATAACATACGCGAGTCCTCGCACTTCCTAATCTCGATAGTCAAGGTACGACAATGACTACTTTTTTAGCCAAACATATAACCCTATACTTAAGCTCATTGAGTTTAACATGATGTCCGAAATGAGTTTTGTGAAGGCACTACACCTAGACAACTAGATCACTAGTACGTCCGCTTTAGCCTAGATCACTAAGGTATTTGACTGGTCCCAAAAGGAGGCGAATCAATCGGTATGGTCAATTACCACTTGTGTGGCCTTATTGCATAAGGACATATGCGTACGACTCACTATCAATATAATCAAGGTTTAAATCTAAGTTTAAGTCTAATAAATCAATCAATACCAAAGAGAATAAAATACCAATGAAGAGCAATTAAATTAAATTGAATTTGATCTCACATAAGTTTGATGCCAAAAGAGTTGTTTAATCCACCTCCGATTTAGATTGATGAGATTAGCCGGACATGTTGATGGAAAACCTTAAATTTTTTATGTTCTTTCTTAAACAAAGGTTAGCAACAATGATCTCCCGAGTTTCTATTTATATAAAACCTATTAAATATATTCCAAAACGAAGTTCCTCAAAATTCAGACTAAAAAGTAGGTCTTCAGAATGGGGCTGCGGACGGGGCCGTGGGTGAGGCCACGACTTGAAAAATGCAAAATAGAGGCCACAACGCCATTATACTGCGCGAGCCACGTCGCTAGTTAAAGTTTTTTTGTAACAAACACGAAAATGTGGTCGTGAAGCTTGGATCCCATGCCACGGCCTAAAAATACGACTTGCGCCACGACCTAGAATTTAACTTCTTTTTTCCCTTGATCACCATGACCGATTCTTCTAATATTCGCACTAATTCTTAATTTTGAGTCCTAACACCTGTAAATCACACAAATGAGAGATTGTTACCTCTAAATAGAGATTTATGGTTCAAAATCACACTAAACACTATATATTATGATGTCTAATTAGACACTTATCAATATGATGCGTCTTTATCTTCAAAAAAAAAAAAAATCCACGGCTCAGCACATTGATTACGTGGTAATGATATCTCAGAACTTCTGCTCCACTTAACCGCATATCTTCTGTTGGAGTGGATGAGATCAAATCCGTAACAAATCGATTCTGAGCTCCTATTGCAACTGTGTATCGAATCTTTGTTGCAAATGCATATCTTTATCCATAACAAACTGATTCAGAGATCAGTAACGAACTGATTCACAGTTTGGTTTTATGAACACATGAAATACAACTTTGTTGAGTCATATAAGATATGATGCGTCTCTTAAGTTTTTTTTTTTGTTTGATGGCAAGTCTTTGAATGGGAGAAAAAGAAGCTTGAAATAACATAACATTCATTGATAAGTACTAAAGTGGCAGTTGAGTACTGTATGTATTTGCTCTTCTTAATTAATGTCTTGGACTTTTTTTTTGTCAAAATGTCTTGGACTTTGTAACATCATAACATGGACCCAGTTATTATTGAAAAACATGGACCCAGTCATCGAATTTAATAGAGTTGGTAACAGTTGGGAAATGAGACGATAGATTGTGTGGACCTCTATCATCATCTAATCGATCGGATTGAGAAATTAAGGTTGGTTTTCGTGAATATTTGTTCACAGGCCACCACACAGTTGTGAGGTATGTGTGCAACATGTTGGTAGTAGGTTTGGTACGTGTGACAAGTTTGAGCGTTTGAGGTGTTTTTCGGCTTTGTTAATTTTGTCTATTTAGGCTTGTGTAGATGTTGGGCGGTAAAGCAACAACAATTAGGCCAATATGCTCTATGGAAGTGAATGTTGGGCGGTAAAGCAACAACAATTACATAAAATGAACGTAGCGAGAAATGAGGATGCTTAGGTGGATGTGTGGTAAAACTCGTAAAGATAGAATAAGAAATATAGAAATTCAAAAACAAGTAGGAGTAGCACCAATTGATACAAAGATTTGGGAAGGGCGGTTGCGGTGATTTGGTCACCCAAAGACGACCTACAAATGCCCCAACTAGAAAACTTGACTCAATAGAAACTGTAGAAATTCGACGAGGTAGGGGCGGACCAAAGTTAACATGGGATGCATTAATTAGGAGGGATTTGAATGGTTTGGAAAGCTCACCATCGTGCACTTAATCGAGCACAATGGAAAAGTTTGATCCATGTAGCCGACCCCGATTAATTTGGGACCGAGGCTATGTTGTTGTTGTTGTTGTAGGCTTGTGTAGATGTCGCCCCATCAGGATGTTGCATGCTTCGCGATATGAAATTAAGTTGCCAGCGCTAAGTGATTTATAATACCTAGAAATGTAATAGCTAGATTCATGAATTAACATTTTATTTAGACTTAATTAATTAAAATATCCTTAACTTTTTATAACTTTTGCTATTATATCATAACATTTTTTAAATTGTTATTATATTTTAACTTTTTAAATTGTTAAATTTATATCGTAAGTCACTTTTTAACTACATATTTAATAAGGTGACACATAAACAATGACTTTAAAAGCCACTTCATCACTTATAATTACTAAAACATTTATTAAAATTACTATTTAAAATTACTGTTTATGTCACCTCACCATATTTGAAGTTAAAAAGTGACCTAAAATACAAATCTAACAATCTAGAAAGGTTATAATATAATAACAAATTCGAAAAGGTAAGGATATATTAATAAAAGTTGTAAAAAGTTAAGATATTTTAACCAATTCGACCTTTTTATTTAAGACAATTGGGGCTAATTATGATCTCGGGGGACCCGAGTTTCCAAAATGCCCATGAATAGATTTAGGGTACTGTTAGAGCAAACGCGACAAACAAACAACACACGCTTACAATCGATACAAAGAATTACGTGGTTCGGCAATATGCCTACATCCACGCCAGAGAACACAAAGATTTTATTATTTCAGAAGATTATATCTATGCCACACCTCTCTCTCTCTCTCTCTCTCTCTCTCTCTCTCTCAACAAGATATTATTCCAGACATTTACTGATTTAATGGTCTACCTTACATGTATAGTCTAGGGTAGGGGTGGCGACACCCCCCTTAATAACGACTAAAAATAGTGTCCTGACTCGTACACGTTTTTGAAACGGAGACTTTTTTCGTCCGGATCCGTATGTCTTTAAAACATACAAGACCTATTTTTTGTCTGGACCTATGTTTAAATATAATAAAAAATAATTTTCTCACTTAATTATTAACAAAAATGCATGATTTTTATGTCGCCATGCATTCCATCACTACAAAAAAGACATGTTATATATTCAAAATTTAAGTCTTACAAGTTTCCATATAAAAAT
The DNA here is from genome assembly GCA_039657325.1 of Stephania cephalantha. Lineage (NCBI taxonomy): Eukaryota > Viridiplantae > Streptophyta > Magnoliopsida > Ranunculales > Menispermaceae > Stephania > Stephania cephalantha. The sequence goes on along the minus strand of CM077569.1, from coordinate 46,156,071 downwards.
AGCATCATCATTAGTGAAATTACAATGCAAACATCATAAAAGTTTCAAAATACTCCTATAAATAAATAAATATTATTTAAATTAATCGTTATATGGGTACCTGTCTTTTAAGAAACCTTATCTAGACCCGAACCCGTTTTTTAAAATGAACAAAAAACATGTCTACACCTGTATTTATTTTGAAAAATATAAGTCCCGACTCGTTTAAAGCGGGTCCGAACAAATGTGGACAAACGAGTCCAGACACTTTTTACCACCCATAGTCTACGGTATCAAAGTTGTTCTAGGAGACAAAATCATGTTGTATTAGGAGTCTAGTTAACTTAATAACTGTATTTTACTAACCGGGTTAAACTAACCCAAAACTTGTTTAGGTTAAGACCCGACCCATATTCAAGTCAATATCAACAAATCTCCACCTCGGCTTGAATTCTCTAACCTTCATCAAAACCTCACTCTACAAATGCCCCTTCGAGGGCCTTCAGTGTATTCGAACTCTACCCAAGTCCAAGCGATCCTTGAACTTGCTCACTGGAACTTCACACTGAACCTTATTTATCACAGTGAGTGTTAATGCAATAAGATCTGCATGACTATATCTATCCGAAGGCTTTATCTCCCTTCTCGGTTGATATTAGACAATTTTATGCATCTACTTAACATGTGTCACCGGTATATGATTGGTGTCTTGTGTTCCATCATCATTCAACTGCTTAGAAACATTTTTTTATGATCTCCTATCATCATCTTCAAACTCCAGTCGTTCCTCGACTCTCTGACCTTTCTCTGAAGCACACTACACACCTTTATGGTCCGTTCGCTTTGGAGATAAAATAGGAATCACACCAGCGCATTAAGTCAAATGGGATTGGGAGTCCCGTCATTAACTTTTATCCCATTTCGCCATTTTGTTCGTATGGGGTGCTAAGTGGAGGGATTAGGTAAGAGAAAAAACGCTAAGTTACAACTTTACCCCTGTTGGAACAAAACGTCTACCACAACCCAAAATGTCAAGCACGACCATTTTTTGCTAATTTCACACGAAAAGCAGGAATAGGGAGCTCTTTTAGTCTGGTTTGATCGATTGTGCCTTCAAGAGTAAGCCTTCATCTCAACACTTCACATCAAGGTTGGATCGATTTCTTAAATCTCTTTTCTTTCATGATTCCTTGATTCAACGAGTGATTTATGGTTTAGAGTTCTAGATGATTCGATTTGGTTTAGGGCTTTCATCTGTCGAGCTTTATCAAGGCCTTGTTCTGCCTTTTGCAATCTCATTCCATCTAGATGATGCGATTTGGATTAGGGTTTCTTCAATGCATCTCCATTTGGATCATCCACACAACAAACAAGCCTATTCAATTGCTATATGATATATAAACAAAACACGATTAGAAGGTCAAAGATTTGATTTATATGCTTATAATTAATTCTTATCACCGAATAGTGATCCGCGAATGTTTATAAGGACTCAATGACTTATATGCACTGCCTCAACTTGACACCCCAAGCCAGACATCCTTGCTTGTATTTCACAAGTTGGAGTGGTAAGCGAACGGACCATAAGAACTGTAGGCATGTGTTCATCACTTCTACAAATTGGGCTTATAGTAAAGGTTCAAGATGTTGTAGGAGTTCATTCACGAGAGTTCACCTCCCATTTTTTATTCTTTTTTATGATGCAGGTCTTTTACATGAGAGCATTTATGTCAATGTGTGATGAAAGCACTTCAATCACTAGTTGATATTATCAATCAATGTTCTGTATTTTTCTTAGTACATACAACAGACGTTTATGTAATTCAAAATGGGACTATAGTGGCCAATGTCTAGCTATTTAAAATGGAAAACATGAGAATAACTAACTAGACTCATCCCTAATATTTAGTTGAAGTTCACTTTAGATTTCAATAAAATTATTTTAGTGCACTATTGGTCTTTCACGGCTCACTTCGCCTCAACTTAACACAACTGATCTTATATTACTATTCAAGCCGTAAGCTCTAACTACGATGTATTTTACCTTTACCACTATTCCGCCAGTAATGTACCTAATGGCTTCATTTTCGTAGTGATTGAGTTCTAATATCACTTTTTAAAGCTCTCTCTGTACTTTGAAAAGGGCCAACATTTTAAGAGGGGCTCAGTTAAAAAGTACATAGAGTCCCAAATCAAGTCCTGAATGAGTGGATGGGAATAGTAGAGATCCTCCTGCAACATTTACAATTTATTTTTTAGAAATGTAGAAATTACAACACCCACTAGAAAAATACTAGCTCTATTTTTAAATTTCACTGGAAATCACAACATTTACAATTTATTTGCCATAATCTGCGGTTATGGCTCTATTTATTGTTGTCATTCTAGACATTTATGCATATTAGATTCTCGATAGTGTTGCTTTTCTTTTTTGCGTCAAGATTGTAGCAAGTAGCAACCGTGGTAACTCACAATTCTTATATGATCTATGGTTCTATAGCTAGCTAGGGGCAATTCACTCAAATAGAGGTTATAAAGGCATTGTGATAGAATGACATTATATTCTAAAATGGCTTCATTGATCTCTTTCATGCAATAATTCTCTCCAGCAGATATCTTTGTAATAGAATCATATGCTTCCCATAGGCTGTGAGGTGCACATCACAGATGATCTTGCTTGCATTGGCAATGTAAATTTTCTTTATTTTTTATAATTTCATTTTTTGAGGTGTTGTGTATTTCAGTTGATTTTAACCAGAAAAGGACTTTATTTGAATATCGATTATTGTTTAGGTTGATATTTTTTAGTGATCGATCTATGATTATATTTGATGTGAGCTTTTTTTTTTTTGGTTTTGTTGAATTTGAAAGTTATTTTGCTGCTTCCATGGGTAAGCTGGTTTCCTTTGTAAATGATTATGTTGTTTCTTATTACATTAAGAGATTGTAATATTTTTTATCAATTATACTTGCCTTTTGTAGATGACTTCACAACGATGTGGTTCCCAATATGTATCAAACAATTTACCTCAACAAGGTGTCTGAACTTCTCAACTCTTAGGTCAACAATCGGCTCGTCCTACTTCTCAGCAAGGTGTCCGACCTTCACAGCAGGGACCACAACAAGAGTCCCAACCAACAAAAGCTACAAGACGTAAGTGGTCACATATATAGGACCTTGCACTACTGAATGCGATGGCTGAGATGGTGAACACTGGGGTCTACAGAGGAGACAATGGGTTTAAGCCAGGGTACCTTACCCATCTTGAAAAGGCTTTGAAAATCTCTTGCCCAGCATCGAGGATCAAAGCAAGACCACACATAGAGTCTCGTATCAAGACTTTGAAAAGGGATTGGCTCATTTTGAATGACATGATTCATGGGGTTAAGCATAGTTCTAGTGGTTTCAGTTTTAACAACATTTCCAACATGGTTGTGGCGAAAGAGATGTTTGGGATGAATACATTGCTGTATACCCTATTCCTTGCAAGATATATGTTTTTGATTTTAGTGATATTTGCCTTTAATAATGTGCATTTTTACTGGTTGTGTTGCAGAAATATCCAGATGCCAAGCAATGACGCTCTAAGTCATTCATCCACTATGAGAAATGTTGCATAATATTTGGAAATGATCGCGCAATCAGAGAAGATGCATTTGGCGTTGTAGACGCCGTGGAAGAGCTTTGTGGCGATAATGAGTCTAATAGTGAGAATGGAAGTGATATAATTGCCTCGGAAGATGTTGAAGTCACTCAAATGACTTCTCGATCGCATTCTGTTACGTTGGAGGTTACTAGCAATCCGAATAAGAGGAAGAAACGTACATTTGATGGAGGTCTTGCCGAGTATATGATATCGGCTACATAAATCTTTGGGTCTGAACTCTCGAAGGCTAGTAATGACATTAGTGCTGCCATTAATGCAGACAGAGACATGCGTCATTTGATCGTGGCAGCTATGGAGGAAGTTCTCGAGATATCATAGGCGGACATGACTATGTACAATGCCAAGATCAAGGGGCATCCTGAGCTCATGCATGCACTTTTATCATGCAAGGATCCGTTTTGTCTTGCCTGGTTCCAGAGAATGTTCCTGGAGATATGAAAGTTTTGTTGTCACGTAGATATGTCTGCAACTGCAAGTCCTTCTTGATTGACGGACTTTAATTTTTCACTATTTATGCTATGTTATGTTAAAATTTTGGGTGGGTAAGATGAGTGAGGTAATTGTTTTTTAGAATCTAGTAGAACCAATCAAACTTCTCATCAGACTGGTTAAAATGGGATTTGTAAATTATTAGAACAAACCACATGCCCTCCATTCTTTACCCTTTTTTGGTGTTGGTTTTATCTCTATGTCTATGCTTACATTCTCTCCTGATCTTTAGACATTGAGCTCATGTTGTAGCTCTGTAATTATGTGATTGTAAGTGAGGCCTTTGTTAAATAGAGCTATTGTTGTAGCTCTGTGAGTATGTAACTGTGAGTGAGGCATTTGTTAAATAGAACTATTGTCTTTACGGGTGTAGTTTATTATTTATTGAGCATTTAGTTAAGGAAAATCATAATGTAATAACTAAACTGAAAAGAGTTCACTCAATGTAATCAGACTTTGAAAAGTGGAATCTCATCATTAATACAACTATATAACAATGAGATTCATATAAAATTGAGATTTGTTCTACTCAAACAAAAATATAAACTTCATATTTTAATCAGTTTGGGCAAAGTGATTTTCCTAATCATCAATTAGGTTAATAAATTGAACCTCCCCAACCTACATTATATAACATCAATCGTCAAATCTTTCTCATTTGAAGCACTATCAAAGCTTCAAAATTTGCGAAACCCGCAAAACACCAAAGGTCTGAAGAAGAAAAAAAAAGAAGCAAAAAACTAGATTTCGGTCTATTGAATGAAATTGAGACTAAAACACAATATGAATGAACTTCAATAGTTAAGCAAAAAGATCATCTTTTGATAAAAAAAATGTAGAACATAAAATACTAAAAAACATACAACAATAATACTAGTACATAATAACACAACACACTATAAAAAACATACAATAATACTAGTACATAAGAAAACACACAAAATGACAACAAATTTCAAACACAATGACGTTTCATTGCAGGCATGTGAACATTTCTAATGGTGAGGATTTCTATAGTCATTCCACAACGACATTGCTAGTTCATCTCAAAATGTGGTCCAGGCATTCGTTGATCCAACGGTGGAAATTGTTTCGGCCTGCTCATTACCAGCATCGTCATCAGCTCCTAATTCTTGACCTTCTAGAATTATAGTGTCCAACAAGTCATTTGTCACCTCCTTAGTAAGGAAATTGTGAAGAATCGCACATGCGTGGATGATGAATGTCGTCATTTTCACATTGTAGTAACATGGACTTCACAGGACAACCTATCATTGTTTCAACGCACCAAAACATGTCTCAATAATATTCCACACTTTCGCATGTCGCATGTTAAATACTTCTTCAAGTGTTTGGACTGGTCGTCGCCCGGTGCTCCATTATGATAGATGATAGCGCTAGCCGCGGTAAGGTGCAAGGAAACCTTTGCTATTCGCGTACCCTGCATCAACCAAGTAATAGTTCCCTGGCTGAACCTTTAAACTATTGGGACGAGAGATGACATCTTTCAATACTCTTCCATCACCTGCCGATCCTTCTCAGCCAGGAAAGATGTACGTAATTAACTTTTCTGGCGTACAAGCAGTCAAAACATTCAACGTTATGTGGCTTTTTCGATTTCTAAATCTTGGCTTTTGGAAGTTAATCATGATTATTGGTATAAATGTCCCGTCAATAGCACTAAGACAACCCTGCAAAAAGTAGTACATAGTTAAAAACAAAAAATATATAACAAAAATAATTGTCAAATAAAGTAGTCGTACTCCAATCACCAGAAAATATCTCCATCTAATATATGTGGACTTTAGGCCAATTGGTTCTGGGTGCTTGAGTAAGATTAGATGCAACCGAATAATGGCTCAAATAGTTCTCTTAAACACCTTACTAACAATATTGCCTGGCTTTGAAACCATATGCTTATAAAGCGATTGCGTACGTTGTGCCCAAATATGTGAAGAGTAATAGCCAAATGTTCATCTACTAGCAAGCATCGTTTGTCCCTCAAATTCCCATGTTCATATTACATATCACGTAACTTCATGAATCTCAGCCTATCCATTCGTAGCATCTTATAGAACTTATCTTCTGACTTGTAGACAAGATGTTCAACTACTCTACGCCTTTTCAAAATCTAATTCATAGCGATGCTCAATTCTTGCATTTGCTCGTGCACTCGCATTGAACATATACATCATAGCCACAAAAAGTTTCATAGAAATTAAAAAATATTAATAAGCAAGCGAATATTCCTCGTGTTTGGATCGAGTCGCAAGAAACTCATATCTATTTTTGTCACCCTGAATGAGACGTAGCCCAAAAGACATTGATACCAACATAGTGTTACTTATCTAACTATCTATATAAATGATGGAAGCATTTATTTAACCATGGAACCAAAGTTAAGGGATAATGAACAAAGTCAGGCAATCACAGTTGAAGCAGAAATTGTTATATATTTCATTATTGGAATCACAGTTTCATGGATGACTTCATCAAAGTCTACTATTTCATAGACAACTTCATCATCATTGAACAACATATTTTAGATCTAGTTCACAATAATTTTTATTAAGCCAAATTCTCTGAAAAGTTTTGAAAAAAAATTAGACTATCTGCCTAATTAGAGAGGTCAGACTGTTTAGGCCAGAAAGTTGATGAAGAGAAGGAAAAAAGACTGGAAAGATAACTTCATCATCATTGAACAACATATTTCAGTGACTACTTCATTGGTTTTTTTTTTCTTTCTAAACATTATATTATATTAGTATTTGTAGCAGTGCCACTAAAACAACTACCCTATCTAGAAGTGCAAAAGGTGTACTCCTACAAAAGGTACAAAACCACCTTCATTTCTTATCCCTTATAACTTTTTGTTGGTTTTGCAGCTTTTTGATGGAGAGAAGATGAACACCACCAATAACAACAACAACAACAACAACTCTCTTAATGGTGGTGGCTTTGAGAACTGGAACATCAACAACAATTCTTCAATGATGTCCTTTGCGGGGTTGCAAAGCAGCAATTACATACAGTACTTCAAAGAATGGGAGACCATTTCCCACACTTCATCACCACTAACAACCACAAACACCATAAATAACAACAATGACTTATTATTCATGAATCACCACCACCACCACCACCAAAACCCATCACCAAACATCTTTAATTTCACAATTATCTCAACATCTCTCTCATCCCCACAATTCGTCACATCAAACAACTTCACCCAACCCTCCCACTCTTAATTCCAAGACTACCCATCTCAAGATTTGTTGAAAAAAGAAGAATCCCATCATGATCATGAACAAGATCATCATAGTTTCATGACTACCCTTGAAGGCCTAATTAGCTCATTATCTTAATTAATTAATTAAAGAAAACATCATCGATAGATGAAGAAATCACCAGATCCAAGGCAAACTAATGAAGATAAAAACTACTCCATGAAACAAGCCACATGAATGTTAATTAGATTTAATCACAAATAATGGATATAATATAAGCTATGGATCCTTGGTCAAAGGAACTTGAGAAACCCATTCCACATATATTATTTAGACATTATTTTGATCATACTTAACTAATGGTCCAGATTCGATTTCACGTTTTGACCAAATTGCACACATCAGTGAGAGAGAGAACTTCATAGACAACTTCATCTAAGTCTACAATTTTTACACAACTTCATCACCATGTAATACTAACCTCAAGAAAACAAGAAACCAAAGAAATAATTGGGAGAAAGAAAGTATGAGATTCACGCCTTTGAAGAGGGAGATCGAAGTTGAGCGAGAAGTCGAGAGGGGTGAAGAGCGAGAGCGAAGTCGAGAGGAGTAGAGCGAGACCTAAATCGAGAGGAGTAGAGCGAGAGCAAAATTGATACGAGCAAGAGAGCAAGAGCGAAGTTGATACGAGCAAGAGAGAGAGAGAGAGAGAGAGAGCGAAGTTGATACGAGAGAGAGAAGAAACAAAAAGAGATTTAAGTTTTGTTCTGTTATAAATGCGAGGGCTATTCTGGTCATTTAGATAACTCACACCATTCGGATTAATAATGATATGGGAATTGGTGGGATAATTAAATTAGTGTAAGTACCAATTAATTAGTCCTTCATATTAATTTGTGTGCGACTCAAACAATGGCCTTAAGCTTAATCCCGGGAGTAATAGACTTAGTACAACAAAGCAAACGGACCATTATGACTTAATAATGCTGACTCATGAAAAATAACATCTATACTCAAAATCTTATTTGTGTTGGGACACCAAAATTTGTACGCTCTCACTCCATACTCGTAACCCATGAATATGCACCTCCTTGCACCTTCATTCACTTGAGCATTGATAAGTGATTAATCAGACTTATATATAGGGTTAGTTTAGATGTATAATTGGTATAACTATCATGGAATGAGCTCTAATTGATGACATTTATGTATTTTCGACTTACAAGGTATAAAAGAGACAAAGAAGTGATTTCATAATGAAATGAGGTGAAAGAGAACAAAAGTACACTTGACACCGTAGAGAGTACACTTGAGGCTATGAGAATTGAGTACAAGACACGGGCAAGGCCTGAAGAAGGCTTGAAAATTAGAAAAGTGAAGCACTACATTTGATGCAATGGCGAAGCTGTGGGTTTGCACACACTGCATCAGGCAGTTACACACACAGTGTCGGGACCGCTGAGAGGAGAAATATACATGAAAAGGTGACGCTATGGCGGCACCGTGACTTAACACACACGACGTGGATCACTTATAGATAATGTCGGGATATAAAAAATATAATGTCTAGAATTCTAGTTCATTTGTAATTGTTAATTAGAGTTTTTAATTATATTTTAATGTGTCTAAAGGGTATAAATAGGTATTAGAATGTGGTAAACTCACCAATTATCATATATTATAATAGATTACCACCAATTAACATAGTTTACATTGTTTTTGAGTATTAAGAAGAGTTTTAGAGGATAAGACATTAAAGACTCCATTTGTGGTTATTCGATATTATTTTCTTGATTTAATTGAAGTTATTTAATTCAATCTTTGATTGCAATGAATATCATGATGTGTATATTTATTTCAATAATGTGTGAGTAGTTCATTAATCTTGGGGATCAATGGATCCTATGGTATGAATGCTATGTTAAAGTAGTTATAAATGGATTATAAAGTTAAAAAGTGCAATGGTTAGAATTTGTATTGATTCTATACATAATGTTACGAACATCTTGATCATGTTTTTGTTAATTAGAGGTTTTAGAAATTATCATGGCCATTGGAGCCGTTAAGCTGGATATGGATGATACAACCGTAAAATATATAACATCGATAGATAGTTACTAATTAGGGAGACACGAATAGTAAATTTAATTGGTTATGAATATAAAGATTTGGAACTTTAGGCAATATGAAACTTACGTTATTCACACTGATAGGTGGAGTTCTAGTTTGCACATTAGAATTTTTTTCGTCACGAGAGTGGGTTGAAGTGGATTTGAAGGAAATCTGTCTATTCTAATTAAACATTGCATACACATAATGAAGATGAAAGAAGTAAGTTGAAAAACATAGGTATTCATTACCTAGGTGAAGTTGTGAATTAAGATTTTCTTAGTATAAGAATATAAGTATTTACATTGTTTCACTACAAGAATAATGAGGAATAACATCAAAAAATTGGGACAGACCGAATCTATTGCTAAACAACAACAAATCAACAACAGTTCTGCATCAGATAGACCGTTTGACTCGGTTGACCAAAAAGCAACAATTCAGTGATAGATTTGTGACAACAATTGTGACAAATTACATTTTGTCAGCGATCTGTCGATTTCTCTCGCCATTAATTTCCCGCCAATTCTCAGGACGACATCTGCGACAGACACTACTTTGTCGCTGATCTGTAGCTAAATCTGTGACAGATCTGCTACAGATCAGCGACATATCCATGTCTGTCGCTGATCAGCGACAGATCAACAATAGACTGTCAGCGACAGACAAGTCTATTGTTGATCTGTCTCTAAGCTCAAAATGGTTTTAACAACCAGCGGCTATCCTCCTCGACCCTGCAAACCCAAATTGAAAACCCTCGTCGCCGTCGAAGATCCCCGCCGCCGCACAAGCCTCGCCACCACCGTCGCCGTCGTCGTCCACTGCCATCGTCGACGTCGACCGCGACTCGCCGGCTCTGTCGTTCATCTGCAACCCCCGTCGACCGCGACTCGCCGCACGCGCCCGCTCGCCCGAGATCGTTGGCGGCCGCGCGCACTGCACTGCGCGCGTCTTCTCCTCCGGCGTTGCTGTTCGCCCCTCTTATCCGCAGCCGCTGCCCCCACATTTCGATCCGCCGCCGCTGGCCATCAACAGGGCTCCGCGGCCCCGTGATCCGCCCACTCATGCGCCCCAGTCTGCCGCGCGCTGCTGTCGCCTCCGTGATCGTCCGCCGCTTGCTCGGACCCCGCTCTCCTCTCGCGCCGCGCCTACTCGCCTCCGCGATCCTCCGCCGCCGCTTGCTTGGGCCTCGCTCCTCCGCCGCTTGCTCGCTGCCCGGCTCCCTCGCATGGCCATTGTCGCTCGCTCGGCTCTCTTTGATCGAGTTTCGGTCTCTCTGCGACTCATGGATTGCCTCTCGACTGTGCGTTAGGACCTTCGAATCATAGTCCTGGTTTGCATTTTCTTGAACTTCTATTTTGAAATTTTGGTTGAATTTTGTTTTCATGTGACAACTGAAATTAGGAAATCTATGTTTTCCCTTTTATATATCAACGAAATCTTATGCTTAGCCTTCGAAAATAGCGACAATAACGCGATCACTGTGTTGCTAAACAACAACAAATCAACAACTCAACCATCTGTTGCTAAACAACAACAAATCAACAACTCAATTATCTGTTGCTAAACAATAACAAATCAACGTCAGAATAATCTGTCGCTAAACAACAACAAATCAACTACTGAACAATCTGTTGCAAGACAACAACAAATCAACAAGTACAACGAATTGAATTTGCATTTACGTATTTTATATTGTCACCATGGATTTGTGATATGACAATCATCATTTACTATTGTAAACTGTAGTTCATATATAGTATGTTCATTGAATAATAATACAGTAAATTAGTAAATCTGTACATTGTATAAATTACTGCTTGGCAGTGCATGCATTTCTAGGAAAAAATGATATCTTATTGAGTTATAACTTATATATATTCTTATAATGTTTACTAATTGTGATTGTCAGTTAGTTGGTACGTATTTATATTTGGAATCTCAATGTAGTGTCTATATCTCATTGAATTGAAGAATAATTAGATTTATTTGTAAAATAAAGAAAAATATATTAATTTATATACTTCATTAGTAAGAATTGATAAGTAATGTCGAGAGTATATGGAGATTATGGAAAAATAACTTGGGCAAATCATGATGGTGAGGAATAAAATTTTATAATGTTTGTACATAGCATGTTTGTAGGGAAAACACAGTACCTGAATCGAAGAAAGTTAATCGTATTTCCCTTTAAGCTTTAATTTAAATTATATATTGTTTATTAATTGTGATGATTGTCATTTACTTGATACTTACTATAGGTACGTATCTATATTAGAAATCTCAAGATTATATATAATCCAATTTATGAATATTAATTTGGATTATTTTCTGAATATGTAGTTAATTTTTAGGATTTATATATATTATTATTTTTAAGAGTTGATAAGATTTTTCCAATTATCGGCTGAAAAAAACTTAGGATCGAGTTGTCTACAAATCGAGAATGGATGTATAGTCGTATTGAAAATGGCTTTACTCAACGAGAGTTCATAAACGGCGTGAACGAGTTCATCACATACGCGAAGACGCACTGCAGGACATTCACCACTGACGGAAAAACTCGGTGTCCATGCAACCATACGAAGTGTCGTAATCGTTCATAATATGATGTTGACACTGTAGAACTTCATATTCTTTGTCGGGGCTTTGTTCCGGGATATCAATGTTGGTCGGAACACGGGGAAGAAGATTATATGTACACTCAAAATGTGCCTGACGAACCTAGCAACACGATGAGAATTGATGACCACGAAGGGACACAAACGACCAATTATTGTATATCGTATCATGAGATGGTGCACGACTTGGCTGGTCCGAGTTTTAATTGGTGCCATGCGGAACAATGACCAACTCCTGGAGCGAAAAATTTGTATGATATGTTGGACGCAGCAAGTCAGCCGCTATGGCAGGGGTGCGAGAACATGACGAAATTGTCGGCAGTCGCGAGACTCCTAAAAATCAAAGCAGAACATCATATTTCTGAAAAGGCGTTCGATGAAATTCTTCAATTTTGTAAAGATGCATTGCCGAGTGACAATTGTTAAGTCGATAGCTTTTACGACACAAAACGACTAATGCAAGGGATGGAGCTACCAGTCCAGCAAATTGATTGTTGCAAGTCCATTTGCATGATTTACTGGGGCGATGATTCAGAGTTGACGATGTGTAAGTTTTGCGGTGAATCAGGGTATGAGCAAACTAGAAGTGAAGGATGGAGTGGCGTGCCGCGGGATCGGAAAAAAATGTATTACTTCCCCCTAGCACCTCGATTGCAGCGTTTATTCGCATCTGAAGCGACTGCGAGGCATATGCGTTGGCATGGGGAACATGTTTCAGATGACATCGTCATGCAACATTGTTCTGATTCTATTGCATGGAAACATTTCAATGATGTGAACATCGAATTCAAATAAAATTCGTAATGTTCGTTTAGGTTTATGTACGGATGGTTTCCAACCATTTGGCAAATCCGGAAAACAATACTCATCGTGGCCTGTAATTCTCACTCCTTACAACCTACCCCCCTCAATGTGCATGAAGAAGGAGTTCATGTTCTTAACGGTCATCGTACCGGGCTCGACTAATCCTTCAAATCAGATTGACGTCCTACAACCTTTGATAAAAGAGTTGCAAGATTTGTGGCATGATGGAATACTTACCTACGACATTTCCACCAAGACCAACTTTCAACTCCGAGCTGCACTAATGTGGACTATTAGCGACTACCCTGCTTATGGTATGATGTCTGGCTGGAGCACACATGGAAAGAGAGCTTGTCCTTATTGTATGGATGACACAGATGCATTCCAATTAAAACATGGTGGAAAAACTTCTTGGTTTGATTGTCATCGTCGGTTCCTACCGCGTGGGTCCACCTTAAGAAGTGATAAGAACGGATTCAGGCGCGATACAACTTGTCGAAAAGGACCACCGAAATTAAAATCGGTGGAACAAATTCTGGCTGAAATTGAAGCTTTGGGACTGATGAAAGTAACTGAAATCGAAGTCGTTCATGTGAACAAAGAGATTGCCAAGTATTGAGGGTGGAGGAAACGAAGCATATTTTGGGACTTACCATATTGGAAGACGAATCTCATTAGGCACAATTTGGATGTCATTCACATTGAAAAAAATGTTTTCGACAACATTTTTAATACAATTATGAGTGTGCCTGGGAAGAGTAAGGACAATGCCAAGTCGAGACTAGATGTAAAAGATATTTGCAACCGACCTTTCCTCGAATATGACCCTGCGTCCAATTCATATCCCAGAGCGTCTTATACACTCGATAAACGTAAGAAAGAAGTATTGTGTGATTGGGTACGACAGTTACGCTTCCCTGATGGGTATGCTTCAAATATTAGTCGATGTGTGGACTCCAACAAATTGATGATGTTTGGGCTGAAAAGTCATGACTGCCATGTGTTCATGCAGAGATTGATTCATATTGCCTTTCGTGAACTACTAGAGAATAAAGTGTGGATTGTAATTAGCGAGTTAAGTTTATTTTTTCGAGACTTGACTGCTAGGAACCTTAATATGGCGCAAATCGAGCTGTTGCACTCTAACATTCCCAAAATATTATGCAAGTTGGAGCAAATATTCCCACCGAGTTTTTTGACTAAATGGAGCATCTTCCCATACACTTGGCATACGAGGCCCATATCGCCGGACCAGTACAGTTCCGGTGGATGTATCCATTCGAACGGTAAATTTTTTATGCAATCTACATTTACTGAATGAAATAAGTAATATCTTAGGTTATATTGGTTATTGCTACCTAATTTGATGGACATAACGTCCCAATGTTTCCTCTCATCATATAGGTATCTCAAGCATTTGAAAAACAATGTTAGAAACAAGGCGAAAGTTGAAGGGTCGATATGTAATGCTTACTTAGTTGAGGAATCAACTTCTTTTTGTTCCTTCTACTTCGAGGATCATATCAGTACTGCGCACGAAAGAATCCAACGAAATGATGCTGGTGGAGTAGGTCCGAGTGTTGCTAACAATGGTGCATTCTCAATTTTCATTCATCCGGGGCGACCGTTGGGCAAAACAAGGAAACAATACCTCACGTCGAGAGAAGTATGTTGCACTCATCAATATGTGTTACTAAATTGTCCTAAGTAGTTCCGTTCATAAGGTTCATTTTTTTCTCGACATTTTTTTCTATGCAAAGTGTATAATCTCATATCATTTTTCGTAGCATTTTCAAGACAATCGTTCGTTTTCAAGAACCGAACATCACCGATCAAGCTATTGAGATCAAACTTGAGCAACAATTTGCGGCTGTTCTTGCAATATGTACGTAATAGTTTATATACGCATACATCTCATTACGTTTCTTAGTTGATTTTAATATCGTAATTTTACATCTATTAGGTGAACAAAACGATGTGCCGAGAGGCGATTCGTCAAATTTCTCAAGGACCAATGCGTTCATGTACGAGTTATCCTACCTCATTAATGGATATAAGTTTGACACACTTTCATACGGCACATTTAACAAAACAACCCAAAATAATGCATACCTCGTTAATGGATATAAGTTTGACACACTTTCATACGGTACGAACAAAACAACCCAAAACAAAGCATGGTGGTGTATGCGTCAAATGTGGGAACGATCTTGATTATTACGGTGTACTCCGAGACGTAATTCAAATTGATTACCATGATGGGTCGCTTCGAACAATGTTGTTTAAATGTGATTGGTTTGATCCGACCCAAAATGGTACACGACTTCTTCGTAAGCTGGGGTTGGTAGAAGTTCATAAAATCGCCGGTTCAATAGGTACGAGCCTTTCATTTTGGCAATGCAAGCACATCAAGTATATTACCCTTCTATCGGAAGAAGGGAACGAAGTGATTGGTTAGCTATATGCAAGCTTCAACCAAAGTTCATAAATGAAACCAATGTCATTAGTTCAGAAATGGCCATCTCGGACAATGCATTTCAAGCGGATCAAAATGAGAATATGGACATCGTGGAAGTAGATGTTGATCCGACAAGTGAAATTGTGTCTGACAACGATGAATTTGAGACAAATGCGGACGATGAAGAAGATGATGAGTTCACATCGTCATCAGACAGTGGTAACGAAGATGAGTTTGAGTGATTGGTGTGAGTTTTTAGTGCAATATATCTATCAACTTGCTTGAAATATGATGTTCACGTTATATAAAATATATCTCTATAAATGTTATTTGTATGAGTCAACTGAATTATTTGTTTATGCAATAGATATAGATACCATTATATATGGCGATACGTAGGGGGCGTGGTAATCCAGAGGATGAGGACGTGGAGGACATCAATAGACATCCAGAGGAGACTAGCACCACTGGATGAGGATCTTTGTCGCACCATGCTACACCTGCCCATCCGGATGGCCGTTACTCATTACATTATACCCACGGACGGTCACATGTGACTCGTCCATACCCGACTTATGCCTCCGGACCGTCGTCATCACATTATACCTCCTCATCGCCTCCCGGTCATCCATACCCATATCAGCATGGCACACCATCTCCTCCAGTTCATGCACTCCCAGCTCAGCATGGTTTCATTCCCTCCTCGTCACACCACTCCACACCATCACCTCCAGCAGATGTATACCCACATGACCATGGTATCAGGCCGTCTTCGTCACATCACGCCACACCATCACCTTCAGCTAATCCCGCTCATTCTCCTGGAGTCGGCGACGAGCACACTTCTACATCTCGTAGGCCCCCAAGCACCACATCGTCATTCATCCGCGAGGTAATCCAAGAATGTGTTGCTTGTCATCGATACCACATGCGATTGAGGAGATCCCTGACTTTTTCAGACCTCCGACAGCCCTGCGGAATGCGAAAACCCTCTTATTTATCTCATTGCTGAGCATGGCTTGTACGTTACTCTCCACAAAATATCTGCGTCCAATTTATAGAAATATTATTTTCCAAGACTAACTTAAATGACGAAATTGTAGGTTACACCCTTCTTCCGTGGCGGCAGGGAAGATGAGTTTAGTTTTTAAAAGCGGATATTTGAAAGAATGATGGAAATGAGAATATGTCCCACAATCCCAACGAGATATATATCGGCTGCGTTGGAAGGTCAGTAACTTCACATTAACAGGGTTAAATAGCGGTGAAACTAGTATATGATCATAGAAATGATGATGTTTTCATAATACTTGTTCATCTGTAGGTGTTCTTCACTTGGGACTTGCCAATGTCCTTTGCGATATATGATGCGTGGTGTCGGAAGGCAGCCATCCAATACACGGGCAATATATATCTCATCGCAAAGAAAAGAATATCACCTATTTACTTAACAGAAGAGGTGTTTGATCATTACAAGCGAATGCGAGCAAGAGATGAAACATTCAAGAAAAAGTCAGAGCAGATGAGCAACAATAGAAAGTTCGAGGTGGGAGGGCCGGGCACTGGTATTTCGCTGCATAGCGCTGGAAGTATATCCGCTAGACAGCATGGTGATACGTTGGTACGTATACATACAGAAATAATGTCTTTAGTAGATGAAACGAAATAAAAACTATTAATCCTGTAATAATGTTGTAGGAGAAGAAGCTTCAACGCCGTCCCACACGGAAGGAGATGTTTCGACACCTCCACACCCATGGCCATGACGAACAATCATTCGTAGATAAGAGATCCGCGAAGGTTGATGTAAGTAATATGAATTGCATATATATAACTAGTTCGAGACAACACATGTCGCCCATCAATTTAAAAGAAACCAGTAGAGTTAACTATAATTTCATACTATTTAATGCAGGCTGAACTCACTCGGAGATTGGAGGAGATGTCCACCCAGACCCCCGACACATCGATTGACGAGGATGTCGTTTATCTTGAGGTGGTGCCAGAGGTCAAGGGACGTGTATACGGATTAGGGTCACAAGGTTATCATCGCAGAGCAAGCTCATCTCGAGGACCAGCGTACGGACCTCATGAGTTGGAAGAGCTCCAGCGGGACCACCAAAGGTTGCAAGAAACATTGCTGAAGGAGCGAATGGAAAGACAAGAACAAATGCAGAGAGACAAGATGGAACGCCAGGAAGAAACTCGAGAGATGCATGATCGGTTAGCACGTATGGAGGCATTGTTGATGCAACACCTTGGCATTAGGCCCCACGTGCCTCCGACACCGCGGACTCCACCATCACCAGTAACAGAGCGTTCTGGTCCTCAGAGTGACGACAACCCTGGTCATTTGACGACGGAGATAGCACCTTCTCAGTCTGCGCACCCGCATGACCACCGGCCCGGGCATTGGACCTCTCCACATAGTAGGATGTCTGAGGATCAACGTCATCTTTTGGATGATCATGATGAGTTTATGGAGCATCTTATGCCGCCTCATGACCACCGCCACAAAGAAGAGTGATTGGATGTCCTATCTTTTTTAATGGTAAACTGTTAATTACGAGTAATGTATATCTTCACATTTTTTCCCTTCTAATGTAGTCGATGTGATTACTTCATTTGCAGGTATGTGCACCTAGGTGACATTTGATATGGGTGTTGCATAGGGAGGCAAACTTACATCACCAATTGGGTTGCAAGTTTCGAGATTCCTTTGGTATGCAACCTTCTCGCCTTTATTTTATTCACAAAATGTCCATTGAACTCATGAGCATTTAAGAAGGCCATATATATATGGCTTTTCTATTTCACCATGAATTTATCTTTTGAGTTTAATTGCAAAAATAGGCAAATTGGTCATCTTTTTATCGAATTTTTTATATTACATGATATTCTTAACTTAATCAAAAGAGTACGTGCAAGCTTAGTAAAAGTTAGTGTTAAATTAATTCATGATTTCTTAGACTTTGCATTTTAACATGTGAGGCCTTCAATAAGCTTTGGCAATTATATAGGTTTAGCTTATTATTGAAATCATCAAAAAAGGCTAAGTTGATGCATATCAAAAAAAGCTTTTATTTTATGTATTAGAAATCCTTAACTCGTTGTGTGTATTTTGGAGTGGTTGTGTTGGTCATGTTATACATCGAGATATGAAGACTGTGAAAGATAGTGTGTACTCAGAAACAACACTGTATTCAATTTCACTTTAATTGGATGTGATGCTATTTTCATTTGTGTTTGAATATTTTGGTTGCATTTCGAATATTAGTGTTATGCGTAAATTTATGTTAATCGCGTGGTTCTCTAGGTACTCTTGTCTAGTATACCCTCTTTTAGGTATTGTTCCATGGCCCTTCTTACAATTGCTATTCATTTTCTGGTCCTTCCTCTTTTAGGGGAATGTTGCCCTAAGAGAATGTTGTTATAGTTAGCATTCACTTTAGGGAGTAAATATTGGTTATTGAGGATTGGTTATATAAATGAATTCTGTTGGTTTTTTAGTTATGAAATTAATTGAAGTTCGAAACTTATGGACATGTAACAATATTCTATGTTCAATGTTATCTAATATTGGAACTTGAACCACATGAAAGAATGTACAAGAGGAAAAAAATTGAAAAAAAACATGGAATGTCATGTATGGAAGTTCATTCAGTCCTTTTTGAGTTGGAAATTTTTGTGTGTGTCACTGTGTGCGATCTTTTATGTATGATATCGATGACCAAGGCTTAATTTTAGGATTTTTTCATTTGTGTTTGAATATTTTTATTGCATTTCAAATATTGCTCAAGTTATTCCTTCTCCTTTTCGGGATTTGGATGGGACACGCACTCCTAGCCCCAGAATTTGTATGATGCCTATCTTCTATCGGTGAAACAATTGGGTAAGAGTGTGGGATTGACATTGTATATATATATGTAAATTAATTTGTGTAGCCATCTTAATTTGTGTAGTATTTTGTATTTTGTTGAATAATGATCATCTAGTACTATATAGTATACTACTAGTTAATTATGAAACGTTAATCTCATCCTTTTGTAGACATTGTTTGTCAAATTTTGATAATATACAAACAATTTCTCAATTTTCGTTTTAATTGCAGCAGGAAAAATTGTATTTTTCCAGATTTTACTGCCCTGCAGGATTCCAATTTAATATTTACCGTGATCTGTAATTTTTAAAAAAATTACAATTCCAAATTAGTGATTTTACCTGATCAAAAAAAAAGTCTCTATTCTTGATCTGTCTCTGTTTAGCGACAGATCAGCGACAGACATCGATTTTTGTTGATCAGGTAAATCAAGAATAACAACTGCCATTTGTCTTTGATCGGGCAAATCAGCGACAGACCATGTCTGTCGCTGATTTGCAACAGACTCCTCATTCTTGGCTTGATCAGACTACGATTAGCGACGAGACATGTTTCATTCATTTGAACAGCAACATAACCCAAATCTGTCGCTAACTTTAATCTGCAACAACGAGTTTAGCAACAACTCTGATCTGTTGCTGATCTGTTGCAGGGTCGCTTAGCAACAGATCCGTACCAATTCAACATCAGATTTGTTTGTTGTTGTTTAATTTTTTTCTTGTAGTGTTTTGTTAGAATAAAATAGTTTAGTTAAAAACTAATTAAAAAAGGATTTTCTTAGTAATAGAGTAAATTTGACTAAGTGAGTAGTGTTGAATGCACCTTTCCATGAGGATGATATTTGTAATCAACATAAGTTGATCACATTATTACTGAAATTGAGTTATCATACTTGCGGCCACGATCAAGTTTTTGGTGCCGTTGCTGGGGATAGGTAGCCACACACTAGTTTAGTTTAGTTTACAAAATTGTTAAGTTTTATTTTAAGTAATTTACTTTCAAGTTTATAAAAAAATTAAAAAGTTTAAGTTTCAAGTTTAACAATCTACACTTGATCTTTTATGTTTCCTTTTCAAGGAGAATTAATGCATATGTAGTAAAGGAGAGAATGACTTAGTGATTTACGATCTTGAAATCGACATAACCAACAAGGGAAAGAAAAAGAAAGGAATCAAGATAGCGGAGGATCAAGCATGAAACCAACAACAGGGCCGAAGGAATAACCAACCCTGAAGGTGATCTGGTAGTGCAAGATAGAGTGGAAGGACAAAGTTGTCTTCGTGACTACTTTAAGCCAGGAGTTCAAGAGACTTACATCAGAGTGACGAGGCTTCCAGCCAACACCACCGAGTTCAAACTGTGACCGTCTCTAATTAACATGGTGCAAAATAGCCTGTTCAACGGGCTAGCGAATGAAGATCCAGTTGCACATGTAGAGAATTTCTTGGAGAAGTGTGACACCATGCACATTACCAAAGTTACAAAGGAGGTGATCAGGATGAGACTTTTCCTATCCTTATTGGGTGGAAAAGCCAAATGCTGGTTCCAGAGACTGAACACAGGGAGTATGACTTCATGGGCGAAAATCAATGAAAGATTTTTAGACAAGTTCTTTCCTCAATAAAGGTCAGCGAAAGGAACTAGAAATCAATCAATTCAAGCAGGAAAATGCCAAGTATCTTGGTGAAGCTTGGGAAAGACTCAAGGAAATGCTGAGAAAATGTTCAGGACATGGATACATGAAATGAGCACAACTACAGATTTTCTATTATGGGATGAATCACAACACTAAAACACTAGTAGATGCCACAGCAGGTGGTTCTCTGCTAACCAAGGATGAGGATGGAACATTAGATCTTCTAGAACTTATGTCATGTAACTCGACAGTTGGTATTCGTTCCATAGTGAGGAAGCTAGAATGCGTATATGAGATTGATTCGCAAGCTGCCATTATGGCACAACTATCCATTCTGAGTAGTCAAATGGTGAAGCTTTAAATGGGACAACAAAGTCTACAAGTGCAAGCTATCCATTAACCCGTTAATTGTTGAGCCATGGTGGTTAATCCGATGGACATGCATCAAGGAATGAAGCTTGAGGAGATCAACTTCATGAACAACCAGAGCTATGGAAACAACTTCAGGCTGAGAGGAATGGCTCCTCAAAGGTTTTATCAAGGATATAACAACATGAACTTCT
The DNA here is from genome assembly GCA_039657325.1 of Stephania cephalantha. Lineage (NCBI taxonomy): Eukaryota > Viridiplantae > Streptophyta > Magnoliopsida > Ranunculales > Menispermaceae > Stephania > Stephania cephalantha. The sequence continues at coordinate 46,134,637 of CM077569.1, read as the reverse complement.
CATATAGAAATCGTGATGACGCATTGAAGTTACCACCATGTTTTGATCAGCAAGTCCAACAAGGGAAGCTAGGCCAAAGCGAAGAAATGACTTCATTGAAGTCGATGTAGAAATTCTTGCACGTCATCGACATGAATAATAGGGAACGCCATGAGAAGCATGAGAAAGAGATGGAAAATGTGAGGCAAGCTATAAAGAGGATGGACGATGAAAGATCACAATCCGTTAAGAACCTGGAAAGATAGATTGGTCAGCTAGCCATTGCTTTGAATTCAAGGAAGGAAGGAAAGTTTCTGAGTAACACAAGCATTAATCCTATAGAGAACGGAAATGCAGTCCAATTAAGAAGTGGAAGAACAATTAATGATCCAATGCAACCAAAAGATACAGTAAGTGACACAAGAAAACAAATCGATGAGCAGTACCAAAGGGATGCAAAACATTTGGAAGTGACATAAGTAACTAAAAAGAAGCTGCACCAGTAGAAGAATCAAAATTGGCTCAAAAGAAGGTAGGGGGAGATAGGCAGAAAACAAGTGTGATACCAGGGAGAGTGACATTTCCTAACAATCCACCATTAATAAATCCACCACTACTATATCCTCAACGATTCAAGAAACATAAAGATCAGGAACAATTCAAGAAGTTTGTAGAGATGTTTAAGAAGTTACACACAAACATCCCATTCGTGGATGCATTGGAACAGATACCAAATCACATAAAGTTTTTGAAGAACATGATGGCAAGAAAAGTGTGATTGGAAGAATATAAAACTAGTAAACTTGACTGAAGAATGCAGTGCTATTTTACATAGGAAGTTACCTCAAAAGTTAAAAGATCTAGGAAGTTTTCCATTCCAAGCACAATAGGAGTACACTTGTTTGATAAGGTCCTATGTGACTTGGGATCAGGCATAAATTTGGTGCCCTTATTATTATTTAAGAAATTAGGTTTGGGAGAAGTAAAGTCAACATATGACTTAATAATTAGCATATCAATCAGTGACTTATCCAAAAAGAGTGATTGAAAATGTAATTGTAAAAGTTGATAAGTTCATTTTTCTTGTTGACTTTGTAGTACTAGATATGGAAGAAGATGTAGAGGTACCATTAATCTTAGAGAGACCCTTTCTAGCAACTGCAAGAGCTTCAATAGATGTTCAAAAGGGAGAATTAATGTTATGAGTAAATGATGAGGAAGTTGTGTTCAATATCTTAAAGAGTCAAGACCTTGAGATTTCTATGTGAGAGCATTGTAAAAGTATCAAATTTAGAGATATAGTTTCTGATTGTGTTTCTGAAATAGCCACGGAATGTACGCCAAATGACCCGTTGGAGCATTGTCTAGTTCAAAACACAACTACAAGTTCTGCAGTTAAGGGTGGACTTCAAGAGGTAGTAAATGATCTATCACCAATAGGACCCCTAAAGTTTCATAAAGGTTTTGAGAAACTAGAAACGGAAGTGGAAAGTGTTATTCTTAAGCCAATAGTGGAATTAAAGCCTTTGCCATAACATCTGAGATATGCGTACTTAGGAGAAAATTCAACATATCATGTGATTATTTTGGTAGCTTTGACAAAATTAGAAGAAGAAAAATTACTTCGAGTTTTAAGAGAGCATAAGTCAGCATTGGGATGAACAATCAAAGATTTAAAAGGAATTAGTCCAAGTGTCTGCATGAATAAGATTTTAATGGAAGAGAATCATAACCAATCAATTGAAGCTCAGAAGCGAATAAATCCAGAGACGAAAAAAGTGGTAAAGGAAGAGATCTTAAAATGGTTGAACGCCGGAATCATCTATATTATTTCAGACAGTTCATGGTTTTCACCAACATATGTGGTACCAAAGAAAGGAGGAATGTCCAATATTCAAACTGAATATGGAGAAACTTTATCCACTAGAACAGTAATTGGTTGGAGAGTTTGCACTGATTATCGAAAGTTAAATAAGGCTACAATGAATGATCATTTCCCTTTACCATTCATTGATAAGATGTTGGATACATTAGCAGGATATGACTACTATTGCTTCTTAGATGGGTATTCAGGATATAATCAAATTGTTATAGCACCAAAAGATCATGAGAAAATGACATTTACTTGTCTGTAAGGAATGTTTGCATTTAGACGGATGCATTTAGATTATGCAACACACCATCAATATTTTAGAGAAGTATGATGGCTATTTTCTCTGATATGGTGGAGGATATAATGGAGGTATTTATAGGTGGCTTTTCTATATTTGGAGCATCTTTTGACCTATGCTTACAAAATTTGGCCTTGGTACTGAAGATGTCATGACACAAATTTAGTACTTAATTGGAAAAAGTGTTACTTTATAGCTCGAGAAAGAATTTTTTTGAGACACAGAGTGTCTGCTCATGGATTAGAGGTTGATAGAGCAAAAATAGCACCAATTGAGAAATTTTCTATACCAAGAAACAATATAGATATAAGGAGCTTTTTAGGACAAGCGGGTTTCTACAGAAAGTTTATTAAGGATTTCTCAAAATTAACAAAACCATCATGTACACTGTCAGAAAAAAATGTTCCATTTGAAATGAGTCCCGCATGTGTCAATGCATTTAAGACCCTGAAAGTAGCTTTGATTTCGGCACCAATAGTGCTAGTACCAGATTATGAATCTAAATTTGAAATATTATGCGACGCAAGAGACTATGCGGTAGGAGCAGTGCTAGGCCAATTGAGAGATAAGACATTTTGAGATATATATTATGCAAGCAAAACATTGCATCCAACACAACAGAATTATACTACCACAAATGAGCTTTTAGCAGTGGTGTTTGCATGTGACAAGTCTAGAGCTTACATGGTGGGATCAAAAGTCACTAAGTATAGTGACCATGCAGAAATCCGTTACTTGTTTGTAAAAAAGGATGCCAAACTAAGGTTAATTAGATGGGCGAATTTTATTGCAAGAGTTTGATTTGGAAATCAAGATAAAAAAAAGGAAGTGAAAATTTCTTTACAGACCATCTATCTAGAATGCCTTATAAAGAAGGTGATACATTAAAGTCGATAACCGAGGTATTTGTGGACGAGCACTTATTTCAAACATCTAGAGTAATGAAGTATCTCAATTTAGACTCGGACTAAATAAGTGAAAAGACATCGGGCTAATGACGTTAAACTAAGAGCTATTGGGAGACATACCAAGGGTTTTTAATTTGAGTTTTTAAATTTCAGTTAGTTATTTATTTAGCATAGTTAGAACAATCCAAATATTTTAGTAAATTTCTAACTTTTGAAAGCTATGCGCGAATTTTCTAGAATAGGCAATTTGCCGAGTGACATTTTATCTGAATGGAAAAGTCTCAACATATATGGCATATTCATAAGAGTATCAAGGAGTTATAAAGATATTTATGTATATGTTATGATATTATATACGTTCATGTGTTTAGTGTTTTCATATTTCAGGCTTATTTTTAAAACTTGAGGACAAAGTTTGGCTTAAGTTTAGGGGAATCAACACTACACTATGGGAAGTGGTAAGAAAAATGAAATAAGGATAAACACCGCAAGTATGATCAACAACAACAATAACAACAACATAGCCTCAGTCCCAAATTAATTGGGGTCGGCACTGCAAGTATGATCGTAAAATTTTATTTTTGAAGCAGTTAAAGTGGAAAGCATGGTAGTGTGTCTTTTTCATTTACTTATCATTTGAATGTGTTTAGGTAGTATATATTAGTTTATATATCGTAATATGTAATGAATAAGTAATTCATTTGCAAAGTTCATGCCTCTAATTGAGGATTAGTAATAATACAAGTGTCTTGTTGATGCGAAACACAAGAAAGTGTTATCAATTTTTGACAAAGATAAGAAATGTAGCAAATAACGGTATGATTTCATGATTAGAAACTTAGAATTATGGAAGACCATGAACTTGAAACAAAAGCAAGAAAAATACTAGAACACTTCTTGTGGAAAAAGTTAGATCTCTAAGGAATTCTATAATAAGTATGAATCTTACTTGAGTATAAAGCAAATAAAGACTTAGTATTGAGAGGCGAAGAGATATGCAAGATGATTAATGAGAAATTTGGAGTAAAAACTTGATTAATAAAGTAAAAGTGAGAAGTGCTAACAAGAGTTATAAATGAGATAGAGAGTCCCACAAGTTCTACAAGAGAAGGAGCAAAGAACCTGATGGTTGGAAAAAAAGATAAAAGACGGAATCCAGAGGAAAATGAGCAGAGACCGTGTAACTAGAAATTAAGAGAAGAAAGGAAAAAAAGATTTAAAAATAATGAAAGGAAGGCAGAAGTTAGATTAGAACTCTTCAAATAAAAGATTTAACTCGAGTACAAGTAGCTTAGTTGAGTTAATTTTTTGTTCCAACTATATTAATTTCTATGGACTCTTGAAGTGCTAAAGTCTACAAACTAGTCTGATCTATGCTTATTTGTGAATTCTTAAGCTTAATGAGAAATCATGAGATTGTACACTTTCTACTTGAGTGTTGAGGTGATATAAACTTGTGAGTAGTTATAATTTTGGTTGTGAATTACTTTGGTATTTCAATAGTGAATTATATGCAGGGATGCAAATGGGGAGGGTAGGGGATGGGGACCAAATTTCCATTTCCATCCCCGCCTAAGAATTCATCTCCTCATCCACATACCCATTCCTACACGGGGATGATGAACTTTCATCCCCATCCCCATCCCCACCTAATCCCCGCGGGGATGGGGAATCCCCATGGGAAATAATCATTCCCCATTTTCATTCCTCATTAAAGATCCTCGCGGGGATCCTTGCGAGGATTTTGCGAAGAATTACCGCGAGGAAATATTTTTCCCACTTAGTTTTTTGTTAAAAAAACTTATAAAAAGTATGGTATACATACATAGGATCACAATTGCTTAGAATTCCAAACAAATAAAGTATAACATCTAAATATAGTTGCAAACAATTCAAAACAAAACAAATAATTAACCAAACAAGTTAAAATTATAAATCATGTTAGAATTTGTTTATCACTAGTGTTTTGGGTGAAAGCCTTGTAATATTATATAAAATTAATATATATGGAGATCTTCGCGGGGATCCCTAATGATGATATCTACAGAGATCCCTATGAGTAACCCTCATGAGGATCCCCAATGGGGACACCCACGGGGATCCCCATGAAGATTACCAATGGGGATTCCCCGCGAATATATTTTTTTCCACATCCCCGTACCCATACTAGCGTGGGTATGAGATTTTATCCCCATCCCCACCTCCATCCCCATCCCCGTTGTGAGGAATCCCTGTCCCCCGTGGGGATTCCCCACCCCGCTTGCATCCCTAATTGTATGTGTTGTTAAAGCTACATGTTTTTAAAAGTATGAGTTTGTGCAAAGAAAAAATCTTGAGTGGATTATTAACTCGAACTTATTTGAATTAAAGGATACTCCATGATCGATGTAAAATGAGTATGAATTAAAAGTAGAAGTACACTTTTGCTCTGGACGTGTAAAATCCCAAGTTTAGGGGTATTTGATAAGTGATTAATTAGACTTATATATAGAGTTAGTTTAGATGTATAATTGATATAAATATCCTATAATGAGCACTAATTGATGACATTTATGTATTTTCAGGCTTATAAGGTATAAAAGAGACAAAATAGTGATTTCATAATGAAATGAGGTTAAAAAGCACAAAAGTACACTTGACGCCGTAGAGAGTACACTTGACGTCGTGGGAATTGAGTTCAAGGTGTGGGCAAGGCGTGGAGAAGGTTTGGAAATCAGAAAAGTGAAGTGTACAGTTGATGCAGTGGCGAAGCTGTGGGTTTACACATACAACATCGCAATTACACACACTACGTCGGGACTGCTGAGAGGAGAAACACACATGAAAAGGTGGCACTGTGGCGGCGCCATGGCTTAACACACACGGCGTGGATCACTTACAAACAACGCCCAGATATAAAAAATAGAAAGTCAAGAATTCTAGTTCATTTGGAATTGTTAATTATGGTTTCTAATTGTATTCTAATGTGTCTAAAGGGTATAAATACGTATTAGAATGTGGTAAACTCACAAATTATCATACATTACAATAGATTACCACCAATTAGCATAGTTTACATTATTTTTGAGTATTAAGAAGGGTTTGGGAGAGAATACATTGAAGACTCTACTTGTAGTTATTCGATATCGTTTTCTTGATTTAATTGAAGTTATTTAATTCAATATTTGATTGCAATGAATATCATGATGTGTATGTTTATTTCAATGATGTGTGAGTAGTTCATTAATCTTAGGGATCAATGGATCATATGGTATGATTGTTATGCTAAAATTGTTATGAATGGATTATAAAGTTAAAAAGTGCAATGGTTAGAATTCGTATTGATTATATACATAATGTTACGAACATCTTGATCACATGTTTGTTGATTAGAAGTTTTAAGAGTTACCATGGCCATTAGAGCTTTTAAGCTCGATATGGACGATACAATCATAAATATATAACATCAATAGATAGTTATTGATTAGGGATGCACGGATAGTAAATTTAAGTGGTTATGAATCTAAAGATTTAGGAACTTAAAGCAATGTAGAACTTAAGTTATTCACACCGATAGGTGGAGTTCTAGTTTGCGCATTAGAATTTTTTCCCTCACGACAATAGGTTGAAGTGGATTTGAAGGAAATATGTATATTCTAATTAAGCATTGCACACACATAATGAAGATGAAGGAAGTGAGTTCTTAGTGAAGTTGTGAACTAAGATCTTAATATAAGAGTACAAGTATTTACATTGTTTTGTTAGAATAGAATAGTTTATTTAAAAACCAATTAAAAATGGATTTTCTTAGCAATAAAGTAAATCTGACTAAGTGAGTAGTATGCCATACACATTTCCCTAAGGACGATATCTGTAATCAATATTAGTTAATCACATTATCACTACAATCGAGTAGCCATACTTGCAGGTACGATCAAACATACGCGGGATAACTAAACTCTTTCAATTGTTGATAATCTGCTAGGGATTCTGTCCTCAGCTCTTTAGGAGTCTTACACTCAGTTGTTGTAGATGGTTACAGGTTCACCAAATAACAAGTTGTGTTAACAACTTTAGCCCGTAACTCCTTCAACAATCTATCATCGAAAGCATGCACCATATTCTCTCCATCAATGTTCTATTCATTCGTTCTGCAAGCCCATTTTGCTGAGGAGTATAAGACTATGCGCTATCTCACAATCCCTTCATCGATATTGAACTTATTAAACTCTCCTCCGCAATATCCAAACTTTCCTTAAGAAGTGATCTATGAAAGTTAACATATATCTACCACCACCGAAAGAAGGAATTGAAGAAGGACCCCAACAACTTGAATGAATGTAATCCAAAGTACTTTCTTATGGACTACAATACTAAACTTGATCCTACATTGTTTTCCAAACACAAAATGCTCGCATAAATTAAATTTACATGTCTTCTCCCCAGCCAACAAGCCTTACTTGCTCAATACTATCAATCCCCTTTCACTTTTATGACCTAATCTCATATGCCATAACTTGGTGGTATATGTCGCTGTCTTTGAAGATGATACCACTACAATACCAAAAATGGTAATTCCTTCCAATCTGTACATGCCATTTGCTTTCAACCCTTTCATCATGACTAGAGTACCTCTAGATATTGTCATCACTTCATTATGTATCTTCATTCTATAACCAACGAAGTCAAGTGAACCAAAGGAAATCATATTCTTTGCAAGATTTAGAACATGTCTGTTCTGTCAACGTTTTAACAATTCTATCATGTATTTCGATTCCAACTGTTTCGATTCCTACAACCTCACAGTCTGCACCATTCCCCATTAAGACTTTGCCCCTATCGATTGATTGATAAGTGGTTAACCAATTCTTCTTTGGACACATGTGATAGGAACATTGGTTGCTAGCCGAAAGTATAGTAGTTTAATGTTAGTAATTGTGTGACCAACTTACGTTAATTACGTATATCGTCCTCAGGGAAAGGTGTTTGCACTTTGTATACATATTTAGAATTACTTTATCGCTAAGAAAATCCTTTTTAATTTGATTTTATAACTAAACTACTATATTCTGAAAAATTAATGCAAATTACTTTAGTTCTTATATTAAGAAGATATCTTAGTTCACAACTTTACATAGGTAATGAAATATTATGCTTTTCAACTCACTTTATTCATCTTTATTATGTGTGTGCAATGCCTAATTAGAATAGACATATTTCCTTCAAATCCACTTCAACTCACTGTCGTGACAGAAAAGATTCTAACGTGCAAACTAGAACTTCACCTATCGGTGTGAATAATGTAAGCTCCACATTGCTTTAAGTTCCAAATATTTGGATTCATAACCAACTTAGTTTACTATACGTGCCTCCCTAATCAACAACTATCTATCGATGTTATATATTTTACGATTGTACCATCCATATCAGGCTTAAAAGCTTTAATGACCATGATAACTTTTAAAACCTAATATCAACAAACACGTGATCAAGATGTTCATAGTATTACCCTTAGAATCAATACAAATTCTAACCATTGCATTTTTTAACTTAACAATCTATTCATGTTTATAGCATAACATTTACACCATATGATCCATTGATCCTTAAGATTAATGAACTACTCACATTTCATTGAAACAAACATGCACATAATGATATTCATTGCAATGAAAGATATAATCAAATAACTTCAATTAAATCAATAAAAAAATATATGAATCACCACATGTGAGTCTTCAATATCTTCTCTTCCATAAATCTTCTTAATACTAAAAAATAAAGTAAAACTATGCTAATTAGTTGCTCTCCATTGTAATGGTTAATAATCTATATGTTTACCACGTTCTAATACCTATTTATACTCCTAAGACACTTTAAAAAACAATTAGAAGCCCTAATAGACAATTCTACCCGAAATAGAACTCTAACTATCTATTTTCTTTTGTCTCGGTGCTGTCTATAAGTGGTCCAACACTGTGTGTAATGCCACGATGTCGTGAAAGCTTCGACCACTTTATGTGCTTTTTCCTCATTCGGTATACTTGGCACCCCGCTTAACCTGTCCCATCGCCGTCCTCTTTTTCCCTTGGCACTGCCACTGCTCCTGCTATATTATCCATTTTTCTTCACTTTTCTCTTCTTCCACGGTGTGCCCATGATGTGCTTTCATCTCTTACGACGTCAACTCTTCTGTCCACGACTTTAACTTTGATTTTGTGTATTTTATCTCCATTTCTTCTCTAATTCACTCGTTTATCTCTTTGATGCAATGTATACCTGAAAATACATAAATACCATCAATTAGAGTTTATTTTGGGATATTTTTACTAAATATACTACTAAACTAATGATATATATAAGCCTAAATAATCACTTATCAAATACCCCCAAACTTAAGATTTTACATATCCTAAGCAAAAGTGTATTCTACTAAGTGTTCTAGCTACTACTATTCTTAAAGTTCACATTCCCTTCACATTGTTCATGGGGTATACTTTAATCCAAATAAGTTCAAGTTAATAATCTACTCAAGAGTTTTTCTTTGCAAAAACTTATATTTTCAAAACATGTAGCCTTAATAACAAATACAATTCACTTTCAAAACTCAAGAGTAGATCACAACCAAAATCATTACTACTCACAAGTTTGTTTCACCTCGACACTTAAGTAGCAAGTGTGTGATTTCATGATTTCTCATGAAGCTCATAAATTCACAAATAAGCATAGATCATACTAATTTTGGTAGACTTTAGCACTTCAAGAGTCCATATGACTTAATTTAGTTGGAAAGAAAACTTAACTCAATTAAGCTACTTGTACTCGAGCTAAATCTTTTATTCGAAGAGTTTTAATATAGTTTTCACCTTTGTTTTCATTTATTTTTATCTATTTTCTCTTCTCTTCTTTTCCTTTCTCCTTATATTTTCTAATTGCACGGTCCCTGCACCTTTTCCCATGGATTTTGTTTTTCCTCGCTTTTTCCAACCATCAAGTTCTTTGCTCCTTTTTTCTTGTAGAACTTGTGGGACTCTCTATCTTATTTAAAACTCTTGTTGAAACTTCTTATTTTTACTATATCAAGCAAGTTTTAACTCCAGAGTCTTCATTAAACATGGTCATGCCTATTTCTTCCCTTCTTAGCACTAATTCTTTATTTTCTTTTAAACTTAAATAAGATTCACACTTATTATAGAATTCCTTAGAGATCTAACTTTCTCCATAAGAAGTAATCTAGTGTTATCCTTCCTTTTGTTTCAAGTTCATGGTCTTCCCTAACTCTAGGTTTGTAATCATGAAATCATACCATTGTTTGCTACATTTTATATTTTTTTTTAAATTTAATAACACTTTCTCGAGTTTCATATCAATAAGACACTTGTATTCTTACTCATCCTCAATTAAATGTATGAACATTGCAAATGAATTACTTATTCATTACATATTACTCTTTATAAACTAATCTATACTACCTAAACACATTCAAATAGTAAGTAAATAGAATAGAACACAATACCGTGTTTTCCTCTTTAACTACTTTAAAAATGTTTAACGATCATACCAGCATTCTTTATCCTTATTTTATCTTTTCTTACCAGTTCCCATAATATAGTGTTGATGCCCCTAAACTTAAACCAAACCTTGTCCTCAAGGTTTAAAAATAAGCCTGAAACATGAAAAACACTAAAACATAAATATATATAATAATATCCTTATAACTCGTTGATACTTTATGAAATATCTGCATATGTTAGGACTTTTCCATTTCAATGAAACGTCACGTGGCAAATGGTCTTTCCAGTGCATTTAGCACAAATTTTCAAAATTTAAAAAACTAAAGCATTTGGATTGTCGTTAACTTAACTAACTAAATAACAACTTGACTGAAGTTTAAAAACTTGAAATTAAAAACTCCTAGGCTGCCTCACAATAGCGCTTAGTTTAACGTCATTAGCCCAACGCGTTTTCGCTCGTTCAGTTTGAGTCTAAATTGAGATACTTTATTTGTAGATCAGAGATAATTATATCATTTTCATTTGGATGTACTTCTTACCCACCAACAAAGACAATCTTCTCAGCATAATCATCCTTATCAATACTCATCGTGATCTTTTTCTTCCTTGTGTACGATGCTGCATTGGTAGTGTTTAAGAATGGCCGCCCAAGTATCATAGACACATCATCATCTATATTATGATCCATAACCTCAAAATCCGCGATAAATGTAAATTTACCCACTTTCACAAGCACATTCAAGACTCTCCCTATGGTTGGTACCAAGTTGCCATAAACTATGTGCAAATTTGTTATATCGGGACAATTGATCTTCAAATCAGCGTGAGACATGTCCTTTATTGGCATGACATTGACTAAGCCTCTCATATCACATAAGACATTTCTAAACTGATGCCCATCAATAATTAATGGTATGTATATGTCTCCGGGATCTCTCCTCTTGATTAGTTGAAGTCTCGATGAGAACTTAATTTTTGGTTCCGACTTTCTTGGAACCACCTTGATATTATTTCCCATTTGTGCTTCTTCAAAAGGTCCATCATCTTGTTGTTTAGCTCTCCATTGTTCCTTCCCTTTCTTTGAATTCTTCAAGGCATTGATCCTTTTATGCTTAGATCCTTCAAGTTCAGCTTGCCTTACTTTCATTCTCTAAAACAACTTAACCCTTTGGCATTTACTTTAAACATCTTACCATTGTTAGTTATTAACTCTACCACTATATAAGGCCAAGTAGCAACGACCTTGAATGGTCCTGACCATCGTGATCTTAATTTTCCTGAAAACAATTTCAATTTGAGTCGAATAACAAGAGTAGTTGTCCTGGCTCAAAAGATCGATATTCATTCATTTTGTCATGACATTGCCTTGATTTCCTTTTGTATAACTTGACATTTTTGTACGCATCCAGTCTAAACTCATCCAGTTCCATCAGCTGAAGTAATCTTGTCTTTCGTGCAGCTTGAAGTTTCATGTTAAGCTTTTTAACTGCTCAGTAAGCTTTATGCTCTAACTCTACTGGTAAGTGACATGATTTTCCATACATCAACCGATACATAGATGTGCCAATTGGTGTTTTTAAATGTCATCCTATATGCCCACAATGTTTCTTCAAGATGGAATGCCCAATCTTTTCTCGTAGTGTTAATAGATTTTTTCAAGATCTATTTCACTTCTCTATTGCTTACTTCAACTTGTCAATTTGTTTGAGGATGGTAATCAAGTAAGGTTTTATGCCTAACCCTATATTTTTTTAGGAATGTGTCTAAGGCTCTGTTTTAGAAACGCAATCCTCGCCACTAACTAATGCTCTAGGTGTTCTGAACCCACAGAAGATATTTTTCTTTATGAATTCAATGACTACTTTTGCATCATTGGTTGCGGTTACTATTGCTTCCACCCATTTGGAGACGTAATCCACTGCTAACGATATATATTATTTTCAATTTGAGGTCAAGAATGGTCCCATAAAATCTATTTCTTCTTCGCCAAAGAGCTCAACTTCTTAAAAAGTGGTTACGAAAACTCTGCTTTCTAGAAATATTTCTGGTTCTTTGGCATTCATTGCAAGTTTTTGCAAAAACATATGAATCCTTAAATAGATTTGGCCAATAGAATTCGCATTGCAACACTTTATCTGCCATTCTTTGTGCTCCAAAGAATTTCCTATATGGTGATGAGTGACATCCTTTCAGAATGCCTGCAAAGTCCTCATCTGCTACACATCATTAAATTAACTCATCATCACATCTTTTGAATAGATATGGATCGTCCCAAAAGTATGATTTCACATCACTCTAAAATTTCTTTCTTGCTGCACTTGTTAAGTCTGGAGGGAACACACCGCATGCCAAATAATTGACATAGTCTATGAAACGTGATGCATCTTTCTGAACCTCTACCTTGTGCACTTCTTCTGATTTCTTTGGCTTCTTGACTTCCATCGTATTAACTTTTTCTGGCCTGTACATTATTTGCTCTTATTTTGGCTCATTTGTTGCAGTAGTGCTCATATGTGAAAAACGCTAACACTCTCTTTAGGATTTGTGATAGTGTTACTCAAAAACTGTCATTCCTTCATTGAATTGAAAACAATGGCTAACTGACCAATCTATCTCTCCAGGTTCTTGATGGATTGTGATCTATCATCTTCCATTCTCTTCATAGCTTGCTTCATGTTTTCCATCTTTTTCTCGTGCCTCTCATAACGTTTCCTACTGCTCAAGTTGATGGTGTGCAAGAGTTTCTCAATTGACTTAAATGAATTCATCTATTTGCTCTATCCTAGCTTCCCTTGTTGGGCTTATTGATTAAAGCTTAGAGGTAACTTCAGTGTGTTATCGAGATTTTCATATAAAAAGTTGGGGTTATTGTTGTATCCTGGATAAACCTTTGAGGAGCCATTCCTCTCGGCCTGAAGTTGAGTCCATGGCCTTGGTTATTCATTAAGTTGATGTTCTCATACTCCATTCCTCGATGAAAGTCCATTTGGTTTACTATCATGGCTTGGTGATTAACAGGTTGTTATATCGACTGAACTTGTGGACTTGGTTGTCCTACTTGAAGCTCCACAATTTGTTTGCTCAGGTTGGATAATTATGTTATGATTGCAGCTTGTGAATCAATCTCATATATGCATGTTGATTTCCTCACTATGTAACGAGTATCGACTGTAGAGTTTCGAGACATAAGATTTAGGAGATCTAATGTTCCATCCTCATCCTTCGTTAATAGAGAACCACCTGCTACGACATTTACTAGTGTTCTGGTGCTGTTATTCATCCCATAGTAGAAAATCTGGAGTTGACCCATTTCATGTATTCATGTCCTGGACATCTCCTCAGCATCTCCTTGAATCTTTCCCAAGCCTCTCCAAGAGACTCGGCATCTTCTTGCTTGAATTGATTGATTTCCAGTTTCCTTTCACTAACCTTCACCGAAGGAAATAACTTATCTAAAAATCTTTCATTAATTTTTTTGCCCATGAGGTCGTACTCCCTGTGTTCAGCCTTTGGAACTAGGATTTGGCTTTTCCACCCAATGAGAAAGGGAAAAGTCTCATCCTGATCACCTCCTTTGTAACTCCACTAATATGCATGTCGTTGTACTTTTCCAAGAAATTCTCTATATGTGCAACTGGATCTTCATTCGTTAGCCCGTTGAATAGGCTATTTTGCATCATGTTTATTAGAGATGTTCTCACTTCGAACTCGGTGGTGTTAACTAGAAGCCTTATCTCTATGTTGTAATTCTCTTGAACTTCTAGCTTGAAGTAGTCACGAAGACATCTCTTTCCCCGCACTAAGTCTTGCACTACCAGATTACCTTCGGGTTGGTTATTCCCTTGGCTCTATTGTTGATTTCGTGTTTGATCCTCCACCATCTTGATTCCTATAATAAGGCACTAAGTCCTTCTTTCCTTTACTACACATGCACTAATTCTCCCTAAAAGGAAAACAAAAAAGATCAAGTGCAAATGTCAAACTTGAAACTTAAACCTTTTATTTATTTATTATTTTTTTATAAACTTGAAAGTAAAGTACTTAAAATAAAATTTAACGATTTTTAAAACTAACTACGTCTAAGTGGCTACTTATCCCCGACAACGGCACAAAAAACTTGGTTGCTAGCCACAAGTATAACGACTCAACTGTAGTAATAGTGTGACCAACTTACGTTGATTACGGGTATCATCCTTAAGGAAAGGTGTTTGCACTTTGTATACTTAATTAGAATTACTCTATTACTAAGAAAATCCTTTTTAATTTTGTTTTATCGCGAAACTACTCTATTCTAACAAATCAATGCAAATTACTTTAATTTTTATATTAAGAAGATATCTTTGTTTACAACTTCACTTAGGTAATGAAATTCTATGTTTTTTAACTGACTTTATTCATCTTTATTATGTGTGTGCCTAATTAGAATAGATAGATTTCCTTCAAATCTACTTTAATCCATTGTCGTGAATAACGTGAATAACGTATGAATAACGTGAGCTCCACATTGCTTTAAGTTCCAAATCTTTGGATTCATAACTAACTAAGATTACTATCCGTGCCTCCCTAATAAAAAACTATCTATCGATGTTGTATATTTTATGGTTGTAGTGTCCATATCAGGCTTAAAAGCTTCAATAGCCATGATAAATTCTAAAACCTAATATCAACAAATACGTGATCAATATTGTTCATAGCATTATGCTCAAAATCAATACAACTTCTAACCATTACACTTTTAACTTTACAATCTATTCATGTTTATAGCATAACATTCATACCGTATGATCCATTGATCCGTAAGACTAATGAACTACTCACACTTTATTGAAACAAACATGAACATAATGATATTTATTGTAATCAAAGATATAATCAAGTAACTTCAGTTAAATCAATAAAAATAATATTCAAATCACCACACATGAGTCTTCAATGTCTTCTCTTCCACAAATCTTTTTAATACTAAAAAATAAAGTAAAACTATGCTAATTAATTTCTCTTTATTGTAATGATTGATAATCTCTATGTTTACAACGTTCTAATACCTATTTATACTCCCAAGATACTTTAGAAAATAATTAGAAACCCTAAGAGACAATTCCACCAGAAATAAAACTCTAAATTTCTATTTTATTTTGTCTCAGCGCAGTCCATAAATGGTTTGGCGTTGTGTGTGTAATGCCACGACGCCGTGATAGCTTCGGCCACTTTATGTGTTTTTTCCTCATTAAGTAGACTCGGCACCATGCTTAGCATGTCCCAGCGCCATCCCTTTTGACCCATGGCGCTGCCACTACGTCAGCTATGCTGTCCACTTTTCTTCCCTTTTCTCCTCTTCTACGTTGTACCTCCATCTGCCACGGTGTCAACTCTTCTGTCCACGACGTCAACTCTGACTTTGTGTATTTTATCTCCATTTCTTCACTAATTCACTTATTTATCTCCTTAATGCCTTGTATACCTAAAAATACATAAATACCATCAATTGGAGTTCATTTCGAGATATTTATACTAAATATATACTACTAAACTAATATTACATATAAGTCTAAGTAATCACTTATCAAACATCCTGAATTTAATATCCACTTGTCTCTTGAGCTTGTCATGTTAACTATAAGAAGATTATTTCCATCTTTCTTTGCAAGTGATGCATCTTGATAAGTGATTATTTAGACTTATATATAGGACTAGTTTAGTAGTATATTTAGTAAAAATATCTCAAAATGAACTCTAATTGATGGTATTTATGTATTTTTAGGTATACAAGGTATAAAGGAGATAATTGAGTGATTTTGGGAAAAAACGAGGATAAAGTACACAAAAATATGATAAACGCCATGTCAAGCATGCTTGACGTCGTGAGAGATGACTAGACATCGTAGGCAAGACGTGGAGAACCAAAAAGAGAAGAAAAGTGAGACATTAGTGCAGGCGCAGTGGCGGCGCTGTGAGTGCACAAGGGACGTCGCAAGGTAGGTCTTCACAGAGCGTCGAGTATATTAAGTATGGAAGATGCATACAAAGAGGCCGAAGTTGTGGCGGCACCTTGACTTTACACAGACAACACCAGATCACTTATAGACAACGTCGAGATGTAGAAAATATAAAGTTTAAAGGTCTAATTCATTTGGAATTTTCTATTAGGGTTTCTAATTATTTTTTGAAGTGTCTTAGGAGTATAAACATGTATTAGAACGTAGTAAACTGACCAATTGTCATTAAGAGGAACCAATTATCAAAGTTTAACCTAGTTTACTTTGTTCTTGAGTATTAAGAAGAGTTTGGAGGAGAAGACATTGAAGTCTCACGTATGGTTATACGGTATTGTTTCTTTGATTTAATTGAAGTTATTTTGTTTAATTTTTGATTGCAATGAATATCATGATGTGTATGTTTATCTCAATGATATGTCAGTAGTTCATTAATCTTAGGGATCAATGGATCTTATAGTATGAATGTTATGCTAAAGTAGTTATGAATGGATTATAAATTTAAAAGGTGCAATGGTTAAAATTTATGTTGATTCTAGACGAAATGCTATGAATATCTTGATCACGTATTTGTTGATTATAGGTTTTAGGAGTTACCATGACTATTAGAGCTTTTAAGCCGGATATGGACGATATGACCGTAAAATATGTAACATCGATAGATAGTTATTGATCAGGGAGGCACGAATACTAAACTTAATTGGTTATAAATTTAAAGATTTATAACTCAAAGGAATGTGGAACTTACGTTATTCACATCGATAGGTGGAGTTCTAGTTTGCACATTAAAATCTTTTTCGTCACGATAATAGGTTGAAGTGGATTTGAAGGAAATATGTTTATTCTAATTGAGCATTACACATACTTAATGAAGATGAAGGAAGTGAGTTGAAAAACATAGTTATTCATTACCTAGGTGAAGTTGTGACCTTAACATAATAGTACAAAGTTATTTTCATTGTTTTCTTAAATTATAATAGTTTAGTTAAAAACCAATTAAAAATGGATTTACTTAGCAATAGAGTAAATCTGACTAAGTATACTGAGTGCAATACATCTTTCCCTGAGGACGATATCTGTAATCAATATTAGTTGATCACATTATACTACATTCGAGCTGTTATACTTGCGGTGTTATTGTCAAGTTTTTTGAGGTCGTTGCCAAAGATAAGTAACCACTCTAGTTTAGTTAGCTTATAAAATTGTTCAGTTTTATTTTAAGCAATTTACTTTCTAGTTCATAAAATAAATAAATAAAAGATTTAAGTTTCAAGTTTGACAATCTGCGCTTGATCTTTTGTATTTTATTTTCAGGGAGAATTAGTGCATCGTAGTAAAAGAGAAAATGATTTAGTGCCTTACGACCTTGAGATTGACAAAACCAACAAAGGAAAGAAAACGAGAATCAAGATAGTGGAGGATCAAGTACGAAACCAACAGCCGGGCCGAGGGAATAATCAACCCGAAGGTGATCTTGTAGTGCAGGACAGAGTGCAGGGATAAGGATATCTTCGTGACTACTTCAATCCAGTAGTTCAAAAGACTTACAATGGGGTAATGAGGCTTCTACCCAACACCTACAAGTTCGAACAAAAACCATCTCTAATCAACATGGTGCAAAATATCCTGTTTAACGGGCTAGCGAATGAAGATCCAATTGCACATGTAGAGAATTTTTTGGAGAAGTGCGACACTGTACACATTATCGGAGTTACAAAGGAGGTGATCTAGATAAGACTTTTCCCATTCTCATTGGGCGGAAAAGCCAAATCTTGGTTCCACTGACTACACGCAGAGAGTATGACTTTATGGGCGAAAATTAATGAATGATTTCTAGACAAGTTCTTTCCCCATATGAATGTCTGTGAAAGGAAACAGGAAATAAATCAATTCAAGTATGAGGATGCCGAGTCTTTTGGCGAGGCTTGGAAAAGACTCAAGGAGATGATTAGGAAATGTCCAGGACATGGATACGCAAAATGGGCACAACTACAAATTTTCTACTATGGGATGAATCACAACACTAGAACACTAGTAGACGCTGCAACAGGTGGTTCTCCACTAACCAAGGATAAGGATAGAGCATTAGATCTTCTAGATTTTATGTCGCAAAACTTTACATCCAGTACACATTCCACCATAAGGAAACTAGTAGGGATATATATGAATTATTCACAAACTGCGATAATGGCACAACTATCTGACCTGTGCAATCAAATGACAAAGCTTCAAATGGGACAACAAAGTCCACAAGTGCAAGTTATACAACAACTCGTTAATCACCAAGCCATGGTGGTAAATCAAATGGACATGCAGCAAGGAATGGAGGTTGAGGAAATCAACTTCATGAACAACCAGAGCTATAAAAACAACTTCAGGTCAAGATGAATGACTCCTCAAAGGTTTTATTAAGGATAAAACAACACCAACTTCTCATATGGAAATCCTGAAAATGCACTGTAGTTACCGCTAGGCTTCGATCAACAAGTCCAACAAGGGAAGCTAGGGCAGAGGGAAAAGATGACTTCATTGAAGTTCATTGAGAAATTCTTGCACACCATCGACATAAGCAATAGGGAACGCGATGAAAAGTATGAGAAAGAGATGGAAAATGTGAAGCAAGCTATGAAAATGATGGATGATGAGAGATCAAAATGCATCAATAACTTGGAGTAACAGATTGGTCATTAAGCCATTGATTTAGATTCAAGGATGGAAGGGCAGTTTCCAAGTAACACTATCATAAATCTTAAAAAGAATGTTAGTGCTATTCACATGATGAGTAATACAACAATGAACGAGCTAATGCAAGAGCAAGTGATTTACAAGTCAGAAAGAGTCAACACTTTGGCTATGAGAAAATATGAAACGATGCATGAGAACGGAATGGAAGAGAGGTGAAATGAACTCGAAGGATTCAAGTAACAAAGGATCAATGCCTTGAAGAATAACAAGAAGGAGAAAAATAATGGAGAATTAAATAACAAGATGACAAACCTTATGAAGAAGCACTAAAAGGAAATAGTATCAAGGTTGTTCTAAAGAAGCCTGAACCAAAATTCAAGTTCACATCAAGACTTCAACCAATCAAGAGGAAATATCCCTGAGATAAATGCATACTATAATGTTGGATTTTGGGGTTCATACGCAGCGGAAATTACAAAACAATTTTGACAAAAACCCCAACAGGATCCGAATCTAATTCCATTAAAAATATTTAAACCATGAAAACTTAATCATACCTCGGTCTCAATATACCTTTCTGAAGGTTGATCGATCTCTAAGGCGCTGCCAATGATGAACGCCTTCTACCAGCAGTCCACACACGAACGATGGCCGAGATTTGAAGTGCTAGCTTCGAGAGAATACCAAACCTTTTTGTTTCTCTAAAACGATCCAGAGCGTACTAGAAAACCCTAATTCGTTTCTTAAACGAAAATAGAGTTTTGGCCCTTAATCTTTCATATATGTGTTCTAACTTAAAGCGTCTATTTATACAACCCTTGTATATAGACGGTTAAGTAAATTACACATATACCCCTACTTAAAGAAGTATAAGTGTAATACACCACAATGACGTTTCTATCATGAATTTTATCATATAAAATTCATTTTTCTCGAACCATCTTAAAATCTCGCAAAACCATTCTTAGTGTGCGACCCAATAGGCTCATACAACGTTGGCAGTGTACCAAAACACATTTTGGTATACAAGTCATAAGCGACCCTAGCAAGACATTATGACTACCCAAGGTGTACGAATATCAAATCGATACAACCTAATCAATAGTGTATATAACATCCTTTTGTCACACGATATTCTTTTGATCAAACATAAGGCATGAAATTGTCATCTAACATGTTCAATAATACTAGTCTCGATCTCTAGGTAGACTGAAAATATCCAAGTGACATTGATCATCATCAATTCACTTAGACTAGGCCTTTTAACAGTCTAACACATCGAGGGATCCACTGGATATCTCTCTTTATATAAGAGGGACAAATTCTATCTCGATTACACAACTTCATCACATTGCTCACACAGTAACCAATCACAATCTTTATAATCATCCGGTTAAAGACAACGTTTGATTGTGTCAAATCACTGTGTTCCTAATGTTGAAGTCTCTAGTAATCTCAAGTCAGAGGATTGAAAAATATACCTATCATGAGAAACAACTATGACTTAATCCATGTGATGTTCTCATAGCGGGTCGGTCCCAAGATTTTTTGTTCCCTAACAAGTACTCGTGATCTTGATTCGTATCCCTATACGTATAATCATCATATGATCATCAATCAAGACTCACACTAGTCTTAATTCATTATAGTTCCCAGTATAATGATCGACTAGGGACATTTATGATATTTCTGTAAATACCCATGGATCTTATTATAATGTAAACATGCAAATTAATTATAATAAACAGCAAATGAAATCCTCTATTTTATTAACTAAAAGTATTCATAAAGACAGTTACTGGATTGACCTATGGCACATGCCCCAACACATTAAGCATTGATGGGCACCGGTTTAGAAATATCTTGTGTAATATGGGAGCATCAGTCAATGTGAAGCCTGTAAAGGACATGTTACAAACTGGTTTGAAGATCAATTGTCCTGATACAACAGATTTGCAAGTAGTTGATGGCAACTTGGTACCAACAATCGGGAGTCTTGAATGTGCATGTGAAAGTGGGTAGATTTCACATTCATAACTGATTTTGAGACTATGGATCATGATATAGATGATGATGTGTCTATGATAGTTGGTCATCCATTCTTGAACACTACCAATGTGGTTTTGCACACGAGGAAGAAAATGATCACAATAAGTATTGTGGAGGATGATGATGAGACCGAGAAGATTATTTTTGTTGAAGGGCAAAAAGTACATCCGAATGGGAAAGATATTGTTATCTCTGACTTACAAATTTTATATCTCGATTTAGACTCGGACTAAATGAGCGAAAAGGCTTTGGACTAATGACGTTAAACTAAGCGCTACTGGGAGCCAACCCATAGATTTTTATTTCAAGTTTTTGAATTTTTGTTAGTTATTTATTTAGTTTAGTTAGAACATCTTGACATTTTAGTTTTCTAACTTTTGAAAGCTTTGTGCTAAATATGCCGGAAAGACCATTCGCCAGGTGACATTTCATCGAAATGGAAAAGTCTCGACTAACTCGGTAAAGAGCGTAAAAGAGCAAAGGAGTTAAAGTGGTAAAGGTTAGGTACATGGATAAATCACGGGTAACTATTTATGGAATTTTTATATATACATGGTAGTTCGCGTTGTCACGACACCTTGTGTAGTAATACACAAAGTCGGGAGAGCTCCAATAGGGAGTTAACGAAAAATATGAAAAATTATAGAGACAGACTGGTCGACACCGTGTGTGTATATACACGACGCCGTCTGAGCAATGGGATGGCGCCAGCGGGATGCCGAGCTGTGAGCAAAAATTGGTCACAGCAGTCTAGACGCCATGGCCACGTTGCGGTGGCACCGTGCCCTATAAGAGACGATGCCCACATCGAGATAAGGGATTTAAACCCCTTTTAACCCATATTTCCTACGTTAAAACCATTTTCATACACCACCAACCAATCATACATCCCTCTGAACCCAAGATAGAGCAATTTTAAGAGAGAAAAGAGTGTTCCTGGTGATTAAGAGTAAAAATAGAGAGTGCATTATGGATTTGCACAAGGAAGATAGCTAGGGCATTGATTTGCAAAAACTCCTCAAGCTGAGTCTACAAATCTCTTTATATCATCGGTGCCATAGGGTACAAAGGAATATATATCGGTTTGGTGCTAGGAATAAGATCAATGGCAAAATTAATAACTCGTGCTAGTGGAAGTCCATGCAAGTCAGATGGAAAAACTTTTGAAAATTCACAAACAACGGGTATTTCACTAATCTTAAGTTCCTGACCATACTGTCCAAATGTAACAACCCCTGCTACACCTCGAAATCTTGATAAGTAGCTTCCCTTCCACGAGTTGCATCATGAAGGATTATTACCTTTTTAAACTATAATTTCAGAAAGGTTAAGAATATGAAAGATTACCCTCTTATGAAAACAATCAATACTGGCATGGTATGTCGATAACCAATCCATCCCTAATAGTGCATCATACTCCAGGAACTCCATTACCCTCAAATCAATTGGAAGTTCATTCTTCCTAATTCTGACTACACATCCCTCGCAAATCAGGTTAGGATAAACCTTCTCATACACTGCTGTACTCAAAGTCAACAACGTACTGGCTCTAACAGGTCTCAATTTCAACTCATCTACCATTGCACCAGCAATAAAAGAAACTGTAGAACCAACATCAATCAATACATACATATCTTGACCACAAATGTTTAAAATACCTTCCACAAGCCTCCTATTAGCCTTTAGATATGCCTCAGCCACTACATGAGTTAGTCCTCGTGCTAGCTGTGCTATACTGCCTACTGATGCGAACAGTGGTATAGAACAATTTCTCTGAATATGCCATGCTTGCCCTGTGAAGGCCCATGGCACCCCCTCCCTCACCATTACAGAGCAGAGCCCAATGGCCCAATGGTACACGGTTCGTTAAATCAACGACCTTTAGCCTCCAGGGCGTTGGTTCGAACCGTGGGAGGCGAAAAACAACGCCTCACGTGAGGCCTTAGAAAGCTCACGTGAGGGGGGACGTGGATGGTGGGAGGCCTTAGAAAGCTCCCACTGCCTTGGGGGTGCCATGGGCCTTAGAAAACTTCTTGTGGAAAAATTTGCCTGGAAGTAATGAAGTTCCCTACAGATAGAGGGGGAAGACTATCACCACTTGGCCACAGTTCAAGACTATTTTTACAGGCAATACTTCTCAAAATCAGTCGGGAACAGGAAGAGTACCGAGTTTATATAGTTAAAATAGGAAGCCATGTCTGAACGGGAATACGATCAGAGGTTTACTAAGTTGAGCAAGTTCACTCCAGAAATGGTTTCGTCAGATAAGAAAGATGAATAAATATGTTTATTGGAAGGCTGAATTATGAGATTCATGTTGCGGTTTCCTCTCATCCTCTCACTAGCTATGCATTTATATTTGAGAGTGAAATGGAAGTGGAAGCAACCATATTGGCTAAAGTCTCCAGAGCAGTATCTATGCCACCACCAGTACCACAGATCGTAGGAGTCAAAGAACCTAGGAATTTATTTATTTTCGTTCATCGAAGAGAGATGGGAGTGTCGTGCGTGCCAAATATAACCCGTAATCGAGTTACCAACCGCAAGGGCGTAGTAGTGGTAAATACGGGGTCGAATCCGCAGGACTTGAGTTTACTCTAAGTTAACTAAATATGGGGGTTTTCAGAGAAATCAATAAAATAATTAATTAAACAAGCAATAATAAAAAATTCACACAAATTAATATCAATAATGAAAAGTTCACCCAAATCTCCAGTTCCACAAATCAGAATCAAGATTCAATAGCATTCAATGATCCTCAATCTCTCCCAAAAAAGAATTATTAATTAAATTTCTCCTAAATTAGTTATGGAAAATCGACAACCGCCGTAAATTCCTAATTCCCCTAATTTTGATAATCGGACATCCGCCACTAATTATTTCCCTAATTAATGTATAACCCTAGACATCCGCCAATCAAAGTTTAACACACTAACCGCATTAATATAAATCTATGGGAACACTAATCCTAGATAATCTACCGATTTAACCTAGATTCAATTGTTGCACATTCAATGACCGGAAGGGTTTTACGACAAACGGGTGAATGTTTGTTACTTTATTGGTCTAAAAGCACAATTACACGGATACTAATATTCCAAATAACAGTAGATTGTCCATCTAAAAGCATGCACTGGCCATATACAAACCCTAGATATAAATCATAATAATTAAATCAACAACAATAAAATAGGAGAAATTAAATTAATTAAATAATAAAATAAAAAGATCTCACAAAGAATGCCATGAATCCATGATTCCAACTCGCTTCCCCTTCGACTTAGGGGAGAAAAATCAATTAGCCGGACATTGTCTTCAAAAATCACTACTAAAAATTAATAGATCTCTCTAAAAATACTAATTAATTCCTATTCTAATAATACCTAGGTTATATATATAAAAAATAGCCCAAATTGTACTCGGATACTGATTTTAGGGTTTTGGAGGTGACTCGTGCGTCGAGGAGCATCGTATGGGTTTTTTTAGATCAAAAATCGGACTCTGCCACGTGTAAATAGCCGATTGGCTGTTTTTTAACTTCGCGCCACGTGTCTGCACCGGATTGGGCCACCTGCTGTCACCGCGCTGCTTTGTCGCCGCTCCATTCGCTGGAAATCAACGAGTTCTGTTGTGTGTTGCTGACTCATCGACACGTGGCATAGTGTGATTGGCTGGACCACGTCACCGAATCGCGCTGGACGAGTGAGATCACGCCACGTGGCATCCGCGTGGCTCGGAAAATCGCGCAAGAGTCGACCGAAATACTGGGAGTTTGTGTGTGGATGGATCTCAAGGCATATCAACGGTTTCTGAAACGAAGAGAAGATTGATCTTTGGTGACGTGGCTTTGCTGCTGACGCGGCACCACATGGCGTCCCCTGATTGGCTGGAACACCCTGTCTGCTATTCGACACACCGCGCAGCGCGTATTTCGAGGCAAACTGTCTGACATCCGATTTCTACAAGTAAATACTCCATTTTGAGTATTTTTCCGCCACGAACTCAACCGGGCACTCCGTTTCACCTAAAAATGACCAAAAAATATAATTGAATATATATTTTAAATACTTTAAATAATTAAATAGACTATAATATACTAATAAATATATAAAAATACGACTTATCAAATACCCCCAAACTTAGGACTTTGCACGTCCCGAACAAAGGTGTAAATGACAACACAAATAAACTAGACTTCTAATATAATAATGCACTGACTCAACTAATTCTATACCCGACCCAAATTCATGGAGTTCCTTTGATTTACATAGTCACCAAATTAACAAGTAACTCAAAAAATTTCAGAGTTAAGATATGTCAAGCCTCGCAACCCAAACACAATTGAGATCCCACTTTCAAGACAAAAGACTCAGTCAAAACAAAGGTCATCAACTACTCAGAAGTTTTCTTGGTCTATACAATTAAACAACGCAAGTTCAAAATCTTACTTAATATAATGAAAGCACTCGAACTAAATCTTTTATTTGAGGAGTTTCACAACTTCCACCTTTATTCAATATTATTTCTATTTTTCATCAATCTCCCTTTTTTTTAAGTAGTACGATCCCTGCTACATTTCCTGTGGATCGTTTTTCTCACTTTTTCCACCACGAGATTCTCTGCTCCATTTCCTCTGGAAACCTGTGGGACTCTCTATTTTTTTATTTATGAAAAACTCCTGTTAGTACTTCTCACTTTCACTATAATCAAGCAAATCCACCAAATATGGATTAAATAATATAACTTGCACAAATTAGACCTTCTACTCATTTTCGTTATCTAGCACTGAGTTTAACTATCATCCAAGTCTCTAATCATGAAATCATAAAAATGCAAAGCTAGGAACTTGATTAAATATGTCTCCTAATTTTCTCTAAGTTTCAAGTTAAAAAGGTAACTGTAATTTACTCATCCACAACCAAAGGCAAGAACAAAGTTTCGGGTGACTCTAAATAAATAATAACATACTAAATATATACATGAAAGTGCATCAATTCCTAATGAAATGAGAATGGAGTGTGAATGGATAAAAAATGAAAGAAATGAAAGAAATGATATAAAACACCACCATTACCATCCAATACCTGCATATAATCGTATAAAAAAATTAAACGATCTCACCTGCGGTCTTTCGCAAAAAATTCATCCAAAACAATCCTCAATCCCTAAAGCACCCCCAAACTTATTCCAAACCTTGTCCTCAAGGTTCAAAACAAGTCAAGGAGGTCCACACATAGAAAACAAACAAGATGGTGAAAGAATATGATAAAGATAAGACAAGGGAAATGATACAAAGTCATGCAAAATACTAAAAAAAAATGAAAATAAATAAACTAAATAATACTTATCAAAGTTTGGGCTGCCTCCCAATAGCGTTTTTGGTTAAAGTCGTTAGCTCGACTTGGTCGGAGTCTGTCAATCAATATAGACTGGTGTTGCCAGTGAAACGACCTCCACATCATGGCTTGGGAAGTCTTCATAGAAGATCTTCAATCTGTGGCCGTTCACCTTAAACACATTACCAGTCTCCATACTCTGAATCTCCACTGCTCCGTGATCATACACTGCAGTCACAAATATATGGTCCTGTCCACCTCGATCTCAGCTTACCTGCAAAAATCTTAAGACGCGACTGAAATAAAAGTACTTTCTGACCAATACGGAAAGATTTCCTAGAGAGATTGCTATCATGGAACGCTTTCGTTTTTTCTTTATAAATCCGCGCATTTTCATACGCGTCGTTCCTGATTTCCTCCAACTCTTGGAGAGTGAGCTTTCTCTCATTTCCTGCTTCATCGAGCTTCATATTAAACTGTTTCACAGCCCAGTAAGATTTATGCTCGAGCTCGACCGCGTGTGGCAAGCTTTACCAAACACAATGCGATATGGGGACATCCCAATTGGCGTTTTAAACGTCGTTCGGTAAGCCCAAACCGCATCATCAAGACGTGCACTCCAATCTCTACGAGTTGGATTCACCGTCTTTTCCAAGATGGATTTGATCTCTCTATTAGAGACCTCTGCCTGGCCACTCGTTTGGGGATGATATGTTGTAGAAGTTCGATGAGTGACATTATACCTCCTCAGAAGACTTTCAACCATACGGTTGCAGAAGTGAGTGCCTCTATCACTGATTAGGGCACGTGGGGTACCAAATGTTGTGAAAATCCTCGATTTGAGGAATTCACATACCACTTTAGAATCATTAGTGCGTGTAGCCTTAGCTTCCACCCACTTAGACACGTAGTCTATCGCAAGAGTATGTAAACATTACCAAATGACACTGAAACGGTCTCATAAAGTCTATACCTCATACATCAAATATCTCGCAAATATGAATCGGAGTAAGTGGCATTTGGTCTCGATGACTAAGGTTACCGCTTTTCGACGCTTAGGACAAGTCTTGGTAAACATGTATGAATCATGGAAAATGGTGGGCCGCAAAACCCACTCTCAAGAACTTTCCTAGCTATCCGACGGGGACCGAAGTGGCCACCGCAGCGTAAGTATGACAAAAAGTCGATGGAATGACTCTCAGTCTGAGGAACACAACGCCTGATAACCTGGTCGGAGCAAAATTTCCATAAGTACGGGTCATCCCATACATAGTATTTAGCATCGCTCCTTAATTTATGCTTCTGAGCCTTCGAAAGGTGAGGAAATAACTCACCCGAAGTGATATAGTTCACCAAATCGGCGTACCAGGGGAGATCTTCCATAACGGCATAAATGTGCTCGTCAGGGAAATCATCCATAAGAGGGGTAGGACTCTCAACATTTTTAATTCTGCTGAGATGGTCTACAACTAGATTCTTTGCACCACTTTTATCTTTGATTATGATGTCAAACTCCTGTAGTAGGAGTATCCATCTAATGAGCCTAGGTTTGGCATCCTTTTTGCTCATCAGGTACTTCAAGGCAAAGATGATCGTAGTAAATGATAACCTTGGTTCCCAAGAGATAAGGCCGAAACTTCTCAAGTGCGAAGATAACAGCAAGGAGCTCCTTCTCAGTAGTGGTGTAGTTCATCTGAGCCGCGTCTAGAGTACGAGAAGCATAGTAAATGACATGTGAAGCTCTCCCGACTCTTTGTCCTAAGACTGCACCCACTGCATAATCACTAGCATCACACATAATCTCAAATGGGAGCTCCCAATTAGGGACCTGAATCACCGGTGTGCTAGTAAGTGAGTGTTTCAGTGCATCAAATGCACTCTTACATGCCTTATCAAACTCAAAAGGTATGTCCTTTTGAAGTAGACGGCATAGAGGCTGTGCGATTTTAGAAAAGTCCTTGATGAAATGACGGTTAAAACCAAATGTGTCCAAGGAAAGATATAATCTGCCGCACATTCGTAGGGTAGGGAAGTTTCTTAATAACATCAATTTTAGCTTGGTCTACCTCTACGCCTCTGGCTGAGACAATGTGTCCCAAAATAAGACCTTGGTCCACCATAAAATGACACTTTTCATAGTTCAGAACCAAGTTCTTCTCGATACACCTGCTGATAACTTTTGTCAGATTGTTGAGACAACTATCGAATGAATCACCGTAGACGGTAAAGTCATCCGTGAAGACCTCAATGAAATGCTCAACAAAATCTGAAAAGATACTCATCATACACATTTGAAAGGTGGCAGGGGCATTGCATAACCCAAAGGGCATGCGCCGATAGGCAAAAGTACCAAACGGACAAGTGAAAGTCGTCTTGTCCTGGTCTTCAGGCGCTACCGGTATCTGATGAAAACCGGAATAACCGTCAAGACAACAGTAATGAGAACGACCAGCTAGTCTCTCCAACATCTGATCAATGAATGGTAGGGGAAAGTGATCCTTCATGGTGGAAGCGTTTAATTTCCTGTAGTCGATGCATACCCGCCATCCATTTTGAATACGGGTTGGAACCAACTCACCATGTGAATTGGTGACTACTGTGACCCCCATTTTCTTAGGAACCACCTGGATAGGGCTTACCCATTTACTATCAGAGATGGGGTAAATGACACCAGCATCAAGGAGCTTCAGTATCTCCTTCTTCACTACATCCATCATGAGCGGATTGAGCCTCCTCTGGGCTTCTCTCGTAGGTTTCGACCCTTTCTTTTATATATATGATGCATGCAAGTGGAAGGGCTCAAACCTTTGATATCCGCTATGGTCCACCCAATAGCCTGTTTAAACTCCCGGAGTACTCGAAGGAGCCTCTCTTCCTCTAAATGTGTAAGTTTGGCTGAGATGATCACAGGGAGTGTGTCATTCTCACCCAAAAACATGTACTTTAAGTGCTCAGGTAACGACTTCAGCTCAAGTGTTGGAGCTTTAACCAAAGAGGGAGAAAGTTCGGAGTTAGAAGTAGGTAACTCCAAGTAATGGACTCTTGGGGGCAGGGGTTGGATTGAATCCAACTCGAAAACAGCATCTTCGATATCACTATCGAAGGTCAGATCACTCTCGTGGATTTGAGTAGTGTCGAGATGATGCTCTAACACTACTTTAACTTTATCACCGCCACTCGTGAGTAAGGTCTGCTCAACAAGTGGATCCACACTGTCCATGGTGCACACCACAGAAGACACATCACTGGGGTATCGCATCGCATCGTAGATGTTAAACTTGATGACTTCACCATCAAACTCCATGGTAAGGGATCCATCATCAACATCTATCTTCGTCTTCGCCGTTTTCAAAAACGGACGTCCAAGGAGTACTGACGAAGCATTAGGGAATGACTCATCTTTCATATCAACCACATAGAAGTCAGCAGGAAACACAAACTCGTTCACTCGGACTAGAACGTCCTCGAGAACACCGACAGGTCTGACAACGGAACGGTCCGCTAACTGAATGACAATACCAGTCTCCTCTAATGGGCCTGCATGCAATGTCTCATAAATAGACAATGGCATGACATTAATGGAAGCGTCAAGGTCGCACATAGCCCTTTGAATGCTTACATCACCTATAACACAAGGTACTAAGAACATCCCATGATCCTTGCATTTAGGAGGCAACTTTTTTTGTAGGATAGCCGTGACGGTTTCTCCCATTTGGACTTTCTCGTTGCCTTTCAGTTTCCCTTTGTTAGTGCATAGTTCCTTAAGAAACTTTGCATACCTAGGGACTTGCTTCAGAGCGTCGAGGAGTGGAATATTGATTTCCACTCGCCGAAAGGTCTCGAGAATTTCTTTCTCTTCCTCATTTTTCTTATCTAAGATGAGACATTGTGGAAAATGAGGTTTGACCTTAAATGTGGGCGGTGCTTCCTTTTGAGTAGTTACCATATGTTTAGGGGCAGACGGAGTCACTACTACCTCGCGTTCTTCCTCATTAGCCTGGTCTTGGGCATTAGATGACCCATTGTGCCTTATGGGTCCCTCCAGCTCTCTACCACTACGGAGTGTAACTGCGTTAGCACTCGCGTTAGGATTCGGGTAAGGTTGCGAAGGCAACTTTCCTTTATCCTCGAGACGTCCAATCTGCTGTGCATGTTGGTCCACTTGAACTTGAAGAGTTTGAATCGTCGAATTGAGTTCAATAAAGGATTTCTCGGTGGTAGCCCTGAATTGCTTCATTTCATTCATAATTTGGCTTTGTTGGCTCATAAGGGCTTTAACCATATCCTCAAGTGAGGAATTAGTGGAGGGTGTAGGCAACGGTTGACCTCTGGGGATGAATGTCTGATAATTCTGATTCTGAGGCCCATAACTGAAGTTTGGGTTGTTCCTGGCCGTGCCATGATTATAGGTATTCCCGAATGGGACTCTAGGTGGCCCTTGGAACTGATTACCCATGGCATTGGCCTGCTGATCGTCATCAAAAAGTGTAGGACATTCATCAGTTGCATGATTTGTGGCAGCACAGAAACCACAAGCTTTGACTTGCACTTTACCAGAGGAGAGGAGACGTTCCATCATAGAGGCTAGGTTATCAATTTTCTGGTCAGTGGAACTCGAGACATTGCCTGTAGTCAGACTTCGGTAAGCAGTAGCGAGCATCGAGATCACCATAAAGGCGCGACTGCTGTGCGATGTCCTCATACAGTTGCTTAATTTGGGGTTGAGTTTTGTCACGAATGTGACCCCCACACGCATTATCAATCATGCGTCGTTCCATGGGCGACATGCCAACATAGAAGAATCGAGCTATGGCCTTCTCAGATTGGCCATGCTGCGGGCAACTAGCAAGTAATCGCTTATAGCGATCCCAATATGCGCCGAATGATTCGTCCGGTCTCATTTTGATGCTGCATATATCCTTGATGAGCTGAGCAACTCTATCCTCAGGGAAATATTCATTCGAAAATGCGGTTGCCATATCATTCCAGGAATTAATGCAGCCATGCGGAAGGTAGAAAAGCCACTCCTTGGCTTTATCTTTAAGGCAAAATGGAAAAGATCTGAGCTTAACCGTTTCCTCGTCCGCATTGGAGGGTTTCGTTGACTTGCAGATAGTATGAAACTCCTTCAGGAAAGTGATAGGGTCCTCATTCTCGCCACCATGGAAGGATGGTAGGAGATGAATAAACCCAGACCTCAACTCAAAGTTTCCGGCATTATCCGGATAGTTGATGCAGAGGGGCTATTGCGCCAAAAGAGCTTGAAGCTCTTGATTGGCGTGACCCATGGTGATTTGGTGCAATGCAGCCATGTTCAGATGATTTTGGCATTCCCGTTGCCTAAGTTGGGTCTCTCTAATCCACCTATGAAAAGTTCTCTCTGGTTCGGGGTCAAAAGGCAATAATGAGCCGGCCGATTTGGACCGAGTGAGGTGTGGTAGCATAAAAAAAAAAGAGGGAAAAGAAAATAGAATTCAGGGGTTATAACTAAGCTAATTAATAAAGAAAAAAAATGAATTAATTACTAATCTAACTAACAAAGTAAACTAATAAAGTAAAAAATAAAAAAATAAAAAAAATAAAAAAAACGTAAAAAATACTAATAAGATAATGTTAAAAATAATTAATTAAACTAATGTTAAAAATAATTAATTAAACTAATGTTAAAAATAATTAATATAACTAACTAACACCTAAACTCAGAGTAAAGACTAAGTCCCCGTAACGACGCCAAAAATTTGTGCCAAATATAACCCGTAATCGAGTTATCAACCGCAAGGGTGTAGTAGTGGTAAATACGTGGTCGAATCCGCAGGACTTGAGTTTACTCTAAGTTAACTAAATATGGGGGTTTTCAGAGAAATCAATAAAATAATTAATTAAACAAGCAATAATAAAAAGTTCACATAAATTAATATCAATAATGAAAAGTTCACCCAAATCTCCAGTTCCACAAATCAGAATCAAGATTCAATAGCATTCAATGATCCTCAATCTCTCCCAAAAAAGAATTATTAATTAAATTTCTCCTAGATTAGTTATGGAAAATCGACAACCGCCGGAAATTCCTAATTCCCCTAATTTTGATAATCAGGACATCCGCCACTAATTATTTCCCTAATTAATGTATAACCCTAGACATCCGCCAATCAGGTTTAACACACTAACCGCATTAATATAAATCTATGGGAACACTAATCATAGATAACCGGATCACAACCGCTACCGATTTAACCTAGATTCAATTGTTGCACATTCAGTGACCGGAAGGGTTCTACGACAAACGGGTGAATGTTTGTTACTTTATTGGTCTAAAAGCACAATTACACGGATACTAATATTCCAAATAACAGCAGATTGTCCATCTAAAAGCATGCACTGGCCATATACACACCCTAGATATAAATCATAATAATTAAATCAACAACAATAAAATAGGAGAAATTAAATTAATTAAATAATAAAATAAAAAGATCTCACAAAGAATGCCATGAATCCATGATTCCAACTCGCTTCCCCTTCGACTTATGCGAGAAAAATCAATTAGCCGGACATTATCTTCAAAAATCACTACTAAAAATTAATAGATCTCTCTAAAAATACTAATTAATTCCTATTCTAATAATACCTAGGTTATATATATAAAAAATAGCCCAAATTGTACTCGGATACTTATTTTAGGGTTTTGGAGGTGACTCGTGCGTCGAGGAGCATCGTATGGGTGTTTTTAGATCAAAAATCGGACTCTGCCACGTGTAAATAGCCGATTGGCTGTTTTTTAACTTCGCGCCACGTGTCTGCACCGGAATGGGCCGCCTGCTGTCACCGCGCTGATTTGTCGACGCTCCATTCGCTGGAAATCAACGAGTTCTGTTGTGTGTTGCTGACTCAGTGCCACGTGGCGCAGTGTAATTGGCTGGACCACGTCACCGAAACGCGCTGGACGAGTGAGATCACGCCACGTGGCATCCGCGTGGCTCGGAAAATCGCGCAAGAGTCGACCGAAATACTGGGAGTTTGTGCGTGGATGGATCTCGAGGCATATCAACGTTTTCTGAAACGAAGAGAAGATTGATCTTTGGTGACGTGGCTTTGCTGCTGACGCGGCACCACATGGCGTCCCCTGATTGGCTGGAACACCCTGTCTGCTATTCGACACACCGCGCAACGTATTTCGAGGCAAACTGTCTGACATCCGATTTCTACAAGTAAATACTCCATTTTAAGTATTTTTCCGCCACGAACTCAACCGCGTACTCCGTTTCACCTAAAAATGACCAAAAATTATAATTAAATATATATTTTAAATACTTTAAATAATTAAATAGACTATAATATACTAATAAATATATAAAAATGCGACTTATCAGTAGTCAAAGTCCGTCCCTACCTCGTTGCATTTCGGCCACTGTCGCCTAATGTCTGTCGAATTTGCAATGGTGATAGTACCAATCCTACCTGTGGTGGCATGAGAGATTTACTCACTGACTGTGGACCACAACTAATGATGTGTCCCTCTGGACCACATTTGCAGTACGTCATGTCTCACCTGCTTTGTCAAATCAATCGATCTCGAAGCGAGTTTTTGCTCCTACCTTGATGCATACTGGTCTATACTGCCTTGAGCTTGCTGAAATTCTTGCACTGATTGCACTATCAAAGGTGTTGAGCTGGTAAATTCAGAAATAAAGGTAGGTGGAACCATAACAATCGGAGACATGGATGGAATTCTTCTCGCTATCGCATGTGCCATTGGAGAAGTGTGTACGCACGGTACTGCCATAGTGACTGGTATTTATAATCTCGATGAACTAGATCCCTCATATGTTTTCTTCAATCCCTTGCCGCTCTTCCTCTTCATATTTTTCTTGGTCGATGAAGGCTTAGTGTCAACCAGAATCCTTGCTGGTACTACCACAGAAAACTTCTTCGATAAAGTAGGTACTATCGGCGCTGCAGGTAGCTTGGGTGCTCGCAGTGTGGTGGTGGTAGTAGCCGATACAATCGGAATCTCATGTGCTGAAAGCACTGTCATAGTATGCTCACTAGAAAAAATAGTGAAACTAAATGTGCCCATACAATCCTGGGGAGCTTGGTTAACTGCTATCTCTAGGCAGTGACTGCGCCAGTTTAATGCCGCTTATCATCAGTCGTAATAACGTGTGCCTTAGGTGCCGTTTGCAGTCGAAGTAGTAGCAGTAGTAACTGATTGTGCAAGTAATGACATACGCGTCGCCATATCTAACATGAAGTTGGCTAAGTGATGACTCTGTGCTGCAACTTTATACGACAACCTCTGAAAATCCTCAACCGATATTGTATGCTGGCTACCGCTGGCTCTACCATCTCTACCCTCTCGCTGATCTGCCATTGCATTTTGCATATTGATAGCGATCACGACATTAGCCACTATGTAAATATTGCATATATATATATATATATATACGTACAAAACATAACATATACGCATATATAACAATCCCTAACTCACATTCGCTCACTTCTCAACTAATAGTTTCTAGGCAAGGACCATCTGGTTTCCACATCTAAGATTTATGTTTTATTCAAGTTTCATTATGTACTTAGTTAGAACTTAGATTCTCACATCAACTATAATGATGGTATTACGTTATAGAATAAGTCATTCTACATTGCCTAGGCTCTATTAACCTAGGCTCTGATATCAACTGTGACGTTGGTATCACATTATAAAATAAACCATAGTCCATTACATAGGCTCTGATACCAACAGTGATGTTGGTATCACAATTTCTTTGTCCACAAGGTTCGCTAAACCTAGTCTTTGATACAAACTGTGACGACTCGGTTCCTCAAACTGGGTACCGCTTGGCCTAATCCCGTCATTAAGCCCTAACCCATGCCATGTAGGACTTAACAAGGTACTAGTAACCTTTCCACCACATTCACCTCGTTACTCATGATCAACATAATTACTATTCATTTTAAAATTGTCAGAGTTAATTAAGAGATCGTTATCGTTACCTTAGCTTTCAGCGGAAGACTTAGTAAAAATAGCATAAGCATTTATAAAACACCTACTGTGGAAACTAGGTAAACAAATGATCATATAAAACCAACCAAAGTAATACAAGATACAATAGGGAAGTCTAGTCACTCCAGCCAATATACAACACAAAGTTATACAAAATAACTTAAGTAATAGATACACAAAGTGATCACCTACAAAAGTAGCAGAAACTATCCTTCGGTGCCTCAAAACTAATTGTCAATCTTCTTCTTCCCTCGTCTACTACTCAAAATATATGCACTCACCGTCATAAAAAGGACGGTGAGTATAGTAAATTAGAAAATAACACTGAGAGACATTCATTCACATTTCCAAATTTACAACAAGTATCTAAAAGCATAACAATAGTAAAGAAAGCTGAACAAGATTCATGTTATAAGATACTTCAGTTAAATATCATGAAATTGACACTCGGATAAGTAGTAATGAACTAGGGCCGGTTGAATATGAAATTATATCACATCAACTATATTCTACTATGTAGGGCGTGTATATATATGTATGTATGTATGTATGTATGTATGTATGTATGTATGTATATACTTGTAACGACCTATTTTATTAACAACGTTATTTATTTCATGATTTCGGATTAGGATGACAGCTCAAATCCACGTGGACGCTGTGGGTAGGCTAGAACACATGTCGACCTAGATACACTAGATATTTGTATGTTGTTTCACTTATTTGCGAAGCTTATTTATGAATTTAATTGATAATACATCGCATGTGTGTATTGTATAGTTATATCGTGCGAGATTGTATGATGGGTATTCGCTTCGTAATGCGTGTTAATGCAGGTATCTGGTAGGTGAACTACGGATACACTAGAAGACTCGACTAATTCACGTTAAGATGACTAATTGATCAAGTAAAATGGGTTATATAACCATAGGCTGGCTAAATCAATTAATTTAAAACAATAGGCGTTATAGCGTGCCTCGATATGCATGTCGAGACGCAAGGCACTGGGTGCTGGGTAGCCCAAGGTTGGTAGGACCACAAATTTGTAAAACTTTGTGAATAAAAGCACTAACCATATGATTGAATGGGCCTAAGTCAATTTAGTTAAATCAAAGGATATAAGGCATATAGTTTGGTTAATTTAATGTGGACCCTAGATGTGTATCTTGATGATCCTAGTTAAGAGAAATTAGGATAGATGGAGTCATATATTTGTATCAACAAGGTGTGGACAACTTGACTTGAAGCAATAAATTTATCCTCGAGATACGCATAACACACTTGATCATAACCAAACATATAAATATCATAAGAATGAGATTTCCTCATCTCCACTAACAACCAATGCATGCAAATCTAGAAAACCAGAGGAGAAGATATTGATTTTGGGCTGGAATTCGGCATTTGAAGTTCAAATTAAAAGTAACATTTCAATTAAAGTTCAAATTTGAAGATCAAACACAAGGTAATCATCCTTTTCACCCCATACAAATGAAAATGAGCTCGATTTGGTGTGTTTTGATGTCGATTCAAATTGTGGAAAAGGTCACTGGTTTTTGATGAGTTCTTGATGAATTACAAGTATAACTCACATTTCAATTGAGGATTATAAAGTAGTTATAAAGGAATTTGGGTTTTGGTGAATTTAGGAAAAACTAGTGAATGTATTAATTTGATTATTTTGATGTTTTGATCTTGATGAATTACAAGTATAACTCACATTTCAATTATTGGGGTTTCTGTTGTTGTGATTTTGATGTTTTGGAGTCCCCATTAAATAGAGAATGAGTTTATAGGGTTAGGTTAGCTAATTGGGGTATTGGAGATAGAATTCTCGAATTGAGAATTTTTCCACTCAATGCAGATAGCACGCTAACCAGACTGGCTAGCACGTTATCCAGTCATGATACTCAATTGTTTTTCAAAATGAAGAATAGTAGTATGCTAGACAGGTCCCCTAGAGCGGTAATCACACCTAGCGACTAGGTAGACCCTTTAGCGCGCTAATGACAGATGAAAACTGAAATTAAGGGCTGTTTTTGGTGATTTCCAACTTAATACATATTGAAACAATTGTAACCAACTTTAACTTATAAAATTGGACTTCAGGGACTTAGTGAATCGTAGCTCGGTATCAGGGAGCTAGCCAGGTCAGATTCGGGAGTCTGGGGAAGTCGAAGAGCGTTTTGAGGTTTGCAAAACCCAATTGAAAAACTCTGAGTATTTGATTATGCTTGACTTCCATATTTATCAGCTATGCCTACTTCCAATAATCCATTATCTTATTTGGACGTGGGTTGAGTTTACTCCCCTGAACTTCCTCGTTGTGTGTTCATGATGCGCTAGATTGTAGCATGTGTGACCCGACCCTTAGTGAATGACAACTCGGACTTGCTTTTGGTGCACGTGTCGGTGACTCCGCAAATTTGGCCAGCGCAGCGAGGAACCTGATGAAAGAGTATTGGGGGCACCCAACGAAGGGATCCTGGGACTCGAAGTGCAATGTAGTCCATCTGGAATGAGCACACACATTTTGTTTAACTTATGTGTTATTTATTCATGCGATGTGCCAATTGCAGTTGCCTGTCTTTTACATTTCGCATGTCTATTTAACAGTATTTATTAAATTTTCCTTTACTTTATCATGCGAATACTCGTAGTAGTTCCTTAAAATTTTACTCACTGGACTCGTCATCTGTCTTTTGTGATGTCAAGTGTAGATCCTAGTACCAGTAGGGGCAAGGGGGTCCTAGGTGACTACATATGATTGCCCGCTGTTGAGGACCTACTAGTACGTGTTTATTTTGATATTTTGTTCCATTTTGGATATAGGGGAACATGAGTGACACTATACATGTACATATATACTGTCTTATGGCATTGTCACCTATATATAGAGTACTTTTCGGGTTTTCCACATTAGGACATGCTCATATGGTGATGTTACATTATGATGAACTTTATAATTTACTTGCTTAAATTAAGACTCTCGCTGATTTATTGTTAACTTGTAAGACACAAACCACTAGTTCGACTAGGATTTGAATAAGCTACAGACAGTTGAATTAAAGGAATTTAATGACTTAAAGAAATAACTTAAGAAAAATATGAACAACCAATTAATTAAATTAATAAAACACACGTGGACATGAATAACGAGACACAAGATGGACGGGCAAGTGCCGAACACGTGTAGCTGGGCTCGCAAGGCGAGGAGCGTACGACACGACGACACCTCGGGGCGACCTCGGGGCGAGGGGCTGTCACAGTTGGTATCAGAGCACGAGTTCTAAGAACTTGGGAAATTTAAATGAATGAGCATAAAAATGTAATTAAGAAACTTTAAATGTGGAAACCCGATGATATTGTCTTAGAACCTTAGTTGGGAAGTGATGTGAGGCGGGTAGAGTTAAAGTTTATATATGTGTTATATTTTGTTATATATATATATATATATGATATATGTATATATACCGAGGTTGATTTGGCCCACACTTCTTGATGCAGATCATGGACGGACATTCGACTACGCCTCAGGAGACTGGACAGACTAGCGATGCAACTAGGGATCCCCCTATCACAGCTAGTGTGGAGGACCGACTCAAAGCCCAAGAGACTCAGATGGCTGAGGTACTCTGACTTTTATGGGATCAGGCCACCGCATTTATAGCACTCGCTACAGCTATGGCTACAACACCTCGAGACCTAGTGGTAGTCACAACACCTGTAGGGACAGTCGTCGCCCCGGTTGTTCTATAGACACTGATTGATAGAGTAGCTATTGAGACACGGGTAGAGGGAGTTACACCAGTTGTCATTCCACTGGAGACTTCGAATCCTACGCCTCCACCCACGACTAAAGAGCGTTTGACCACTGCTACATCAAGATTTATATTAGCCCTAGATGTAAAGCTTTCGAAAAAGTTTATGAAATTTTAGCCAGGGTTCTTTTACAAAGGTTGTGACCTTGAGGCGGTATGGAAATGGATAATTTCCCATCAGTGGTTCCATAAGCTGATGAGGAACAACGAGAGTGTGCAAGCACGTTTATTTGGAGCATGTTTGAGTGGTCATGCAGCAGTCTAATGGACTACCTATTAGGATACACACCCAGAGCCGACGACATGGGCAGAGTTCAGAGATTTATTTTATGATCAGTATATACCCATAGAAGTGAGGTCGAGATTGAGATATGAATTTATGTCCCTAAGACAGGGTAACTGCACTCTGTTGCAGTTCTCACTGGATGTGGTGGGGACAAAATGACTACAGTTCTATTACTTCACCAGAGGTGTAGATGAGAGGATTGTTGCGGCAATGGTGTCATCTGAGGCTCCTACTCTACAGGAAATTTTCGAACAAGAATTGGTACACAAGACCTTTCTGATGTAGAGAGCGGGTAAGTGTATTACTGGGACTAAAGTCCAGACTGGACAAAGTTCTTGATCGGACCGGAGGCCGAAGAGACAGAGAGATCATTCGGATAAGGGTCATAATGATGATAGACGCGACAGAAACTGTAAGGATGATCACCGAGACAGTCAATTTCAGTATGAAGATAAACAGCAGGTTCACGTTATAGCATCAGCACATCCTGAGCAGTGTAGGTAGCAGCCATAACTGTACCGTTAGGATAGAGATTGGGGAAGACATTACAGGGGTCAAAGAAATTGGGGTCAGGGTCAGAGATATGAAGACAAACAAGCTGACAGGTAGGATAGACGAGCTGTCTGGTCACTCCGCCATTTGGTTGTGCTAAAACATGGGTCCTCTATTTAGCTTGATCTAGCTTTAGGAGCTGACTAGCTACAGCACATGAGATGGAGGCATTCGTAGCGATAGTTGAGTTGGAGGTTAGGATTGAGGTCAGGATTGAAGATGTTTCGGTAGTTAGAGATTTCGTCAACGTATTTACAGATGATCTAATAGGATTGCCACTGTCACGTGCAATTGAGTTTATCATTGAGCTGATACCAGGGACTCAGCCGATCGCCAGCAGACCTTACAGGACGTCACCATCTGAGCAAGAGGAGGTTAGGCGACAGCTGGATGATTTATTGGAGAAGGGTTTCGTCCACCCTAGTATGTCACTTTGGGGAGCTCTAGTGTTATTTGTAAAGAAGAATGATGGTTTGATGAGGATGTGCATAGACTATAGGAAGCTAAATCAGGTGACAGTTAGGAACTGTTATCTACTCCCTAGGATAGAAGATTTGTTCGACCAGTTAGCAGGTGTCAGGTTCTTCTCGAATATTGATCTTCACTCAGGTTATCATCAGCTAAGGATTCAAGAAGATGACATCAAGAATACCACTTTTAACACGAGATATGGGTTGTTCTAGTTCACGGTCATGTCATTCGGGTTAACCAACGCCCCAGCTACTTCATGGATTTGATGTACAGGGTCTTGAGACTATATTTGGACAAATTTATCATAGTTTTCATCGAGTATCTTGATCTATAGCAGGACTCGTGAGGAGCACGAGAGACATCTCAATGTAGTTTTGACTACACTGATAGAGCATAGGTTGTACGCCAAGTTCAGTAAGTGTGACTTCTGGTTGAGTGTAGTGAGATTTCTAGGACATGTCATTAGTGATCAGGGTATCTCTATGGATTCAGAGAAGATTTATGGTATCATTGATTGGAGGACGCCTGAGTCTGTTGCCGATATTTGGAGTTTTTTGGGACTGGTAAGATACTACCGGCGATTTGTACAAGACTTTTCCTCAATTGCAACACTGATGACTTGGTTGACCAAGAAGGATGTTAGATTTGATTAGGCAGATGAGTGTTAGCACTCTTTTTAGTAGTTGAAGTTGAGATTGACTTCCGTACTAGTGTGGACATTACCAGAGCCAGGCAAGAGTTTGTTAGTTTACACAGATGCGTCAGGTATTGGTCTTGAATGTATGTTGATGCAAGAGGGTAGACCAGTTGCTTATCTTTCTAGACGTTTGAGACCCCATGATGGAAATTTTCCAGTGCACGACTTGGAGCTTGCAGCAGTCGTCTTGGCATTGAAGGCCTGGAGGCATTATCTCTACGGAGAGAGGTTCACCTTGTACACATATCACCAGAGTTTGAGATATATCTTTAGTCAGAGAGATCTGAACATCCATCAGAGGAGATGGCTTGAACTATTGAAGGACTACGACTTCGCTATTGAGTATCACCTTAGGAAAGCGAACGTCGTACCTAACACATTTAGCAGAAGCGAGATCGACAGTCAGACAGTTGTGCGACATATGACACATGAGCATAGCTTAGTATAGGAAGCATTAGTTATGTACATGGCAGAGGTATCTACTATCGTTGAGCTACACATTTGTTATCAGATGAGAGTTTCGACTATATCGATTGAGCGGATTGTCGAGTGTCAAAAGGCTGATGGGCTTTACGAGTGGTTTAGTGGTCTAGCTTGAGATGCGGAGTGTACTGATTGGGCAGAGTTGACGGATCGGTGGTTGAGACACTGAGGGAGGTTCTGGATACATACGGATCAGGAGTTACAAGATGGGATTCTTGAAGATGCACACAGGTCTCGCTACACAGTTCAACATAACCGAACCAAACTATATCATGACTTGAGGCGATTATTCTGGTGGCCAAGGATGAAGGCTGATCTGGTAGCATATGTCAGGAGTTGTCACATATGCCAACAGGTGAAGGATGTACATAGGAGACCTAGTGGACTACTACACCCGCTGCCTATTCTACAATGGAAATGGGAGCACGTCACTATAGATTTTGTCGGTACACTACTACAGACATCGAGGCGACACGATGTCGTTTGGGTTTTGATTGACAGACTAACGAAATCGGCTCATTTTATTCCTATTTCGATTATATACACATTCCTAGAGCTGAGCATATTATTTGTGCGGGAGATTATTAGATTGTATGGGGTCTCAGTCTCTATTATATCGGGCAGAGATCCCAGGTTTACTTCAAGATTTTGAGAAGCTATGCAGGAGCAGTTTGGCACCAGGTTGCAGTTTAATACGGCTTACCATCTTCAGATCGACGGATGGTCAAGGAGGCTGATACAGATTCTGGAGGATATGCTTAAGGTTTGTATAATGCACTTTGGGGGTTCGTGGGAGGATTATCTACCTTTGTGTGAGTTTGCATACAACAACTGCTATTAGGCGAGTATCGGTATGCCACCGTTTGAGGCGCTGTATGGGAGGCCCTATAAATCACTTGCGTGCTAGGCAGAGCCGGAAGATATAGTGAACGTTGGGCCAGAGATAGTTGTTGATCACACAGAGAAGATTAGACACATTCGGCAGAGACTACAAGCCACACAGGATAAACAGAAGAAATATGTAAATAAGTATCATGATGGTCAGAGCTACGAAGAGGGAGACATGGTATATCTGAAAGTTTCCCTTTGAAAGGGACAACATAGATTTGGGATTAAGGGAAAATTGGCGCCGAGATATATCGGACAATTCAGAGTCGTAGCACGAGTTGGCAACATATTGCTTAGAGTTACCTGCTGAGTTAGCTGGGGTTCATCCGATATTCACATCTCTATGTTGAGACTGGCTAGGTCAGGACCGAGACCGATG
Organism: Stephania cephalantha; assembly: GCA_039657325.1. NCBI lineage: Eukaryota > Viridiplantae > Streptophyta > Magnoliopsida > Ranunculales > Menispermaceae > Stephania > Stephania cephalantha. Next base: position 46,091,433 of record CM077569.1, on the reverse strand, counting down.
GTTGACTTAAATAGATTGAGGTCCAGCCTGACGCAACTTACGAGGAGCGACCGATAACAGTCCTTCACCGCAAGGTTCAAGTGCTCAGAAGCATAGAGTTCTCTAAGGTTCTAGTTCGTTGGCGGCATCATAGAACATAGGGACTCACCTGGGAGCTCGAATCGATTATGAGAATGATACCCTCAACTATTTCACGATATGACGATTTGTTTTTACTTAAATTTCGGGACGAGATTTTCCTTAGTTGGAAAGAATTGTAACAGGCACGTTTTATTAACATCATTATTTATTTCATGATTTCAGATTAAGATGCTAGCTCAGATCCACGTGGACGCCACGGGTAGGCTAGGACACACGTCGACCTAGGTACACTAGATATTTGTATGTTGATTTGCTCATTTGCGATGCATATTTATGAATTTAATTGATAAATCACATGTGTGTATTGGTATGGTTATATCGTGTGAGATGGTGTCACGGATATTCGCTTTATAATGCATGTCAACACAGGTATCGGGTAGGCGAACTGCGGGTGCACTAGAAAACTCGACTAATTCACGTTAAGATGACTAATTGATCAAATAAAATGGATAATATAACTATAGGTTGAGTCGATTAATTTGAAATAATAGGCTATTGTGTGCCTCGAGATGCGTTCTGAGACGCGAGGCACCGGGTGTTGGGTAGTCGAAGGTTGGTGGAACTACAAACTTGTAAAACTTGGTGAATAACAACACTAACAATATAATTGAATGAGCCTAAGTCAATTTATTTAAATCAAAGGATATAAGGCCTATAGTTTGGTTAATTTAATGTGGACCCTATATATGTATTTTGATGATCCTAGTTAAGAAAAACTAGGATAGATGGAGTCATATATTTATGTCAACAAGGTGTGGACAACTTGATTTGGAGCCATAAGATTGTCCTCGAGATATGCATAGCACACTTGATCATAACCAAACATATAAATATCATATGAATGGGATTTCCTCATTTCCACTAACAACCAATACATGCAAATCTGGAAACCCAGAGGAGAGGAGATTGATTTTGGCTGGAATTCAGCATTTGAAGTTCAAATTAGAAGATCAAACATAAGGTACATCTCATTCATCCCATACATATGAAAATGAGCTCAATTTGGTGTATTTTGATGTTAATTCGGATTTGAGGAAAATATCACTAGCTTTTTATGAATTCTTGTTGAATTACAAGTATAAGTAACATTTCAATTGAGAATTATAAACTAGTTTTAAAGGAATTTTGGTTTTGGCGAATTTGGGAAAAACTAGTGAATGTATGTATTTGATGATTTTGATATAATTATTAAAGTTTTTGTTGTTGTAAATGATGTTTTGGAGTTCCTATTGAATGGAAAATGAGTTTACAGGGTTAGGTTAGCTAATTTGGGTGTTGGGGACAGAATTCTCGAATTGAGAATTATGTCACCCAGCGCGGATAGCGAGCTAACCAGACTGGCTAGCGTGTTATCCAGTTTGGGTGTTTAACTATTTTTTAAAATGAAAAACAGTTGCGCACTAATCATACCTAACGCTCTAATGACATATGAAAATTGAAATTAAGGGTTGTTTTTGGTGATTTCCAACTTAATACTTATTCAAACACTTGTAACTAACTTAAACTTATAAAATTGGACTTCAAAGACTTAATGAGCCGTAGCTCGGTATCAAAAAGCTAGTCGGATCGAATTCTGGAGTCCGAGGAAGTCACAGAGCGTTTTCAGGTTTATAAAACTCGATTGAGAAACTCTGAGTATTTGATTCTGTTTGACTTTCGTATTTATAAGTTATGCTTACTTCCTTTACTTGATTCTGTTATTTGGACATGGTTGAGTTTACTTCCCCCCTCCCCCTGGATTTCCACGTTGTGTGTTTATGATGCACTGGATTGTAGCACGTGTGACCCGGCCCTCGGTGAATGCAACTCGAGCTTGCTTCTGGTGCATGTGTTGGTGACTCAGCGGATTTGGCTAGCGCCGTGAGGGACCAGGTGAAAGAGTATTGAGGGCACCCAACGAAGGGATCCTAGGACCTGAAGTACAATGTAGTCCTTAATTTCTCATTAGATATTTGCTATCTACAAAAATAGTGAAATGTAGAGAAAAAAATGAGAGGTGGCTCTAAACCCTAAATCCCCCTTTTTAGTTTTCACTTGTGATTCAAGATCTTAAACCATCGCCAATTTTTTTTTTTTTTGATCGGCAGTAGTTTAAGTCAGCTACATCTCTATACGTTTATTTGTTCAATAAACTGTAGATCTTTTTAGGTCCGTGAAAATTGGATCCATTCTTGATACGATACATTTTCCTCAACGATCATTCGTGGATCTGTGGATGTTGGGTTAGTCCTCTTCTTTAATTTTTATTTTTAGGTAGTTTGTCTTCCTGAAGTATTGATTTTGTCTTCCATTTGTCGAAAGTCTTAAGTTTTCTTCCCTCGTTGGAAGTTTTATTTTTCGTTATGTGGTTCTAATGGTGTTTGTTTACTGTCATGTGTTCCATATGTTTGTAGATTATCACATTGTTTCAATTTTACAATCATATTCGCAACCAAATTCATAGTAGTTCTTTTGAACAAATAGGATTAACGAGTCAATGTACTTTTATTAGGGCAGTTGATTCTATGTCTGGTATTGTTTCGAGCCCTTGATGATTAATGAAATTTCTATTATACTTAAAAAAAAGATATTTGCTATCTTCTTTTTGACGAAAAAATTGTATAAATGCAGATTTTTAACAGTATGATCTGAATCATTTTGTACAACCATACGCTACTTCATCTGGAGGTAAGTTATATCTATTAGGCTAGCATATTTAATAGTAAGATCATTTTGATTGGACCACGTGTCGTATGGCATAACACACCATAAAATCCAATAAAGTGGAGGTAAAAAAAAAATGATAAAACAAGATCCAACCTTTAGTTGATAATGATGTAACGGCCTAGAATTTACTAATAGTAAATTTGTCCCTAATCAAATTATTGACTCGTGACGTGGGACCCGCATTAAAATACGTGAATTGACCGAGGCAATGTGGCCGAGGTATATGTTAGTTTTGTTGTGATGTATTCCTGGTGTGATTTATATGTGTAGACTAGTAAGTCACTCCTACTTATATGTAGATGTCGAGTCGTTAGCGGGGCGCGCCTCGAGATGCGTGTTGGTATGGGACCGAGGTAGAGAGTGATGTAGTAGACTAACTTAAGTTGATGTGGCTTAGTTAGTTGAATTTGATATGGCTATAATTGATTTTATTCTAAATGTAACATAAGTTAGCAAATTAAAACATTAGTCATTGATATTCCTTGAGATACGTGTTGACGCATCAAGAGACCAATCCAGTTGAAATTTGTGTTAGCAAGAGAGAGTTAGTGGAGAGTTGGTGGAGTTAAAATTAAGATATAAGCCATTAGATTAGTCTCGAGATACGTGTGTACATTAAGATCAATGGCTATTGAACAACCTTATCAATATATATAAGATTGAATGGGTTAGTTCCTGCAAACCATTTCATTCCTAAACTTAGAGAAAAAGTAAAATGCTAGAGAGGACGATTGGAGGAGAAGATCAACAAGTTAGTGAAGAAATTCTAGTGGAATTGAAGAAGTTGATCTAGTTGGTGGTATACAACAACTAGGTAATTCTACTTACACCACTAATAAAGTATATTATGATGAATTGGTCTTAATGATAGAGATTTTGTTTCAAATGAGTTGAGAAACATTTTTCTCTGATTTTATGACTTAATTGAAGCATCAAATGAGTATTTGAACACTTGAATTTCAAATTTGAAGTTTATTGGTAAAGAAAAATGATTTTAGTAATGAAACTAATTTTTACCGAATTCAGATATGAAGATGTTTTAAATTTTAGAAACCAATAGCATTTTTGGGTTCCTTGTAAAAAACTAATAAATTTGCTCTCAAGAAAATCAGGATTTTGATTTAAATTGACAAAGTTATGATATTTTGAAGTTGTAGATGTTTTGATGATTTTTTTTTTATGAAAAACTATGATTTTTGGTTTAAACAACTAAGTTTGTAAATTTTGGGTAATTGGTGAGCTTGATTTAAGTGTATTAGAGGTGTATGGATTATTAGAATGCAAGGTTGAACTCTTAATAAGAAACACATGCTAGACGTCGTGGCAATGTTGCGGGGTGCAGAGTGCACGACGCCACCACAACATCAAGACTTGAAAAGTAGTGAAATTCCTAATAAAAGCTTGGGACTTTTTTAATTGGTTTAATCTAATTTTGATAATTTGTATAAGTCATAAAACACCCTAATTAACCTCAGGAAACTATGAAGGAGTCTCGAGAGGTTATTGGTGAGATACGAGGGTGTCGCGAGGCCGGATTAGTTTAGGAACTTCGCGTGGTTTTGTAAGTACACTGATTGAGATATTTATTTCCATTTCTTTTCCATTATGCTTCTTATTTACAATCATTTGTACTGATAAGCCTATTGCACTCTTGATGCCATGACTTTGTCGTTTTGTCTTATTTCATGAGATTTTTATCGTGACATTGGTTTATGTTTAAGTGGTATTCACTGACTCTTATTCACATGCTATGTCATTCTTGGTTGTTAAGTATGTAAATCAAGTAGAATAACATGCTATTAGGTAGGAGATCTATGATATTGAAAATCTACTTCATTCGGGCATTAATTACGCATTCACCTTTGTTGGAATTCCTAAATTGTATCATTTCTTGAGTTATGAAAGTAGTTATTGTATCTAAGACTATTATATATAGAGATGGTCGTGGCACACGGGGTCACTAGATTCTAGGGATGTTGGGATCTCACCACTAGCTTGAGCAATACACGGGGTATGAGACCCGGGGTTGTTGACAAGTATTGTGGTGGCCCCGTGCCTCGAGGCCGCCCCGGGGTGTCATTGTGTCGTGCACTCCTCGCCTGATGGGCCTAGCTACACGTGTTCGGCACCTACCCGTCCATCTCATGTCCCGTTATTCGTGTCCATGTGTGTGTTATTAGTTTAGTTAATTGGTTGTTCATATTTTTCTTAAGTTAATTCCTTGAGTCTTTAAATTCCTTAAATTCAATTAGCTTATTCAAATCCTAGTCGTGCTAGTGGTTTGTGTCTTACAAGTTAACAATAAATCAGCGAAAGTCTTAATTTGAGCAAGTAAAGTATAAAGTTCAACGTAATATAACATCACCATATGAGCATGTCCTAATGTGGAAAACTCGAAAAGTACTCTATATATAGGCGACAATACCATAAGACAGTATATATGTACATGTACAGTGTCACTCCAGTCTCCCTATACCCAAAATGGAACAAAATATCAAAATAAACACGTACTAGTAGGTCCTAGACAGCTGGCAATCAGATGTAGTCGCCTAGGATCCCCTTGCCCCTACCGGTAATAGGATATGCACTCGACATCGCAAAAGACAGATGACAAATCCAGTAAGTAAAATTTTACGGAACTCCCTTGAGCATTCGCATGACAAAGTAAAGGAAAATTCAATAAATACTGTTAAATAGACACGTGGATTGTAAAAGACAAGTAACTGTAATTGGCTCATCGCATGAATAAATAACACATAAGCTAAACAAAGTGTGTGTGCTCGTTTCACACATCTCCAACAATACTAGTTAATATTAGGGGTTGTCTGGACCGGTTTTGTCCAAATCGGATTTTTGCTGCCGCTAACACCAACATAGACTCCTAATTTATTCATACAAGCGATGTCAATCACGTATGCAGTGCAATAGAAAAGATATGCTCCCACCTCACATAGGTAAGGTCGGTGCTCGATTCTTCAAACAAGAAATGATCTTCGGCAACTTATATCCCAATTCCTCAATAAAATTTAATTCTAGCCTAAATGCATACAAATTTTTGCCCGGCCATTTTCATTGCCAAAATTACAATTCTTTTTGTCTGAACATTTGATCTTTGATTATTTAGTTGGTGGAGTTACACAAGAAGGGATCTCAATCATTACACATGATCTTTGATTATTTAGTTGGTGGAGTTATACAAGAAGGGATCTCAATTATTAATTTATTATATGTTTTAAACACATCTCACCGTGCACCAGTTGTGAGATCAGAGTTCACCAACAACTATTCAATGCAGTATAATTGAAAGCCAGTAATTATATGAGCTACCAAATAGTACATTGTAACTTGGAGATTAAGAATTCCATATCAATATGGGTTTTCACCTGTTCAGTGATTTCTTGCAACCCAAACAATGTCATGGGTTTCATGACCCTTAATGGGAAGGTAGTGATTTGATTAAAAAAATAAGAAAAAATAAAATAAAAAGCACACTTGAAATGTTTTGGGTTAGATTGTTGGGCTTCTTCAATGTTGTATTAATTGGGATCACTCACTAAGGATAGGATGACCGTAATATCTATTTATTTATTTTTTCTTGATAAGAAAGAAACAACTTGCCCCTGCTGAAGTTTGAACGCATGACCTGTTACTAATTTAGGGCAACTTCCAAGAAAAAAAAAATATTTTTTACAACAACAACAACAACATAGCCTCAGTCCCAAATTAATTGGGGTCGGCTACATGGATCAAACTTTTCCATTGTGCTCGATTAAGTGCAATTGATGGTGAGCTTTGCAAACCATTCAAATCCCTCCTAATTAATGCATTCCATGTTAACTTTGGTATGCCTCTACCTCGTCGAATTTCTACAGTTTCTATTGAGTCGAGTTTTCTAGTTGGAGCTTTTGTAGGCCGTCTTTGCAGGTGACCAAACCATCGCAACCGCCCTTCCCTAATCTTTGTATCAATTGGTGCTACTCCTACTTGTCTTTGAATTTCTATATTTCTTATTCTATCTTTACGAGTTTTACCACACATCCACCTAAGCATCCTCATTTCTGCTACGTTCATTTTATATAATTGTTGTCGCTTTACCGCCCTTCCCTAAGAAAAATATTTTTTAGTAATAATTAAATTTAATTATAAGAAAGATGGCTTAATTAAGAAGTTAACAAAGTCCACTATCTCAACTAATCACCCACATATAAGAAAGCCCAACGTCCCAACTACATTTGACATACTTTTAGAGCGTACATTTTACAAATTTTTGAGACATATTTGCTACACAATGATTTTTTGACACACTTTAAAGAAAATTGTATTGATATGTATGCGATCATATCTCAATTCAATCTACAACATTGTATAACAATTGTAGGTAGCTTGAATGAAGATTAGTTAAAAATCGTTTATACAAAAAGGACCTTGTACCGCCAAATTGAAATCGACTGAGTAAGCGTCGTGCAATACACCTGGATATGCATATGCATCCCTATCATATTCCAATAAAAACTACTCAATTGGTGCAAAAGTTTATTAGAAAATTATAATCCTATAAGATCGAATTACCTAATTGGTATTAAAAGTGAGTTAAAAAATCGTGTTCCTATAAAAAAAAATGTGCAATATTTCTAGCCCAGGGCTAAAAAAAAACTTGGCTCCGCTCCTGCTTACTCTCAAACCCGATACCAAATTATTGGATCACCCAATTAGTTGGTAATCTTAACATCTATCTTTAAGCTAGAAACTTAATTAAAGTCCTAATAAAATTCAAACTCAAACATAAAACTAAATTTGCTTCTAACTTTTAAACAGCTGTGACATCTCCCAATAAATTACCAATCAAAACTAAAAACAATATCATTCCTTGTAATTTAGATTGGACAAGCCCCAATCATAGTTTTTGACTTAACGAAAGTCTCAATCTTCTGTGTTGTGAACACATCCATAATTTGATTCTCTAATTTATAGTACCCTTTACTCTTTTTATTTTGCACTTAGAACATCTATCCGGGCCATCAAATAGGGGCAAAGCCAGACTTTGAATAGAGGGAGGCTAATTTTATGTGTGTTCAGTTCACGCGCGTTTTGGTGAGACTGGAGTTTAGGGTCAAAATTTGTGCCATCGAATTAGTATAACCGAGGTGGGGATTCCGCTAATTTAGTCGCCCAAGGTAAGTTATGCTAATCGTTTGAAAATTTTAACGCATCAAGCAAATTATGTCTTACATCGCGCTATATATATATTGTGTTGCTAGCTTCCCAATAACCCAAAGCGACGATACGTATTGTCAAAGTAAAAAAAAAAACACACACACACACACACAATTAACCTATAATGGTTATTCAACTGATGTAATTTCTTCGATAATTAATATTTACAAAAAAATTAAGATTATAATAATTAGAGGGAAAAAACAGTTGATGTTATCCACCAAAAAAAAAAAAACGGTTGATGTTGACTTAATTAATTTTAACTGATAAAATCTTAATTTGTTTTATTTTGAAACTATAGGAGTGTTGGTGTGAATTGCATTTAAGAAGATCGAAGTGATCAGAGAAATGAAATGAAGTTGGTTGCAAAAAATAATGTTGGAACCCGGTTGGGTTGGCCTAGTGGTAAGGTTGGGTTGGCCTAGTGGTAAGGGCGAATGAAGGACTTTGTGAGTTAGCCAAATTAATGAAGTTGGTTCAATATATTCCTCATGATAATCAAATGTCGGGTCACTTGTTGTATCTTTCTGCAATTCCAGGGCCCATAGGACTAGTTAGAAAAAGTGTATGGATACACATGATTAATAATGAAAGAAGATAATGTTGGGTCTTTTTTTTAAAGAGAAATTTTATTAATCATTCATGGCTCAATACAGGACAATACCAGATATAGAATCAAGCACATTGATTTGCTAATCTTATTTGTTCAAACAAATTGCCATTAATTTGGCTATAAATGTGAAATCGAAACAATTTGACAATCAGTGACTGCTCTTTACAACGTTGAAACTCATGACAATATACAAAACTACTAGAACCACAAAACAAAATAACAAAACTTCCCAACAAGAAGAATAAAATCTAAAACTTCCCAACAAGGAGAAGACAAATCAAAGACTTCAAACTAGGGGTGGGCAGCGGTTTCCGAAAAACCGCCCAAACCGCATGGTTTGGTCTGGTTTTTAGAACTCGCGGTTTGGGGGCGGTTTAAAAAACTTAAAAACCGCATAATCGCGGTTTTCATTTTCAAAAAACCGCGGTTTCACCAAATCGAGGGTATTTTAGTAAATACCCAACATTACCGACTCAAAACCCTAAAACTTAAAAAAAATAAAAAATAAAATTCAGCACTGTTGAGTCAACAGCGGAAGATTTGGTCTCTACAAATCTTCCACTGCCGTTCATCCTCCTCACTCTCCGTCTCACCACCGCCGCGGAACCCATCGCCTTTATGGTATGTAATATGTATGATTTTTTTTTTGATGTTTTGTTGTATCTTATGTTGAATTTTTGATGAAAAATTGAACATTAAACATGTATTGTATGATTTTTTTTTTTTTAAAAAAAAAAAAAATGGGTCGCATGAAAACCGCGAAACCAAATCGACCAAACCGCGCAAACCGCGGGCGGTTTGGGTGCGATTTTGATGGTTTGCGGTTTGGTGGTGGTTTGCAAATCGGCCAAACCGCGAACCCTCGGTTTGGTCGCGATTTGATGGTTTCCACCACCAAACCGCGGTTTGCCCACCCCTACTTCAAACTAGGGAAGAAAACTAACTATAAAATAAAACTAAAGACAAGATTAATCTAACACCACAAAAACTCACGCAACACCATTGATGATAAAACACTGCAATAAGGATGGACCAATCTCTACAAATCTGATTAGATCTGTTGGTTATTGTATGAGCAAAATGCAAAAAGGATTTGATCAGAGCCACAACCAATCGAAGAGGAGGATCAGCGGTGGTTCAAGAACAAAAATTACAAAAGTAAATCAAGAAGAAGAATTTTAGGGTTTTTGAAAAAAAAAGAGAGGCCGTTGTGAAAATGTTTTTTCTTTTTGATAATGTTGGGTCTTAAAAAAACAAAATAATAAGAAAAAGAAAATGGGCACTAGGTTGCGAGGTGGGCTGGGCCGACGGTCGCCCCTCCGATGGGCCTTCTCCCCCAACCTAAATTGTCACACCATTCTTCTCAAAAAGCTAGATTGCTCTTTTTTTGGAGAGAGAATAAATGTTAGATTGCTTTTGTTAATGAACGTGATGTTTAACTAATTTAGATCCGAACACCAATAATTAATTCTACGGATCAATGGGATAGCACGCCCCTTTGGACATATGTAATTTTGTTTTATGAATTACAAAGAGGAGCATATGATGACGATGCATGTCCTCTACTGTACCTGGACCCGGGAATGGAGGAAGAACTCTGGACAAATCAAAGATGATCAATGTTAAAAAATAACTTAAAAGTCGAGCATCATGGTTCCAAAAGCAAAGCTAAAGGCAAGGTTTCTCTCACTGAAGACTTATTATCCAATAGCTTGGCTATGAATTCAGTTGAGCAAAAGATAAGTGATCGACTAGACGATGGATCACACCATATATATGAAAGATTAAAGTCGAGCTTGTGGGACGTGCCTCTGATGATTTTATAGACGCTTTTTTGTGTGTTAATAGGCGATTAGCCTCCCTTTAATTTTTATTTTTTATTAAAAAAAAAAACCAACATATTACCCCTTAAACTAGCGCAATGGAGACTCCAACCCGCAACAGTCGTGTGTATATATGTGAAAATAATAACAATAATAATAAAAAGACTCAAAACCATCAACTGGCTTGCGATATAAAGAAGTGTTGCGAGGAATCACCACGGAATACTTAAGATCACAGTCACACCAATATACTCAAAGATAAATAAACCACAAAAAAATATGAACACCCAGATTTACTTGAAAAACCTCAAAATCAGGGAAAAAACCACTTCAAGAAATACGATAATCCGCTATCAATAGTTCAGTACACAAAGGATAAACCTCATCTATCTAAACCTCAGATAAAATCCTCGTGGGGAAATTTTTTTCCCTATTGGGCTTGTGGAGAAATTTTCTCCCGCTTAATTTTTTGAAAAAAAAAGAATTATAAAAAATAAGATATAAAAGACATACATATGTATGTGTATTGATCATTTTAAATGGTATTTATACACATAATATACATTTGTCGATTGCTAGCATAAACATATAGTTAATATAGTTTGGTAATTTGTAAAATAAGGTGTTGCAATTTTTTCATTTTATTCTAAGCTAATCGGCATCTCGGGTTTCGCGCGCGTCCAAGATTGAGTACCAAAATTTATATTAAAAAATTTATCTAGAAGAAATGTAAAAAAAAAAATTATGCAATATCGATATCAATAATAATATCATTCAGTTATCTTGTAGAGGTTTTTGTAAGAAATAAATCATTTCCCGTACTCGATTTACGATACTAAATTCTCATACTTGTGACAAACCCGATTATAAATGTGCATATAAACAACCGATAACATCTTTAACCCTATTAGAATTACCAAACTTTTATATGGATATCAACGGGTAGCTTACCTTAAAATATCCTCTACACGTACCTATTTTACCAATTTATAATATATACTAATACTTGTATCTACCTAAACTCGATTATAATAAGCATATGAACAACTTTATCTAGCCTTAACCATGCATGATGTCACGGGGTCGATGTGAGATGGAGGTTCTGCCAAAAAAACTACCCTAGTATTTTGCACTTCGACACCAACCCGTGATGCACATTAGACTCCAGCTTAGTTCAACACTCGTTTCCCTCTTTTCTAAGGGTACTATGTCTCCCTTCGCTTAAGGCACACGAAGTAGACGGGATAAATGAAATGAACCACACTAATTAGGTGCAAGGCACAATGGGAGTTTATTGCTTTTCAACTAGGGGATTATACCAATCCAGGTTCACTCGATCTCCTCCCGGAACAAGCTCACCTTATATACAATTTTTTAGCATACAAGGTGGTGACAAAACTGTTTGAGGGACGCCTATCCACTCTTTAACCCACTAACAAAACAACTCACAACTCCCTGGTCATACTCCGGCATGCCCATCCTTGCATTGCTCCAACAACGCCACATGTACTGGTAGTTACCACAACTACCAGTCACATTGCTCCATCTCGTGCCACCTAGCATTGTCCCAACTGCTAGAACTTTGGTCATGTCTTCCATGCCAAGCTCGTGCTCAATACCTAGTCAATCCATCTTGCTCACATTGTAATTGACTCAGCCATCCACGTTTTCCTCAATGCCACCTAGCATAACTGCCAAGCCACCTAGCTCAAACCTGCCTTGACTTGGTCTCAGCCCATGCCACCCTTAAGGGAGAGGGGTCCCCCTTAATATAGATGCTATGCCATTCCTAGTCCTCCAATGAGAAACATCACAAAGTGAGACCAATCATACTTTAACTTAGTCAACGCCTAAGTCAAGATTTGTCAACCCATGCCAAGGCCTTACCCTGCCTGTGCCAAGGCCTTGCCCTGCCCTGCCCGTGCCAAGCTTTGACTTGTCAATCCTTGCCAAGTTGTGTCCGTGCCAAGGTTTGCCCCTGCCAAACCTTGCTCGTGCCAAGGCTCGCCTTTGCCAACCTTGCCCTTGCCAAGACTCGCCCTTGCCAAACTTTGCTTGTGCCAAGGTTTGCCCATGCCGAACCTTGCTCATGCAAAGCCTTACCAAACCTTGCCTATGCCAAGGTTTGCCTGTGCCAGACCTTTCTCGTGCCAAGCTTTACTAGTGCCAAGGTTTGCCCGTGCTAAGCCTTGCCAAACTTTGCATGTGCTAAGGTTTGCCCGTACCAAACCTTGCTCTTGCCAAGCCTTGCCAAACCTTGCCTGTGCCAAGGTTTGCATGTGCCAAACCTTGCTCGTGCCAAGCCTTGCCTGTGCCTAGGCTCGCCATTACCAAGCCTTGCCAAACTTTGCTTGTGCCAAGGTTTGCCCGTGCTAAACCTTGCTCGTGTCAAGCCTTGCCCGTGCCAAGCCTTGCCAAACCTTGCTTGTGCCAAGGTTTGCCCATGCCAAACCTTGCTCGTGCCAAGGCTTGCCTGTGCCAAGCCTTGCCAAACCTTTCTTGTGCCATGGTTTGCCCATGCCAAACCTTGCTCGTGCCAAGCCTTGCCTAGTGCCAAGGCTCGCCCTTGCCAAGCCTAGCCCTTGCCAAGCCTTGCCAAACTTTGCCTGTTGCATGTGCCAAGGTTTGCCCATGCCAAACCTTGCTCGTGTTAAGGCTTACCTGTGCCATGTCTTGCCCATGCCCTGTTCTGCCATGCCCATGCCATGCCAAGTTATGCCTGTGCCAAGGCTTACCCGTACCAAGCCTTGTCAAGCCCTGCCATACCTGTGTCATGCTTTGTCATGCCCATGCCTTAACTTTCAAGTCCCCCAAGACCTGGACATTGCTAGATATCCCCAGCCTAGCCTTTACTCAATTAGACTACTGAGGGTCTTACACATGGCTATTGTCAAACTCTTCAAGAGATATAAACATGTTTAGTACCTCCACAAAGTTTTTCCTACATGTACCCATTTGTTAAGTCATTAATTATATAATATTATATATAGTTTATTTATATATTTTTATTGTTAAGTCTCCAAAATACTAGCCTAATTGCATTTATTTGTCATTTTCAAGATTTTTGGTGTCCGCGGTTGAATTCAAGGAGATAAACCACGCAAAATCGAGTATCCATATGCCCGAATTTGTTCTACGCCGAAAGTGTGCTAGTACGCATCTCGAGGCACAATAGTGATGATGTGGTGGACAACTATGCATACATGTGTCAATTGGTGCTTGCATGATTCAAGGACATAAGTTAGGAAGAATCTTTTGTTTTGGTTTTAATAAAAAATATTATATATAGGTATATATATAGATATATAATATATAGAAATAACAAGAGAGATGGAAATAGCAAGAGTGGAGAGATGGAAAGCAAAAGAAAGGAACGGACATAAGAAAGAAAAATAAAAAGTGGGGAGCATGCAAAAAGGGAAACAGAGAGATGGAGGCATGCAAGAACGCACGGGAAAAAAAGTGGATCCTCTATTTACTCTAGGCTAATATATCTTCTATTCTCTCCTGCGAGCCGACTTCTCTTCTCTCCCTCCCGAACTCTTATTTTTTCTTATTTTTTGTGTTTTTCAACTATGCGAGGCTAAAACCTCTAGCCTAAGCAAGACTGCAAAGGAGGTTCGACTGCACATATTAATGCGTTTTATGAGATTTATCTACTTTAATTGCATTGCTTTTCATTATATTTTATTGCCTTTGGTATTGTTTTAACAATTAGAGTTAAATTCATATTTAAACTCTTATTACTTGCCAGTGTGTTGTAAGCATCCGTCCTTATGCGACAAGACCACACTAGTGGCAATTGACCTTACCAATTGATTGATATCTTTTGGGACTGGTTTAATACCTTAGGAATCTAGGCTAAATTGGACACACTAGTGATCCGGTTGTCTAGGTGTAGTGCCTTCACGAAACACATTACGGTCATCGTGTTAAACCCAATGCGCTTGAGTATAGTGTTATAGATTGACTAGAGAAATAGTCACCGTCGTACCTTGGCTATCGATATTAGGAAGTGCGAGGAACCGCGTATGTTACCGGTTCTATAGCTACACTAGGATATTTTGATTTGCATATTTCACATAAATCGAAGACCAAATCCAATCTTTTATCGAACCGAACTTGTATGTCTTGACCTAGGTATTTTTTATTAATTGTTTTCAAATTATTTCCATTGTTTTATTTATTTTGTTGATATTTAGATTAGTTATATTATTCACTCTCTTAAACCCCGATTTCCCTTTTTGTTCTTTTTAAACCTTAGAAATAATACCAATCCATGTGGGATCGACCATTTGTCACTATTCTGCAAATAGTTGGTTTAGGTATTTTTATTTTATTGACACGTTCGGCGCACGTCACCATTTTTTGAAAAATAATATTATACCTGTCCCAAACCCGATTATAATAAAAATGCATATGACGAATAACCGTACCAACTTTTAACTACCATATTATAAATATCAAATTCTTTTTTTTACTATTGCGAGAGTACTCGTACACATGACCTTCCTAAACCTCACCTTTTGGCAAGTGATGCCTTATATATATAAACCTTGCCTTTTTCTCTATATATGGTGATACTTGAAGATAATGCACAAAAAGAAAAGTGAAAAAAACTTTTTGTGTAATTTCCAATGAATTGGAGCTAAGACCAATATCATTTTAAATTAGAGTGCGGCTATGTGCACGATGGTTGTTTCTCAGGGCACCCTGATGATCAGGGCACCCAATCAATTTCTTAGGGCACATCTTCGAGTTTCCCAAATCGCCCCTTTATTAAAAAATGAGCACCCCGCCTTATTAGGGCACATCATTTGTTTCTCAAGGCACCTCGACCGTCTCGGTCCCATAAGTTCGAGAAACAACATGCGGTATCGGTTGCACATGTCCGAGACTATTCCTCAAGTGTCGGTACCTAATGACCGTGACTAGTACCACAGAGTACATACATATAGTTTTGGTTGCTTTAGCCCAAGACTCATGCAAGAGTGTCAGCTAGATACAGCTGAGATCCTATGTAGTGTCTCGGTCCTGTGTGGCCAATCACTTCGTATCCCCTCTACAGTTTGAAAAATGAAGAAAATACGAAAAAATCAAGAAAAAAACTTTATCTTGTTCTACGTCTGCCTCTCACTCCTTTTTTTCACCCATTATACATTAACAGTGATGCAAACATACCGAATCTAACAAATCCTACAATACAAATCGATATAATTGCCTTATCCGAAATCGGTCAACTGAGTTCATTCAACTCCGCATATGTGCAAGGCTAGGGATCGATTGCACTTATGAAAAAATTGGAGGATTGAAGGTGGGTTGCGCGGGAAGGAGAATTTTTTCGATCGTGAGTGAATTGTTAGGTTTGAGAAGGCATTTTTGACATTTCCTTCCAAAACCAGTTTTCACAAAATTTTTGTTGGGTGCCCTTATCATTTTGTGGTGTGCACATAACCCGACTCTTAATTATATTCATTAGAGTTTGACTTGAAATAAAATTGCAAGTTATCTCACTGTTTATTTAATTATTAATTCTTAATCCTATATATACATATCCTATTAATTAGTAACTAATAGAATTGCATATATGTCTCTCGCCTATTAATTCAAATGTATACGCCTTACCTATTATCTCTTGCACATTAATTGGAATATATATTTACATCTTATTTATTCGATTGCCTAAAAAATAGATGTAAAGTAGCTAAACAAATTGTAAGTTAAAAATTAAAATAGAAATAGTGACATCACCATGCCACGTGTCAATCCGTGTATATATATATATAAATTTGTAAAATGCAAATATAATTGCAAACAATTCAAAACAAAATATATAATTAATGTAGTTTGGTAATGAAAATATTTTATTTATTTAACTAACTAAGTTTAAATTATAAATCACATTAGAGTTTGTTTGATATGTCACTACAACAATTTAAGCATTTAGCAACAAAATTATAGCAACATAAAAAGTTTTATTGCCAAATTGTGACGGCTCCAAATTCCAAGGCAAACCAGGCACCGCCACGTCGCGCGACACGTCATCAAGTCATGCCACGTCACTTGCATACTTGTCCATGACGGCATGTGAACTAACTATCTAATCCGACTTAGTCAATTTCGATGTTAATTGATTATTTTGTTGAAATACACTGAGTCATAAAGTTTTACAACTTAATTTGTTGGTTTGATTGATTTAAATTATTTTTAATAACAAAAGTCTTAACAATATGCAAATAAATAATGTAAACTAGTTTTCAATGGGGTGGAAACCCGACAGAAGGATACCATGTATAACAATAAAGACAACAAAAAGGTGTAGTAAGTGTCAATATACATGTATCAGGTAATAAGTCTCCTAAAATGATCCAAAAAATGGTATATATATAAATACAAACACCTACGAGTGAAACTAGTGGAGGCACTCTAAATAAAAGGTAGTCACCAAGCACCACCTTCCTCCGGCTCGTTGCAGGATCTGCAACTTGCTACCAAAAACAATGAAAAGTTTCGGTGAGTAAATCCTAGAGATATTCAGTTAGTATTCACAAAAAATCCAAGAAAAATGGCTACAATTCATGCAAATAAAGTAAATGAGCGGGAATGTAAAGCATGAATATAAGTAGCTGAGATAATCAAAAATATGGAACGTGAGTGTGGTGTATAGTTGTCGAGCCCTAAGAAGAAAATACTAAACCGAGAAGGCCCTGGAGACGAGGTAATCTACGCTTCCTCTTCACGGTCAAAACGAGGAACTCTGTTGGTCAAAAGGTAGATTTTTGTCCAATGCCTCAAATGAGAAGGACTCTATAACAGAGGCGAGCCTCACTTCAACCCACTCTTGAGATCATTGACTCGCGGAGGGAAATCTCACACGTAGTCTAAGGTATGACCAACACCGTAGCAACAATCGGATTGTCATCTACGAGAGAGCCGAAAAGGGGTCATACCGTCCTTTCGACCATACACAGACACACGCAAGAATAGAGTAAATATATGCAAGCCAAACTGGCGAAAAGTAAAAGTGAAATAAATAAATTTTAAGACAAATAAGTAAATTATAAGCTGACTTTCTCGTGGGTTTACTTACCTCGATGCTCATAAAATCACTCCGAAAAGACCTGCTCTTGCGCCTCGAACTGTGCGCCCGACACTTGACTAGTCTCATAACTCCTTAGTGTCAAGTTTTATCATTTTAAAATGTTTTAGTGTCACATTTAATAGTTTAATAATGTAAAACTAAAAATTAGAATTTTATTTCAAAATTCTAGTTGTGGCACGCTTTTCGAGTAACATCAAGGTGCCAAACGCCAAAAAATGTCTCAAAAACTACTTTTCTATCTTTTCCCATTTTTTATAATTTTCTACCTATTTTTTCTATTTTACGTAATTTATTTTATTTAAAATTGTTTTTAATTTAATTTTTAATTATTTAATTAATTTAAGTGAGGGTTGGGCGAGAACCGGGTTCGATTTGGTTGGAGAACCCGATAAGGTCACCGGCGTGAGAGGTTGTGACGGAGAATCCAAGAAGGTTGTGGGTGGAGAACTTGATGAGGGTGGGACCAATTTGATGATGAAGTGGAGTTGGAGAAGAAGAGAAGGAAAATTGAGAGGGAGAGAAGAGGGGGTTCAGGTAGAGAGAGAGTTAGGGTTTTTTTTGTTTTAATTTGTAAATAGGAGAAGAGAAAAGTGAGGTATGGGTGATGTGATGGTGATGTGAAGAGTGATCTGACATCCAAACCCCCGACTACCATATACACTTGCACTACGCGCACCCCGCAGCGCCCTACGCTCTCATCGCAATGCACGTACAATGCGACCAATCGAAATTATAACACTGGTGCGATGTAAATATTAAATAAAAATAAAATAAATAAAAATGTGCCACACAAAAATAACAAAATTTACCTCGTCAGGCGTGCCCTAGACTTTTCCGCGAAGCCCACGTAGGTCTTTATTAACTCCTCTGATACCAATTGTGGCGGCCCCAATCCTACAAATTGGGCACCGCCCGGCATTATGCCTCTATTAACCCCCGATAAACCAGTGCAGAGTTAATAAAGGCCTAGTCAACCTCATAAACCGGTCTTCAGTACCTGATAGTCCACACAATATAATATATATATGAAATCATATGCAGCGAAAATTAAATGTGATAAAAACCGGATAACAAATAAATTAAACACACAATGAGTTCTAGGTGTGGAAGCTAGAATGTGGAAACCCTGAACAATGGTTACAATGTACAAATTATAATGACGAAGGAAAATATTTGTATCTCTCAACCCAAATACCTATTTACAAAAATTATAATAAATGTAATGTAAAAACATCAAATGACTTATGTATGCCGCACATCAATGTTCTCGAGCTTGGAAATTAGACCTGTAATTGTTACCAAAAGCGGAGACAATTCCAGTGAGTAAATCCAAAAGAAGTTTAATAGTGATTCGGATAAAACAATAAACAAGTCTATAAATCATACATGAAAGAAACAAAGCTGAAAAGAACAATAAAGCGCATGATGGACATACTACAATGGTAAACAATAGAGACTAAGTGACCTGGAAGCAAGGGATAGACACCTAAGTGGTCTTGACACTCTACACATGGGCTCAAATCCACTTGACTACAGGTAAGTTTCAAATACTGGTACATCGAGACTAAGTCCGCTTCAACCGCACCTAATCCGTTCGGCACTGTCGGCTCACTTGAGCCGCAGTCTGGGAAAATCCCAAAGGGAGCCACAGTCATAACCAGATGCTCAGCCGCAATGAAGTCCTTGAAGTCTTGTGAGGAGTCACGACACATGACGGATGCTCACTCAGAGGATTCGGTCTCATCTAAAAGCCACGAGCGCGACTCGGATACTCTACCCATGAGTAAACAACGACTCAATTTGACCACTTTAGACCCTAGTTCACTCGGTAGGGAAGTAAGTCAAATAATAGGAATCATTTCCATCGAAATATGCAAGGAAAGGAAAAGAATTAATATTGAGTTTCTTACTGGTTTACTTACAATACAATCACATAATTCGCCACGTCAAATCGATGATTCGAATAGCCTAGTTGAGTCATTCTTGCGTATTTACAATCATACATAGTATAGCAAAGTTGTATTAGGGACCATTTGTTAAATGGAGGCCTTATGTAGCTTAAATGAACTAATTCATCAATTAGTTCTTTTAAAGACTCAAGTCATTACAAAAATGAGCTTGACATATTAAGACAAAATCTTATATTAGTTTCACTCTTGAACGTAATGAATATAAGTTTAGAAACCCCATGTTCATAAGACTTTTGTTCTAGTAATTTAAACCAAAACAATACAATTGTCTAAACATATGATTCTATACATTAAGTCTATTTTAAGGTATAGAGTTTCTTAGAATCATCGAAACATCAAATATAGCTTCAATGAGTTGTATTCATTTTCAAGAAAATAGATTAAAACTCCATTTTTATGTCAAACTTGACGCGTAAATAGGTCTAATACGACAATAATAAGAAATTCATAATTCATAGCTTTGACCAAACTTGAACTTATACAAAATTTACAATCTTGTCGAGCTAAATTTGAGCTTCGAAACTTTAGAGAAAAAGAACAAAGTTCACTTAAAAGCATTTTATCAAACTTTGAGAGTGCGTTCTTTTCCAAGACTATTTTCAAAACTTAGGTTTCATAGACATTCAAGCGAAATCGCCAAGAATAATAATTGAAATCAATTAAACCAAAAGTTGACTTATACGCTTCACCTAGTCTTTCAATGAGGTTTCTAGTGCCAAAATAAAATAACCTTTAATTTATTCAAAACAATCACAAGACTTGAAAATCATGAAAGTTTAGCCCAACTTATTTGTAGAAATCGATTAGGAATCAAGGTCTACAAACAACCACCATAGATTCATGAACTAAATTTGTTATTCAGACAATCTAACATGATAGTTGACTTTCACGGATTATGAAAATCATGCGATTGAGGATGCTTAGAGATAATCATAGGCTAATTGCCTAAGTCTACTTGTTTTTTTTCAACTTTTACCAAAAGACTCGCAGTACGAATGAGCCAACTATATTTATGGAGCCCTAGATGGTGAGTTGGATGGTGTGCCAATGTCCATTATTTCTGATTGCGATCTTTATATTTATTGCCAGGTTGTGGCAGGGTTTTCTTTTACTAGCAGGGTGTGGTAGGGTTACTGACATTAATGGGCACCATACTACATCTAAGTATGGTTTTTCAGTCTGACGGTTAGACTATGTGGTTGATTCAAATTAAAGAGGTCAGGCTCATATTTATTTTACGAATTCAGTAGCAAGTGAAGAAAATTGTTTGCCTATATGCGTGATGTAAGTATGACTTTAACAGTTGAGCTAAAATAGTGTGGCTCTATTTAATACTCTATGAGAGAGGTCTTGTAATTCTGGTAAGTAATGATATTTAGACGTTGAAGTCGGTGATGGTTTAAGAATAACATAGAGGAAGCCAAATAGATTAGATAATAGTTGGATTGGCACTAGATAAACTGATTGGTCATGCGAACTACCACAAGAGAGCACCCAAGTTAAGATGTAAGGAAATTATAAAATTAAGATGAAAAGAAATTGCACTCAAACATTGTTCCTACTTAATCTAGTCACGTATGTGACTTCCTTCTAATTCCGAGGACGAAATTTTCTTTAAGTTGTGAAGACTGTAACGACCCGTATTTTTAATTAGATGATTAATTGCTAATCACAAATCATTAATGGTCTAAAACCCGACTAAGAGTTGCGGTTAGTTGACGTACTCAAATATAAAAAAATTGTGCTTGATGTACCTATTGTGTGATGTACAACCAAATTTATTGGATTTAAATGAATTAAACTATACCTTTGATTTGAATATGTGGATATGTTCAAATTTTAAACTAAATTATATGTAAAAGGGCAATTAAGTAATTTTTCAATAAAAATAAAATAAATAAATAAACAAAAAAATAACTGGATCACACAACATGAAGAGGGGAGACTCCTCATTCTTCGCGTGTGCGATGGTCATCGGGGCCGACGATGAAGCTTTGGCGACAGGGAGACGACGACGCGATTTCGACGAGGCTTTGGTGTTGGCGGCGGTGCTAGCTCGCGAAAAGCTTGGGAGGAAGAAAGAAGAGAAATAGAAGAGAAATAAAGAAAAGAAAGGGAGGATTCTTGTTTGGAATCCCAAAATCTTAGAGTTGAGACTCCATTAAAGGCTATGGCGAGACCTTAAACATATCTTGAGTTCGAATTTGAAGTTAAAATCTATGAATCCATAGAGCTTTTTCTAAGTTGAGTTGGTTCCTAAACAGTTTGGCTTTTGTCAATTTTGAAACGATGTTGTTGTTGTTGTTGTTGTTATTGTTAAACAAGCATAATTCTAGTTTATGTTTGCATTCTAATTTAATGTTTATGGATTCTTAGTTATCATGAAGGATTCAAGTCGGTTTGGTCAAATCAAAACTAATTCATGTTATTTGGGGGTAAACACCCATTTGATTCGCAATTTTGCATATCAAGTATTTGATAAAATTGCCACAAAGAAATCCTACTAGTATTCTTCAAAATTTTAATGCATGAATCTATGGTGGTTGTTCTTGTGATTGTTTTGAATAAATTAAAGGTTATTTTATTTTGGCACTAGAAACCTCATTGAAAGACTAGGTGAAGCGTTGAACTCAACTTTTGGTTTAATTGATTTATATTGTTATTCTTGGATATTTCGCTTGGATGTCTATGAAACCTAAGTTTTGTAAATAGTCTTGGAAAGGAACGCACTCTCGGTGTTTGATAAAATGCTTTTAAGAGAATTTTTTTTCTCTAAAGTCCTGAAGCTCAAATTGAGGAGATTGTAAATATTTTTAAGTTCAAGTTTGGTCAAAGCTATGAATTATGAATTTTTTATTATTGTCCTATTCGACCTATTTGCTCGTCAAGTTTGACATAAATAGGGAGTTTTAATCTATTTTCTTGAAACATTGAAGCTATATTTGATGTTTCGATGAATCTAAGAAACTCAAAACCTTAAAATAGACTTAATGTATATAATCAAATGTTTAGACAATTGTATTGTTTTGGTTTAAATTACAAGAACAAAAGTTTTATGAACTTGGGGTTCCTAAACTTATATTCATTAAGTTCAAGAGTGAAACTAATATAAGATTTTGTCTTAATATGTTAAGCTAATTTATGTAATGACTTGAGTCTTTAAAAGAACTAATTGATGAATTAGTTCATTTGAGCTACAAAATGCCTCCATTTAGCAAATGTCCATAAAACAACTTTGCTATACTATGTGTGATTGTAGATACGCTAGAATGACTCAACTAGGCTATTCGAATCATTGATTTGATGTAGCAATTTATGCAATTGTATTGTACGTAAACCAGTAAGAAATTCAATATTAATTCTTTTACTTTCCTTGCATATTCTGATGGAAATGATACCTATTGTTGGACTAGACTTCCCTACCGAGTGACTTAGGGTCTAAAATGGTCGATTTGAGTTGTTTACTCGTGGGTTGAACATCTTAGTCGCACTCGTGGCTCCTAGATGAGACTGAATCCACTAAGTGAGCATACACCATGTGTCGCGACTCCTTACAGGACTTCGAGGATTCCATCGCGGTTGAGCATCCGGTTGCGACCGTGGCTCCCATTGAAATTTAATTAGGCTACGGCTCAAGTGAGCTGATAGTGCCGAATGGATTAAGT
Source organism: Stephania cephalantha (assembly GCA_039657325.1). NCBI lineage: Eukaryota > Viridiplantae > Streptophyta > Magnoliopsida > Ranunculales > Menispermaceae > Stephania > Stephania cephalantha. The sequence goes on along the minus strand of CM077569.1, from coordinate 46,068,199 downwards.
GCGGTTGAAGCGAACTTAATCCCGCCATACCAGTATTTGACACTTACACGTATTCAAGTAACTTAGAGCCCATGTATATAGTGTCAAGACCAATTAGGCGCCTATCATTTGCTCCCAGGTCGCTTTGTCTCTATCGTTGACCATTGTAGTATGTCTATCATGCGCTTTATTGTTCTTTTCAGCTTCGTTTCTTTCCTGCATGATTTATAGAATTGTTTATTGTTTAATTTGAATTACTGTTGAACTTCTTCTGGATTTACTCACTGGAATTGTCTCCGTTTTTTGTGACAATTGCAGGTCTAATCTCCGAGCTCGAGAACATTGATGTGCAACATACATAGGTCATTTGATGTATTTACATTACGTTTATTATAATTTTTATAAATGGGTATTTGGGTTGAGAGATAAAAATATTTTCCCTCGTCATTATAATTTGTACATTGTAACCATTATACTTGGTTTCCATATTCTAGCTTCCACACCTAGAACTTATTATGTGTTTAATATTTGTTATCTGGGTTTTCATCACATTTAATTTTTGCTGCATATGATTTCATATATATACTCTATTGTGTGGACTATCAGGTATTGAATACCTGTTTGTGAGACTGACTAGGCCTTTATTAACTCCGCACTGGTTTACTGGGAGTTAATGAAGGCCTAGTGCTTTGTGGTACCCAATTTGTAGGGTTGCAAAAACAACAACAACAACAACAACAACAACTACTACTACTACTACTACTACTACTACTACTACTACTACTACTACTACTACTACGACTACTACTCCACTACTACTATTACGCTACTATCAAGCATCGCTCTCCATTGCTCCATCGCTTCAAGCTCATCATATCTCTGCTGCTCATGCAAGCTCTTCTGCTACTCTTCTTATCTGCTTATCGCTTGCTATCACTTACTACTACTACTTACTACTACTACTACTACTACTACTACTACTACTACTACTACTCTACTACTTGCTACTGCTCTTTATTGCTTCTGCTTTACTTCTATTGCTGCTTTGCTGCTTCTTGCTACTACTACTACTACTACTACTATCGCTTCGCTCTCTCATGCTTGCTTGCTTCTTCTCTAGCTGCTTATTTCTTTGCTATACTACTTCTACTACTACTACTACTACTACTACTACTACTACTATCAAGTATCGCTATCTTCATGCTGCTGCTTTGCTGCTTGCTCTCAAGCTACTACTACTATCTATCGCTTGCTACACTAACAATAGCTCATAATCTCTCCAAAAAATTCACTAACACACTTACCTCGGAGTAGAAGATCGCTAGCGTGAGAGGTGGTGTTGCCAAATTCGAGAGGGTTTTCTACTACTATTACATCATTAACAACACAACTACAACAATCACCATTATAGCTCCTAGTTTCTCCAAGAAATTCACAACACACTTACCTCGGAGTAGAAGATCGCCGGCGTGAGAGGTGGTGTTGCCAAACTTGATAGGGTTGTGGGTGGAGAGCTTGGTGAGGGTGAGACCAATTTGATGATGGAGTAGAGTTGGAGAAGAAGATATGGAAAATCGATAGGGAGATGGTTTGGGTAGAGAAAGTGTGAGGGGTTTTTTTTTTTGTTTTGATTTGTGGATGAGATAAGAGAGAAAAAATGTGGTGTGGGTGATGTGATGGTGATGTGAAGAGTGATGTGACACCTAAAACCCTTACTACACTATACGCAACATCCTACGCACCCTGCAGCGTCCTACGCACCCCGCAGCGTACTACGTTCTCGTCGCAACACACACACAACGCGACCAATTGAAATTATAACACTAGTGTGACGCGAATATTAAATAATAATAAATAAATAAACACGCGCCACATAAAAATAACAAAATTCGCAACGTCAGGCGTGTCCTAGACTTTTCCGCGAACCCATGTAGGTCTGAGCTTAAGTCCTAATCAGTAATTAGCAAGTTAATCGGGATTAATTAAAGCAGGTCGTTACAATATTCTCAACTTAAAGGGATTTCGTCCCGAAATTGAAATTTAATTTAAATCTTTACCTTTGAACAAGTGGAGGTATGACTCCCGCACGGTAGACCTTCTCTCTTAAGTGAGGTCCTCGTTCTTATGGTATTGTCATCGAACGAGTACAAGTGGTATTTCTTTCCTCCTGAGAGTTTATACCTTGTATGTCTCATCCGGTCTGACCTCGATCCTACTGAAGTCAACCATCGGTCTCAGTCTCGATCTGGCCAACCTCCGCATTGAAATGTGCAAAGCATCATGAACCCCTGCTAACTGGCTCGACAATCTCAACTGATAAGTGACCCCCCCAACTCGTCGCACTATCGAAAATGACCTGATGAATCTCGGTGCAAGTCTCCCCTTGATCCCAAATCTCTGGTGACCCGTCCAGGGAGAAACCCTCAAGTAGACTCAATCATCCACCTCATAAGTCAGCCTATCGCGGTACTTATTCACGTACTCCTTTTGTATGTCCTTAGGAACCTATAACCTCTGACAAATCAGCCTGACTTTCTTTATGTGATCTACAACAATCTCAGGCCCAATGTTAGCAAGCTAGTGATCTGCAGGGTCTCCCATATAACACCTCAAATAGTGGCATCTTAATACTGGCCTGATAGTTTTTGTTGTAGGCAAATTCACAAAGTGGCAAAAACTCCTCCAATGACCCTCCAAATTGAAGCACACAAGCTCTGATCATGTCCTTAAGTATTTGAATAAGTCTCTAACTGCCTGTCAGTCTACGGATGAAAAGCCGTGTTCAACCATAATCTAGTACCATATTGCTCATGCATGGCCTGCCAAATCTATGAAGTAAAATGTATATCTATGTCTAACACTATAGATACTGGCACTCCGTGTAGTCTAATAAGTTCTCACTCGAAGAGCGTGCCCAACTGTGGAAAGCTATATTTCATGGAAATTGGGATAAAGTGTGCTGATTTCATCAGTCAATCCACGATTACCCAAATAGCTCCGTTCTTGCGCAAGGTCATAAGTAACCTACTAATGAAGTCCATAGTGACGTGTTCCCATTTCCACTATAGGATAGGTAGTGGCTGCAATAGTCTTCCAGGCCTTCTAAGCTCAGCCTTAACCTGCTGACACACCTCACAACTCCTCACATACTGGTTGACATCAACCTTCATCCTCGATTACCAAAATAACCGTCACATATCATGGTACATTTTGGTTCTATCGGGATGCATTGTGTACCTAGATCTATGAGCCTCTTGAAGAATACCATCGCGTAAATCTGCCACTACCAGAATCCATAATCTACCTCAGTGTCTCAAACACTAATCGACGAACTCCAATCTGGGAAATCTGGACTATATGTCATGTCCCTGAACCTCCGATACATTACATCGGCTCTCTTACACTCTATAACTCGCGATATAGATATTATCGGTACTCTCATCTGTTCTCGAATATATGCCTCTATAGTATCTGAAAACCTCTGACAAACTCATAGCTGCTGCCGCCTCATGTAAACTAAACTCGTGGGTCATCTAACAAACCATTGTCTCAATGCCTGGTCCTCTCCTGTTAAGAGCATCTACTACCACATTCGCTTTCCCAAGCTGATACTCAATGGCGAAGTCGTAGTCCTTCATCAACTCCAACCAACGTTGTTGTCTCATATTCAGATCCTTTTGAGTGAAGAGATACTTCAAACTCTTATGATTTATATACAGTGTAAACCTCTCACCATAAAGGTAGTGTCTCCATACCTTCAGTGCAAATACGACCGCTGCAAGCTCCAGGTCGTGCACTGGATAGTTCCTATCATGGGTCCTCAACTGACGCGACAAGTATGCTATCATTTTATCTTCCTACATCGGTACGCATCCCAATCTTGTGTCACAAGCATTCGTATGAATTATCAACTCTCTGTCCGGCTCTAACAACACTAACAACGGTGCATAAGTCAACTTCTTCTTCGACTTTGTGAAGGCTACCTCGCACTCTCTAGACCAATCGAAAACCACATCCTTCTTGGTCAATCTAGTCATAGGCGCTGCAATCTTGGAGAAATCCTATACAAACCGCCGATAATATCCTGCCAATCCAAGAAGCTCCAGATGTCTATCATACACCCTGGTGTAAGCCAGTGGTGTAGGCCAGTCAATAATAACGTGAATCATACTTGGGTCCACTGATATCCCTCTATCGCTGATCACGTGTCCCAAGAATTTCACATCAAAAAGCCAAAACTCGCACTTACTAAACTTGGCGTACAATATGTGCTCTCTCAAAGTCCTCAACGTCTATCTGAGATGCCTCTCATGGCCCTCACGAGTCTTGGAGTAAATTAAGATGTCATTTATAAAGACTATCATGAATCGATCAAAAAATGGCTTCAGAACTCGATGCATCTGATCCATAAATACAGCCGACGCGTTCGTTAACCCAAACGACATGACAGTGAACTCAAATAACCCGTAACGCGTACTAAACACCATCTTAGGTATATCCACCTCTCTGATCCTCAACTGTTGACATCCTAATCCCATATCAATCTTGAAGAAGAACTGTGCTCCAGTCAACTGGTTGAATAGGTCATCAATCTTGGGTAGGGGATATCTATTCCTGATTGTCACCTGATTCAACTTCCTGTAGTCTATGCACATCCTCATGCTACCATCCTTCTTCCCCACAAATAGGACTGGTGCTCCCTAAGATAACACTCGGTGTATGAAACCCTTATTCGATAGATCCTCTAGCCAAGCCATCAACTCCTCATGCTCTAGTCGTGACATACAATAAGGTCTGGTCGCTATAAGCTGTGTGCCTAGCATTAACTCAATCATAAACTCTACCTGTCTGAGTAGGGGTAATCCAGGTAAATCTTCAAGAAAACATCTGGGAACTCACGTACTACTGGGACATCCTCAGGTCTTGCCACTGGCCTCTTGTCGGACTCTACTATCCCTACAAGGGTCTCAATCTCATAGATGGTCAGTAACCTACCTCTAGTGATCGGAAGTGATGTCACGACTCTGATGAAGGTGAACTCGATATCTGGAAAGTGACGGTATTCCCAAAATAATCCAACTGAGCGTGGTATGCCGCCAACCAATCCATGCTTAAAAGTATATCTAACTCTAGGTACTCTAGTACTTGAAGGTTTATGGGTAACTAATGACCACCAACCTCGACTGGTTAATCTTTACAAATTCAGTTAGGGTATATCTTATCCATAGCGGCCATGCTGAGGATAAGGTGGGTACTAACGTGCTCAAATGGCAAACCCAACTCTCCTACCATCCGTCCTGAAATAAATGATAATGTACTACCATAATCTATCAATGTATGCATAGGACAACCAAAAATAATCAATGTACCCTTGACGAGTTGCTGAGAAACGTCATGGTATAATGCAATAACTGCGTGTACCTACTCCTTCACCTACACTGACTGAATTGCTAATGGCGGCATTGGCTCCCTGGTACACTCACTCTTGTAATGCCCATTTTGTCTACATCTGAAACATGTGACATGTTGCCTATGTCGGGAGCCCTAACTCTGCTGTTCATTGGCCCTTTAACCCTGTCCCCTGCCACTACTGACTCCCGTCTCTACTCCTCTGACCCTAACCCTGAGTTTGTCTCTACGGTTGCTAAACTGTCATAACCTGATGTGGTTATGTAGGTACAACTGCATGAGCACTGACCTTCTAACCATCGTCTTGTCTACGCCTCTGTCCCCTATTATCTCTCTTGTCGCGATTCCTCATTCCTTTCCTATCTGACCTCCCCTGGCCCTTGTGGTTGTCCCGATGCACTGGAGTTGGGACGATGTTGCTCCACATTATAAATGACTCATGATTCAACGCCTTCTTATAGACAACATGTAATGTCCTGGCCCTTGTTGACATAATCGCACCCTCAATTTCTGGTCAGAGTCCTCGAATAAAATAAAGGACGTGAAGTCGCTCAGTCCCACCTACGTCTATTGCAAACTAAATTAGATATTTGAATCTCTCCATGTACTGAATCAACGTTCGGCTACCCTGCCTCAGCATCAAGAACTCATTTCTCAGCCTTAGCTAAACCTCGATCGAGATATACTGATCATTGAAAATCTTCCTGAACTCTGCCTAAGTACTCGGCTCTCCGTGGGTGGCTATGAGTGCGGCCCACCACACAGCATCATTTCCCTTGAGCATGAGACTAGAAATCCTAACCCGTATCCTATCGTGAATCCTCGATAGTCCGTGAAGTCTCTCATGCAAAAAGACCCACTTCCTAGCTACCTTTGGGTCCACGCCTCCATAGTAGTAGCCCGACTAAAAATGAACGAACTCCTTAATCAGTTGTGCCTCAACTGATAAGAAGGTCTCGAATGTGATCTCCTGAGGAGGAATCGGTGTCGGTGCCATGACCGGCATAGTCAGTGGTGTAGTAACTACTGGCAGTATCTCAGTAGTAGTGGTCGTAAGCGAGGTCGCCTGAACTGTCGGGGCGACAACTGTTGGCTCAGCAGTAGTGGAGGCGACGAGTGTGGTCGCTGCCGGCGCTCGGAGCAATCGAAAGATCTTTTCGAGCGGTAAACAGTGAAGTGTGACCGTGTTGCGCAAGACATGATCCGAGTCGGCGGGTGTCGAGCCGCTCGTCTGGCCCTCATTATCCGCATAAGGAACATGCTGTCCATTTATGTCGAATCTGCAAATCGAGAAAATGTCACAAGTCAGTGTCGTAATACGTGTATATAAATATTATAATTAATATACACACATATAACTCCTAGCACTACCCGCTTACTTTGCTTCCCAACTAAAGTTTTATGTCAGGATCTTCAGGTTTCCACATCTAATGTTTGGTTGTTAAGTCTTATTCAGTTTCCTTAATCTTTCCACTAGGTTCTCCTGAATGTAGGCTCTGATACCAACTGTGACAGCCCCAAGTTTTGAGGCAAACCAGACATTGCCACGTCACCATGTCACTTGCACACCTATTCATGACGGCCCACGAACTAACCATCTAATAATTTGACTTAGTCAATTTCAATGTTAATTGATTATTTTGTCGAAATACACTGTGTTATAAAGTTTTACAACTTAATTTGTTGGTTTTGATTGATTTAAATTATTATTAATAGTGGAAGTCTTAACAATATGCAAATAAATAATGTAAATGAGTTTTGCATTTATTAACAACCTATGGGGTGGAAACCCGGTAAAGGATACCATGTATATCAATAAAGGCGACAAAAGGTGCAGTAAGTGTCAATCTACATTTATTAGGTAATAAATCTCCCAAAATGATCCCAAAATTAGTATATACATAAATACAAACACCTACGAGTGAAGCTAGTGAAGGCGCTATAAATCAGAGGTAGTCGCCAAGCACCACCTTCCCCCGGCTCGTCGTAGGATCTGCAACTTGCCACAAAAAATAATGACAAGTTCCAGTGAGTAAATCCCAGAGAGATTTAGTTAGTATTCATAAGAAATCCAAGAAAAACAGCAACAATTCATGCAGATAAAGTAAATAAGCATGAACGTAAAGCATGAATATAAGTCCTCGAGATAATCAAGAATATGGAACACGAGTGTGGTGTATAGCTGCTGAGCCTTGGGATGCAAATACTAAACCGAGAAGGACTTGGAGGAGATGTAATCTACGTTTCCTCTTCACGGTCAAAACGAGGAACTCTGTTGGTCAGAAAGTAGACTTCCGCCCAACGCCTCAAATGAGAGGAATTCTGTGATGGAGGCAAGCCTCACGTCAACCCACTCTCGAGATCATCGACTCGGATAGAGAAATCTCACACGTAGTCTAAGGTATGAGCAATACTGTAGCAACAATTAGATCGTCATCTACGAGAGAGCAAGAAATGGGTCATATCGTCCCTTCGACAATACAAAGACACACGCAGGAATAAAGTAAATATGCAGGCCAAACTGGTGAAAAGTAAAAGTGAAATAAGTGAATTTCTAGAAAAATAAGTGAATTTCTAGAAAAATAAGTAAATTCTAAGCTAACTTTCTCGTGGGTTTACTTACCTTGACACTCGTAAAATCGCTTTGAAAAGACCCGCTCTCGCACTTCGAACTATGCGTCTGACACCCGAATAGTCTCCTAATTCATTGGTGTCAAATTTTATTATTTTAAAATGTTTTAGTGTCACATTTAATGATTTAATAATGTAAAACTAAAAATTAGAATTTTATTCCAAAATTTCAGTTGTGGCACGCTTTTCGAGTAACATTGGGTGCCAAAAGCTCGAAATGTCTCGAAAACTACTTTTCTATCTTTTTCCCATTTTTATATTTTCTCCGATTGTTCTGGATTTTTCCATAATCTTCTACCTATTTTTTCTATTTTCTGTAATTTATTTTATTTAAAATTATATTTAATTTAATATTTAATTATTTTTATTTTATTTAATTAATTTAGGGGAGGGTTGGGCTTGAACCAGGCCTGGTTCGACCCAACCGCCTGGACTAGGGTCGGTTTAACCCTGTCCAACCAGACCCGGGTCGGTCTGACCCGGCCCCCACCTGGGCTTGGGTCGGCCTGACCCGGCCTACATAGGGTAGCTAGGCCCATCTCCGGAAGGGACTTTAATATTTTTTTTCTAACAAAAGCAAAAACAATAACAAAAACAATTACTACTACTACATCAGCAGCAACACAACTACAACTATCACTATTAAAAGTTCCCAATTTCTCCAAAAAATTTAGAACACACAACCACCACTTACCTCGGAGTACAAGATCGCCGACGTGAAAGGTGGTGATGCCGGCGTAGAGCTTGGTGAGGTTGGGACCAATTTGATGATGAAGTAGAGTTGGAAAAGAAGAGAAGGAAAATTGAGAGGAAGAGAAGAGGGGGTTCGGGTAGAGAAAGAGAATGAGGGGTTTTTTTGTTTTGATTTGTGGATGAGAGAAAAGAGAGAAAGTGAGGTATGAGAGATGTGATGGTGATGTAAAGAGTGATTTGACATCTAAACCCCTGACTATATGCCCGTGTTACGCGCACCCCACAACTTCTTACGCTCTCGTCGCAACGCACGCACAACGCGACCAATCGAAATTATAACACTTGTGTGACACGAATATTAAATAATAATAAAATAAATAAACACAGGCCATAGAAAAAATAATAGAATTTACCTAGTTAGGCGTGTCCTAGACTTTTTTTGCGACGGCCGCGTACGTCTGATTTTAGGGTCATAATTTGTAATTAACTAGTTAATCGGGATTAATTAAAGCGGCCCCTTACATAAGTCCTAATTGTAGCAGCAAATTATTGATTTTGTTCCTATTTATCGGGAGAAGATGATAGCTGATAATCTAGCTGATCAATTAAAATTATTTAAAAGAAATAGCTGATCAAATAGCTGATAAATACAAAATGACACAAATAGACTTTTTTTTAGTTCTTAAAAAAGACATATTTATATAAACTATTATTTACATTGCATATACAAATAAGTTTATTATTATATATGTAGAATAACGTAATATTAATGTTTTTAGATAGTAATCATACCATGTCATGTCCCATATGTTTATATTAAACATTTTTTTGGAATAATTATGTTCCAAATTTCATTTGTAGTAAATTAGTAATATTAATTGATGTTACTTGAATGAGTATCTATATATTATTTTGGCCAATAAATACTAATAATATTGTAAACCATAATAATGTTAAGGGATGTTATTGTGTAAATGTAATTACCATATTTTTTAACATAAATGTATTTATCATGTTACGTTGCAAATAGGGTATTGTCATTATTGTGTTATCATCGTTGCACAGTTGCACTTGCACATTACACGAGTTTTTTATTATATATATTCGCTAATTTGTTTCCAAAAGAATAAATGAAAATCCGTTATTTTTTAGTCAAGAATTGGCTATTTACATGGGTAGAAAAAAATGGGCAAAATTGGAACAAAAAACTAAAATGACGTTTTAAAAATGAAACGCTAGTAGGAATAGCGTTTATGATTGGAGCTTATCATCTAGCTTATTTTGAAAATAAGCTGCTAACCAAACACAACTTATTTATTTAAGTAGATTATAAGCTAGTTGATAAAACTCCACTTTTGTTGTACACTATGTGCGTTACATAGCCGGTCCCAAGTCCGAATAAAGGAAAAGGACTCTGACGCCCATTTTTTCATACTGAAAAATGGGTAAGGGAGGTCCCAAACTCACTTTTCATACCCGAAAAGTGGGGGAGGAGGAGGTTCCCAAGCTCATTTTCCATTCTTGGAAAATAGAGGAGGGTTGCGATAGGTTGACAGCCAGCGTAAAACCTTTGTCACTTTTCATGAAATAGATCAAACATATATAAACGTTGGGGCGTTCCCACTTAGCGACGCGGTGCATCAGAGCCCGGGTGTAGTGAGAAATGAGCAAGGGTGTGTTTCACATCATCGCCTGGGTGTGAAGAAAAATGAGCAAGGATTCCCACACATAGGACGTGTGTGGGTAAAGAAGCTAGTCCCTTCACATCGTTGCCCGGATGTGAAGAAAAATGAACAAGGGTTCCCACACAAAGGACGGGTGTGGGTAAAGAAGCTAGTTCAAAACAAACACGAAAACAAAAACAAAATCATAGATACGGACACTAGATCTTTTAGACAAAATAGAAATAGAAAAGGAAAACAAATACAAATGGGAGAAAAAACTCGTTTAGGAACATGGAACATAGGAACACTTACGGGGAAGTCAATAGAACTAGTAGATACCATGATTGGAATGAGAGTCAATATTGCTTGCCTCCAAGAGACAAAATGGGTAGGAGAAAAGAGTAGAGAAATATGAAGCACATGGTTTAAATTGTGGTACACCGGTATAGATAGAAAATGCAATGGAGTAGGAATTGTGGTGGATAATGATTATAAGGATAAGGTCGTAGAGGTTAAAAGAATGAGGGATAGATTGATTCTAGTTAAATTAATTATTGGAGACGAAAAAATTAACATACTTAGCGCCTATGCACCACAAGTAGGATTAAGCGAGAGCATCAAACGCAGTGTTTTGGGACGATATGGATGGATTTATGCAAAGTATACCATTAGATGAAAAAGTTTTTATTGGAGGAGATTTAAATGAGCATGTCGGGGCAAGTAACGATGGATTTGAGAGAGTTCAGGAGGTTTTGGTTACTGTAATAGAAATGAAGAAGGAAAATCAATCTTAGAATTTGCTTCAGCATACGATCTTGTCTTAGCAAATACTAGTTTTAGGAAGAGAGAGTCGCATATAATTATTTTTAGTAGTGGTCAAAACAAGAGTCAAATAGATTTTCTTTTAACAAGAAAAATAGATAAAAAAATATGTAGAGACTGCAAAGTAATACCTAGTGAAGCACTTACTACCCAACATAAGTTAGTAGTACTTGATATTAAGCTAACACGACGACATAATATAAATAAAAGAGTTAGCGACCCAAGAATAAAGTAGTGGAACCTAAAACATAGTAAACAAGTAGAGTTTAGAGAAAAACTACTAAAGGAAAATATTTGGAATCTTGACTTAGGTGCTAATACAATGTGGCTAGAAATGAGTAGTTGCATAAGGAGAGTGGGATCAAACATATTATGTACATCTAAAGGCTTGGGACCACCAAAAAAGGAAACATGGTGGTGGAACGAGGATGTCCAACGAGCAATTAAGACTAAAAGAGAGATGTATAAGAAAATACCTAAGAGTCAAGATGAAGATGTGTACAATCAATATAGAGAAGCTAGAAAACAAGCTAAAAAAGTAGTTAGTCAAGCTAAAATAAATTTCATGGAAGATCTATATACAAGGTTAGGTAATAGAGATGGCGAATATATATATATGCTAGCTAAATTAAGAAATAAAAAGAAACAAGACCTAAGTCATGTAAGATGTATTAAAGACGAAAATCAAAATGTTTTAACGCGCGAGGAGGATATTAAGGAGAGATAGAGAAGTTACTTCGATAGTTTATTTAATGATGGTTAAATTGATACTATAATAGATGAAACCCACACCAAGAAAGAAATGTAAACTATACACGCAATATTAGAATTGTAGAAGTTAAAGAGGCATTGAAAAGAATGAAAATAGGGAAAGCATGTGGCCCAGATGAAATACCCATATAGGTTTGGAAATGCTTAGGAGAAATTTGATTGACTTGGTTAACAAAACTTTTCAATAAAATTTTAAAATCAAAACGGATGCCAATGAATTGGAGAAGAAGTACGCTTGTGTCAATCTTCAAAAACAAATGAGACATTCAAAGTTGCTCAAACTATCGGGGAATTAAACTTATGAGTCACACTATGAAACTTTGAGAGAGGATAATTGACAATAGGCTAAGGAGAGAAACAACAATATCAGAGAACCAATTTGGTTTCATGCCCAGGAGGTCAACTATGAAGGCGATTTTCCTTGTAATACGATTGTTAGAAAAATATGAAGAAAAGAAAAAAGATCTTCATATGGTATTCGTAGATTTAGAAACAACATATGATAGGGTCCCTAGAGATGTTCTTTGGTGGGTTCTAGAAAGAAAAATAGTGTATGCTAGATACATAAACACTATTAAGGATATGTATGATGAAGTAGTAACGAGTATAAAGACATTTGGAGGAGCTACAAAAGAATTTCTCATTACGATAGGACTACATCAAGGATCGGCTTTAAACCCATATCTATTTACTTTAGTTATAGATGAACTAACTAGACATATTCAAGATGATATACCATGGTGTATGCTATTTGCAGATGATATTGTCTTAGTGGATTAAACTAAAGATGAAGTGAATAGGAAATTAGAACTATGAAGGAATACATTAGAATCTAAAAGCTTTAAGTTGAGTAGGACGAAAATCGAATACATGCATTGTGAGTTTAGAAACATTAGACATCGAGATGACGGAGTGGTAAAATTAGGGGAAATAGAAGTTCCTAAGGTAAACCACTTTAGATACCTAAGATCAATCATACAAAATGATGGTAACATTGAGAATGATGTCACATATAGAATTCAAGCTGAATGGAACAAATGACGGAGTGCAACAGGGGTGATTTGTGATCGAAATGTTTCTACTAAGTTAAAAAGAAAATTTTATAGAACCGCAATTAGGCCAGCTATGCTCTATGGAAGTGAATGTTGGGCGGTAAAGCAACAACAATTACATAAAATGAACGTAACGAAAATGAGGATGCTTAGGTGGATGTGTGCTAAAACTCGTAAAGATAGAATAAGAAATACGGATTGCGGTTGCGGTGGTTTGGTCACCTGCAAAGACGGTCTACAAATGTCCCAACTAAAAAACTTGACTCAATAGAAACTGTAGAAATTCGACGAGGTAGGGGCAGACGAAAGTTAACATGGGATGCATTAATTAGGAGGATTTGAATGATTTGAAAAGCTCACCATCAATTGCACTTAATCGAGCACAATAAAAAGTTTGATTCATGTAGTCGACCCTAGTTAATTTGAGACTGAGGTATGTTGTTGTTGTTGTATAAGCTAGTTGATAAGCTAGTTTGTGCATGCCAAACAGATCCTTCATAGCAACAAATCAATACGCTTTGTTTCTTTTATTTTCACGAAATGGAAAATAAAAAAGACAGCAACAAAACTTTCGTTGCTGAATTTCACTTGTAACAATAAAGGTACATCAATTTTTCTTCATTTCTCTTATACCGCTTAAAATCTCCCAAAATTTTTGGCTCGACATCAAAACTCATCTATCTCTCTCTCTCTCTCTCTCTCTCTCTCCGAATAAATCAACACTCTACAAACCAAACCAAAACCCTAACCCTACTCTTACGCCTAAATCGATCCAATCTAGGGTTTCTCCATCGCAATCCCGTGCCCTGTGAGCGCAATCTCGCCATTCCTGCGCCGATTTCCCGAATTGGCGACCGCCACCCCCTCGTCTTCGTCTTGCAATGGATTTCTCGATGGATAATTCTTCGATCAGTCTAGCAGAGCTCGAGAGCTGGAAATCGGCCGAGTGTTTTGAGAGGTTTCTGGAGTCTCAGCGAGAGCTCGTTCAAAGCCAGATCGATCAGCTCCAGAAGATCATCGTCGCGCAATGCAGGCTCACTAGGGCAAACCCTCTCTCCAAAGAAATGGTATTGTTTTGTTGTTGATGAGCAATTAGGGTTCGTTTCGTGTCGAAATCTTCGCAATGTGGAGCTTTTTTTACGAGTTCGTTCATGACTGATTTGTGTTTGTGTTTTTGTTGTGTGTAGGCTGCTGGGGCATTGTCAATTACAGGGGTGTATTCAATTGAGATTTTAATGGACTTTTGGTTACTTTTAATTACTAAAAAAGTTTAGGTGTATTCAATTAAAACTTTTAGAGAGTTTACAAAAGTAAGGTGTATTCAATGTGAACTTTTATAGACTTTTTAAAAGTCTATAAAAGTTTTGGGGTATTCGATTTAAACTTTTAGAGAGTTTATAAAAGTAAGGTGTATTTAATTTTTTTGTGACTTTTGTGGTTTGGTTACAAATTTAGACTTTTATAGACTTTTTGTATAAAAATACACAAAGAAATCTTTAACTTCTCTTCACCTCAACCCATAAACTTTTAGAGACTTCTAATTTTTGTTGGTTCCCTTATTCAATTAAGACTTCATTGTTCATAAGGTATTTTCTTATCAATTGTTTTTATCAACTTCTCCAACCACTCCACAACTTATGGATTTCATTGCTCACTCATTATACTCTAATGTCTATGTTTATGAAAATGATGTTGTTATTAATATATAAGATGTCATTCTTGCATCATTGTACATTTTTATACAATTTTTTTACAAAGAAGTTTCGTTTATTAAGTGCATAATTATAATCTCAAAAAGTGTAATATTATTATTTTCGAAGAAAATAAAATTTTTTTTTCAAATGCAAGAAGTGCATTTTAAGAAATTTAAACAATCATTCTTAAGGAAAAAATATTAGTTTTTTTACTTAAGTCAAAAAAGTGCAAAATTTTTACACAATGATCGTACTTATTGTTTTTTGCTCTTGAAAGATGATTCATTTACCTATTTGTTTTGTTGATATTTATTTACTTATTTGTTATGTTACTATTTTGATAGTAACTCATTAATATGTATATATGATTTTTTTATTAAAATATAAAAATACTTTCAAAAAAATTAGTAATAGTTATTAAGAAAAAGCAATATAATTATGCCTTAACCGATCATCAAAATCATGTTTAAGAAGTTCACAAAAGTCACTAAAAATCTTAAATGTTGATAAAAGCCATCAAAATGAAGTTCACGTAAAAGTTCATCAAAGTTTTTAAAAGTCTACGAAAATCTATAAACTTCAGAAAAGTCATCCACTTATAAAAGTAACTAAAAGTCTATTAAAATCTTAATTGAATACACCCCTCTTAATATAGGCGATACCTATATACTCGGCACAACCGAGGCTTCTTTCTCTCTCTCTCGTTGAAGATCTGGCTCTTCCAACTCTTCGATCGTCGCCATGGCCGTATCTCTGCTTCTCCTCTCTCTAATGCTACTCTCTCTAATGGTGACTCTCGTCAGATTTGGTTCTGCTGTACGCCATTAAGGTCATTTCGTTTCATAACCCTAAGTTCGTACCTCTCTCCCAGATCTATTTTTTTTTAGATCTCGTGTTAGGGTTTTGTTTTCACGAATTTATCTTAGGTCAGGCTTGAATCTAATACTATGCCTCTCGATCTCCCAACGAAGAAGATTGTGAGCGAAAGGACAACGAACGGACATCTCATGATCTCTCGTTTGATGATTTATTGATGTACATGTGAGATTTGACGAGTTCAGCAATTGAATCGATGATCTATCGCTTGTTTTCTCGGATATATTTGATTTCGAAGCTATTTGTTGATAATTCGATTGCATTTGAAGGAAATGGGTTGAGATTTGAAGTAAAATTGGCATTGAGTGCGCCATAAAAGGATTCTGAAGCAGCTATTGAAGGTGCCGCCAACATTAACAACCGAAATTTAGGTTTGTACAGTAAACCTAAAGAGAATTTTTTGTTATCTTTGTTTCTAATCAATTTACTGTATTTGTTCTTTTTGTGATAGTTTTGCTCCATTTGGTTCCTGTTATGAGTATCTGATTGAAAATTAAGTTTTACGATAATTGCTACATGTCTAATTCCATGCTTCTTTTGTAGTTTTAGTTTGTTGTTGTTAATCGTTGCATTTAGAATTTTAACCAGAATTCACATCTATGAAGTTGAATGTAGCTAGCTAACTTTAACTTACGATACTTTCTCCAGTCCTCGATTTAGTCTAGTTATAATTTTACAAAACCATTTTCACTAGTTTAAGTTTATATCAGCTTATCTTTTTGGGATTGAGGCTATGTTGTTGTTGTTTAAGAATTGGGTTTTTTTGTGAATGTGTTATGATGCGAGATGGAATGAGCGAAAGAGGGGGGCGCCTCTGGTGATTTTATCGATGAAAAGGGAAATAACGGGATATACAACGATAAAGAAGGGAGAGACTCTCTCTACTCCTTGTATCGCCAGTCCTTTTGTACTAGACCACCAATATGTTCACCAGTGACTTATGACTTCAAAGATTATCCCATGACACTGACTCATCACTATTTATATACCCGACCTTGACTCACTTAATGACTCACTATGACTCACCTCACACAAGGATCACTCAGACACCCTTAACACATGCTCACCTGACTCTTCTTACTCATCTGGGCCCACCACAGGCTGGGATCCCGTGCTCTTGTGCAACTTCTTCCTGTGGTACACCTTGGTAACCTGCCCCGGCTCGTAACAGAATGTAACATCAATATATAGTTCTTACTATGAACCATGAACATGTCTAACTGAAAATTTAGCCTGTCCAGTCTATATTTTCTTCTTAGCAGATGAAAAACTTTGTTGTATTATTTGTATTAGGTAGCTCCAAAAGAGTTTACACTGGACTACGTGTCTTCTTCACTTTGCCACAATATCAATATATAGTTATGCTTGTTCTTATCAATGCAATGATTAGTGCTTTTTTCTTGTCTAAAGCATTTATAGGTAAATGGATTGGAGTTGGCTTTATTTATCTTCTAGCATCAAAAAATGACCACAAACAGCTTTATATATATATATCAAAAGACAGATTTATTTTCAACTCTGGAGTAGATACGTGCATATGCATGAGAACGATTTCATTCAAAGGAACTGCCTTTGAATTTCAAGTAGGATATCCAGGTTTTCAAACACTTTGTTTTGAATGATCTGCAGATTCCTTTAGCATTATTAGTGATTTTTAAATGGGACCATGAAACACTACAAGAATAATGGAACCATGAAAAAATGTTAACCTCAAGATGGCATCTAGAAATGATTAGTAAATTAGTTTTACCTACTGATACCCTAGTTTCTACTTTATGCGTGCTTTGATATGTGTATATGACCATGCACACTTGTCTGAATTTCATATCGTTATTGATTCTTAATACTCATCAATTAATTTTTCTTTTGATTTTTTCTATGATGCAGCTTCAATGGGATGATGACGAGTTTGACTGGAATGTCATTTAGTTAATGTAAGTGCTCACAACAGAAAATCATGTTTTAGAATTATAAACCTCAACTGCTACAATAGACTAGTTTATGAATTTGATTCTGAGAACATCGATTTTCTATGCAGTAATGATATGTCTTGAGATCCAATGTTCGAAACCTATGAGGCTCAGGTTTCACATAATATTATGTCATGCTCTTCTTTATTTATGTGTATATAATTAATTGGTTACGTTTCAGTGAATATTCTCATTATAGATTTGAGTCCAACTTTGTTCTATATTAATCTCTAATACAACAACAACGACATAACCTCAGTCCCTAATTAATTGGGGTTGGATACATGGATCAAACTTTTCCATTGTGCTCGATTAAGTGCAATTGATGGCGAGCTTTCCAAACTATTCAAATCCCTCCTAATTAATGCATCCCATGTTAATTTTGGTCTACCCCTACCTCGTCGAATTTCTACATTTTCTATTGAGTCAAGTTTTCTAGTGGGGGCATTTGTAGGTCGTCTTTGCAGTGACCAAACCACCGCAACCGCCCTTCCCTAATCTTTGTATCAATTGGTGCTACTCCTACTTGTCTTTGAATTTCTATATTTCTTATTTTTTATTCTATATTTCTTATATTAATCTCTAATGTACTGATATATATATATATATATATATATATATATATATATATATATATATATAATAGTACTAACTTTCAGATTAATGAATGCCATTTTAGTTTGTTAGAGCTATGTAATTAATAGCAAGGTTGTGTTTTTTTGGTTTTTGATTCTTTAATGGCAAGGAAGGAAGGGTTAGACATTTTCTTTAGTCTCATCTAAGGTACTGCTTCATAACATTCATTTGTGCTTTTGAACTCTGTTTGGTCTTCTTTAGAATTGCATGTATAATGTGGATTACCATAATTGCTTTTTTTGGCAGTGTCGCCTTGATTAAGTAGTTGAGCTTCTAATGCAAAAGGGTCTACATGAATGAGAAGAGGTAATTTGAGGAGGTTGTTACTTAATTTCTTCTTTTGGGTCTATTGAAGTTTTTGATTTCGGTGTGTTTACAAGGAAATGGGAAATATGCAAACCTATGGAATAAGTATTATATAGTCCTTGCAAGGAATCCTTTTCTTTTGAACTGAAAAAGCTGGTTAGTGTTTATGCTAACAAGTTTGATATTGAAAAGCTTGACTTGTAGGAACTGGATCAGCTGAAGAAGGTCCTTCAAGGACTTCAAGTAGAGATAGCACAACGATTTGTTGAAATATTCAGCACTGCGTCGCCCATGTCTCAGTTCCCAGAGATTAACGACGACATGCTCTCCAATGATCCTTATGGATTTGATTATCAGGACAGTGACCTTGGTGCTCTTAATGTTGACCCCCAGTACTACAATTTCAACTATGGCGATGGAACCTTTTGATAAAGGATCTAAGTTGTAAGTTGCATGCATATATGTTGTGGCTTATAAGGTTCCTGTATGGTTTCATTAACTTAATTAGGTGCATGAATAATGTTGGTGAATATATATGTTGTGTTGAATTAATGAAATAAGGTTTCTATGTAGTGTTGTTGCAATTATGGTGGCATGCAGTAGCTAGCAGAATATTTTGGTTAAATTTAATTGTTTATATATTTTATTTTGGGATTCTTGGGATGAGTGTAGGACGAGAAGTTTTTGTTGAATGATTATGAGTCTCCTAAGTTAATTTAAGTTGAGAGGTTCATATTTAAATTTTGGTCTATTTGGATTATAAAATTGTAATTAAGCTTTTGGAGACTCTAAGTTAGTTCATTAATTTGAACTTGATATATATTGTGAACTGCGGGGAGTTGTGACTGCTTCTAGGCCTCTTCCCAATTCTGCTGTCTATTAGGTGAGTTTTCCGGCAGGCCACTTTTAGGGAAGGTGCTATTGAAATTTTTACAAAATACGGAGAATGATTCGTATGATTTCTTAATTTGCTCCAATTGAACAAATCATGATTTGAGTTTTATTGAGGATATAACTTAGTTTTGAAGCCTTATTAAGGATTGTAATAAAACTTATTTGGAGGTCAAAGTCAAAGGGACGAATTAAGCTGACTAGATTATCAGGGGATTAAGGTAATCTAGGCCGGTCAGTTGTCTTAATGACGAGGGGGCTGACAGTTACATTAGGTGATAAATTTTTTGAAATGATTTGTAGTCTAGTGGTTCAAATTACCTTCTTAGGCGTGCTTTAGGAATAGATGAATTGGTGTCTTTGCAACTCACATATGATTTGAAATTAAGTATATCTCGATTTCATTTTGTAGTTATTTGTGTAACAAGCTGTTGAAATTTTTACAAAATACGGAGAATGATCCGTATGATTTCTTAATTTGCTCCAATTGAACAAATCATGAATTGAGTATCATTGAGGATATAACTTAGTTTTGGAGCCTTATTAAGGATTGTAATAAAACTTATTTGGAGGTCAAAGTCAAAGGGACGAATTAAGCTGACTAGATTATCAGGGGATTAAGGTAATCTAGGCCGGTCAGTTGTCTTAATGACGAGGGGTCGGACAGTTACATTAGGTGATAAATTTTTTGAAATGATTTGTAGTCTAGTGGTTCAAATTACCATCTTAGGTGTGCTTTAGGAATAGATGAATTGGTGTCTTTGCAACTCACATATGATTTGAAATTAAGTATATCTCGATTTCATTTTGTAGTTATTTGTGTAACAATTCAATGTTCATGATTAATTTGATTTCATTTGAATTCCATATCCAAATTCAACTATAAATTTATAATTGTTCTTTATGAATTCAATTGTTGTTAGTGCAATTTTTTTTTATTGTAGGAATGTCCCTCTAGAAATCTTATATTTTTGATCATTTGCGATTGATTTTGTTTTGTCTTGTAGGCGAACTCGCTTTAAGGATCTAATGCTTCTTAATCCTTCATATATAATTTCCATAAATGGTGGGTATGTTCCAATGCTCGGCTCTTAAAAATTACATTAGAATAATGTACAAGACTTTTTAGCTCCCTTTCTATATTTCTTTATGGATATCTATTGATAGGATAAGATTTAAGGAGAGGCTTTAATCGTAGGCATACCTGTGGATTCTAAAAATTTATTTGTTCCTTTTGTTGAAAGTTTCAATCCACTATTTATGTGAGTTCTTAATTAATTACTTAGATCAGTTGTACTTGTTGCATTAATTTTTTTAGCTCCCTTCCTATACTCTATCACTATTTGTTTTTTTTTTTTATTATTATTATTATGATTGAGCAGTTGAGCTTCTTGTTTGATTATGTGGTTCGTTTCTATTTAAATTGTCTCAAAAATTTATTTTTCTCATTCGTATGACTCATATGGTTGCGGTGGAATATGTGTGATGACTCATTTGGTTAATATGTATGATGACTCATTTGGTTGAGGTGGAATTCTTTATTACTATACATGTTGAATGGTGCATCTGGATTGTGAGGTGGAATTGTGATGTATTGTTGTTGATGGAAAAATTCACAAGAGCCTCATTCTTTCTCTCTTTTTCAATCGATATGCTGCAGGCTATGTCTTTACTCGTGGAGAGTACGTCGAGTTGTCAAAAAAGCTTTCTCTTCCTTTAGGGCTTTGGGCCACACCCTTGACATGTTATTCCTTCTTCTCCTTTGTATATGTGCTAGTAATATGCATGTTTTGGTGTATTCTGAATGAATCACCACTTTCCTCCCATTTTCTCCATCCTTGATCAATTCCATATTTTTCTTAGGCATGATGGTTTAGTCCTCTCTGTTGGTGGAAACGGAAGATCATTTATTTTAATTCTTAGCATCTTTAAGGGTGTTTGTCAAGTGGGTGTTTAGGTGATGTCAGTATAAGATGTCTTGTGCTCTTCAAGAAACTGCCCCTTTAACAAAAATGAAAACGTTGGTAGGCAATTATATTTGGTGAAATTAATTCACCATTGCTTTAGTGTTTTAGAGCTATAAAGAAAGATTGTTAGTCTTGAAAGCTTTTCATTGTTTATAAGCACTTGCAATAGGAGAAAGAGAGGCATTATTCTAAAGCAAAAGCAAAAATGAGAGAGAAAAGAAGAAATATAAAAAGATGATCCTAGTACTGCTGCCCCTGCTACTATTGCTGATCCTTCTACTAGCATGTCTCATAATAGATGGTCACTCTCTGTTGATGATGTTCCACCTACTACTGCTGCCCCTCCTATAGGTACTGTTCGAACTAGTCCTAGTATGATATTCTTAATTAATTCTCTACTTTTTATTTATAAAGAATGTTGTTTACTTTATTAATTGTATTAACTATTGATTTTTTTATTACTTTGCTTGTGTGTAGGAACTCCACCTATGTTGTACACTATGTGCGCTACATAGCCAGTCCCAAGTCCCGATAAAGGAAGAGGACTCTGACGCTCATTTTTTCATACCGAAAAATGGGTAAGGGAGGTCCCAAACTCACTTTCCATACCCGAAAAGTGGGGGAGGGAGACCCTAAGCTCATTTTTCATTCTTGGAAAATGGAGGAGGGTTGCGATAGGTTGACAGCCAGCATAAAACATTTGTCATTTTTCATGAAATGGATCAAACATATGTTATGGATACCATTGTGTATGCTATTTGCAGATGATATTGCCTTAGTGGATGAAACAAAAGCTGGAGTGAATATGAAATTAGAATTATGGAGGAATATATTAGAATCTAAAGGCTTTAAGTCGAGTAGGACGAAAACCGAATACATGCACTGTGAGTTTAGAAACACTAGACATCGAGATGACGGAGGGGTAAAATTAGGGGAAGTAGAAGTACCTAAGGTAAACCACTTTAGATACCTAGGATCAATCATACAAAATGATGGTAACATTGAAAATGATGTCACATATAGAATTCAAGCTGGATGGAAGAAATGGCGGAGTGCAACATGGGTGATTTGTGATCAAAATGTTCCTACTAAGTTAAAAGAAAAATTCTATAGGACCGCGATTAGGCCAGCTATGCTATATGAAAGTGAATGTTGGGCGGTAAAACAACAACAATTACATAAAATGAACGTAGCAGAAATGAGGATGCTTAGGTGGATGTGTGGTAAAACTCGTAAAAAATATAGAAATTCAAAGACAAGTAGGAGTAGCACCAATTGATACAAAGATTAGGGAAGGGCGATCGCGGTGGTTTGATCACCTGCAAAGACGGCTTACAAATGCCCCAACTAGAAAAACTTGACTCAATAGAAACTGTAGAAATTCGACGAGGTAGGGGCAGACGAAAGTTAACATGTGATGCATTAATTAGGAGAGATTTGAATGGTTTGAAAAGCTAATCATCAATTGCACTTAATCGAGCACAATGAAAAAGTTTGATCCATGTAGCCGACCTCAATCAATTTGGGACTGAGGCTATGTTGTTTGCTTGTGTGTAGGACCAAGAAAGCAGGGAATACGAGAATTGGAGCATATGTATGAAATCCCAAAGAAAAAAAAAGGATTTATAGGATATGAATGCGGTGTTATCGTTCGAAGTTTTGCGCCACAACAATTGGAACATAAGTATGAAATCCCAAAGAAAAAAGAAGGGAAATATCAATAGACTTTTGGTAAGTTTTATATTTTAACTCATTTCTTTTATTTGCATTTTCTTTAATATTAAGAGTTTGATAAATTTTAAAATTTCTTAATAGGATTCTTTATGTTAAGAGTTTTAATAGGATTTAGAGGATTTGAATCTAGTGGACTGAAAAAATTTGATCCGTGATTAACTTAGTTGTGATTGAGTTGATAAGAGTTGGTGCACTCATTTGTTAGAAACTAAGTCACTGCATGGCAGTTCAAAAAGGAAGTACCATAAGATGGCATCCTTAGCTAGCATATTTCATACATAATGAGACTTCAAAATTGAATGTTAGAAACCTTACAAAAAAGACAAAAAAATGAGTGCACTAACTCTTATCATCTCAATCACAACTAAGTTGATCACGGATCAAATTGTTCCAGTCCACTAGATTCAAATCCTCTAAATCCTATTAAAACTCTTAACATAAAGAATCCTAATAAGAAATTTCAAAATTTATCAAGCTCTTAATATTAAAGAAAATGCAAATAAAAGAAATAAGTTAAAATATAAAACTTACCAAAAGTCTATGATGCGTTTCCTTTCTTTTTTTTTCTTTGGGATTTCATACCTATGCTCCAATTGTTGTGGCGCACAACTAAGTTAATCACGGATCAAATTGTTCCAGTCCACTAGATTCAAATCCTGTAAATCCTTTCTTTTAATTACTTTGCTTTTGTGAGGTTTCTAACATTCAATTTTGAAGTGTCATTATGTATGAAATATGCTAGCTAAGGACGTCATCTTATGGTACTTCCTTTTTAAACTGCTATGCAATGACTTAGTTTCTTTTCTATAAATTGCCATCCAAACATCCTACTTACTAAAAAAAATGATCAGATGATCCTTTGTGACATACACTAACTACACCAGTAGTACTAGTAGTAGTAGTTGTACTAGTTGTAGTAGTAGTTGTTGCAATTGTTGTTGGTGTTGCTGTGGCTTGCAATGCTAGAGAGGCCTTAAGTCATGCCTGAATGAGAACCCTGTCTGAGAATCTAGCTGGCCAATTAGCTAAGGTTGACAGTCCAAAAACTTTTAGTTTAGATATTTGGCTATATGAATACTTAAGATGTTGAAACTTGATCTGCAATTGTTCTTGAGATGGTCTTGAAAATGTGATGTTGAGTACTGCGCGTATTCACACCAACAAAGGCAAATTTCCTTCAACTCAGATAATAAGTTTTACCGCTGAAAATTTTGAGTTTGTTTCATATGATTTGAAAACTTTAATGGTGTATTGCTTCCCAGTGTTAGACATACCATTTATCTGACACTTCGATTTGTTTTTTCTTTTGTAGATCCTCAGTCACTCCTCAACCAACATTGGAAAAAAAGTGACTGATGTATTCAAGTATTGATTTAGATACTTTGATTTATTTTTCCTTTGTCTCCGTTTTGTAATTATGTAGACATTCAATTATAATTTGATTTTCATTTGTTTGTTATTTGTGTATTTGTAATATCAACAATTCAATTTTCATAAGTAATTTGATTTCATTTAAATTTCAATTTAAAATCTAGCAACAATTGTTCTTTAGGAAGGCAATTGTTGTTGGAACAAATTTTTTTCATGCTTTAGTATAAATTAGCAACAAAACTATTTGTTGCAAAATATCCAGAATTTGTTGCAGTAAAGAATTCCAGCAACAAATATTTTTGTTGTTGTAAGCAGTTTCAGCAAAGAATGAGCTGATAACTTCTTCAGCAACAAATACTCCATTTGTTGCTGAGAACTATTAGGTACGGATTATCAACTATTAAGTACGGACTATCCGCAACAAACTCAGCAACAAAATTTTTTTGTTAAGCAGTTTCAGCAAGGAAATCAGAGGCTTTAGCAACAAAAGCTTTCGTTGCTAAAACAATTTTTTTGTTATAGTGATGTGTATCACTAGTGTTTTTTTGGATGGAAACCATGGAATAATAATATATATTCCTATATATAATATATCATATGGTATGCATGTATACATAAATAAAATTGATATATAGGGATTCTCGTGGATCTCCTTCAATTGGGATGCCTATGGAGATTTTCAATAGGGATATCCACAGGGTTTCTTGCAGAGATTATCAATGAAGATCACCGTAGATATATTTTTTTTCCATTTTCATACTCATAGGGTATGAGATTTTCTCCCCTTCTCCTCCTCCATCCCCATTTAAACTCCTCGTCTGTTGCTGGGATTCTCCTTCCTTACTGCGGATTCCTAGTCCAGCTTGCATAACTAGTCTTGTGCGCACACATGCATTACCACGTACATGTCCAACACAAATTTTTCTTCCCCATGACTCCAATTGAGACCCGTCAGATGCAGAGCAATGAAGATCAAAGATTTAGAGATTACATGGTGACATGGGACAAGGAAGCAACACGTGGCTGGGCTGTGTTGTTGATGAAGATTTAAAAATAAAAAAGAAAAAAAAAGATGTATATGGTGACACGGAGGAGGCATGTACAACACATATGCGCCAACAGTAGGGTGCGTAAGAAGTTTGGCAACTGTTGATTAATTTTGTTTTAGAAATTATTAGGTGTCCTTTTTTTTTTTTTTTTTTTTTTTTTTTTTTCAAAAGGCGCCTTTTATTAATTCCACAGAATCTAGGAAACGTTATTCCTCTACATCCTCCTCAAGAATTTTACATAATCCCGGAGCTACTAAATTTAGAACATGAACCCCGGGAGGAAATTTCTTCCAAAGCTTGCAAACCAGTAAGCAGCGCGGTTACCTTCCCAATGTGAATGTTGAATTTTAACTTCCCATTGTCGATCCAACGGCTTGAAAATTAAAGACAACAAGCTTCAATGCTTGTTCTTGGACGGTACCCTCTTATTAATACACTGAACCACCCCCAGATTGTCCACCTCAAGCATAACCCGCCGACATCCACTATCCCATGCAATCTGCAGTGCCACTAACGCCCCCCACAACTCCACGTCAAAAACCGAGCAGGACCCCAAATTCACTGAGAAACCACCGCATCAGTCCCCGTGCTCATTTCGCAACACACACCCCAGCAAAAGAACACCCATCAGATGTTAATGCCCCATTAGAGTTAGCCTTTATCCAACCTACATGCGGAGGATTCCACCCTATCAACCTTTCAGTTTTAAGCCCCCTCCCTGTACTCTGCAAAGCCGCTGCCTCTAAGAACCACTTCACTTCTCGAGCATGTGAAATGATCGAGTTAAGAACCTGGGTAGGGTGGGCATATGATGAAGTGTGATTCAAAGTATTTGACCAAGTCACTTATGTTGTGAGTAGTTAATTGGTTAGAGAATAAATGTGGCTGTTGATTTGGTCCAGCTAGTAGATTATGAGTAGTTAATTTGTTGTGAGAATAAGACTATTGTTGATTTAGTCTAACCTGTAGTGGGTAGTTGTTCCTATAGAATAGCTAGTAGTGATTGTGTTTATCCGATATTTACTCTATGTAATGTAGCTATTTATATGTGTTGTCACTCATCAATTAAATACACTCATTTGAAAAAGCTTCTGTACGTTCAAGTGTGTCATTGTCTTTTTATTTCTTCAACAAATTTGGTATCAGAGCATTGGCTATGATCCTTTGGGCAATTGCATGACACCTTGTCTTTTGAGTGTGAAAAAGTCAAATATAGAAGCTTTAATTGTCATCTCGTTTTTTGAAAAAGTGAGAGACAAAGAGTCATTATTATGGCAGGAGTGGGGTTTTCTTCTTCACAACCATTTGCAGGTTTTTCCTCTTCTCAGCCGTTGCTGCCCATCTTCAATGGAGAGAAATATGAGTTTTGGAGCATCAAAGTAAAAACTCTACTCATCTCAAAGGAGTTGTGGGATCTGGTGGAGTATGGGTTTGTTGATGTTCTAGATCCCACTGAAGAAGAAGAGGACAGATTGAAGAAAACAAGAAAGAAAGATGCTGAAGCATTGTTCATTCTTCAACAAGCTGTCCATGAGTCCATCTTCTCACGGATTGCAGCGGCAACAACGTCAAAGCAAGCGTGGTCTATTTTGCAGAGGGAGTTTCAAGGTGATTCAAAGGTCATCACAGTGAGATTGCAATCTCTAAGGCGTGACTTTGAAACCTTGTTGATGAAAAATGGCGAATCTGTGGCTGATTTCTTGTCAAGGGCAATGGGAGTCGTCAGTCACATGCATTCATACGGAGAGCAGATTTCCGATGCGACGATTGTTACAAAGCTACTTAGAAGCTTGACTCCAAAGTTTGACCATGTGGTTGCTGCCATTGAAGAATCTAAGGATCTAACGGTCCTTTCTGTTGATGAGTTGTTTGGGGCCTCTTCAAGCACATGAGTCAAGAATCAACCGATCACTTGAAAAGAATGAAGAGAAGGCCTTTCAAGTGAAAGAACCAGCCAACAAACATGGAGGAAATGACCATGCAACCAGCAGCAGAGGTCGAGGAAGAGGCGGATTTCATGGTCGTAGTCGTGGCTATGGCAGAGGCAGAGGAAGGAATGCTGGTCAACGACAAAACAACGAGCAAGGAAACACAAAGAATGGTGTTCAATGTTACCACTGCAAGAAGTATGGGCACATCAAAGCTGACTGTTGGTACAAAGACCAACAAATCAATTTTGCAGCAGAACCTGAAGAAGAAAACAAGCTTTTCATGGCTTGTTTTGATGATGGCCAGAGAGCAAGTGATCTATGGTTCATAGACAGCGGGTGTTCAAATCATATGACCGGCACCAGATCGATGTTCGAGGAGCTCGATGAAACTCAAAAAATTAAGGTACAGCTAGGCAACAAGTAGGAAATGCAAGTTGAAGGAAGCGGCTCAGTAGGCGTTGACACTCTTCAAGCCAGAGTAAGAGTGTTGGACAATGTTCAATTTGTGCCTGATCTTGGGTACAATTTACTGAGCGTTGGACAACTAATGGCGAGCGGTTACTCCATAGTGTTTGATGACAAAGCTTGTGTTATTACAAACAAGAAATCGGGGAAGGAGGTTCGCATTGGTATGGCTTCGAACAAGATGTTTCCCTTGGATGTCTCTAACATCCAAAATTTTGCTCTTGCTGTAAAAGTAGATGATGACTCCAAGCTTTGGCATTTACGATATGGGCATCTCAATGTCAAGGGCTTAAAGCTGCTAAGTGACAAAGGTATGGTTCATGGGTTGCCTAGAATTAATTCTATTGAGTTATGTGAAGGGTGTGTTTATGGCAAACAAACTAGAAAGTCTTTCCCTTCAGGAAAAGCTTGGAGAGCTTCAAAATGTTTAGAATTAATTCATGCTGATTTATGTGGCCCTATGCAAACTAAGACCTTGGGTGGGAGTCGATATTTTTTGTTATTCACTGATGATTTTAGTAGAATGAGCTGGGTGTATTTTCTAGAAAGCAAATCTGAGACTTTTGAAAGGTTTCAAAAGTTCAAAGCCTTGGTGGAGAAGCAGAGCGGCTGCCATATCAAAACTCTTCGCACAGATAGAGGATGAGAGTTTGTATCGAAAGAATTCAATCAGTTTTGTGAAAAGAATGGCATCAAAAGGGAGTTGACAACTCCTTACACTCCCGAGCAAAATGGTGTTGCTGAGCGGAAGAATCGAACCGTTGTAGAGATGGCACGAAGCATGTTGAAAGCAAGAGACCTTTCAAATGAATTTTGGGCAGAAGCAGTGGCGACTTCTATCTACTTATTAAACATCTCCCCAACCAGAGCCGTCATGAATCAAACTCCATATGAAGCTTGGTGTGGAAGGAGACCTCTCCAAGTCATTTAAGAGTTTTTGGTTGTATTTCCTATGCTTTGGTTAATTCTCAAGTTCGTCAAAAGCTTGATGAAAAATCTGAAAAATGTATTTTTGTTGGATATTGTAATCAATCCAAAGCATATAGATTGTATAACCCTCTTAGTGGGCAGATTGTAATTAGAAGGGATGTAGTGTTTGATGAAAACACATGCTGGAAGTGGAGTGAAGACCAAGTCCAACACAACATTCTTGCACCCTTGGCTGCTGAAATCTTTGCAAATGAAGAACATGAGCCAACTCTTTCAAGCTCTGCCACTACTCCTTCAACAAGCACATCAACACCTAGCAGAAACTCTTCTACCACTCTTGAAGAATCATCAGATGAGACACCACCAGCGAGGTATAGATCACTAATTGACATTTATGCTTCTTGTCAGTTTGCGCTCAAGCTTTCAGATCCTATTAATTACGGAGAGGCGGTGAAAAAGGAAGAGTGGAGAAAAGCAATGGAAGAGGAAATGAAAGCTATTCGAAAGAATGAGACATGGGAAATTACGATTTGCCGGAAGGTAAAAATGCAATTGGCTTGAAATGGGTGTTCAAGACAAAGTTTGCAGCTGATGGTAGCATATTGAAGCACAAAGCTCGGTTGGTGGCGAAGGGATATGCACAACAATATGGCATTGATTTTGAAGAAACTTTCTCTCCGGTGGCTCGATTTGAAACAGTGCGGCTTATCCTAGCATTGGCAGCACAATTACAATGGATGGTGTATCAGTTCGATGTCAAGTCGACATTCCTTAATGGTGAGTTACATGAGGAAGTCTATGTAGCACAACCCGAAGGTTTTGAAAAAGGCAATGAAACAAAAGTGTACATTTTGAGAAAGGCTTTGTATGGCTTAAAGCAAGCGCCACGGGCTTGGTATAGCAAGATTGATGGGTATCTTCAGAAAAATGGGTATACGAGGAGCGAGAATGAGCCTACCTTGTATGTCAAAAAGGAAGGTAAATCTGATTTCATCATTATCTGCCTTTATGTTGATGATATCATCTACACTAGTTCATCTAGTTCTCTTTTGAATAAGTTTAAGTCTCAAATGATGCACGAGTTTGAGATGTCAGATATGGGGTTGTTGCACTATTTTCTTGGTCTTGAAGTTTCTCAAGTTGAAGATGGAGTTTTTCTTTCACAAAGGAAATATGCCAATGATCTTCTCAATAAATTTGGCATGTCAAATTGCAAGCCTGCAGCTACACCCATGAATTTAAATGAGAAATTGCAGCTTCAAGATGGTGCAGAAATGGCAGATGCTAAGCTATTCAAAAGCTTGGTTGGAGGTTTGATTTACTTAACCAACACTCGACCAAATATTGCATTTTCAGTTGGTGTTATTTCCAGGTTTATGCAAGAACCTTCAAAGATTCATTTTGGGGCAGCAAAACGGATCTTGCGCTACGTTGCTGGAACCATGGAGTATGGTATTTGGTACACTAAAGTTGTGAATTTTAGATTGTGTGGTTTCACCGACAGTGATTGGGCAGGTTCGTTGGATGACGAAAAAAAAGCATCTCGGCTAATGTTTTCACCCTTGATCCGGGGTGATCACTTGGAGCTCAAAGAAGCAAGCAACGTGGCATTATCAACCTCGGAAGCGAGTACGTGTCGGCTACTTTCAAGGCGGCTTGTCAGGCTATTTGGTTAAGGAGAGTCTTGGCAGATCTTCTACAAGAACAAAATGGGCCAACATAGATATTTTGTGACAACAAAGCAACTATCTCCATGACAAAGAATCCAACATTTCACAGCAAAACAAAAAACATATTGAGTTGCGTCATCATTTCATTCGTGATCTTGTTACAAAGGAGGAGATAGCTTTGAAGTACTGCAGCACAGATGAGCAATTGGCAGACATACTTACAAAGACTTTGTCCCTTGAAAAGTTCAGCTTCTTCAGAAATTTGCTTGGAGTGTCCAACTTTGAATCAAGGGGGACTGATGAAGTGTGATTCAAAGTATTTGACCAAGTCACTTATGTTGTGAGTAGTTAATTGATTAGAGAATAAATGTGGCTGTTGATTTGGTCTAGCTAGTAGATTATGAGTAGTTAATTTGTTGTGAGAATAAGACTATTGTTGATTTAGTCTAACCTGTAGTGGGTAGTTGTTCCTATAGAATAGCTAGTAGTGATTGTGTTTATCCGATATTTACTCTATGTAATGTAGCTATTTATATGTGTTGTCACTCATCAATTAAATACACTCATTTGAAAAAGCTTCTGTACGTTTAAGTGTGTCATTGTCTTTTTATTTCTTCAACAGCATATTCATCAGCCAAGACCGCCCGATTTCGTTCCCTCCAGAAACTCCAACATGCTACATCAAACAGAGTCTTCCATGGAATTCCTCTTACCGACCTCTCATTTTTCAAGTTTCCCTCAAACCATTCCTCAAAAGGTTTACCATAGAACTCCCCCACTATATAGGGAGTGACAAGCTGCTGCCACACAAAAATCGTTGAATCACACTCCCGCAAAATGTGTTCGAGACTCTGATGATACCCCACATAACGTACACACTTTATACTCAGATAGGTGTCTTCTTAACCTCTCCGCGTTAGTGAGCAAAGCTTTATGAAGAACTAACCAGATGAAGAAGCGCACCTTTTCCAGCCCCTTCCAGTCCCACGCAAGAGACCACTCTACTTGCTGAACTCCCACCTCCTCCCTTCCGAGTTCCCTATAGGTTGAGGAAATCAAAATTGCCCTGATATAGACTGGCCCCAGTAGATCTGATCATCTCCCAACCCAGACGATGGTGGAGGTATAGCCGCAATTTTGAGTAGAATATTACTAGGCAACAAGTTCTCAAAGCTCATCCAGTTCCATCCTCCATTAGTAGACACAAAATCTGCCACCGGCCTTTGCAACAGAGCCACTGGTACATCTGACACTGTTGTATCTTTGAGAGTCTGATTCATTCCTCCCCACAAATCCTCCTAGAACCGAGCTCGAAGCCCATTACCCAGTGCCCAGCGAGTCCCTTTAACTACTTTCGGCAACACCTTCCCTATTTGATTCCAAAGATATGATCCACGCTTGTGTGTATCCAAATTAATAGTCCCTTCTATCGGCAACTTGTACTTTGCCCTCAACAGTCGTACCCAAAGAACGTCCGGAGAAGATAATAATCTCCAACCAAGCTTCATTATGAAGGCTTGATTCATCTCCCTTATTCTCTTTAACCCAATTCCCCCTCGGTCCTTAGGTAGACTAACCTTGTCCCAAGCTACAAGATTAACCTTCTTTGTACTCTCACTCGAGCCCCAAAAAATGTTCGACACACCTTCTCTATATTGTCACACACCCCCTTTGGCAATGCTGTAGTTCGCATAGTATATAAAGAAATCGATGTCAACACCGACTGACACAAAGTAACCCTACCTGCTAGAGATATACAAGAGGGCTTCCATCTCTTAGCTCTAGTCGCCACAGTCGCTAGTACCTTCGCATAAGTATCTTTGGTAACCCTTCCATGAATTATAGGGACCCCCAAATACCGTCCTGTGATGGCAATCCCCATAGCTTCCGAAATTTGGGACGCCAAATCATCAGATATATTTGAAGAAAGAAACAACCGAGACTTCGGTTTACTAATTTTGTGGCTAGAACACACACAAAATTCATCCAGTACACCATTCATCATCATAGCTTGCTCGTTAGTTGCTTCTGCAAGTAGCACAAGGTCGTCCACAAAGAATAGATGTGACACTATTACTGTATTCCCAAACACTGGTGCCTTCCATCGCCCATCATCAACCGCTTTATGTATAGCTTGCAATAACCTCTCCATACAGAGTACAAAAATATATGGAGACACCGGATCACCTTGACGAACACCTCGAGCAGGCTTGAAAATTCCAAAGGATTCACATTCCACAACCGTTGGGAAGAGCTCGTTTGAAGACTACTCATTAATACATCAACTAAAACACGCGGGATACAAGCATCTACAAAGGTGTCTCTAATGAAGTCCCAAGAAAGCCTATCATAGGCCTTTTCAAGATCTATTTTAACTGCAAACCAACCATTCTTGCCCTTAGAGGATCTCATGGAATTAACCAACTCCTGGGCGATCACTATATTCTCGGTGATATGCCTATCAGGTATAAAACTTGTCTGAGCCTGGCTGACGAGGTACGACATGCACGGCTTCAACCGATTAGCCACAACTTTAGTTATGATTTTGTAAAGCACCGTGCAGAGGCTAATGGGTCGGAAGTGATTCAATGTGGTTGGATCCTCCACCTTCGCAATTAGAGTAAATAATAGATTTGTTGATCTCGCTATCAATGTGACCCTCTCTGCAAAGCATTTCACCACCATAGCATAAATCGCTGAACCCACAAGATGCCAATGCCTCTGATAGAAAGATGCGGACATAACATCGACACCCGACGCTTTATTAGGAGATATATCGAACGTAGCATTTCTAACTTCCTCCATTGTTACCGTTACTCCCAGAAGAGACACTTGATTAGTAGATAAAACAGGGAAGCACCCTCTTATTGAAAATGAAGGCATACCCCTCTCAATTCTTCTAAAAAGATTTTTATAAAATTGAAATGCCACCCTCTTGAGCGTTTCATGATCTTCACACTAATCCTTATTCTCTATGAACAAACCTTTGACAACTTTACTTCTAGCACGGGGATTCACTCTAACATGAAAGAAAGAAGTATTCCTATCACCAAGAGTACCTCAATTTGTGTTAGCTCTCTGAAGCCATAACATCTCCTTCTGAGTAAGTATAGCCTCTAACTCCTCTCTGAGTTCAAGGTCCAGAGCTCTGAGATTCCTTATGGAATGTGTTTCAAAAGCTCTCTGGATCCCAGCTATTCCAGCGAGTACCCTCCGTTTCTTTTGAAAAATGTTTCCGAACACATCACGATTCCAAGGATCAGCTTTCAAGGAGAAATCCTTTATCGCCTGGTGCATTGGCGCCGTCGGAACCCAACACGTATTAACAAAAATTATCCCATTCAGGATGCGACTCCCAAGCATTAAGGTAACGTGTTAGAGTGAACCATTGATTTTGTATTTGGTGTGTATCTCGAGGTATATCTTCTGTTGTAATAAGTAGTAAGTGAATTTTGTGTGTGTGTTGTGTGTTGTAATCCAACGCCTGAGATGTATTTACATCAACAGCTGAGATGTAAAGTTTGTTTTTGATATAAATAAAACTGTGCAAAGCATTCGACGAGTTTGTCGAAGCTTTGTTTCCTCCTTTGCTGTCCTGGTGTGTCTTCTTCATTGAAGCTCTCCTTGAGCTTCAACATGGTATCAGAGCGTTGAGTGGCTAGCGCTGAGGATCGAGAGAGAGAAAGACAAGATCTCTCGGGTGTGTTTCTGGATTTTTTTTTTCGACGACGGCGGGGGTCTTCTCGGCCTTCTCGCTCGGCTTCTTCTGATCGGCGACGACGGGGGTCTTCTCGGCCTTCTCGCTCGACTTCTTCTGATCGGCGACGGCGGGGGTCTTCTCGGCCTTCTCGCTCGGCTTCTTCTCTGCTGATCTGGTGAGTTTCTTACTCTCTGGACATGGATCGGGTGATGGAATAGCTAGATCTAGCCAAGAACGTGCAAGATCTAGTAGTCAAACGACTGGATCTGGTGAAGAAGGAGTCGGATCTGAGGAATCTGGCGAAGAACAAGCTAGATCTGGTGGAGCAGTTACGAGATCTGGTTGTGCAACAACTAGATCCGGTGAAGAAAGAGTCGGATCTGAGAAATCTGGCGAAGAACAAGCTAGATCTGGTGGAGCAGTTACGAGATCTGGTTGTGAAACAACTAGATCCGATGAAGAAAGAGTCGGATCTGAGAAATCTGGCGAAGAACAAGCAAGATCTAGCGTTGCAGTTACGAGATCTGGTTGTAAAACAACTGGATCTGGTGAAGAAATTGTGAGATCTGGGTGTAAAACATACAGATCTGGGAGAAAGTTCATAAGATCTTGACGCTGGTGTGAATGACGAACAGGTCAGGAGTCATGGAACAGGGATCTCCATCTTCAGGTTTTGTATCAGGAGGTACCTCAGGTTTGAATTCTGGTACTCCATTTGGTAGTTCTTTGAGTCAATTTGTTACTATAAAGCTTGATGGAACAAATTTTCTATTGTGGAAATCGATTGTTGTTCCGGCTATTCAAGGTTTTGATCTTGATGGTCATTTGTTTGGGTCTCTGGGAAATACCAGAAAAATTCTTGATTGATGGATTACCAAATCCAGAGTACAAGATTTGGTTCGGTAGAGATCGATTTTTGTTGGGTTGGTTGATAAATGCGATGATGCCTGATCTGCAATGCAGATTATAGGGAATACACCGAAACAAACAGCAAATGAATTGTGGAAAGAAATCGAAACATATTATGGCTCTAATAATAGAGTTCATGTTCAGTCTCTCAAGAAAGCACTTCATACAACTCGTAAGGGTGCTATGAAAATGAAAGAGTATTTGTCTAAGATGAAATGTATTTCTGATAATCTGGCTATTGCAGGATCAGTGGTGAACACAAATGATTTGATTTCCAGTGTATTGATTGGTTTAGACAGGGAATATCTACCTATTACTACCTTCTTGCAGGGAAGGTGTGATTTACAATGGCAGGAACTATACTCTACACTGATCGGGTTTGAAGAAACCCTGGATCAGTATAATGTGAATACTTTGGTGTTGCAGGATTCTCCATCTGTTAATGCTGCTGAAATTAAAACCAGTAACACTAAGTCGAATGTTCAGAATTGGAATTCCAATGGGAATAGAGCAAATGGTGGTTTCAGAGGTCGTGGTAATGGAAGGTTTCGAGGCAGAGGAGGTTTCAAGTCATCAAGCAGCAACAGCAAACCCACATGTCAAATTTGTGGGAAGTTTGGACATTCAGCAGCTGTATGTTACTATAGGGCAGACATGAAGTACATGGGCTCTCAAACAGGGAGTTCTCCTCTGTCACAGATGAAGCCTTTCACTCCTCAATCTCATACACCTTCGTCTTTCTTTACTGCATCAGTAGCTGGTCATGATGGATCGTGGTACATGGACAGTGGTGCTACATCTCATGTTACTGGGGATTCTTCTCAGATGCTTAACACCTCCACATACTCAGGTAATCAATCTTTAATGGTTGGTAATGGTCGATTCTTGAAAATTACTTGGTGCTTTGGTCTGCTTGCATTCCATCTGTTGGTTCGCATTATCATTTCATAACACTTTGTGTGTACCTAGCATTAAAAAGAATTTGTTGAGTGTCTCCCGATTAACCGAGAGACAACAATGTGTTGATTGAGTTTCATCCTCATGTATGTTTCGTGAAGGACCTTCAAACCAATGAGATTCTTCTTCACGGAATAGTACAAAATGGTCTATATCGCATCTCTGGTCCACCTGCACAGTTAACTTCTTCACATGCTGCTTTGTTTATGTCCAATAAAAGTCTGTCATCACTGTGGCATTCCAGACTTGGTCCTCCGCAAAAAGACACTTCAACAGGTTATGCATCAAAAACTTCATCTACCATTCAGTTCAATCACTGATCTTTGTCAGTCTTGTCCACTGGGCAAGAGTCATGCATTACCATTTCATTCATCCAGTCGAATGTCGAATAATGTTTTGGATTTGATACATACTGATTTGTGGGGTCCTGCACCGATTACTTCTCCGAGTGGTTTCAACTATTACATTCATTTTATTGATGATTCCACTAGATTTACATGGTTATATCCTTTGAAATTGAAATCAGATGCTTTGAATGCTTTTATGCATTTTAAGAAAATGGTGGAGAATCAGTTTAAGTCTACTATTAAGAAAGTTCAATCTGACTGGGGTGGTGAGTATAGATCTTTTAAATCTGTACTTGATGAATGTGAAATTATTTTTCAGCATCCATGTCCTCATACACATGCACAGAATGGTCGAGCTGAACGTAAGCATATACATATAGTTGAAATGAGTCTTGCATTGCTTGCTCATAGTAAAGTACCTCTGAAATACTGGTGGGATGCTTGTTCTACTGCTGCATTTCTGATTAATCGTCTTCCTACTAAAGTACTGCATGGTGTGTCACCTTTTGAGAAATTATTTCATGAATCACCTCATTACACTCTACTTCGAGTTTTTGGATGTGCATGCTTTCCATATTTGCGTCCTTATAATGCTCATAAGTACCAGTTTAGATCTGAAAAGTGCATATTTTTGGGGTATAGCAGTCAGCATAAGGGCTACAAGTGTTTGAGTCCATCTGGGAAGATTTACATCACTAGAAATGTTGTGTTTCATGAGAATGAATTTCCTTATCATTCTTTATTTGCTGATAAGTTTCATACAACAACTTCTACCTCGCCCGAGTTGCCTACCAGTTTTCCTTTGTTGGTTCCACATCAGCCCTTGCTTCCATCAGGATCTTCATCTTCTTCATCTGATTTGAATGGTGTCCCTGCTTCAGTTGAGGTTACACCTCATGTTGCTGAGGATTCAAGGACTGGTGTGGATCCTCAAAACATACATCCAATGATTACTCGAGCCAAGGATGGAATCAGTTTAAGAAAAGTGTTTTTGTCTACTACATCCACTCATGAACATGATATTCCTGCATCTGTTGCTGCTGCTCTTCAGATTCCTCATTGGAAGGCAGCAATGGATCAGGAGTATCATGCTCTCATGAAAAATGGTACTTGGTCTCTTGTTCCATCTGCTCCTAGTCAAAATGTTGTTGGCAATAAGTGGATTTTTTCTGTTAAGAGGAATTCTGATGGGTCTATAAATCGATACAAGGCTAGATTAGTGGCCAAAGGGTTTAAACAAGTACCCGGTATTGATTTTGATGAGACATATAGTCCTGTTGTTAAGGCTTCTACTATTCGAGTTATTTTGTCGTTGGCTGTTCATTTTGGTTGGTCGTTGCGACAGATTGATATAAATAATGCATTTTTAAATGGTCAGTTAGTTGAGGAGGTTTACACAAATCAACCTATGGGGTTTGTGGATCCTTCTCACCCTAATGCTGTGTGTCGCTTGCATAAAGCTTTGTATGGTCTTCGTCAAGCTCCTCGTGCATGGTTTGATCAGTTGAAATCCACTTTGTTGTCTTGGGGCTTCCATAATTCCAAAGCTGACAGCTCTTTGTTCATCTATCATCATGAGCAAGTTGTGTTGTATGTGCTGGTTTATGTGGATGACATTATAATTACTGGTTCTAATCAATCTTCCATTCAATCTTTCATTAATAAGTTGAATGGTAAGTTTGCCTTAAAAGATATTGGAGATTTGAATTTGTTTTTGGGAATGGAAGTTCATAGGTCTGCCAAAGGACTGTACTTAACTCAAACAGCTTATATTCATCAGCTTTTACAAAAGGGAGGTATGTCTCATGCAAAGCCCATTGCTACTCCCTTTGCTGTTGGTAAGCCATTTGTACAAGGA
Source organism: Stephania cephalantha (assembly GCA_039657325.1). Classification (NCBI taxonomy): domain Eukaryota; kingdom Viridiplantae; phylum Streptophyta; class Magnoliopsida; order Ranunculales; family Menispermaceae; genus Stephania; species Stephania cephalantha. Next base: position 46,029,917 of record CM077569.1, on the reverse strand, counting down.
TGGCAGTGCTTTGTTTCATGATAAAACTCTTTATAGGAGTTTGCTTGGTGGTCTCCAATATCTTGTTAATACTAGGCCAGACATTGCTTATATTGTCAATACTTTAAGTCAATTCCAGCAGTCTCCTACGGTATTGCATTGGCAAGCTCTTAAGAGAGTGTTGCGCTATCTCAAAGGTACTGTTGATTTGGGTTTGTTGTTTAAACCGAGTGCTGATTTATTTCTCACTGGGTATTCTGATGCTGATTGGGCTGCCTCAGTGGATGATAGGAAATCTGTGGCAGGTTATGCTTTGTATTTTTGGGCTCTAATTTGATCTCTTGGCAGTCTAAGAAACAGCAGGTAGTTGCTCGGTCTAGTACGGAATCAGAATATCGTGCTCTTGCGCAGGTAACAACTGAATTAAGTTGGATTCAGTCCTTATTTTCAGAATTGAAAATTTCTCTTGGTACTAGTCCTACTGTTTGGTGTGATAATATGAGTGTTGCTGCATTAGCCAAGAATCCAGTTTATCACTCTCGCACTAAACATATTGAGTTAGATATTCATTATGTCAGAGATAAAGTGTTGGCAGGTTGTCTTCAGATTCATCATGTTCCTTCAGTTGATAATGTTGCTGATATTTTCACTAAATCATTTACTGTCTCTCGGTTTTTGTTTTTAAGGGACAAACTAAGTCTCATTTCTCTTCCCCTTAGTTTGAGGGGGGATGTTAGAGTGAACCATTGATTTTGTATTTGGTGTGTATCTCGAGGTATATCTTCTGTTGTAATAAGTAGTAAGTGAATTTTGTGTGTGTGTTGTGTGTTGTAATCCAACGGTTGAGATGTATTTACATCAACAGCTGAGATGTAAAGTTTGTTTTTGATATAAATAAAACTGTGCAAAGCATTCGACGAGTTTGTCGAAGCTTTGTTTCCTCCTTTGCTATCCTGGTGTGTCTTCTTCATTGAAGCTCTCCTTGAGCTTCAACATAACGAAACCTCTTTTTTGCCCCCACCGATGCCGATATACTTTTGACTTGAAAACATAGAGGTGAATGATTTGAATGAATACGGGGAAGATGTTCCACCACAACCGAGTCAAACTGATGAGTCCATAACGAATTCATCAAAACACGATCAAGTTTTTCATGGCTGAGTCCTCGAGCCCAAGTATATTTCAAACCCACACAATGTGTATCCATAAAACCCTCCCTGGTCACCAAATTCCGAAAGCGTTTGCATAACACTGTTTGTCTAGTCCCCTGGATTTTATCATCTGGTCGAAGTAGTGCATTAAAATCATCTGCTAAGATCCAAGGAACATTAGTTGTAAATGAAATAGAGCCAAACGTCTCCCATAGTTCCCTTCGAATAGCCGATGAAGGGCTGCCATAGATCGCCGAAAAGACAAAAGTACAAGTTGAAAATAGACATATCTTCATGTAACGGGCCATTTTAATAATGGCGTTAATTATCTTGAAATTGCAGACATTGATGTCAGCTCAGATCCACGTGGACACCGCGGGTAGGCTAGGACACACTTCGACTTAGGTACACTGGTTTAATTATGTGTTTGATGGCTTAATTGCGGTGCAATTTATTTAATTATTGGTTAAATACATCGCATGTGTGTATGTTGAATCACGAGAGTGTGCGAGGTTGTGTGACGGGTAGATGTCTCGAAGTGCGTGCTAACGGGGGTATTGAGAGGCGAGATACGGGTACACTAGAGAAAACTCAATAAATTTACATAAACAATGTCAAGGTTATCAATTTGGCATAATGAATGTAACCATAGGTTATCAAATTGAGATGATTAATGTAACCAAAGGCTTATTAAATTAACTCGAACAATAGGCTATGCCACACCTCGAAATGCGTGTCGAAACGCTGGGCACCGGCTACGGGTAGCCAAGGGTTAGTGTGACGATGAGTTGGTTTAATTTGATAAATAAAACACTAGCCATATGGTTGGATAAAGCTTAATGTAATGTCACATTTAATAAAATAAATGGAAGCCTATAGTTTCAATTAAATAAAAGGGGCCATGAGATAGACATCTAGATTAGCATAGTGTGTGGTACTAGATAATGAGGGTGCTATTGGAGTCACTCGGAGGCATTAGACAACATACTTGTGAACCACAGGACATGCCTCGGGATACGTACGCACAATTGATTCCATAAACATATATATAGGGGAGTTAGTGGAGTGTTGATCACAAACACTCACATTCATTTCATGTAAACAACGAAGAATCTGAGGAGGGAGAAGAGACTTCCAGCTGAGAATTCAACAACCTAGGCATCAAACCAAGTGACCTAACCTAGGTTATCACCTTCTCTACCTTCTAAACTTGCAAATGAACCCATATTTAGGGTGTGTTTAGTGAAATTCGAGTTGATGGTTTAGCCTCTGGTTTGCTGTGAAAATATGATGCATTTCATGTCATTAGATCATATATAAGGAGAATTTATCACTGGTTTAGTTAGTTTTGATGAAATTGGTTGTTAATGGAGATGGTGGTAAATGCATGATTTGTGGAAAATTGATGTACATTGATGTTTGGAGTGTTCTGATTCATGGATTGAAGTTATTTTGATGAGGAGAGGGTAATAGATCAGTTAGAATAGCTAATTGAGAGGGTTAGAACATAATTCTCGAATTGAGAATTATGTCCCAGAAGGCAATTAGCGCGCTAATTGGAACTATTAGCACGCTAACTGTCCTGAGTGTGTCGTTGTTCTTCGCAACGAAGAACAATAGCGCGCTAATCCCATCTAGCGCGCTAGGTACACCCCCTTAGCGCGCTAACTCAAAACTAACGCGCTAGGTAGACAAATTAGCGCGCTAATGACAGATGAAAATGGGAATTTAGGATTGTTTTAGAGATTTTCCACCTAATACATATCTACACCTTTGTAAACAAACTACACTGGTAAAAAAGAGACTTCAAGGACTTAGTGGAGCGAAGCTCAGTGTCAGGGAGCTTGACGGGTCGGGTACGAGAGTCCGGGGAGGTCGGAGAGCGATGTGAGATTTGTAAAACCAACTAAAAAACTCTGAGTATTTATTCAGTTACATGTTGTTTCTTTTATTCCTTGCTGTTCATCTTTTTATTCGGATATTTGGACGTGGGTTGAGGTTACTCCCTCACATTTCCTTGTTGTGTGTTCATGAGGCACTGGACTGTAGCACATGTGACCCGACCCTAAGTGAATGGCGACGTGGGCTTGCCTTGGTGCACGTGTCGGTGACTCAGCGGATTTGGCCAGCGTCGCGAGGGACCAAGTGTTGGGCCAGTTGGACGCGACCACTGGTGGGAACTTGGTGACCCGAAGTACAGTCTAGTCCTTCTGGAGCGAGCACGCACATTTATTAGCTTGTCTGTTGTTTATTCATGCGATGAACCATTTACAGTTGCCTATTTTACATTCCACATGTTTACTTGACAACATTCCTTGTATTTCCTTTATTTTATTATATGAATGCTCAGAGGAGTTCCTTGAGATTTTACTTACTGTACTCGTCATCTGTCTTTTTGTGATGATTGAATGCAGATCCTAGTACTAGTAGGGGCAATAGGATCCTAGGTGACTACATCTGATTGCCCACTGTCGATGACCTACTTGAACGTGTTTATTTTTGATATTTTGTATATTTTGGGTATTAGGAGACTTGAGATAACGCAGTACATGTATATATACCTGTTGTGGTGATGTTGCTTATATATAGAGTACTTTTCAGGGTTTTCCACAGTAGGTTTTGCCTTTGAACAATGTTTATCATGCTAAATTATCTTGTTTAAATGGTATTAGGTAAGCCTTCCGCTGAATATGTTAATCTTAAAATACAACCCACTAGTATGGTTAGGGTCTAAATAAATTGTCAACTAGGTAACAGTTAAAACAGTTAGAACGCCACAATTGGTATGGGACAAATAATATAAAGATGATTGACTAGTTTATCTAATATTACACTTGTGGACACGAGTTACGAGACATAAAAAGGACGGGCAGGTGCCGGATACGTGTAGTTGGGCCTGCCGACAAGGAGTACACGGAGACACGTCACCCCGGGGCTGCTGGGGCCGCCACAGTTGTTATCCGAGTGAGGTTTGAGCCCATGGGAGGAAGAGGAGGTGTCCTTAACCTGATACCAACGCCACAGTTGGTATCAGAGCCCAAGTTTGAGGAACTTGGGAAAAATTTACAATGAAAGAGCATAAGACGTAATAAATAAACCTTAGTTGTGAAAACCCTATGTTATTGCCTTAGAACTTTAGTTGGGAAGTGATGTGAGGCGGGTTGAGTTAGAATCTATATACGTGTTATTTTTCCATTATATATATGATATACGTATATATACCAAGACTGATCCGGAGCACGCTTCTCGATGCAGATCATAGACAGATAGTCGACGACGCCTTAGGATATTGGTCAGCCTAGTGGTACAACTAGAGATTCCCCAGTTGCACCTAGTATGAAGGACCGACACTCGGCTCAGAAGAGGCAGATGGCCGAGTTGTTTCGTTTGCTACAGGATCAGACTGCTGCATTGACAGCATTGGATACAACAGTTGCTACATCTAGAGAGCCAGTAGCATTTACAGCACCTACGGGGACAGTTGTCGTCTCGGTTACACCCCAGACACCAGTTGAGAGAGTAGTAGAGGGTGCACAGACAGAGAGAGCCACAACCGTTGTCGTTCCTTTGGAGATGCTGACTCCTACGCCTCCACCTACGGCTAATGGTTAGACGACTACTACCACTACTACTGCTACTACATCGGGATTCATTTTAGCTCCAGAGGCAAAGCTGTTGAGGGAATTTCTGAAGTTTCAACCAAATTTCTTTTCGGGAGGTGGTGACCCCGAGGCTGCGGGGAAATAGATTGTATCTCATCAACGATTTCATAAGCTTATGAGAAATGATGAGAGTGTCAAGGCGCGACTGTTGGGTGCATGCTTGAGAGGTCACGCCGCAGTATGGTGGACCACGTATCAGGATACGCATCCAAAGCCGACGACATGGGCTGAGTTTAGAGAGCTATTCTACGACCAATACATACCTATGGAGGTTAGACTGAGACTAAGGGAGGAGTTCTGACCCTAAGACAGGGTAATCGAACCTTGATGCAATACATGGAGAGGTTCCGACATTTACTTCAGTTCTCGATGGATGTCGCCGGGATAAGCGCCTGCAGATCTTCTATTTCACCAGAGGGGTGGATGACAGGACCGCTTCAGCGGTTGTATCATCTGGGGCATTTACTTTACAGGACATCTTCGATAGAGCATTAGCACATGAGACATATCTGATGCAGAGAGATGGCAGGCGTGTGACTGGTACCGAGGTACAAACAGGGTATAGTTCTCAATCGGATCAGAGGCCGAAGAGACAGAGGGATCGTCAGGATAGAGGCCGGAGAGAGAGCTCATACGGTAGCACAGCCTGATGGTGGAGCGACCAAACAGCTTGTCGAGGGTACGTTACATATTTTTGGACGACCTATGCATGCTATGTTTGATTCTAGTAGTACTTTATCATTTATTGCTGGACATGTTGTTGGAGTGTTAGGGTTAGATACACGACACTAGACACACACCTTGTCCTCAGTACGGCCGCTGGGGACAAGATATACCCTAACCAGATATGTAGATATGATGATAGAGGTTGAAAGACATTAGTTACCAGCTGATATTCGAGTATTGGAGTACCTAGAGTTTGAAACGCTTCTCTGGATGGATTGGTTGTCATCTTATCATGTACGAATAGATTGTTATGGTAAGAGGGTAGAGTTTCATATTCCTGGGATACCAGAATTTGCACTTGTTGGATTTGCGACTGACTTACCTATCACTAGAGGCCGACTAGCTATAGTGTAGGAGATGGAGGCATTTGCAGCGATAGTCGAGCCGGAGATTAGGACAGAGGTCTAGATTGAGGATGTACCGGTGGTGAGAGATTTTGTTGATGTATTTCCAGATGTCCTACCGAGATTGTCACCTTGAGGAGCTCCTGTATTGTTTGTGAAGAAGAAGGATGGTTGATGAGGATGTCCATAAACTATAGGAAGTTGAATCGGGTGACAGTTAGGAACCGTTACCCACTTCCTAGGATAGATGATCTGTTCGATCAGTTGGCGAGTGCCTGATTCTTCTCGAAGAATGACCTTCGCTTGGGTTATCATTAGTTGAGGATTCGAGAAGAGGATATCCAGAAGACTGCTTTCAACACGGAATATGTGCTATTTGAGTTTACAGTCATCCCGTTTGGGTTGACTAACGCCCCAACAATTTTCAAGGATTTGATGCATAGTGTCTTGAGACCATATTTAGACAGATTCATCATAGTGTTCATCGACGACATCTTGATCTACGACAGGACTCGTGAGGATCACGAGGGACATCTCAGGGCAGTTTTGACGACACTAAGAGAACACAAATTGTACGCCAAGTTCAGTAAGTGTGACTTCTGGCTGAGTGCGGTGAGATTTTTGGGACATGTCATCAGTGACTAGGGTATCTCGGTGGACTCAGAGAAGATTCGGGCTATCATTGACTAGAGGACGCCTGAGTCTGTTGTCGATATACAGAGTTTCCTTGGACTGGTAGTATATTACCGGCGATTTGTACAGAGTTTTTCTTCGATTGCAGCGCCGATGATGAGACTGACCAAGAAGAATGTTAGGTTTGATTGGTCAGAGGAGTGTGAGCAAGCCTTCTGTGAGCTGAAGAAGAGGTTGACCTCCGCACCAGTATTGACATTGCTGGAACCGGGCAAGACTTTGACAGTTTATACAGATGCATTGGGCATTGGTCTTGGATGTGTGTTGATGCAGGATGGTAGACCTGTTGCCTATCTATCAAGACGGTTGAGACCCCATGAGGGAAATTACCCCGTGCATGACTTAGAGCTTGCAGCGGTTGTCTTTGCACTGAAAGCATGAAGACATTATCTCTACGGGGAGAAGTTCATCTTGTATACAGATCATCTGAGTTTACGTTATATTTTTACTCAGAGGGATCTGAACATGCGCCAGCGGAGATGGTTGGAGTTGTTGAAGGACTACGACTTCACTATTGGGTATCACCCTGGAAAGGCGAACATCGTAGCGGAAACATTGAGTCGGAGTGGGATTGACAGTCAGACTGGTTTGCGAACTATGACACACGAGCATAGTTTGTTACAGGCGACATCAGTTATGTGCATGACAGAGGTATCCACTACGATCGAGCAGCACATTTGTGGTCACATGAGGGTTCCGATCGTATCGATTGAGAGGGTTGCCCAGTGTCAGAGGGCTGATGGGCTTTATGAGCGGTTCGGTGGTCTGGCTCAGGATCCAAAGTGCACTGATTGGGCAGAGACCACAGATCAAGATTGTGGATACTTGCGGATCAGGAGATACGGGATGTGATTCTGGAAGACGCACACCGGTCTTGCTACACAGTTCATCCCTGTCGAACCAAAATGTACCATGATTTGAGATGATTATTCCGGTGGCCAGGGATGAAGGCTGACGTAGGCATATACATAAGGAGTTTTCACATTTACCGGTAAGCGAAGGCTGAGCACAGAAGACCCGGTGGATTGTTACAGCCATTGCCCATTCCACCGTGGAAATGGGAGCACATCACCATGGATTTCGTTAGTGGACTACCGCAGACATCGAGGCGTCACGATGCAGTTTAGGTAGTGATTGATAGACTGACGAAATTGGCTCATTTCATTTTGATTTCCATGAGATACACGTTTCCTTTGCTGAGCATATTGTTTGAGCGGGAGATTATTAGATTGCATGGAGTGCCGATTTCCATCGTATCGGATAGAGATCCCAGGTTGACATCGAAGCTTTGAGAGGCTATGTAGGAGCAGTTTGGCACCAGGTTGCAGTTTAGTACGACTTATCATCCTCAAACCGACAAACATTCAAAGCGACAGATACAGATCTTGGAGGATATGCTCAGGGCTTGTATATTGCAGTTTGGGGTGGGAGGACTATCTGCCTTTGTGTGGGTTTGCATATAATAACAACTATCAGGTGAGCATTGACATGCAACCGTTTGAGGCATTGTACGGGAGGCCTTGTAGATCACCTGCCTATTGGGCGGAGTCGAAAGATACAATCACAGTTGGGCCTGAGATAGTTGTTGATCACACAGAGCAGATCAGACAGATTTGACAAAGGTTACGAGCCACATCGGATAGACGGAAAAAATATGCGGATCGTTATCACGAGGGACTGAGTTATGAAGAGGGCGACATGGTGTATTTGAAGGTTTCCCCTTGGAAGGGTCACCAGAGGTTTGGTATTAAGGAGAAATTGGCACCGAGGTTCATTGGGCCATACAGGATTGCACAGCGAGTGGGCAGTGTTGCGTATCGATTAGAGCTACCTGCTGAGTTGGGGTTCATCCTACATTTCACATTTCGATGCCGAGACTAGCTAGGGCAGGACCAAGACCGACTATTGAGTTGGGACAGATTGAGGTTCAACCTGACGTGACTTACGAGGAGAGGCTGATAGAGATCGTTGACTGTAGAGTACAGATTCTCAGGAACAAGGAACTCTCTAAGGTCTTAGTTCGTTGGCAGCATCACAGGACAGATGGGCTCACCTGGGAGCTCGAGTCGATGATGAGAGAGCGATACCCTCAGCTATTTTATGGTATGATATTTAAGTTACGGTTAAATTTCGGGACGAAATTTTTTATTTAGTTGGGAAGAACTGTAACGGCCCATTTTAATAATGCCATTAATTATCTTGAAATTGCAGCATGAATGTTAGCTCAGATCCACGTGGACGCCGCGGTAAGCTAGGACACATGTCGACTTAGGTACACTGGTTTAATTATGTGTTTGATGACTTAATTGCGGTGCAATTTATTTAATTATTGGTTAAATACATCGCATGTGTGTATGTTGAATCACGAGAGTGTGCGAGGTTGTGTGACGGGTAGATGTCTCGAAGTGCGTGCTAACGGGGTATTGAGAGGCGAGACACGGGTACACTAGAGAAAACTCAATAAATTTACATAAACAATGTCAAGGTTATCAATTTGGCATAATGAATGTAACCATAGGATATCAAATTGAGATGATTAATGTTACCATATGCTTATTAAATTAACTCAAACAATAGGCTATGGCACACCTCGAAATGCGTGTCGAGACGCGGGGCACCAGGTACGAGTAGCCGAGGGTTAGTGTGACGATGAGTTGGTTTAATTTGATAAATAAAACACTAGCCATATAGTTGGATAAGGCTTAATGTAATGTGACATTTAATAAAATAAATGGAAGCCTATAGTTTCAATTTAATAAAAGGGGCCATGAGATAAACATCTAGATTAGCATAGTGAGTGGTACTAGATGATGAGGGTGCTATTGGAGTCACTCGGAGGCATTAGACAACATACTTGTGAACCACAAGATATGCCTCGGGATACGTACGCACAATTAATTCCATAAACATATATATAGGAGAGTTAGTGGAGTGTTGATCACAAACACTCACATTCATTTCATGTAAACAACGAAGAATCTGAGGAGGGAGAAGAGACTTCCAGCTGAGAATTCAACAACCTAGGCATCAAACCAAGTGACCTAACCTAGGTTATCACCTTCTCTACCTTCTAAACTTGCAAATGAACCCATATTTAGGGTGTGTTTAGTGAAATTCGAGTTGATGGTTTTGCCTCTGGTTTGCTGTGAAAATATGATGCATTTCATGTCATTAGATCATATATAAGGAGAATTTATCACTGGTTTAGTTAGTTTTGATGAAATTGATTGTTAATGGAGATGGTGGTAAATGCATGATTTGTGAAAAATTGATGTACATTGATGTTTGGAGTGTTCTGATTCATGGGTTGAGGTTATTTTGATAAGGAAAGGGTAATATACCAGTTAGAATAGCTAATTGAGAGGGCTAGGACAGAATTCTCGAATTGAGAATTATGTCCCAAAAGGCAATTAGCGCGCTAATCGGAACTATTAACGCGCTAACTGTCTTGAGTGTGCCGTTGTTCTTCGCAATGAAGAACAATAGCGTGCTTGTAACGGCCTGAAAATTTGACTTGTGCCATGTGCCAGGTCAGGGTCGCATGTGGGATCCACTCGTCGGAATATGTATGTTCGAATATCCAATTTGAGATTATAATGCTAATTGTTGAGCTATTTTATGAGTTGGTATACGCGAGGAATTTGGTGAGCCGATACACGAATGGAGACGCGCCTCGAGTCGCGTGCCGACGTGGGACCGAGGTAGCGGCTTAATGTGGCTATAGTGGCTTTAATGTGGTCACATTAAAATAATATACATTGGATGCGTCTCGTGATGCGTGTGGCGTGAGTGTCGAGTTTGTGAAATGAGGCGGGTTGGTGCCTCGAGATGCGCGCTGCCCAAATTTTCAAGGAAAACATTGAATAAATATGTTTTTGATGTGCCTAGAGTTCCGCTCCGCACGAATCTCGAGGACACATTTGGATAAGAGCAAAAGAGAGAAAGTGATCGGGTAGGAGAGAAAAAAAAAGAGGGAAGGAGAGAGAGAGAGAGAGAGAGAGAGAGAGAGAGAGAGAGAAGATGGCGGAGAGAGAAGGAGATCGGCGGTGGGGAAGACAACGCGTACCGGCGGCGACTCCGCGGCAGCGCGGTGGTGCGTCGATCGGCGACATGGCGGGACGGCCACAGCGACGACGCGCGCGATGAATCGGGCATCAAGCCGGCGAAGAGGCGGCGGCTCGGGAGCTGCGACGCGACGAACATGCGGCGGCTTCGCCGACGGCGCGGACGGCCAAAGAACCCAAAGCGAAGCGGGTGCGAACGGCGGCAGATCGCAGCGGCGGCGGCGGTGACGGCCGACACTTGCGAGCGGCGGCGCTGGCTGCATGCGCGGCGGCCGGCAGCGGCTTCGACGGTGGCGCGGTGAATGGCGTGGATCAACGGTGCGGTGGCACGTTGTCGGACCGATCGATCATCCACGAGAGGCGCGACTTCGGCGAAGCTCGACGACGCGGTGGATTCCAATGGATTTTGGAGTGGAGACCCCCATTAAAAGCCATGGTGAGGTTTATGTTAAGTAATTTGGTTGTGATTTGAATTATGTAGTAACTTAGCCCTAAAAGGTATAAATGGACACCAGGGATCTAGGAGGTATATTCGGGTATCGGGTGCGCATATCGAGGCGTGAGCGAGACGTTCTCGAGGTTAGTAAACCCGCTAGGGACTTGTACAATACTTTCATTGCTTTGATATTGTTGTTCATTGCTTTGCTATCTATCCTTGAAAATGCTATTGATTGAGTGGGTCCATTGGCAAGCGAGTCATGGTTACTGTTTATCTGCGATATGAGCGCTTCTGTGGATATCTCATAGTCGCAAGGGTTAGGGCTGGGAGGCAGGTGTCTCGTCCTGAACCCGAGTCTGCTGGGCTTGTACCGCGACTCAACGACCTTTTGGTCGGGACTCCCTGCTATTTGGCCTCACTTATCGATTGATTTGTGTCTTTTATATGCATGCGTTACTCCATTGACAAGTGAGTCATGATACTGTTTCTTTGTGATATGAGCTCTTATCTGGATGCCGTCGAGATCTCCCAATTGAGTGTACGTTGGGAGCACTTATCCGGGTCTGTGGATATCTCATAGTTGCAAGGGTTAGGGCTGGGAGGCAAGTGTCTCATCCTGAACCCGAGTCTGCTGGGCTCTTACCGCGACTCAACGACCTTTTGGTCGGGACTCCTTGTTATTTGGTTTGTTTTTGTATTCCGGACCTCACTTATCGCTTGATTTGTTTACAATCTTTTATATTCATGCGTTACCTGTTCTTTTCTTTCTATTTGCATGAATTCGACTGCTTTAGTTATTTCGAAATGTTGTATATATGTCATACTGGCTTTACTTACCTGGGCTCGTCATTTTTGGGTTTCAATGAGTGCAGATTTACGGTCCAGCAAGGGGAAGGCTCCATAGCTAGGTGAATTTGTTGTATATCTTTTATTTACTCTACTTCGATGATGATATAGTTATGCTGGGTTCCACAATTAGGTTGTCTAACTCTTTTACATTATTGTTGAGTTATCTAATAAATTGCTTCCGCTAATTTGTAAAACTTGCAAAATACTAATAACTCAACAATAAATTGTGAATTTACGTATAACGAAGGATTGGAAAGCTGATTAGGTCTGCGTTGACCTTGCGAGACTGGCTCGGGGGTCTACGTGGGCTTAGGCCGGGCGGGGCCCAATTTGTGGGAAATTGGGGCCGTCACAGCGCTAATTAAAATTTTTAACGCGCTAATCCCATCTAGCACGCTAGGTAAACCCCCTTTAGCGTGCTAACTCAAAACTAGCGCGCTAGGTAGACAAATTAGCGTGCTAATGACATATGAAAATGAGAATTTAAGACTGTTTTAGAGATTTTCCACCTAATACATATCTACACCTTTGTAAACAAACTAAACTGGTAAATAATGGACTTCAGGGCCTTAGTGGACCGAAGCTCAGTGTCAGAGAACTTGACGGGTCGGGTACGAGAGTCCGGGAAGGTCGGAGAGCGGTGTGAGGTTTGTAAAACCTAACTGAAAAACTTAAAGTATTTATTCTGTTACATGTTGTTTCTATTATTCCTTGCTGTTCTTCTTTTTATTCGGATATTTGGACGTGGGCTGAGGTTACTCCCTCGGATTTCCTTGTTGTGTATTCATAAGGGACTGGACTGTAGCACTTTTGACCCGACCCCCAGTGAATGGCGACCTGGGCTTGCCTTGGTGCACGTGTCGGTGACTCAGTGGATTTGGCCAACGCCGCGAGGGATCAAGTGTTGGGCCAGTTGGACGCGACCACTGGTGGGAACTTGGTGACCCGAAGTACAATCTAGTCCCTCTAAAGCGAGCACACACATTTGTTAGCGTGTCTGTTGTTTATTCATGCGATGAGCCATTTATAGTTGCCTGTTTTACATTCTGCATGTTTACTTGACAACATTCATTGTATTTCCTTTATTTTATTATATGAATGCTCAGAGGAGTTCCTTTGGATTTTACTTACTGTACTCGTCATCTATTTTTTGTGATGATTGAGTGCAGATCCTAGTTCCAGTAGGGGCAAAGAGGTCCTAGGCGACTACATCTAACTGCCCACTGTCGAGGACTTACTTGTACGTGTTTATTTTTGATATTTTATATATTTTGGGTATTGGGAGACTTGAGATAACGCAGTACATGTATATATACCTGTTGTGGTGATGTCACCTTTTTACAGAATACTTTCCAGGGTTTTCCGTAGTAGGTTTTGCCTTTGAACAATGTTTATCATGCTAAATTATCTTGTTTAAATGGTATTAAGTAAGCCTTCCGCTGAATATGTTAATCTTAAAATACAACCTACTAGTATGGTTAGGATCTTAATAAATTCTTAACTAGGTAACAATTGAAACAGTTAGAACGACACAATTGGTATGGAACAAAGACTAAAAGGATGATTTACTAGTTTATCTAATATTACACTTGTGGACACGAGTTACGAGACATAAAGAGGACGGGCAGGTGCCAGACAAGTGTAGTTGGGTCAGCCGGCAAGGAGTACATGGAGACACATCACCCCGAGGCGGCTGGGGCCGCCACACTTCATATGGATCACTTGCTAATGATTGAGTAGAATTTGTACATCCACCTCTCTAGTCCATAATACCTAAATTCCGCCAGAGAAACCAATCGTCTCCACAAGATGTGATCGGTCAAAACCAAGTTTTTTTAATAACTTTTTCTGCATTACAACCACTTATCCTTGTCTCAGTCAAGACTAGTATTTGTATCTTCTTCAACCGAGTTAATGTTCGCAAGTATCTCACTAATCCTTTACTTGCCACTCCCTGACAATTCCAAACTAGAAATTGTATCATCATTAATAACAAATACACAGAGAGTGGGGAATACCTTATTAATTCATGAGCCATTTTGGATGACTCCTCGTCGGAGTCTCCCTTCAAGCAGTCTGTCTCCTTATCTACGCTCACTTTCGACATCTACCTATCGTACGCACCCCCATCCTTGTGCTTGGAACACGGTGAGATATACGTTACTTTAAAGTTGTTCTTTAAGGTGATCGACTTTGACCGATCTGGTGGTCGACCCCCATTCCCAGATCGTGCCAAGGTCGCATCAGAATTCGGTTTACTACCATTTTGACCCCCCGAATTTGTCTACTTCAGCTCTGTAACAACCCGTCACCTTAAGCTGGTGATAAGTACTAATCCAAATCCTAATTAACTAGGGTTAGGCTCGTGGTTAAGTTCGGCGTACCTCGATTAGCGTGTGCATGCTTTTGCATGATGTATGGTGTTTGTTTAAATTGTTAAATCAATTTATATATAGGTTGTCGTATAATACAAAAATTATACACAAGCCTTTACAATGAAAATACCCAATAAACAATGGTTTATCGAGACACCAAGTGTGACGAGGGAGTCGTGGCAAGCGTGTGCACACTCAAGGACATTTGTAGGCACGTCTGATGAGTTTATTGGTGAATAATACGCGATATATATATATATATATATTTATATGTTTTTGAATATATAAATATATATTGGAAAATAAAAGAATATTAGAAATATATGGATTATTGGATAGTCTCGAACAAAGCGTAAGTGCTTGATGTGTCAAATTTCGTGTCACTTTAAGCTGTCTCACTTTAATGCATCAACCACGCAATCAGTCTCAAGATAGCGCGATGCGTATCTCGAGAAAATTCATATATAAAAACAAAAAATCATTCTTATCAATTCATTTCTACCAACCGAGGGTTCGGGAGGTTCAGTTTCGATTCTGATTGAAGGGAGACGATCTAGGAAGCAGAACTCAATCAAGTTGAAGAGCTTAAACAAATTAGAAGCTAGTGATCATTACTTTGGTAAGCTTGGTTTTCAAGTTTGTTGAAGTTCAATTTGGTAGTGATGATCAAAATTTGTTGAATTGAGGTTGTTGTTGATTTGAATGGGTTTATAACCTCATTAGAGGTCCTCTCGGATTGATTGGGAGTGTAATTGTTGAGTTTGGATGTGATTTGGATCGAATTGGATCAGTAGAAGTACGCTGCTATTGCAGGTCTGATATGCATAGCACGCTAGGCACTGGCCATAGTGCGCTATGTGTATTGGAATGATGAACCGACATGCATGTAGTGCATTATCCCTGTCAGGTAGCGCGCTACCCACACCCAGATTAGTGCAGAATGATTTGGAGTTGGTTCGTTTGTCAAGACACTTAGGGACTGGTCTAGGGGTTCTAAATGTAGTATAATGAACCTATATTGATCCCAAATGATGGTGATAAGTTTAGGAAGAACGAGGAAGAGTGAGATGACCGGAAAGTTAGGGAGTTTGAGAAACAGTGACTTGGACTGAGGTAAGTACGGATTCGCTTACACTACAAAAAACAGCCGATCAGAAACGTAAATTTTCGTTGTCGATTAGCATAAATTCCGTCTCTAATTCAATTCTGCAACGGAACAGAGACGTAATCTATTCCGTCTCTGAAATTGTCGTCGCTAATTTAGTCAACAACGGAAATGTGTTTCCGTTGCTGATTAGAGACGGATTTGAGACGGATTTAGAAACGGAACATAGACGGAACATAAATAGACATTCTTTCAAAATGAATGGTTTTGCTTGCATTCCGTTGCTAATCCATTGCAAATTAGGGACGGATTAGCAACGAAACTTAAAAATTCCGTTGCTAATCCATTGCTAATTAGAGACGGATTAGCAACGGAATTTACGAATTCTGTTGCTAATCCGTCTCTATTCCGTTTCTAAACTCTGTTTACCCAATTTTTTCATTCTATTTCTTCACAAATTAGAGATGGATTAGCAACGGGATTTATAAATTTCGTTGCTAATTCGCCCCTATTCCGTTTCTATGCCCAATTTTTTTTAAAATATTCACAAGAATCAAATTGGTTCTCCGAAACTTCTAAAACTGAAAAAATAACAATAGAACCTGCTCCATCGCCTGCACCCCCTCCAACAACTCCTTGGGGGTGCTAACATCCCCAAAAAAGCAAAGTTTCACATACATACACTAATCAACAATATATATCAACAACAAAGATTCTAATGAGAAAAAACATACCATTCGATATTAAAAAAAATTATATATTCACGAAACGTAGTCAAGTATAATAAATGTCTAAGATACCTAAGTATCCACAAAAAAAACTACAATTCTCATTGTTCTACAACAACCATAAAAATACCTAAGTATCATAAAGTTGCCCATCCCTCGTTGTGCTAGCACCTGGGATGTGCTAGCATAATGATATGCGTATCTTGTCTTCTTTCTCCCTAATGACCTGAGACCGTAGACACGTCCTTTGGGACACTCACCCGCCACCTTGTAGTACACCGCCTGCATGGATCAACAATAAGCAACTAAAATGATATGCTTATAAGTAAAGTTACTACTATTTAGCTCATAATTCTATACTTACATAGAACCGCTCCGATCTAGTATCGATGAATGTCGTGATTTACAGTGTGGAGATGCAAATACAATTCATTCACGGTAGGTGGCGTCTCGAATGTATCAGTCTGCACACAAATGTTATAAAAATGTTAAAACTAGTTAGCATGGATCAACTAATTTAATTATAAGATCTAAATGATTTGAAAATGAAGCCATTAATTCACTACCAAAATTGAAAAGAAAATAAAAACACACAAAACACATAATGGTAACAATATAATAGTAGCATTAAATTTGTTTTCTTAAGTAGGGGTACCTTAAGCTTTACTGCTCATTTTCGTGATTTCAAGAACTCTACTTTCGATATACGTCTACCTGCATAGAAAAATCGAAGGTATAAGTAATTAATTACTTACAAAAAAAATCATAAATGCACAAGGAAAAAGAAATAAAGATTTAAGGAATGCACGCGCTACCCTTAGAGAGGCATTGCAGTACAAACAGTCCAAATGATTCACAACAACCATATGGACAAGAACCTTGTTATACAATTTTATATAGAATTCTAAGAAACTATATTTATCGAACAAGTACCTTGAAGTGAAGAAGTTAGCAGTAGTGCAAGGCAATCACTGACAGCTGTTGCACAACCAAACTTGAACCCTGAAAATCAAATATGTGAAAAACAAAGAGCTAACAATTTAAAATCTTTTTTCTCTTCTAAGAAACAATATAAAATCTTTAAAGCATACTAATTATACTAATTAAAAATGCAATGACATTGAAATACACAATGACCAATCCCGTTGGACATTAGGGCCACTAGATGTAAAAACTAATCCAATCCTTTATTACCTGACAACTCTAGCATTAAAATATGTATAAAAGCTTCTAGGAGCTTGTATGCACTTATTCATTGTGTGTGACAGTGTGAGTGTGACCGTTGCATTCAAAATCATGTGAATACTTTTTTTTTGATGTTCAAGTCTTTATGTTGCATTCTTATGAGGCAACGTCATTGTGTATTAGCACAAAAAGAGATCGTAGATCTAAAATGATGTGTAAAATCATATCAAATTAATTAAAGTGGCTTTCCATGCATTAAATCAATCCATCGTAGTACTTGTCCAACAATTACATGATGGGTGGTTTGTCTTTTTGTATTCAAAGATAAAAATCCATTTATGCATGCACTTGTCACAATAGGTTAAAATATGATAATGATAAAATGCAAAGATACACATTTTGAACTGCAACAAAGTGAAAGATGTCACCATCTAAAGCCTACTGAAAATGAGGGGTGCCATAAAGAGATAAAACGAGCAAAAAGAAAACTGTGCAGAATCAGAGATGTTGTAAAGAAGAAGACAAAAAACAAAGAGAATGAGAGAAAAGAGGCTTTGTTTATTATTTTCAAGATCTTTTAAGGTCTTTCCTTCTTCTTCCATTAGTTCCAGCATAGACAAAAGAAAGAGAAATGAAAAAAACAAAATTTGGGTTATTTTCTCTATACCCTCTCTCTCTCCCTTACTCTTAACCAATCTGATCTATAAAACCTAAACAACACTAATCTTCTACACTTTGAACCCCCTTGTTTTCCTAATAAGATGATCAGTTAGAGACAAACTGGTTTTTGGACATACATTTGCTTTGCAGTTCATCATTCATCAGTTAGAGACCAGTGAACTACTTATTTGACAGCCCTTTTTCCTACTCTTTACAAGGTCAAAGAACCATATTGACTGTATTTATCTGAATGTCCATCAATAATCAATCATAAGATTAAGAAGAATTAGGAGCCGAAGGGCATATGGGGAACATCCATTCCATCAACAACAACTACTAGAACATCAGCAACAACAATATTTGGTAGCTACGATGATGAACCAACAATTACACACACATGAAGGGCATTGATGATCATGTAATTAACATTCAAGCATCTATATATGTCATTGTATAGTAAAACTGCAATAGGAGTATATATATATATATATATTATAACTAGCTAGGTTTAGCATTATTGCAGAACCAATACCCTTTCACAGTTTCACCAATTTAGAACTATGAAGTTTTTTAATTATAGAGTAAGTAGAGAGGTGATTAGTACTTTTATAAAAATGACAACTTTTTTTGTTTGACCGAATGAGCCTTAATGATTCAATAATTTTTTTTAAAGCAAACTTCTCTTGTCGACAAGACTAATTAAGACTTAGAGTTGGAATCGGTCCACTAAAATATAAAACTTCCTTAAGTAGGAGCAACTCAATTTGTCGGACTTGAAATTGAGACCTTTAATTACTTACGTAAATGGATTAATTAAGAATAAGGAGAATTAAGCCACTAAAAAAAATGCATCACCCCATCAAAAGTGCTTACCGATTCAGTCTCTTCAAGGAATTGAAGAATCTCCAGCTCAAGATTAGGGTCATTATCTTGCAGAAACTTCCACCCTCGGTCCCCCCGCACCGCTTTCTTCTTTTCTTAACACAAGATTCATGCATTTCAAGTAAAGATGCATCACACAGTCTCGCCAGCTGAAGAACGTCCACGACGCTCTCCACCGTCAATCTTCTACCCAATTCTGCTTCACCTTTGTATACACTAGCAAGCTGTATCTTTTGCACTGCCAAAAGAGAGAGAGAGGCTACACGTGATCAACTAGATGCAACATATGCAAACAAGATCACCCCCATGGAACTTTTAATTTGAGAAAATATGATACTTAGGATTCAGAATGAACTATGAAGCCTCCTCGGTATTAAATAATTGGATAAGGAATAAAAAAATCAATGCAAACAAGATCACCTCCATGCACAACGCTTACCTGCATTTATCTCATTCATTGCTTTGTGGACTGATTGGTCGGTATAATGTCAACCATCGCATGTGCTCAATGTTGTATCCATACGCGCCCATCACCTAATCGACAAACATAACTTATGAAATTACTTGCATAAGTCAATTCGGACCAATTGACGCAATTTCAAGAAGCACCTAAACAATAGCAAAACTCAGCAGATAGAATAAAGATCTACAAAGAAAAAGAGAAATGTGTATCATTTGAAACTTGAATGATTAGAGCCCATAAATAGATCCGTAACAATTGTTAGTTCACTCGTTGACCTGAAAGCTAAAGCTAACAAGGGCAGGACGAGTAATGAATATGAAGCTATTCTAACAAAACAAGATTTCAAGCAAAATTAAATTGATGAAAGAAATTCTGCATAAGATGATGTATGCAAGGCCACCAATGATGATGAACCAAAAACTACACATACATCTTCAGTGATGAAACATTGTCATTGATACAGACATCACACAAGCTACACTTAACTACAACCATAAACACAAAATAAAACCGCCTCGGATTAGTTAAACCAAATGCACACAAATTCGATGATCTAAAACTGAAAACCTCAATTCCAAACCACAACTAACCAAATAAAGAACCTCAGAACCTCCCAATCCACACGCAGTAGTCGTTGTTGTCGTCGATGACGACGACGGCGAAGAACTCGATTTCAACAACAAAACCTCCTTCACCATTTTCACTTCCTCTGCTTTCAACGCAACAAAACTACGTCCCGACGCCGCCGACGGGGCCTGGTGAGCTCCGCGAGCAGGCAAAGGAGGCAACTCTAGCCTCGCCGGCTTCAAATTCACCTTAACCTTGACGCGACTCCTCACCGTGTGCGGTCCGAGGAACGACGGATAGTACCAATCCCGCTCGTGAATGACTTCGGGGAACCAAGCGAAGCAGGACGATGAGCACAAAACCCCCAAAACCCACATAGCCGTGACCGCCCAACACCAAAACCCCTCTTCAAGCACCCATCGTTTCTTCCAAAACCAAAACCATGTTTCAATCGCTTACTCAGACCTGATGCGCGAATCTCAGCCCCTTCGATTGACGACGAAAGAGAGAGTTGACGGCGCCGGTGAAGAGAGGAATTCGAAAATGAGTGATTCGTGATTTTAGGGTTTGGGAAGCAAGGGAGAGAGAGTTCGAGGAAGATGAGAGAGTGAGAGAGTGAGAGGAGAGGGTTTGAGGAAAGAAAAGAGAGAGAGAGTTTGAGGAGAGAGAGGGTTTGAGTGATGCATCGATTCATGCACGTATCTCGAGACGTGATGGGTGGTCATAAACTACTAAAATTTTAGCGGGAAAATTGGTGCCACTTTGTTAGAAACGGATTTTATTTCCGTCTCTATTTCGTCTCTATTTTCGTTTGTAATTTGTCTCTATTTCGTCCATGACTGCTTCCGTCTCAATTCCGTCTCTGATAATTTCTAGTTAGCAACGGAATTAGATTCCGTTGCTAATTCCGTCTCTAATTTACTATTTTTTCGTAGTGTTATTTATCAATATTGTCTGGCTATGTAGTATATATAGCTCATGTAGTTGTTGGAATGGAATGAGGGACTATGTACATTGTGATGGTTTTCAATAAATGGAAAACGATGTACGATGTTTACTGTGATTCATGAGTGTAAGATCCTAGAATTGAGATGAGGTGATATAGGATATGGGTTAGCTTCCCGACCTATATGTAACATCATACTTAGTTTATAGGTGGCGTGGGTCACATTTACACTAGAGGGTTTGGGATAGAACCATTGGGCATTAATGGATGGGCTAGAGAACACATAAGCGCGATGTGTTGGTCTAGCAATCGCATTAATGGCGCCGGTGGGTAATCGGCCTTAGTTTTATAAATAAAATGGGGATCACTGTGTAATAGTCCAAGACATTTGCTTTGCATTCGTTTATGTATTGAATTTATATGATTTCCTTATTCTTGTTAGATATCATTGGTGCATGTTGTTATTGCATGATATCCTTGAATATTATATGAAATGTTGATGATTAGTGTGAATCCCTACTTACTGAGCATGTTGGAGCGCTAACCCCGATTAACATTACAGGTAGATCCGACGAGTGCTACAACTTCGGGATGGAGAAGTTATAGGAGTCTTGAACTTCTCTTCGATGTAATGACTTTCTCTGGTATTATATATTTTTATTGAATTACAGTTTTTAATATCACATGGGATGGGTGATTATACAATCGAGATTTATCTTGGTTTGTTTTTAATATTGTATATCTTATTTTGGTTATCGAAAAAGGTTTTAAATTTCCACTGCATATATGATTTGTTTTATTTTGATAATCGATATACAGTAGTGTTTATCAGGTGTAGGTGGTAAAAATGCTAGCTCTAGTTAAGTCTGATAAGGGTAATCTGGGCTTAATTAGGTTTCAGGCCGGGTATTGCCCTAATCAGGTTAGGGGATGCTACAGTTTGGTATCAAAGCCAAGGTTTATAAGGCTTGGTTTCATTATTCTGAGATTTTTTATAATCAAGGAATAGCTCTGATACAATTTGGTATCTGAGCCATAGGTTTTAAAGCCTTGGTTAGCAATGATTTATTAGAATCAAGGAATAACTCTGATACAGTGTGGTGCCAGAGTGTATGGTTTATCACTTTTAGGGTTGAAGTGGTAACAATGATACAGTTGGGTATCATGGACAAAGCTCTGACCTTACATTCACTTTTGAATGGTGTTCGAAGTGAGTGAAAACCTATTTTAAAGTTTAAGGTACTCTGATTACCCTAATAATGAAACCTAAGTTTATCGACTCGGTGAGTGGTCTCGAGTTATGAATAAGCTTAAAGTTTGATAAATAGCTTTTATCGTGATTTTGGGGGGGTAACCAACAGATAAAAGACTGAGATATGTTATTTGTTGTGTATACTATATCTACATGGTAGATATAAGAATTATGTCTTTTCTGAACGGTAATAAGATGGTTGAAGTCCATTTATTTCTCATGATATGAGAAAGCATTGAGGTAAGAGCTTCGGAGAGTCTTAACCTTAGGGAGATAAAAAGGAAAGACATAAGAAAAGTTACAAAAATGAAATAAAACTTTCTCCAAGTAACATCTTCAGTGGTATTTCTTCTTACTAATATTATTAGACAATAATAGTCGATGAAGAAGTATCTATTGGATCAAGACCTTGAGGTGTGTATTAGGAGAATGAAAATTATGAAATAATGAAATACTGAATGACTTTCAATGAAACTCAAAGGTGGCAGACCACTTTGAGAGGTGATTTAATACTAGTATTGAGACTAGTAGGGAAGTAATGAAAGTTATCCAATAAACAAATTAATGGTAAATGATAAAAGCCTAATGGAGTTTAGGAAACCACTAATGCAGTTTTACTTTATAAGTTGTTATGAAGTTGATGTGTGAACCCATATTGGAATAACAAGTGGTTTATTAATAAAAGACAATTAAATCCAGAATATAGTAGTTAGTTGGTAAGATATCCTAGCTTGACAACTCCTTCTGAAAATAAGTAAAATCAACGGTTCTCAAGAGGTAGTTGAGATTTGATTTTCACAGTGAAATGATCACAGTTAAAGATATACTTATAAAATGATTTCAGACGGTTGCAGGATCCATTTAAGTGGATGGTTGAAACCACTAGAACTTACTAGAACTCATGCTATGTTCATAAAACTAAGGGTGTCAAGTGAAGGAAAACCCTATTGTAATGAAGTTGTTATTGTGTTATCAATAATAACATGAAATCTTTGAAGACTTAAAATGCACGAGCAATTACTGTACATAATTGGAATTGGTAACGGTAAATTAGTTTGGACCAGATTTTCACAAATGCTAGTGCTAAGTTTCAAAGGTTAATAAAATGGTAAGAATGTTGAATATTAATAGTAAATCAGGGGATTTGACTGTGATTGAGACAATATGTGGTTGTCCTATATTCAACACAAAGATAAAAAGAGGAAAGTAAACTTGAGATAATTGAATATTACAAATGATTGATTCGGGGATCTCTGATATCGTTGTATGATTTATTCAGTTAACTTAAGTATATGATGGTTATAAGTTGGAATCGAATACAAGGATGCTTTGAGGAATGTGAAAGTATAGTTTGATTACAATGTTTACTTAACAAAACCTAAATTGAGGAACAAGTTAGAGGTTCATCATAAGACTTCTGATCTAGGTAAGAATGTGTGGGTGACACAATAAAGCAAACTTGTAACTCATATGTCCAGCTATATATAAATAGTTCCAGATTTGGGATAAGAACTATTAGAGACTGATAATCTCGGGATAACTAATTTGGTAGTTGTACCAAATATGGAAAGACATCACTTGTAAATTAAGAAGAAATGTTATATCATTCTTTGAGATTAATAAGAATCTTAGAGGAATCATTAAAAGACAACCTGAAGAATATAACACCAGTGGAGTGGTGTAAGAGTAAGTAACAAATTTCAGACTGTGTAAGTTTAAAAAATGAAAATTGTCAGAGTGATAGAAATAAAAGGTAAGACAGTTACCTTAAAACTTTCCTAAGTATTATGAATTCACTCTGAAACATCACTTATCAAGGTGATTGTGTTGACAATGCTTTGAAAAGAAAGGGACATAGACTATAGTTATAATTAAAGTTGCACAGTAATATCTCTTAGGTGAGATATTTACTGATGACCAAATGGAAGTTTTGCGCAAGCACATCATCATTTGAGTTGTTTGGATCATTAACTATAGGTCTGTTCTTTGGAGCTTAGATTAGAGTTGAGCTAATAACGATTGAAATGAGTGATGTATTATTGAAGTAGATTGATTGAGATTATCAAGTAGGTCAATGATGAATACTAATTATTGATGTTGGAAAAGATGATCTCAGATCAAAACATTGAGCATGCAAGGAAAGTTCTTAGAACTTGAAACAAAAAGCAAGGCAAGAATGTTGTGAGAGTCTCATGATTTCTTTAAAATATTCATTCAGGTGAAATCCAAAGTCGTCATAATAGGAATGAATTGTTGGTGACCTGGAATGAAAATTTACAGTGTCAATTTCGTAAAGAAATATGAGATGTATTAGCAGGAGGAAGCTGAGTAATATAACCTGGATGGTTATATTATTTTTGCCCTATATAAATGACAACTCATGCTCAGAAATCAATGATGAATTAACCTAAGTTGTAGTGACAACTGAAGCTTATTGATACAACAACAACAACAACATAGCCTCAGTCCCAAATTAACTTGGTCGGCTACATGGATCAAACTTTTTCATTGTGCTCGATTAAATGCAATTGATGGTGAGCTTTTCAAATCATTCAAATCCCTTCTAATTAATGCATCCCATGTTAACTTTGGTCTGCCCCTACCTCGTCGAATTTCTATAGTTTCTATTGAGTCAAGTTTTCTAGTTGGGGCATTTGTAGGCCGTCTTTGCAGGTGACCGAACCACCGCAACCGCCCTTCCCTAATCTTTGTATCAATTGGTGCTACTCCTACTTGTCTTTGAATTTCTATATTTCTTATTCTATCTTTATGAGTTTTACCACACATCCACCTAAGCATCCTCATTTCTGCTACGTTCATTTTATGTAATTATTGTTGTTTTACCGCCAAGCATTCACTTCCATAGAGCATAGCTGGCCTAATTGCGGTCGTATAAAATTTTCCTTTTAACATAGTAGGAACATTTCGATCATAAATCACCCATGTTGCACTCCGCCATTTCTTCCATCCAGCTTGAATTCTATGTGTGACATCATTCTCAATGTTTCCATCATTTTGTATGATTGATCCTAGGTACCTAAATTGGTTTACCTTAAGAACTTCTACTTCCCCTAATTTTACCACTCCGTCATCTCGATGTCTAGTGTTTCTAAACTCACAGTGCATGTATTCGATTTTCGTCCTACTCAACTTAAAGCCTTTAGATTCAAATGTATTCCTCTAAAGTTCTAATTTCCTATTCACTCCATCTTTTGTTTCATCCACTAAGACAATATCATCTGCAAATAGCATACACCATGGTATATCCTCTTGAATATGTCCAGGTAGTTCATCCATAACTAAAGTAAATAGATATGGGCTTAAAGCCGATCCTTGATGTAGTCCTATCGTAATGGGAAATTCTTTTGTAGCTCATCCAAATGTCTTTATACTTGTTACTACTCCATCATACATATCCTTAATAGTGTCTATGTATCTAGCATGCAATCTTTTTCTTTCTAGAACCCACCAAAGAACATCTAGGGACCCTATCATATATTTTTTCTAAATCTACGAATACCATATAAAGATATTTTTTCTTTTCTCTATATTTTTCTAACAATCGTCTTACAAGGAAAATCGCCTCCATAGTTGACCTCCCGGCATGAAACCAAATTGGTTCTCTTGATATTGTTGTTTCTCTCCTTAGCCTATTGTCAATTATCCTCTCCCAAAGTTTCATAGTGTGACTCATAAGTTTAATTCCCCGGTAGTTTGAGCAACTTTGAATGTCTCATTTGCTTTTGAAGATTGGCACAAGCGTGCTTCTTCTCCAATCCATTGACATCCGTTTTGATTTTAGAATTTTATTGAAAAGTTTTGTTAACCAGGTAAATTCAATTTCTCCTAAGCATTTCCAAACCTCTATGGGTATTTCATTTGGGCCACATGCTTTCCCTATTTTCATTTTTTCAATGCCTCTTTAACTTCTACAATTCTAATATTGCGTGTATAGTTTACATTTCTTTCTTGGTGTGGGTTTTCATATATTATAATATCAACTTGACCATCATTAAATAAACTATCGAAGTAGCTTCTTCATCGCTCCTTAATATCATCCTTGCGCGTTAAAACATTTTGATTTTCGTCCTTAATACATCTTACATGACTTAGGTCTTGTTTCTTTTTATCTTTTAATTTGGCTAGCCTATATATATATATATATATATATTTGTCATTTCTATTACCTAACCTTGTATATAGATCTTCCATGAAATTTGTTTTAGCTTGACTAACTACTTTTTTACTTGTTTTCTAGTTTCTCTATATTGATTGTATACATCTTCATCTTGACACTTAGGTATTTTCCATACATCTCACTTTTAGTCTTAATTGCTCGTTGGACATCCTCGTTCCACCACCATGTTTCCTTCTTTGGTGGTCCCAAGCCTTTAGATATACCTAATACATTTGATCTCACTCTCCTTATGTAACTACTTATTTCTAGCCACATTGTATTAGCATCTTAGTCAAGATTCCAAACATTTTCCTTTAGTAGTTTTTCTCTAAACTCTACTTGTTTACTATGTTTTAGGTTCCACCTCTTTATTATAGGGTCGCTAACTCTTTTATTCATATTATGTCGTCGTGTTAGCTTAATATCAAGTACTACTAACTTATGTTGGGTAGTAAGTGCTTCACCAGGTATTACTTTGCAGTATCTACATGTTTTTCTATCTATTTTCTTGTTAAAAGAAAATCTATTTGACTCTTGTTATGACCACTACTAAAAGTAATTATATGCGACTTCCTCTTCCTAAAACTAGTATTTGCTAAGACAAGATCGTATGCTGAAGCAAATTCTAAGATTGATTCTCCTTCTTCATTTCTATTACCGTAACCAAAACTTCCATGAAATCTCTCAAACCCATCGCTACTTGCCCCGACATACCCATTTAAATCTCCTCCAATAAAAATATTTTCATCTAATGGTATACTTTGCATAAATCCATCCATATCGTCCCAAAACTTGCGTTTGATGCTCTCGCTTAATCCTACTTGTGGTGCATAGGCGCTACGTATGTTAATTTTTTCGTCTCCAATAATTAATTTAACTAGAAACAATATATCCCTCATTCTTTTAACCTCTACGACTTTATCCTTATAAGAATTATCCACCACAATTCCTACTCCATTACATTTTCTATCTATACCAGTGTACCACAATTTAAACCCTGTGCTTCATATTTCTCTACTCTTTTCTCCTATCCATTTTGTCTCTTGGAGGCAAGCAATATTGACTCTCCTTCTAATCATGGTATCTACTAGTTCTATTGACTTCCACATAAGTGTTCCTATGTTCCATGTTCCTAAACTAATTTTTTCTCCCATTTGTATTTGTTTTCCTTTTCTATTTCTATTTTTTCTAAAAGATCTAGTATCCGTATCTATGATTTTGTTTTTGTTTTCGTGTTTGTTTTGAACTAGCTTTTTTACCTGCACCAGTCCTTTGTGTGGGAACCCTTGCTCATTTTTCTTCACATCCAAGCGACGATGTGAAAGGAATAGCTTATTTACCCACACACGTCCTATGTGTGGGAACCCTTGCTCATTTTTCTTCACACCCAGGCGGCAATGTGAAACACACCCTTGCTTATTTCTCACTACACCCGGGTTCCGACGCAGCGCGTCGCTAGGTGGAAACGCCCCAACGTTTATATATGTTTGATCTATTTCATGAAAAGTGACAAAAGGTTTACGCTGGCTGTCAACCTATCGCAACCCTCCTCCATTTTTCAAGAATGAAAAATGAGCTTGGGGCCAACTGAAGCTTATTGATATAATTGTAAAACTGACATAGTTTGGAAATTTCTTGCCAATACTGTGGTTTAAATCCTTGTGGAAAAGTAAGTGAGAAGTATGTGTGTGGAAGAATTGAGAGTTTTGGAGAACCGGTATCATTACTTCGGTAAGGAATCGAGAATCTGCTTATTAAGAGGGAAGAGATGTACAATAGCTGCGATGGACCTTTCTCAATCTTAACACAATATATCTGAAGTTGACCATGGTTTCCAGAGAATATAGTTTTCGAGCTTGTGACTTGGAAAATATGAGTTACTGGAAGAAATATTTACTGTGTGAGTTCTCTAGTATTGATTTTAACAGGCTATATATAGAATTAGGGTATTTACCTTAAAAATTTGTATGCTTTACTTCGTCGTCAATTTGTAGGACGAGAAGTAATGATGCTAGTTAATTAGAGCCTGAGAAATTTGGAACTACACAAAAGATGTTATCAGACTATCAATATACAATCTCAACTCAGGTATATGAAGAAAATGTAGCTATTAATAGAGCTTCTCAGTTTAGACTTCATGAGGAAATGACAGTGATGATGATTAGTGTAAGTTTAGTTGACATGTCATCAACTGAGAGAGCTAATTTCGGAGCTATTAATCTAATCTTTTGAGTTCAGATTCAAACTGAATTGGAGAAGATTCAGTGGCGATTAGTTGTCAGAAAGCTAATCAGGATTATATAGAGCGTTAGAGGTTAACAGCTAGTGTAGATTATCCTGATTAGTCAGTATCTGATAATGTTGCGTTATGGTTCATGGATAGATTATAGATTCCAGTTCAAGGTCAGGTGAGGCAGGAAGTGCTATGGAAATCTCATATATCTCTTTACTGCATTTATTCAGATAGCAGTAAGAAATATCATGAAATGAAACGCTTTTATTTATTGTTAATCTGGGATGAAGACTGATGTGGTTGAGATAATGAAGAGATATGAGATATGTCAGCAAGTGAGTGCAGAGCATAAGAAACCTGAAGGTTTACTACATTCGCTGTCGACTCCTAAATGGAAATGGGAACATAGATCGGTGGATTTTATTTCCAATTTATCTCTAAGTGAGCGTAAGCACAATACGATAAGAATTGTAGTTAATAGTTGATGGAGTCTCCGCATTTCTTACCAATTTCTATGTGAAATCCTATTGATTATTTATATAAAATATACATACATGAGGTGTTAGATCTCAGGGTGCTTCAGTATCGACTATTTTGGGTAGGAATCCGAGATTCACATATAGAGGATGTAGTGAATTGTTGCGACAGCCGTGGAATTGATCTTAACCTCAGTATGGTATATTACCAGCAGACCGATGGGTAGCCAAAGTAATAAAGTTGGTGCTAGAGGATATACTTTGAGCTTGTGTCTTGAAGTTTAATAATAACTGGAAGAGATACATTTCTCTGTGTGAGTTCATTTGTAAAAATAGTTGGATAGGGGTTGGATAGGGGTTGAGATAGGGGTTGAGATGCAAGTTTATTGGAGGCGGAATTGATTTAGAACTACACAGAGGAGATGTAGCAGAGCCGCTAGTGTTTAACTACGACACAATTAAAACAGAAGAGATACGCCTATAAATATCATAGGTGGTTGGAGTTTTCAAAGGACCAGTATGTTCTGTTAAAAGTCTCACCTATGAAAGGAGTGGTATAGATTTGGACTGTGAGGTAAGTTAGCTTCAAGGTATATCGGGCTATACATGATATAGAAAAGAATTGGTCTTATTCCTTATAGGTTAAAGTTGCATCCTCAGCTAAGTCAGAGTTCTTAATGTTTTCCACATGTTGATGTTATGTACAAACAAAGACTCAATTCACTCAAAGGATTAATTGGAATGAATGTGATCTTCGGGAAGACTTATCTTATGAAAATCAGTCAAATGTATTACTTGATCGTAAGAATTAAAAAGCTGAGAACCAAAGAGATTTCTTTGATTATAGTGAAATAGGGATTTCATAAAGATGAGGAAGTAACCTGAGAAGGAAAGTATAAGAAACAGTTTCCATTTCTCTTTGAAACTACAGGTAATTTCAGATTACTTTAATTTCGAGGATGAAATTGCTTTAAATTGGTGAGACTGTAATGACCCGTTACCTTAAGCTGGTGATTAGTACTAATTCAAGTCCTAATTAACCCGGGTTAGGCCGTTGTTAAGTTCGGCGTACCTCGATTAGCGTGTGCGCGCATTTGCATGATGTATGTTTGTTTGGATTGTTAAATCAATTTATATATAGGTTGTCGTATAATACAAAAATTATACACGAGCATATAAAACGGAAAATAACCAATAAACAATGGTTTACCGGGTCACTAAGTGTGACGAGGGAGTCGTGGCAAGAGTGTGCACGCTCAAGGACACTTGTAGGCATGTTCGGTGAGTTTATTAGTGAATAATACGCGATATATATATATATATTTATATGTTTTTCAATATATTAATGTATATATTGGAAAATAAAAGAATATTAGACATATATGGATTATTGGATCGTCTCGAACGAAGCGTAAGTGCTTAATGTGTCAATTTCGTGTCACTTTAAGTTGTGTCACTTTAATGCATTAACCATGTGATCGGTCTCGAGATAGCGCGACGCGTATCTCGAGGAAAATCCATATATAAAAACAAAAATTCATTCTTATCAATTCATTTCGATCAATCGAGGGTTTGGGAGGTTCGATTTCGATTCTGATCAAAGGAAGACGATCCGGTAAGCCGAATTCAATCAAGTTGAGGAGCTTAAACGGATTAGAAACTAGTGATCATCACTTTGGTTAGTTTGGTTTTCAAGTTTGTTGAAGTTCAATTCGGTGGTGATGATCAAAATTTGTTGAATTGAGGTTGTTATTGATTTGAATGGGTTTATAACCTCATTAGAGGTCCTCCCGAATTGATTGGGAGTGTAATTGTTTAGTTTGGATGTGATTTGGATCGAATTGGATCAGCAGAGGTACGCTGCTGTTGTAGGTATGGTGCGCATAGCGCTAGGCACTGGCCATAGCGCGCTATGCATACTTAGAGGATGAACTGACATGCAGGTAGCGCTATCCATGTCAGGTATCGCGCTACCCACACCCAGATTAGTGCAGAACTGATTTAAAGTTGGTTGGTTTGTCAAGATACTTAGGGACTGGTCTAGGGGTTATAAATGTAATATAATGAACCTATATTGATCCCAAATGATTGGTGATAGGTTGAGGAACACCGAGGAAGTGTGAGATGACTGGGAAGTTAGGGAGTTTGAAAAACAGAGACTTAGACCCATGTAAGTACGGATTCGCTTATTTATCAATATTACCTGTCTATTTAGTATATATAGCTCATGTAGTTGTTGGAATGGAATGGGGGACTATGTACACTGTGATGGTTTTCAATAAATGGAAAATGATGTTTAATATGATTCACGAGAGTAAGATCCTGGAACTGAGACGTGGTGATATAGGAGATGGGTTAGTTTATAGGTGGTGTGGGTTACATTTACACTAGAGGGTTTGGGATAGAACCATTGGGAATTAATGGATGGGCTAGAGAGCACATAATCGCGATGTGTTAGTCTAGCAATCGCATTAATGGCGCTGGTGGGTAATCGACCCTAGTTTTATAAATAAAATGGGGTCACTGTGTAATAGTCCAAGACATTTGCTTTGCATTCGTTTATGTATTGAATTTATATGATTTCCATATTCTTGTTAGATATCATTGGTGCATGTCGTTATTGCATGATATCCTTGAATATTATATGGAATGTTGATGATTAGTGTGAATTCTTACTTACTGAGCAAGTTGTAACGCTCACCCCAATTAACATTACAGGTAGATCCGACGAGTGCTACGACTACGGGATGGAGAAGTTATAGGAGTCTTGAACTTCTTTTCGATGTAATGACTTTCTCTGGTCTTTTATATTTGTATTGAATTACAGTTTTGTAATATCACATGGGATGGGTGTTTATATAACCGAGATTTATTTATGTTTGTTTTTAATACTGTATATCTTATTTTTTTATCGAAAAAGGTTTTACATTTCTGCTGCATATATGATTTGTTTTATTTTGATAATCAATATACAATATTGTTTATCTGGTGTAGGTCGTAAGGCTGCTGGCTCTAGTTAAGTCTGGTAAGGGTAATCTGGGCTTAATTAGGGTTTCAGGTCGGGTATTGCCCTAATCAGGTTAGAGGATGCTACAAGCTCTTTTCTGCAAACCTTACAACTAAGTGTTCCCCCGTATCAAGCAATCGCCCTTCATTCACCTGACAATGCGACCTTCTGCTCGCGGACGCATTACTTGCCTACTTCAACGGTTCACCTTTCACACCGCGCTGAGCTACCACTAATTTCTTTTGGCTGCCTGCATACGAGGGCTTTGGATTAGAGATAGCACTTTTATTTTCCTTTGTTGGATCCTTTGTATTAGTATTAGGCCCATTAGAGTTTGGACTTGGTTTATGTGCCAGATTTGCCTCGACATCTTGTTTGTTTGAAATCTTCATTTTTGCGTCCTTTCTCGAGTTGTCAATTGCCATGTCAGTGTTGGAACAATTAATTACATTATTTAATTGTTTATAATTTGAATGGAAATGATGCGAAAAGGTGTTTAATTATGTAAAGGGACATGAGATACTAAAAGGTGTATCTATTCACTAAAAGGCATGTATTTCCTAGTGGACACATCTATTCACTAAGATGCGTGTCTTTTCTAATAGACACATCAAAGTCTATATATATTCACAAGATGGATTGTTTTCAATAAGAATTGTAATAGAGTTAGAAAGTTAGGAAAATGAGTCAAAAAATAATTTTCCTTCTCTTTTCATGGTTTTGGGTCAGATAGAGTGTTGAATCATTCTATTGGTTCGCAGACTAATGATTTGAAGTGCTAAAATCATTAGTATGATCGTTGTCTCTTGGGAGACTATCGTCATTAGACCGCAAGCACTATAGCGGGACACAATTAGTCTTCAGGACATTGAGTATAACTCAAGCCCCAATCGACTATATTATGTTTTTAATTCTATCACGCATCAAAGTTTTCTAAAACCCCACCAACAATCTGAAGACTAATTGTTTCTCATGGATATGGGATTTGGTTCGTTATTAATTTACATTGGTATGTATTTGATGGGTCTTCGTTCATGTTAATGAGGATTAATCCCGCAAATGAGTCTAAGATCAGGAATATGCATCGATGACATCGGGTACGTATATATTTTTTCACTAGGGTACGTATATATGTTTGTTATTTTAGTAGATATCTTAAGTGAGATATTCATTTATGATATTCTAGTGAATCAGTGGATCATGATCATATCATCGTGAAGTAGATCTGATAATACATACAATCACTCAATTTTAAATATCTTCTGCTAATGCTAGTGCGTGCATGGTGCATCGATTAGATCATGAAGAAGCATTCTAAATTTTAAATTTGAATTTGGAATTTGATAACTAGCAGTTTTTAGAGCCAACTGTAAAGGTGTTATAAAAACCATGAATTTTGGGGATTCATTCATGGTCTCTGTTTACTGAAATAGATGAATTTTTCTATGAAGATGCAAGGTTCATGCATGTATCTAGTTATTTAAATCTTTGTTTTCAATTTGTTCAAAGTATAAGATTATTGTAAGGCAGTTAAGAAAACTGAAATAGAATGGTGCATTCCTTGCAACCGCCACTTGCATTAACGTCTTTATGTGTGCATATCCCAAGTAAGAGCATCTATTTTTTAATGGGAGATACCAATCTCAATGAATACTAAGGCACCGGTCGTCCGATACGCCTATCACTCCCTTAATTAAGTCATGAGTTTCCATGGAGTCAGGGGCCTGTAGAGATGCACATTGGTGATGGGCACATGTTGCAAAAGGCCGCCATGAACGGGTGTAATGTAAGGCTGCATTTTGAATGGTGTAGTGTGAATTAAAGAGGCACCACAATGACCGACCCAATTCAGCCCCAATCTATAGGGTCCATGCTTATGGACTTGTAAGTGAATTGTAGAGATCAAAATGGAGATGCTATATAATTTTGATCGAAGATGCAATTGATGGACTTGTATGTGAATTGTAAAGATCAAAATGGAGATGCTATATAATTTTGATCGAAGATGCAATTGGTGATCACATGAGACTGCAACTTGAACAATGTGGGTGAATATAATACTCCAAAAAGTTGCAACGTGTAGTTGCAAAGTTGCAATTGCATCTTCATTAAATAGAGACCATGTCTCCTGGGCTAGAGCGAGATTGTGGTTAGTAAGGCTATTGTGATCTATCAATTAAAGATTCACATGCAGTTGCACTGACAAGGCAAAGAATGGGGCCAATTGATTGAGTGTGCTTATGTTCTATGTATATCTTTATTAAATGCATATGCATGAGTTAATCCATTTGTTTATTAATTACTAAATTTTGATTTGTATGGCTTCACGTTTATCAATATTGTAATACGAGTAGCATGATTTTGGTGTAAATACTAAATAGTATGTTACCCTTTGAAATATGTCATGGATTGATGTCCTAAAGATATTAGTTATTGAGTAAATTTAATATCAAGGATGCTAACTATATTAGCATTGAGTTATTAAAATTGTGGGGGTTTGAATGCAAATTCACTGCAAGCCCTAAAGTTATAATCTTCCTTGAAGATATATTACAATAGTATTAAATGTCTATAGTGAACCCCAATAAAGTATTTGAAGAGACATTTGTTGAAAAACATATATTTTGAAAAGCGAGTTATCAATAGTGAGATTGAATCCATCAAGTCAAAGCCTTTGAAGTGTAAATAGAATTTAAAATCTAATTAAAGGCAGATGGTTAAATTGCTTAAAATGAAGCAAATTAAATTGATAACTTAAGGCTTTATTTGAGAGAAATGAAGTCTTGATTTCTTCGAAAGAAATTCACTAGTCTATAATGACATTTAGTGTTAGCCCCTCAATAGCGTGACTCGAGTAGGCTGGGTTAGGCAGCGAGAAACCTAGCAAATAGGCGAGTTCCGGAGGGCTCGGATGGTTCCATGAGGTTTGGTCGCGGGATAACATGCGGAACAGCGCATAGGCGTGAAGGAGGTCGCGCCTTGGCGCGCACCTAGGCACGGTGCCTGGGCGCAGACGAGGTTGCGCCTTGGCAAGTTCCTTGGCGCAGACACGGGCAAACCTTGGCAGGTTCCTTGGCGCAGGCACGGGCAAGTTCCTTAGGCACGAGCAAGGCCGCGCCTTGGCACTAGCAAGGCCGCGCCTTGGCACTAGCAAGGCCGCGCCTTAGCAAGTTCCTTGGGCACGAGCAAGGCAGGTTCCTTAGGCACGAGCAAGGCCGCGCCTTGGCACGAACAAGGCCGTGCCTTGGCAAGTTCCTTGGGCACGAGCAAGACAGATTTCTTGGGCACGAGTAAGGTCGCGCCTTGGCACGAGCAAGGCCGCGCCTTGGCCACTTCCTTGGGCACGAGTAAGGCGATACCTTGGCGGATTCCTTTGGCACGAGCAAGGTCATGCCTTGGCACAAGCAAGGCCGCGCGTTGGCACTGGCAAGGCATACCTTGGCAAGGGTTGACAAATCTTGACTTGGGCGTTGACCAAGTCAAAGTACGCTTGGTCTCATTTCTTGATGTTTCCTATTGGAGCTGAGGAAATGGCTTAACATCTACTATAAGGAGAGGTGGTCTCTCCTAGGGGCGGCATTGGTACATGAGCAAGGAAGACCCTCGAGCATGCCTTGGGCACCATGCCAAAGCAAGACCCACGGACCCATGGTCTGAGCCACCCCGAGCCGGTGGGACTCGACCGAGCCCCAGCTAACACCCAGGGTGCCTGGGCGCAGCCAGGCACCACCGAGCAATCCCTGTCCCTAAGAGAAACATGGACCACGTCCCTTGAGGCGTGGATGGACCAAGTCAAGGTGGTTCCAAGCGGTTGGGTAACTACCATGGTCATGGCCATTGGCATGACCAAAGCACGTCCAAGAATGTCCCGAATACATGGAGCATGTGCTAATTGACCAAGCAGTTGAGACGGTTATGGAACTAGGTGGCAGCAAGGGAACAAGGCAGTTGGGTAACTGCCTTAACCACAAATGAGTGGGGTTTTACCTAGTCTATGAATCGATGTAATCAGGACAGGTGTCCTAGACGGTTATGTAACTACTTGTTGGCTGATCTATAAAGCCATGGGCTCTAGGCTTGGGGAACCACAGAGTGCCATTGTTGTATTCCCATTGAGAGCTAGTAAAATGTTTCCTTGTTGCCATTGCTTGCTGTTCATTCACTTTGATTATTGGTAGTGCTGAACTAAGGTGGCCCTTAGGCACCACGGGTTGGGTTGAGCGATAAAAATTTCCTTAGGGTAAACCCCTCACTTAACGGCCCCGTGACATCTAGCATGTTGGTTGCTAATGAAGCAAAGCAAAGATGTTAAGAGACATATCTTAAATGATGAATTTAAAGATGAAATGCTTGTATCAATGAAAATCCTCGAAGAAATGAGAGTATTGTTAGATTTGCATTGGAATCTAAATGATTGCGCGCATTAATAAATTAGAAAAGCTATATTATAGCTTTGAAAGTGATTAGACGATATTTCATATATATTAGATGCAATTGTCTCTGTAACGCATATGTCGAAAGTTGATTAATAATCGCAAGTGACAGAGAACAAAACGATGCATATAAAATGGTAAATCTGGACTTATATGTTGAAGATTACCTTAAATAGTTACTTGATTATGAGATAATTTTCATAGAAAATGAGAAATGAGAAGACAAACTTGTTGGCCTTAATTGTAAGTTTGTTAATATCAAGTAAACTAATATCGAGGGGAATGAGTTTAAAAGCTTAAAAAATGAGTTGAGTCTGGCGGAAACCTATCCTAGCTGATTGGAGATCCCATGTACTAGGTTCAATAGGCAAACTGGTTAGATGAGACTCGAGAGAAGAACACACCCTCTCTCATTCCTAAGATAA
The DNA here is from genome assembly GCA_039657325.1 of Stephania cephalantha. Lineage (NCBI taxonomy): Eukaryota > Viridiplantae > Streptophyta > Magnoliopsida > Ranunculales > Menispermaceae > Stephania > Stephania cephalantha. The sequence goes on along the minus strand of CM077569.1, from coordinate 45,993,096 downwards.
AAATGTGTTCTGAAGAAGTTAAGGGTATGCTAAGCATTTAATGACAAATAAAGATGTCACCTATATGATAGTAAATATGGGTCGCATTTATGAGAACGAGACAGATTAAATTCTCTAAATCTATTTTGAAACCAAGATTGTGTCCATGACCAAAATGGGCAAAACCGTAGAACCAATAATGATAGGGATAAAGTTATGTAAGTGTTATTGTCTTGGTATATCGTAATTGTGAACAATTCAAGATCATATATATCCACTGCGTCACGAAGTATATCCGATAATATTTCACTAGGGAAAGTTCAAGTCTATATACGACACTTCTCCTGATGTAACTTTATTCCGCCAATTCTCTCTCAAGTGTGTCTGCATTAAAATGATTTTTAAAATCCATTTATGTGGGGGATATATATAGATTTGATGATCAATATCCATTCATGTGGGGGATTGTTGGAACAATTAATTACATTATTTAATTGTTTATAATTTGAATGGAAATGATGTGAAAAGGTGTTTAATTATGTAAAGGGACATGAGATACTAAAAGGTGTATCTATTCACTAAAAGGCATGTCTTTCCTAATAGACACATCTATTCATTAAGATGCGTGTCTTTTTTAATAGACACATCAAAGTCTATATATATTCACAAGATGGATTGTTTTCAATAAGAATTGTAATAGGGTTAGAAAGTTAGGAAAATGAGTCAAAAAATATTTTTCCTTCTCTTTTCATGATTTTGGGTCAGAGAGAGTGTTGAATCATTCTCTTGGTTCACAGACTAATGATTTGTAGTGCTAAAATCATTAGTATGATCGTTGTATCTTGGGAGACTATCGTCATTAGACCGCAAGCACTATAGCGGGACGCAATTAGTCTTCAGGACATTGAGTATAACTCAAGCCCCGATCGACTATATTATGTTTTTAATTCTAACACGCATCAAAGTTTTCTAAAACCCCACCAACAGTCAGCATCCTGATTTCCCTCGGATATGTTGGACCTTCCATCATTATCGCATAATCGTTTTCCTCCACATCATTAACTTCCCATAATACGTCGAATCGCGATGAAAGTGCCGTCGGAATCTCATTATTCCTATATCCTCGACCTTCCATATCCAAACTTTTGGCAAGATTTCTCCTTCCTTTTTTGGTGGCATGGATACAAGGTCCTGTCACATCCGCCGGTGCTGGAGGTATGCTCGTCGATGCCTCCGTCTCCTTGCTTAAAGCTCTCCTTTGGGCTGCTCGTTGAGCTAACACAATCAGACACCTTTCACTAACTAGACTCCAACGGCTTTGTAAGATCTAAAATGATTGCCATACGAGTAAACTGTCCCCTCTGACCTATCGTATTATTATAATCAATCTTAATGAATTCCCTGAAAGTTTCAGCCACTACTCTTAATATTCTCTTATGATAGTATCTCGCCTTAAGCCCTGGGAATCTCACCCAAGTAGCAATGGCAGAAAGATTTACGTTTCGCGTATCAAAATCGGGTGTCTTGTACCGTTAGGTAATGACCCATTATCGTCCACAGACCTCCCAAGAGTACCGTCATGTAGTCCTTTATCAGTGCAAATCTCACCATATAATAACCATTGTCAACGTCCATAACCTTCATCGCACCAGTCGACTTCCACAAGACTAACATTCTATTATATAAGGTTTTGAAGCCAATAGTTCTCCCCAGCACCTTCACCATCAACGCTCGCTTCAGATGGTTGTTCATCCTATCCTGAACACTATCCACAAAAGAGAATGAAACATTATTCCCATCATTAGGGTCCTTCACTCTCACATACTCGTCACTTCCAACTTCGATATCTGTCGCGTAGAAAGCATCATCCTCCGTAATCGTTTCCACATTCGTCAATGCACCCTTAAATGAGTCATTGAAACCCTCGTCCATCTTCTCATCATGGTCATCCTCCTGCTGATTCTTAACTTTCTTCGTTGATATGTCCTCCTCCTCCGATAACACGGGAGGAGTAGGTTTCCCAAGACCCTTCGCAGTCGCCATCACACAGTAGTCAACTTTCTATTATTAGGTTTCTTTAATTAGTTATTTTAGAAGTTATGTGATTTTTAATTAGTAAGTCACGTCAACAATTAACTGAATAAGTGGTTACATTAATTAGAAATTAGATTTAGTCCACAACTTTAGTAATTGTTGTTCAGTATGTGTTGGAGTTTCGTTTTAAGTCAAGAAAGTTATCTTTTATTTCCTTGTAACTTATCTCATGTAACGATTTGGGGTTAATTGATTTTGATTAATGAAAATTAAGTTTTTCTTTGAGAATTATGGTTTTAATTTTCTAGCCTTAGATTGCTTTGTTCGTGGATTTTGAACATTCCATTTAGAAGATCTTCGTTGCATTAATTGGCATCAGAGCCCTCGTCACGCGTGATTTGTAGATAATCATGTTGGCGCCGAAGAAGAACCAACAATAGGGTGAAGATATATATCAAAGAGACAATAAGGCCCTGAATGAACAATATTTTGTAGCATCCCCTGTAACGACCCATTACCTTAGATAGGTGATTAGCGTTAATTTGAATTCTAATTAACTCGAGTTAGGCTCGTGATTAAGCTCGACTTGTCTCGATTAGTGTTGCACGGATTTGCGTGTCATTTGGTGTTTGTATGGATTGCATAATACCTGCGTGTACTCCTGAGTGTACTCGTGACGTTGGTAAAGGGTAACGCACACGAGAAGTGGGGTAACGTGCGCGCCTGAGTGTACTCATTGGCATGCACAACAAAATTATAAGAGTGTTAATATATGTTATATATATTTTTAAATAAATTTTATATATAAATACATACTAAAATTAAATAAATCATTAATAATTGGTAGGCGCTTAGTGACATGCGGGGTCGAAGATGACACGTGTTGGGCATACAATAGCGTGCATGCCTGAATGTGGTCGTTGGCGCGCACAACAAATTTATAGGCGCGAAATACAAGTTATATATATATATATGAATCCAAAAGTTTAAGTCAAATAAAACTATACATTGGATTCGCCTCGAGATATGCGCGGTGTGAGAATTGAGGAAGTAAATGAGTTGATTGGTTGCGATGGTTAGCATTGTGATGTCTCGAGATACATGCAGCCACACCATAAGAAATATCAATGTATATGTGTATACATGTGTTTCATTGGGTGTCACATTAAGGAATGTTACTTTAATTCCTGTCCAATGGATCGTTCTCAAGATTCGTGCATGGAAAGCACGAGGAAAATTTATTGATCAACAATAAGTCAATCATGAGGTTATATTGATTGGTTAGTAGTCACAAGATCAACTTTGAGATACGACATACGTATCTAGAGAAAAATCAAAATTTAAAATGAGAAGGGAAACCATCTGATCCGTCTCAAGATTCGTGTGATGCGAATCTTAAGGAGATCTTGTTTTTAGCCCCTTATCAAATCATCATTCCTACAGTGAGTCGAAAGATCGACATAGAGAAATCGAGAGACGGGGAGAGAGGAGTGAAACCGAGAGATGAGGGTGAGTGATCGTGGTGGAGTAGATCTACGATAAAGGTGATGTAACATGCGAGAGTTTTATAAACTTGATTAGACGACTAATTAAGTATTTTCGAATTTAATTTAAGATTTACTTATCCGAGGTGGGACCCACGCATTACGAATCGGAGATCATAAAATTTTGTAATATTTTTGTGTGTTGTGTCCCTATTTGATGTATTATATATTATTTCGATGTGAAATAGGGTCAAATGGAGTTGTATACGTGGTGTTCGTAAGTTTCGGAGTGCGTTGGAGAATTTTCTCCAATTTTGGTAATTTCAGGGTATTATCTCGAGATACGTGTTGAAATGAATGTCGAGATAGTTCAAACATTTACCTAAACTATTGTTTCAAATTTCACGAAAAATAATTGTAATTAAGTTTAAAAATTTCAATTTCTATATTTGAATAGACTTAACAACTGATGTTGGCCCCACACCTTGATTTACATGCAAAACTAGTTGTTTGGAAGTTTTAGAGCGCTTTGGTAAATTCTTCAACTTTTGGCGAAATTGAAAAATCTTTCAAAGATTTATTTGGACGTAAATTGAAGAGATAATCACGAAACTGAATAAAATAATTAATAAATTGGTGGGCGCCTAGTGGCACGCGGGTCGAGGGTGACACGCATGGGACGTAACATAGTGTTCATGCCCGAGAATAGTCGTCGGCGCATGTGGCGAATTTATAGCCGCAAATATATAGGTGTACATGTATTTATATATAATATAGTTTATATATATAAATATATATAAATACAATTGATTTGGTTAAGGCAGTTAGGTGATGATTATCTAGTTGACCTCGAGATACACATATCTAGAGGAAGATCAATATATAAAATAAGTGAATTATTAGATATGCTTCGAGATTCATGTGATGCGAATATCGAGGAAATCCTAATATATATCTCCAACATCAACATCGCCTCATTCAATTTGTTTTTAACCAAATATTGACCTTGAGATACGTAATACGTATCTCGAAGAAGAGCACATTTATATTATAGAATGGAAATCATTAGATTTGTCTCGAGATTCACGTGATGTGAATCTCGAGAAAATATAATATATATGGTTTCAAAACATATCACCTCCTCTGTGTTGATTTCGATTTTGAAATCGAAAGAAAGAAAAAAAAATAGAAAGAGAGAAGAAAATAATTGGGAGAGAGATGAGATCGAGAGAAAGGAGAGCCAAAGATGGAGAAAGGTAAGGTGGTTGTTATTGTTGTGTTTATTATAGTTGCGTGGTGGTTGGAGGTTTAACGAGGAGGGGTTTGGGAGCTCGGACAAACTGTTGGACAAAGTGGTTAGTCACTTTTACTCCACCTAGGATTTTGATGGAAACAAACAATGTGAAAGTATACTAATAAGTTTATCAAGTGTGTTTCAGGTAGTCAAAGTTTGTAGAATATCACATCTCAAGAGTTCAAGCCATACAAGTTCAAGATTCGATCCACACGAGGAAACGAAGACGAAAGATCATATTACATGTTGTAACATTGCTGTAAGGTACACATGTTCATTTACATAAGCCTAATGCATTAGTTCATGCATATCATTGTTTTCAAATCGCTTTTCAAATTTCAAGTGATCATTTGGAGTTTTAAATGAAACTTACCACTTAAATCGGTCTTATAAGTTCAAACTATGTGAAACTATGTTTTTATATTCACATCGTACTTTAAAAACCATTGTGGAAGTTTTCGAAAATGAAAAACTTGTTTTGAAAGGTTTTTGAAAAGAAAAACTGTGTATTTGAAGAAAAGTCCATGAAACCGGGATTTTCCATTTTTGGGATTAGTGAAAACATCCAGACCACCTAAATAGGTTCTATGACCCTTAACAAACATGTATAACTTGTTATAAGAGGTTTGGTAGGGTCCCGGATGCGATAAGGGGACCGCTAACTCTAGGGCCAAAAATAATTATTTTGAGGCCCCTGACAGTTAGCGCGCTAATAGTGATATTAGCATGCTAATTGCACCGTTAGCGCGCTAATGTTCAGCATTAGCGCGCCAGCTTAGAGGATTAGCGTTAGGTCCCAATATTAGCGTGCTAATTGCCTTTCTGACAACTTTTTTATAAAGCTGAAAATCACACTTTAATTTGAATAGATGATCAAATCTGAGCCCTTGGATCTCTAGAACGGTTAAAAACTGTTAAAAAGGGATGTAGAATATTCTCAAACCACCTAGAACATTCTATTGTCTTGTCAAGCAAGAAAACCCTATCGTGCTCATTGTTTTCAAAGAAGAAGCTTGGATTTTTGTGTGCTATCACTTGTAATCTTTTGATGCAACTAAATCACTCTCAAAACCAGCGTTATCGAGGCATTCTACAGCTTACAACATCCACTCCAGAACTGATTTTCAAATCACTCTCTCGTGGTTGTAAGAAAGTCCTATTTTCCTAGCTTTTCTTGTGCTTAAATTTCATATTTTTGTGTGGTTGACTTGTGGAAATCATTTGTTGTGTTCTTGAACACATTTGTCTTAAGTTTTACATTTAAACTTGATTTACTAAACTCTGGACTGGTTTGGACAAGAGCTTACTCTTAAACTTGATTTTTATCAAACTTTATGTTCTTTGGATTTAAAACCAGATTTGTTTTAATCGATTCGTTTGAAACAATTTCATATTTGAGATTTGCACAAAATCAGTGATATACTTGCATTTCTCATTTGTTATCATACTTGCATGCATTAGAGTGGTTAGGCTCTAAGAGGCTTGCTTGTATTTGAATTTGGTGTCGTTTTACTTTGTAAAGTGAATTTGATTATTTTCATCTATTCTTTGTAAGTGGTTGATTGTAAGACTTAGTGGGATCTAAGTCGAAGGGAAGACCTAGTTGAGGCTAGGCTTAAACCCTAGTTGCGGCTAGGTAGGAAGTCCTAATTTGGGATTAGGCATTCTAGGCTTGTACGCTTAGGTTGTAACACTTATTGGAAATATAAGTGGGGGTTTGAAAATCCTAACCGAGGAGGTTAAGTAGTAGATGTAGATCATTTGATCGAACCATTATAAATCGTGTCTTTTTCCATCTCTTCTATCCCCTTCATCTTGCATTGCATTCATACTTGCGTTTGAGTGAGCATATAACATATTTATTATTGAATTATTTTAAATAAGCGATAACTTCTCGATACACCCAATTCACCTCCCTCTTGGGTGTGGTTTCAATTGGTATCAGAGCGAGTTATTGCTCAAAGTGTTACTAACGTATCTTTAAGTATTATTGTGCAATGATGCAAACGTTAGATTTGGCTCGCCATAGGGAAGGCAACTCCTCGAGTAGGCCTCCATATTTTGATGGAACCAACTATGCTCATTGGAAAGTAAGGATGAAGTTCCACATTATGGCACAAAGTAGAATTTTTTGGGACTCAATTGAGAATGGGTACACTCCACCGGACAAGCCCTTGAGAGAATACTCCACTGAGGAGACCAAGATTGAGCTCTCAAATGATCAAACCATAAATCATTTGTTTTGCGTGCTAAATGAGAACGAATTCAACCGAGTTAGTGCTTGTCAAACGGCCAAGGATGTGTGGGAGAAGCTTGGGGTACACTATGAAGGTACACTTCAAGTGAAGAAGACAAAGTTCAGAATCCTCGAGGAGCACTATGAGACTTTCCGAGTTGGCTACGATTAAGACATAGCCACCGCCATCACTCGGTTCATTAAGCTCTTGAATGAGATCAAGAATCTTGGAAAAAACTATGATTAAAAGACTTCGGTGTACAAATTCCTTAGAGGCTTGCCTAAGGAATGGGATGCCAAGAAGTATGCTATCCAATAGGCGCAAAATCTTGGAGAGTATACTTTTGATGCCTTGTGTGGAGAGCTAACGGTCCATGAATTTGAACTAAAGGACCGAGCTAGATTGGAAGCATTGAGTGGGGGTACTAAGAGTTCAAGAAAAGAGATTGCTTTGAAGGCAAATAACCCACCGGCTCCATTGGTTGAGATCATTGAAGATGGGAAATCTAGTGATGACAATGATCTTGAGGAGGAAGTAGCCATGCTCTCAGAAAAGCTCAACAAGGCTACGTACAAGCGAGACAAGTACATGAAGAAGTTCAAGAATGGAAGCAAGTGAGGAAACTCAAGTGAGACCATATGCTTCGGGTGTGGCAAAACGGACCATATCAAGGCGGAATGCAAGTCCAAGAAGGTGTTGGACAAGAAGAAAGGCAAAAAAAGAATCAAGGCGACATGGGATGATTCATCTTCATCAAGTTCTGAATCTGAATCAGAAAGTGAGAAAGCAATACTTTGTCTCATGGCACAAAGTGAGGTAAACTCTAACAATTTCGATTTTGATGATGTTAATGATTTGGGTGATGTTTCCTAATGTAGATAAACATAGGAAATAGTTGGAAAAGGAGGTCAAAAAACCAAAAAACTCAAAAAGAGCTTGACCATAGCAATTAATGAGATTGAGTCACAAAATGAGACCATTAATGATCTCCAAAGCGACTTGAATGAAGTCCTAAATGAGAGAGATGCTTTAGTCTAGAAAGTAGATGACTTGACTAGCACAGTGCACAAGTTCACCAATGGTAGAGAGATGTTTGACATGATGTTGGGAGCACAACGACGTGCACTCAACAAGAGAGGCATAGGCTATGGAGAGAACTTGTTGAGTTTCAAGAAATTGCTAGATGATGCCCGTAGATGCTCAAAATGCAATAGGTCTCATGCGGTTGGGAAATGTGCCTTATCAAAAAGCCAAAATGGGTAGACTAGCATGGGTAGTTAAAATGTTTGTGATACTAACTTTCTCGGATCCAAAGGTGAATGGGTACCAAAATTTAGTGTTTTTCCCATTGTGTAGGATGCGAGGAAGAGCACCCCATGGTACTTGGATAGTGGGTGCTCAAGACATATGACCAGAGATGCACATCAATTCATTGAATTAAAACGACATGATGGTTGAAAGGTCACATTTGGGGACAACAACAAAGGAAATGTTATAGGCCTTGGAACTGTTGGAAACGATTTACTTTCCATTTCTAATGTTTATCTTGTTGATGGTTTGAAACATAACTTGCTTAGCATTAGTCAATTGTGTGACAAAGGATTTCATGTCATGTTTGAATCATCAAAATGCATTGTTAGGAATGAGAAACATGAAACTCTATTTGTTGCATATAGAGATAAGAATGTTTATGCCACTAACTTTGATGAGATGCATATGCAAAATGTTTCATGTTTGAGTGCTCAAAGTGAGTGTGATGCATGGTTGTGGCACCGTAAACTAGGGCATTATAGCATGGAAAAATTGTCCATATTGACCAAGCATGATCTTGTCAAGGGTCTACCTAAATGCACTTATAAGAAAGACAAGGAACGTGAAACTTGTATCCTTGGTAAGCAAGTGAAATTATCATTTAAGACAAAATTAACAAGTGATGTGACTAGAGCATTGAAACTTATCCATATGGATTTATTCGGACCCACCCAAACATAAAGTGTAGGGGTAAATCATATTGCTTTGTCATTGTTGATGATTTTACTAGGTATACATGAGTTTATTTTCTAGCTCATAAACATGAAGTGTTTGATGTGTTTGTGGAATTTTGTGCTTTGGTTGAGAATGACAAGGGGTATAAAATTACCATCATTAGGAGTGATCGGGGTGGTGAATTTGTCAATAGGAACTTAGAGGAGTTTTGTGCTAAACAAGGATACACACACCAACTATACATATACACCTATATATTCGCAGCTATAAATTCGTCACGCGCGCCAACGACCAACCTCGGGCATGCACACTATTGTACATCCCACGCGAGTCACTAGGCACCCACCAATTTATTAATTATTTTATTTAATTTCGTGATTATCTCTTCAATTTATGTCCAAATTAAATTCTGAAAAATACCCAAAAATTACCAAAAATTGGAGAAAATTCTCTAACACACTCCGGAACTCACGAACACCGCGTATACACTTCAACTTGATTCTATTTCACGTCAAAATAGTGTATAATACATCAAATAGGCACAAGACACACAAAAATAATATTAAAATTTATGATCTCCGATCCGTAACACGTGAGTCCCACCTCGGATACCTAAATCTCAAATTAAATCTGAAAATATTAATTAACTGCCTAATCAAGTTTATAAAATTCTCAGATGTTACATCAGCACTCCAACTTTCTTAGTAATTGATATTCATTTACATATCAATTATCTATTAATAATTAACGAATTAAATGCCTAACAATATGAATCCAACAATAGGTATTTAGTGTATCAAAATAGTATAAACAATACATAAACGGATGCAAATTATACGGTATATCGCACATGTACTACGACCCTTTAATATTAATTTGAGTTAGAACCAAATTTTTTCCCTCCTCTATACGTAAATACAGACTATTGTATCTACACATTGGCCGATGTGAGATCCCATAAAATGTATTTCAATATAACTGAGATTCCAACTCTAACGGGATAGTGAATATTCCAAGCATCTATTTTATTTAGAGGTCGGTACTTATCTACCTTCCTCTTTATTCACATTAGAAGTGTACTTATTCGCCTTCCACTTCGCGTTCATTGAAGGTTGGTACTTATCCACCGTCCTCATTACATTTAACAAAGGTTAGTACTTATCCACCTTTCCGGTTATAGTCAACAAAAGTTGATACTTATCCACCTTCCTTGTTGTATTTTCATTATGAAATCCTCTTCACTTCACCTTCTGTATAAAACTTGAAAAATATTTAAAACCACAAGTCATAGTACAATTCCCCAAACCCAGTCCATAACTATATGAACTAATTAGTTCAAGTTTACATAGCATAATTGATAAATAAATGAGTCCCACTTACCGTGGTAGTTGTTTCCTAACATGTCCGGAATTCTCGAACCTCTTAGAGAACTCCCGGGTAAATCTATACCAACATAAGTTTATTTGGGTCAATTTTGATGTTAAAGTGGTGGTCCTAGTGTTGTCCTAGAACTTCGGTTTAAATTTCGTTCGAGTCCGATAATCAGAACACAACTTTTCACATTTTCATATTTGTCGTCGTGAACCGCGCTGTAAACCACATCGTGGGCGTAAACCACGATGTCGTTCACTGCGTGACATGCTGCAAAAATAGCAATCTACACCCGTGGGTGGCGTCGTGGGTTTCATGCCCACGACGTCATTTGGCCGTACCATTTGCTGCTTCCTCACTTCGATTTTGCCTTCCTCCCTAGCGACCCCCACGACCTCTCAGACCTCTTAGACATTTCCAAACACGTCTGAGACTCATTAGGGAGTCCATATAAGGGTCTCAACATGTTCCCAACTCATCCAACAAGATCAAACAACTCTAACAACACTAACAACATCAACGAACAACAACAACAACCATAACAACAAGCCTCCATTAAATCAGTTTTAACAAGCCACCATTACCTAAAATAGAGATTCCAGTGAATCTCTTGAGCTTTCCCATCACCCCAAAACTTGTGGTCATAGCCACCTTTGCTCGGATACGCCCACAAAACCAGTCCAACTTTATGAAAAATCTATGACAACACTATTGAGTTCATGAGAAAGAATAACTCACTAAGCCTTGACAGAGAAGATGACCTCTCTCTTGTCGGCAAGGTTATGATGATGATGGCGGTGACGAGGTGAAGCTGGTGATGGCGGTGGTGGTAGTTATGTAGAGGATGAGGAGGAGGTAATGAAAATGATGATGAGGATTGAAATAATCTTCATAAACTTACCTGTTAAGTTAAGTTGCCACTTCCTCCCTATTGCTACCACATGTTTGCCTTTCATCATCAAACCAAACATGTATCCTGAGGAAAATCAAAGGGCTATGAACTTAAAATGATATGCGTGCTATTGTGACACCAATAATGACATAAAGTGTAACACACCACGTATCTCAAGATCGATCTAACGGTTCACAATATTCATTGATTTGAATTCTCAACTATAGGTTACATTAATTCTCAATTAATCACAATAGCCTATACATTTGTTTAACACGTCACACAAAAATCAAACGACGCAATCCTACGCACAAGCTAATCGAAACAAGTCGAGCTTAACCAGAAGCCTAACTCGGGTTAATTAGTGTTCGGATTACGGTTAATCACCTTGTTAGGGACACCGGTCGTTACAATTTTCCCAATTCAAGTAATTTCATCCTCAAAATTAAGATTAACTTCATCAACTATTTATAACTTCAAAGATATAGAAAACACTAGTTCTCATAATCCGAACCCACAAAGGCCGTTCATAGTTGTGATCTTTAAAAGCATATCCTTATCTTTTAAACATTCCGATAACCTATGATACTTGTTTGTAATCATTTATCATCACATCTACAAAATATTCTCTGTATGATTATTAACTATCATAACCAGAGAAGTTTCTTTTCAGTGTCATCAACCTTCTAAGTTATAAACCTATACCTCATTTTCTTAGCTTTTGCATTTTTCACTCATCTACTTATCCAGTTGAGATACAAATCCTTCACTCAACTACTTATCCCGCTACTACGGGTACTATCTATCATTATTTATCTTTATACGTCTACTACTACTACTACTACTACTACTACTACTACTACTACTACTACTACTACTACTACTACTACTACTAAGTCAGTGATGTTTCAGTAAGCTTCATGAATCACCACTACTCTTCTCTTCAAGAAGATAATACCGAGAAGTTCTCATTAAACTAATAGTCTATTAATGTTCTTTTTCAATCAAAATTTAATTTCTGAACTTTTTCCTATTGAAAATTTCAATCTCCCTAATTTAAGATTGCATGTCACTCATAATCACAAATGTATTCCTACCAGCCATGCACCAAAATGATAAATTCACAACTTAATATGCACCATTAAATGTAAACATTTTTATTACCTTATATAGGTCTTCTAGTAGCTTCAAGATCATCTTTTGTAACGACATGAACCTATCCTCGAACCAATTGCACAACACTAGCCACTGATTCTGGTGCTAGTGTTGGACAATATCATTACACATGCCCTGGTTTTCCACATTAATAACATACAACTCTAGGTCTTTGTCAGATCCCTCGTCATTAGGGCATCTGACCGACCTTGATTGTCCAAATCCTTCAATATTCTAATAAGCCTATAGAATATTTCATTAATTCCTTTCGTGACAACAATTCTCTAAAATCCTCAAGATACATATTAATCCTTAGTTATCAATTGAAAGTTTTGGTTATTGTAAGATTCTTAATTAAAATAAAAATTTGGCAGCATTTTCTCAATAAACTAGACTAACGAAAAATAAAAAACCTGATAAACAACTTTAGGATGAGGCCTAAAAGAATTCACATCTCCACAATAGTTCAAAATTAATAATATCAAATGAATCAAAATATCAAACTTGTATCAAGTCCATAACTGTCAACATTAAAGTTTATTTACATTCGTATAAGCTCAATAATCCTTACTTATAATTTTGAACTTCAAACATGATCAAATCCTCAAAAATCACGCCAAAGTATCAAGATATACTTGGGTCATAATATCATTGTTATACGGCCTATCACTCATACCCATAACCAAGAAAACATAATGTTATGTAAAACAATTCATTTAAAAAGAAATAGAAATTTAAATAATATTTCGGTACTCAAATTAGCTCATCTTATCCTTTTATGAACTTCATAACTTGAAATCGCCAACATATGGTAAAACGATTTCTAATACATAAATCTTACACAGTCCAAATTACCTGTATAGCCAAATGCAAGATAATAAGAAATATAAATGTATCTCAATGAGAATTAATAAGTAAATATCAACATGTGGTCACAGCCTTCTTGTTAGCGAATCACTAAGGTGTGATCAATACCTGAGTGAAATGAAAATAATAGTAGAAGTAACTTTTAATGTGTTATATAAGGATAATTTCTAAGTCACGTTAGCTCAACCCACAATAGTTGTTTTGGTTTCCGGTCCAGATCCCAAAGGAAAGATACTCGACGAAGAGCCAACTATCAGAGTCTTGACACTCGGACGCTTGACCCACATTACCCTTGATGCATGAGTGCATGATCAACAAATATGATGGATAAAAAAGAAGATAAATGCATTATAATATGATAAATAATGATAAAGTGATCATTGTATGATTTACTTACAACCAACCAACTTTGAGCCAAATATTGGGGGTTCCCAGAGTGTCGGATCACCTTGAAATTGGCTCCAACATTTTCCCTACATATTCAATTATAATAGGGGACAAGCTTCAAGTGAAACCAAATAATGAAACCCAACAAAAATAACGCCCAAAGTATGCTCGATAACTCTTTCGAAAAATAATAATTTATAACAACTTCAACTAGCTTCCAACTAGCTAACTGAAGGTAACTTTTTAACCTTGAAAACCTCAATATCATTCATATAAACCAAAAAGAAACTTGTAGCGCACACTTCATACTTTTCATAGACTCTAAGAACACTCAAATCGGACCACAAATGGAGAAGTTATGAATATCCTAATATGGCATGTCGATTAGGCGAACTTTATTTATTTTGAACTAACCAAACCTTTCCAAATCAATGTTTTTTCATTTAAATCCTTAAAACTCGACACTAAAATTGAGAAACCATAGTAAACCAAATTCAAAATATTTCCACATCCCATGAAATTAATTTGGAAAAAACTAATAATACAATTAGTCCAGAATCCTAATGTAAATCAATTTTAACGATAAAAAACATCTTCTAAACAGTTATCAATGACATTGCATCAATTCAATTCACCAAAACCCCTACCCACGTCAGTAAAATTTATTACAAATTAAAGCAAATAAATGTAAAACATCAATTCACATTAATTCCTGCCAATTTCTATCAAAACCTCGCAAAATAAATTGAGAAATCGCGAGAATCCAAATTGAATTAAGGAAAATCCCCTGAATTGTGAATTTACTAAATTACAGGCCGAATATTTCATTTCCACCATGAAAACTTAGCTCGAACTGATCGTCTCGTGATGCTCTATAGCTTTGCAGAGAGAAACTGAACGAAAATTAGGTGTATGGAGCTCCGCGAGCGAAAATGTCCGCGTAGAGGTTTAGAAACCAAAACTTTTAAAAACATTCTGTTAAATGTTTCAAATGAAACTTCATTTGATTTTTTGTTCTTTTTATATTTATATATAAACCATCAGCTGCTTGTCAGCAGCTTAATTTTTTTATTTATTAATTTCTGAAATCCTTATTTTGACGTGTTTCGGTTTTAGTTGCTTATTTTCGATCCGAATTTTCACCAAATCGAGCCAACTTCTCGACAAAATAGTCAAACTCCTCAAAACATCCATCATGCTGATTTTGGTCACACAAAAAACCCCATAAATATTAACTTTGTCCATGATACACTGAACTCGTATGGACCGATTTTTTTGCAATACTTAACCAAATGTGTCCCAATTTAAATCCAATCTCAACCTCGATTATTTCCAATCAAGACGAAACTTAAGAAGAGATCTTGCACCAACTTCGTTCTCATTTTATTCTGCCATTGATCTCGAGTTGCACATAAACTGAGGAAAATCACCACATGATACTTGACACTTAATTTACGAGTTTTCGACCAACTAACTATTTATTTTCACTATTTCCCTTCAGACAAGCACTTACGACCCCGCTTATGACAAATTGAGAACACGCCTCATTACACCCTGATGTCGTGACGAAATACCATATACTACACATACGCATTAGGCATTCACCAACAAAAAATAACATTAACCTAGTGATTCCCCTTTTTCGCCAATCCAATTCCTAATCCACAACACGTGTTATGATTAAGACTCACTAATCTCGTTATTAAATCTTAATACCGATTTATTGAGATCAGGGATGTCACAGTCTTTATGGCACAACACTAGCTTGTGAAAATTTTCCTAAATAAGTCGGCTGAGAATTATATTGACCTCTTCCTTGGCCACTAACCTGTTGTGATGGTAGGATAGGTCTAGCCCCTAAAGCCTGTGCAACAAAAGGAACTAGTGCACTAACATAAATAGTTCCCATTGGAATTGGTTGAACTATAGAAAATGATTCACCTGGAAATGTGTTCTTTGCTTTCTGATGAAAGAAGTCTCGAGACTATTTAGTTCCCGAAGATTGCCCTTGCTGAATATGCATGAATTTTTTAGCAGTCTGACTACAAAGAAATTGAGGAACCGGTGGTGGAATGAGCACTACTCCTAATGGATTAGCTAACATAAATGCTTCCACCTCCATCGCACTCTCAAATATAAGTGCATAACTGATACGAGGGTGGGAAGAAATAATAACCCGAATTGCATACTTTAGTACATAAAGAAGTTGATCAATCTTTTTCTCCTCAAACTCAATCATTTTTGGAGCAAATTCACCCAGCTCAGTGAATTGTTGCTCAAACTGTCTCATAATCATATCTCTCTGAGTCAAATTGATAAACTCAATATTTTCCTATTCCTCATGGAATTAGGAAAGTATTGTTTATAGAATAGTATCCTAAACTGAGGCCTTGTTGCAACCATCTTTCCTTCTCGCTTCAAAGAATTCCACCATTTATGGGTTGCATCCATTAAGAAGAATGTAACCAGTTTAACCTTAAACCAATCCTCAATCTCAATAGTAACAAATCGTTTCTCCATCTCTAAAATCAATGTCTCTGCTACACCTTCCTCTATAGAACCATTAATCCTCATAATATTATACTTCATGAACTCCTTTATGGTTCTAAAAATCGCAGTCTTCTCAGGAACGACAATCACTGCTGGTGTTGCAACTTGATGAATTAGAGGATTGATAATAGGTTCAACTAATGCATTTCCAACAGACTCAACTCTATCCTCTACTTTGTGAACCTTGAGATTGGTTGCAGGTAAAGGATTAGGCTGTGGTGGTGTCATTTGTGCCATTATTATAGCCATTAGCTTAGCCTAACAGTCAAGCAATTATTTCATCTATCTAGCATGAGATTCCTTCATCTCTTGCATCTGTTGCTCCATCCTATTTTTCTGTTGTCTATCATCTTCCTGATTACCTTGATATCCATGTCTATGAGAACCCTCACTATCGGTACTTATCATATCTGAGACACAAATGGGAGATAAGACATTATGGTAACATTTAGAGTAGATATGGAAATCATAACCATATAATAGATAAGGCTAAATACAAAAATTAACATAATAATGTTTTCATTTTTATTTTCCTCCTAAAATCACGATAAAATTAAGTATCATGTGCTCCAATACCAAATTGTATCAAAGTTATTCCATAATTCCATAGTTATTTAAAGGTAATGAACCTAAGCTCTGAAACTTACTGTAGCAAAGCCAGTAAACCTAGGATCTAATACCAAATGTAACATCTCCTATCCCGATTAGGATGATACCCGATCTGAAACCCTAATTAAGCCTCGGTACATCAACAAAACTTAACTAGAGCCAGTAACCTTACCTTCACAACCTGATAATCACAACCTGTATAATAAAATGTTCCAACCCTGTTATGTACACACAAGTATTTCAAATAGCACATGAATACAAATTAAAACTCATGCATCGGATGAGATCGCTAAACGCATATATCTTCTCTGTCCCTTTGTCATGTTTGTTAGTTAGAGTATCTGAAATGTTTAAGAAGATGGGTGCTCCAACTTGCTTAGTAAGTGGTACTCATTTACATATCAATTATCTAATAATAATTAACGGATTAAATGCATAAAAATATGAATACAACAAAAGGTATTCAATGCATCAAAAAAGTATAAACAATACCTAAATGGATGCGAATCATATGGTATATCGCACTCGTACTGTGACCCTTTAATCTCGATATAAGTTAAAACCAGAGTCTTTCCCTCCTCTATACCGAAATACATACTACAGAGTCTATACATTGGTCGATGTGCGATCCCATAAAATGTATTTCAATATAACAAAAATTCCAACTATAACGAGATAGTGAATGAATAGGATTCCAAGCATCTCTTTTATTTTTAGAGGTCGGTACTTAACCACCTTTCTCTTATTCCTATTAGTGGTTGGTACTTAGCTGTCTTCCTCTTTATGTTCATTAGAGGTTGGTACTTATCTACCTTCCTCATTAAATTTTGCAAAAGATGGTACGTATCCACTTTTCCTGTTATAGTCAACAAAATTTGATACTTATCCACCATCCTCATTATATTTGCATTACAAAATCCTCTTCACTTCACCTCCGGTATTCAATCTGGAAAACATTAAAAACTACAAGTCATAATACAGTTCATCAAACCTGGTCCATAATTATATGAACTAATTATTACAAGTTTACATAGCATAATTGATAAATAAACGAGTCCCACTTACCTCGGTAGTTGTTTCCTAACCAGTCTGGACTTCTAAAACCTCTTAGAGAACACCCAAGTAAATCTACACCAACATAAGTTTACTTGGGTCAATTCTGATTTTAAAGTGGACATATTATGGTCCTAGAACTCCGATCAAAACTTTGATCGAATCTTGATAACCGAAACTCAACTTTTCGCATTTTCAAATTTGACATCACAAACCGCGTCGTGAATTATGTCGTGGGCAGAAACCATGGCACCATTCACGGCGTGACATTCTGCAAAAATTACGATCCACACCCGTGAGTGGCACCGTGGGTTTCATACCCACGATGTCGTTTGGTCCCTCCTCACTTTAGTTTTACCATCTTCCCCGGCAACCCCCACGACCTCTTTGACCTTTTGGACACCTCCAAACACATCCATAACTAAAAAGGGAGTCCATATAAAGGTCTCAACATGTTCCCAACTCATTTAACAAGATTAAACAACTCCAACAACACCAACAACATCAACAAACTACAACAACAACAACGATAACCATAACAACAAAACTTCGTTAAAATAGTCTTAACGACCCACTACCACCTCAAATAAAGATCCCGGTGAATCGCTTGAGCCATCCTATCCCTAACACTCGTGGTCACAGCTAGATTTGCTCGTGCACACCTACAAAACCAGTCCAACTTTATGAAAACAACACTATTGGACTCACAAGAAAGAAAAGACTCACTAAGCGTTAACGGAGAAGACAACTTCTCTCTCTCTCCTACAAGGTTATGAAGATGATGACAATGACAAGGTGAAGTTGGTGATGGTAATGGTGGCAGCTACGTTGAGGAGGGGAAGTGGGTTGATTAAGATGACGATGAGGATTGAAATAATCCTCATCAGCTTAACTATTAAGTTAAGTTGCCACCACATGCTTTCCTTTTATCATCAAACCAAACACGTATCCTAAGGCAAATCTAAGGGCTATAAACTTAAAATGACATGGATTATATTGCGACACCAATTGTCACACGAATCGTAATACTCCATGTTTCTCGAGACAGATCGGATAGTTCACATTATTCATTTGATTTAAATTTTCAACTATAGGTTATATTAATTCTCAATTAATCTTAATAGCATATACATTTGTTGAACACATCACACAAACACCAAATGACACTTTATCCTATGTACACACTAATCCAAACAAGCTGAACTTGACCACAAGCCTAACTAGGGTTAATTAGTGTTCGGATTACGGTTAATCACCTAGATAAGGACACCGGTCATTACAATTTTACCTATTCATTTTAATTACAAGAATGCATACAGGCAGTGAAGCTAGATCAATTGGCTAGTTTTATGGGAGCAGTGTTGAGGGTTTGAGTTAGAAATGACTCTACCCAAAAATGTCAAAGAGAACCTACTATTTTTGAAGAAACAAAAATAGATTCCTCTTTTGACAGGGAAGATGAATATAATGAAGAATATTGTCAATCAGGATATTGCATTGATCTAATCGAAAGCAACGAAGGTCACATCTTCGACTTCAACTTGCCGTCAATTTTTTATGACAATGATGTCAATGTCATTGTTGAAAAAAATAATGGTTTTTGGAATTAATGGTCATGTAATCAAGGTAACACAATTATCTTCAATACCACAAGTGTCGGTGGTGGTGTCGTGTGATGAGGTGTCAACGTAGATACGTGGTTGTTGGAATGGAGTTGAAAGAATTACTCCTTGCATATATGTTGCACCAATCGTTTATGATTTTATTGAGATTGAATTCGAGCAACAATTGTCCGATTTTGAAGATTTTATAAAAGTTTGTCACATCGATGAAAAGATAAAATTCAAGAAAAAAATTTCGTCAACAAGGAGGAGTATGATGTAGAGCAATAAAGATAAAAGATTTATAGATGTACGTTATGAACTGGGACATGGACGGAACACGTGGTTGTGGCTGCGTTGTTGATGAAGATAAAAAAAATGTACATGGTAACATGGAGTGACATGGAGGAGGCATGTACCAACACATATGCGCCAACAGGATTGTCAAGGCCCAAATTTCTAATCCTAGTTCATCTCATAATTAGGATCATCGACCCATGACGTGGGACCCGTATCGAGATATATGCACTGACCGAGGCATGTGGTCAAGGTATATTTTAGTTTTTTCTTGTGTATGCATAGTTTAATGTAAAAGTGTATACTACTAAATCATCTTTACTTGTCATTTATATACATTGAGACGTGAGAGGGAACGCACCTCGAGGTGTGCGTCGATGCGGGACTGAGGTAGAGAGTGATATGGTAAGTCCTAATTTAATTAAATGAGATTAGAAAAACTAATTTGATGTGGCTACAGTTGAATTGATATTACTGTAACTTAAGTTAGAAAAATAAAACAATAGCCATTCATATGTATCGGGATGCGTGCTATCACCATCACTAGACAAATTAAATTAAAGTGTATATTAGGAGGGATGAGTTAGTGGATGGATAATGGATTTTTCATGCAAGCGAACCAAAATTTGTACAAGTGAGGGAGAGAAAGATCTGGATTTGTAGGGAAACTCTAGTGAATTGAAGGTGTTTGATCAAGTTTGGGATGTTTCACTACTAGGTAAATTAGTATACATCTTCAATTTGTGAAATTCAACAAAGAATTGTAAGTTTTGGTTCAGTTTTGGTTTTTCAGTAATTTCAGTGGGCAAATAACTTTGTTTTCAAAAGCTAATTCCATATTTGGATTCTTTGTGAAATTATGCTAATTCTATTTCGAAGAAGTTCTAGATTTGGATTGTTTTTATTAAGTTTCGAATTTCTGAAATTGTAAGACAAATTGGAAATTCTACATGTTATATTATGAACCAGGATATGTAATTTGGTCATTACTTCCTCATTTTAAATCAAAATGGAATCATTCTAGTAGCATTTAAAAATTAACTCAAAGGGGAACAACTTTTGCTCCCTGAAATATTTTGAAATTCGATTATTTTCATGTTTAAAAATCCTCTGCAACTTTAATAATGAATCTAGAATTTTTGGGTTTACAATTTTGCTAATTTCATGATGTTTTGAGCGCAACTCCCTCATTTCTTATTGGATTGAGCTCATCTCTTAGTATGGTGTTGTAAAATATGTTAATAGGCTTCAGTAAAAAAATCAAGAGTTTTGAAGCTATGGTTTAGGAGAAATCAATTCTTCAAAGTTGTTGGTCGAAATTTAAAACCGTTTTGAGCCATTGTGGTAAAATTTTCATATCTCATTCGATTCTTATAGAAATTGAGCAAACTTTATAGTTCTGGAAAGCTAAAACATAGTTCAATAAACTTCTCTTGGGGCTAAAATACATAATTTTAACATTTTGATAATTGAGATAAGCTCACAATTTGTAGCACCAAAATTGTCTCTATTTTCATAAAATAGATTTAGACATAAACAAATTATTATTGGGGGTGATTTGAAAAATTAGAATTTACAGCCACTTAAACCCACTCTAATTGCTCGTACAAGTCTTAAAGCACCATAATTAACCTCAGAAACTTAGAGGAGAGTTTTGAGAGTTTGGGTATGCGTGTTGGGGTCTTGGGAAGTCGGATTAGCCTAGGAACTTTGCTTGAATTGTAAGTAAACAAATTGAGGTATTTTTCTCCATTTCATTCCCTATTATTGTTTCTTATTTACAATCTTTGGACTGCTATACTTATTGTACTCTTGATGCCATATTTTCGTTGCTTTATTTCATTACATGAGTTTGTTATCATGGCATTATTTATCTTGAATGATATTCATGGACTCTTATTGATGTGCAATGTCATTCTTGTCTGATATGGGTGGATGATCATGTAAAATAGAATGAAATTAGATAGATGAATTATGGTATTGAAATTCATTTCATTTGTCTTTTACTTAAGCAAATCAAGCCTTGGAATCCCGAACTGAGTTTTTCGTTAACTTGTGAAAGTAGTTCTTGTATTTAAGACCTCTATATGATAGAGATGGACGGCACACGGGGTATAAGACCCGAGTTAGTCGACAAGTATTATATATTTGTGATGGGAATTTGTGAGAGTGCTCACGCCCTAAATAGTGGAATATGGTTGATATGATGTAACTTACTACCGACCGACCTTACATCATTACTGCTTAGTCTAGTGTCTGTTTCATATCGTTTAACTAAAATATCTTATAGCATGATCCTTTTTCAGCATACTAACTATTGTTATGCTTACATATACTTGTTGTATGTTTGGAAATGTAGATAAATGTCTCTCAGTGTTACTTTATACATTACTGTTCTCATCGTCCTTTTTATGATGGTGGGTGCAGATCCATCGAGTAGTAGGCCAGGCAAGGAGAAGATCGATGACTACCTCTGAGCCATTAGAGTGTTGTTACCTCGAATTTTGTCGGTTTTTGAGATTTTGTTGTATGACTTACTTATGTCTTGTCAGACCTCGCCTAATTATAGCATCTAAACGGCTTAGATTACATTAATCCTTCGATAATCTAGCAGCCTTCATGTGGCGGTCCAACCGCCCCGGGGTGACGTGTCTCCGTGTACTCCTTGCCAGGTGGCCCAACTACACGTGTCCGACACCTGCCCGTCCTCTTCATTTCTTGCAAATCGTGTCCACGTGTGTATTATCAAATTAATTAGTATATTATCCTTATTTTCTTAACTTATTCTTCGTGGGTATTTAACTATTTTAACTATTACTTAATTTGTAGTTTATTCTAATGCTTAACCATACTAGTGGGTTGTTTCTTACAAGTTAACATAAATCGGCGGAAACCTCAATTGATATGATTAGTATAAGTAATTTAGCATGGTAAACATTATTCAAAAGAGCAAATCCTACTATGGAAAACCCTGCAAAGTACTATGTGTATAAGCGACAATACCACAAACAAGGTATATATACATGTACTGTGTCATCTCAAGTCTCCAAATACCCAAAATATACAAAATCTCAAAAATAAACACGTACTAGTAGGTCATCGACAGCGGGCAATCAGATGTAGTCACCTAGGATCCCCTTACCCCTACTGGTATTAGGATCTGCACTTAATCATCACAAAAAGACAGATGACGAGTCTAGTAAGTAAAATCCCAAGGAACTCCTCTGAGCATTCGTATAATAGAGTAAAGAAAATGCAAGGAATACTGTCAAGTAAACATGCAAAATATAAAGACAGATAACTATAAATGGCTCATCGCATGAATAGATAACAGACAAGCTAACAAATGTGTGTGCTCGCTCTATATGGACTAGATTGTACTTCTGGTCACCAAGTTCCCACCAGTGGTCGCGCCCAACTGGTCCGACACTTGGTCCCTCGCGGCGCTGGCCAAATTTGCCGAGTCACCGACACGTGCACATAGGGCAAGCTCAGGTCGCCATTCGCTGAGGGTCGGGTCACACGTGCTACAGTCCAATGCATCATGAACACACAACCAGGAAATTCGAGGGAGTTACCTCAACCCACGTCCAAGTAACAGAATAAAGTAATGAACAATAAGGAATGATAGAAATGAAATGTAAAAACAGAATCAAATACTCAGAGTCTTTTAGTTAGGTTTTACAAACCTCACACCGCTCTCCGAACTCCCCGAACTCCAGTATCCGACCCGACAAGCTCCCTGTACCGAGCTACGGTTTCCCTAAGTCCCTGAAGTCCAATTTGTATAGTTTGAGGTTATGTCCTAGTGTTTAGTCATGTATTAGGTGAGAAATCGCCAAAACAACCCTTAAAATTCATTTTGCTATGCAGTTAGTGTGCTAAAGGACATTTGTAGCGCGCTATTTGATGGTAGCGCGCTAAGGGAATTATGTAGTGCGCTACTATTCTTCGGGATGAAGAACAATTAGCAACTCATAACGATTAGCATGCTAACCGTTCAAGGTAGCGATTCAGTAACTCTGGGACGAATTCTCAAGTCGAGAATTCAGTCCTAACCCTTTCAATCAGCTACCTTATTGGTTCTAACATGTTTCCCATATATAATTAACTTCAATCAACCCTTAAAATGCCCCAGAACCTTAATCTAACCCAAATTCCTCAAAATTCATGCATTATGTCAACTCTCCAATTTCATTAAAATCATCAAATTTTGCTAAACCGGTAATCAATTCTCTATATATATAGTCTAACAACATGTAATTCATCAATTTTTCACTACAAATTAGAGACCTAATCACCAAAACTAGAATTTCATCAAACATGTCAACAACTAGGTTCATTGGAAAGTGGAGAAGATGAAGGAGGTGATTACCTAGGTTTAGATCTCTTGAATTGGTCTTCAAAAGTGTTGAATCTCAGCTGGATATCCTTTCTTCTTCCTCAAATTGTCACAGATTTGCATCAATTTCATGTGGTTTTGATCAAACACTCCACTATCTCCTATATATATATATATGTTTGGTCTTGATCAAGCGTGCGTACATATCTCGAGGATTATCTTGTGGTTCACAAGCATGCTGTCCTACACCTCCTAATGACTCCAATAGCACACTCCCTTCCTAG
Source organism: Stephania cephalantha (assembly GCA_039657325.1). Lineage (NCBI taxonomy): Eukaryota > Viridiplantae > Streptophyta > Magnoliopsida > Ranunculales > Menispermaceae > Stephania > Stephania cephalantha. Next base: position 45,968,674 of record CM077569.1, on the reverse strand, counting down.
AGTAACTCAAGTGATGATCTAGATGTCCATCTTAAGGTCCATTTTTATTCCATGCAACTATAGGCTTATTTATTCCATTAATGTCACTTTACCTTAAGCCTTTTTAAAACCATATGGTTAGTATTTTATTTATCAAATTTAGCCAACTCATGGTCCCACTAACCTTCGGCTACCCGATACCCGGTGCCCCGCTTCTCGACACGCATTTTGAGGTGTGTCATAGCCTATTGTTCAAATTTAATTTAATTAGCCTATGGTTACATTACCCATTTCAATTTGATTTCATAATCACATTTCATGAATTTGTCGAGTTCTTTAGTGTACCCGTACTTAGCCTTTCGATACCCACGTTGACACGCACTTCAAGGCAACTACCCGTCACACAACCTCGCACGATATCATTATTCAACATACACACATGCGATGTATTTAACAAATGGTTTAATAAAGTGCATCGCAAATAAGCAATCCAACACACAATCAACTAATGTACCTAGGCCGACTTCTATCCTAGTCTACCCGCGACGTCCACGTGGATCTGAGTTGTCATCCATGTATGCAATTACGATATAAATAACGACGTTAATAAAACGGGCCGTTACACTTCACCTCTCCATCAATGAACAATTAAGATTAAGATCTCGTAATCATCAATTATAAAACTTTATTAACCACATAGGATTCTAAAGTGAATTTTAAACCTCAAAATTTCCATAAAATTTTTTTGACAGCGCCTCCTCTATTTCTATGCCTACACCGGAATACCTGACCTTCAAAAATCTTCAAAAAAACCAGCTTAGCTTGGTAGAAATGCTAAAGGACTCACAATCCATCCCATAAAAATATATATTGCATTCACAAAAATTATTTACTCATTCAAACTTATCTCAAATTTTCAAAATCCTTAAACCATCGTTACTTTAGCTCCGCAGCATTCCAATCCATCATAAAACCATTATAACAATTCCAAAAGAGATCATAATCACACACGAACCCAAAAACCCATTTATATTATGATGGCACCAAATTTCGGGTCGCATTGGGACCCGCCCCGTCGCATCCCACATCACCAAGCCTTGCCACGTCACGACCCGCTTATCCTTGACGTCCCGCGACCTACCTGGTTGCTTACACTTTTCTAGCTAACCTAACTTACACAAATTAATCTTTGCCTAGGCATTAATAATTTAGTTTGCCAGTTACTCAATTTATCAAGTTATATTACAATTTTACAGTGGAAGTCTTTTAATGAGTAACTTATGCAATATTTAACAATCATATGTAGTGGAAAACTCGGCAGAAAGATACCATGTATAAATCAAGGCGAGATAAGTATAGCAAAAGATTCATATATATGTAATTATTGTTCTACAGTCCCCAAAACCCAACAAAAGTAAATATATACATACTGATATCAAACACAAGCTGGCATCACTATCTCAGAAGTAGTAGCCCAATACCTCCTTGCCCTTACCCTTGCTCGTCGAACGATCTGCACTCGGTCACCTAACAAATACAGTGACGAGTCTAATGAGTAAAATCCCAAGAGAAATCCATACAATATTCATGAAATAAAACTGATAATCTACGAAACATGCGAATATAACACCTACCAACGGTACATCATATTCCCATGAATGTAGGCAACATACGACAAGCAAAAGCAGTAGTGTGTAGTAAATAAACAACATATACTAACTAAACATGCTCGGAAATATACAAATTAATAATTAAACAACCGTAAAATCAGGAGAAAACTCCGACCTACACCAGTTAGTAATCGATAAAGTCGAATATGAACTACGTATATACTTACAGGCTTCCAGTAACTAAACCCCAACTACGGTTACCGGATGAACCCCTCCATATGCTATTTCAAGTCAAGGGAACACCCTAAATCCCTCCCGATGGTCGTAAGTATATCCTACTACCGTCGAAACGAGCACTAAACATAAGTTACCCGTTCAAGCGATTTAGCCACAACCAATATATATGCAAACCAAAATAGGAATGAAACCCCGTATGTGCCCACCAGCAGTCACACATGTAATCCTATATCGATAAAACAAAACCATGAATTCTGTGAGGCATTCCAATGGGTTTACGCACCTCAATCCACGCTCCGACTTCTTTGGACTCTCGAAATCCGACCCGACTAGCTCCACGATACCTGAGCTACGGTCCCCTAAGTCCTTGAAGTCCAATTTTACATATTTAGTATGTTTATAGGTTTTTGGGATATGTATTAAGTCAAAAACCCCAAAACGGCCCTTTAATGTTCAAGTTTATCTGTCGTTAGCGCGCTAAGGGAATAATGTAGTGTGCTATGTGGAGGTAGCACGCTATGAAAATGATGTAGCATGCTAATGTTCTTCATCCTGAAGAACAGTTGGAAAAAATGATTAGCGCGCTAACCGTTCCAGGTAGTGCGCTGACCGTTCCGGTAGCGCGCTATCTTTTTTTTTAGACAAAATTCTAAAATCGAGAATTTTGTCTTTTCCCTCAAATTTGGCTACCTTAACTGGTTTACACCCTCTCCATACACAATTAACTTCAAAACAACAATCAAAATAGTTCAGAACATCAATTTGACCCCAAATTCCTCTAAATCTCATGCATTCACCAACTTTCCAATTTCATCTAAATACCAATTCCAGTTAAACCAGTGGTAAATTATCTATGTAAATGATCTAAAACCATGTAATTCATCAAGCTCCTACTAAAAACCAGAGGTCTAATCATTAAAACTCGAGTTTCTCTAAAACATACTAAAAATGGGTTCATTGAAGAGTGTAGGAGATGAAGAAGATGATTACCTAGGTTGGATCACTTGATTTTTCCTCTAAGGTATTTCATTTTCAGATTGAATTTTCCTCCAAATCTCAGGTTTTCTGGTTTTTTTGCATGAGAGTTTGTGAGCGGTTTCATTAAAAATCCCACTAACTTGGTTTATATATGTTTGGTTGGAATCAAATATGCGTACGTATCCCGAGGATTATCTTGTGGTCTCATTTCATGGTCTCCTTCACCACCTGATGACTTCATTAACACACTTATCTCCTAGAACTACTCACAATGACCATCTTGATGTCCATATTATGGTCCTCATTATTTACTTCAAACTATAGGCTTTTCATTATTTAATTAACTCACATTATACTAAGCCTTATCAAACCATATGGTTAGTGTTTTATTTATAAAAAGTAGCCAACTTATGGACCCACTAACCTTTGCCTACCCAGCACTCGATGCCCTGCATCTCGCACGTATTTCAAGGTACGTATGAGCCTATTGTTTTAATTGAATCATTTAGCCTATGATTACATTACTCATTTTAAATTGATTAACTAGTCATCCTAACATGAATTAGTCAAGTTTCCTAGTGTACTCGTAGTTCGCCTACCTGATACCCATGTTGGCATGCCTTTCGAGGCGAACCCCCGTCATACAAACTCACCCGATGGAAACATACACACATGTGATGCCATATAATAACAATATTTTAAACACCACATACACACAACCACCATCCATAGATAACATATTTATTCAGTTCTCGTGTCTGAGTCAACTGAGTTGTCCACGTAACGCCCAAACTACGACTGTTAATCCACCAGATTAACGCTTAATCCTAGTTTAATTAATTTTGGGTCGTTACATATTTGATATTTTACATTCAAAAATAATACATACATAGATAAAAGAACTTAGCATGTCATATATAGTCGGAAAGCTTTCCATTTCCCATGTCACCGCTAGAACATGTCATTATCTAATTATAAAAACTCAATATTGTCAGATAAGTAAATCCCACACTATCCAGTACACCTGTAATAATCAAATGCATGATAATCCAATAAATTAAATGAAGAATATAATCCAAAGAATTTAAATACAACCGTGAATCCATCCCCTTTTTGTTATCCGACCACAATCAGATAACGTTCTCTAAAAGTGGTAAGTAAACAATAATAAGGACTCATGCCTGGAAAGGATAACCAAACGAGTATTGATCCTTTAGACTATAGGAGTATGATCTTGTTCAACGTGATCTCATGAAAACCATGTGATGCAAAGTATCAGTGACTCCAGCCCCTCAAGCATAATATAATGTTTTATAACCATAGTATAATATACACCATAAGGAGACTCAAATCGCTCTTATCATCTCTATACGTGTATGCATGTACAACAAAAATGCAATATGAAGGATCATTGAAATTATAATCACACAATGTAAAGGTTACTGTGGGACTTACTTAACCTTACAAACGTGATATTACAACTCCCTTGCGCTCTGAGTCGGTAAACTAGTCCACACGAGGCTCCAACCGCGGTCCTACAATTCATTTATACTCCTGTAAGTTTCCATAATAATTCTATAATTTTCCTAATTAGTTGTTGTTTAATAGACTCACTCGCTTCTGAAAAACCCCTAAAATACTTCCAAAATAAATTCTCTAATGCCTGAATTTTATTTTTGACTCTAAATTACTGTTCGGCATCAAAAATTATGTTGTCTGGGCTTAAATATAATTTTCCAAATTTTTATATATTTATCGATCCTGCCTCGACTCGAAAACCTTGAAATCACCTGAAATCAACTCTTTGAATGCCAAGATCCCAATTTTGACTCGAAATTGTGATTCGAAATATAAAATTATCTTAGACTAGTCTTTAAAATAATTTTCTAAATTTCGTGTATTCTTCGGTCTCGTAACACGCTCTACGAGGCAAAATCCCAAGCGTAAATTCTCAAAAAAAATTCTAAAATCCTTATTTTTCATAAAAACCCACAATTTCAATTTATTTGGCTCAAATATATTTTTCTCATTTTTTGGAATTTTTTATGAGTTTCTAACATTTTTCTTTTTTTTTTTATAATTTGGGTGGTTTGACCCTCAACTGGATCCAGTTCAGTCTGGCTCCAGTCAAACCCCCTTTCTTCTTCCTCCAGCAGCCAATGTTTCACAAACCAACATTTTTTTTAATTTAATTTTTCATTGGGGTTGGGTTTGGCCCCAACCCCAAACGTGTTTAGGCAAGGCAGACGGCTAGGAAGTCGTCTCCTTCCTCAAACCGACCCTCCCCAACTCCATCTTCATCATAACAACAACACACAACCAATGAAAACAACACCATAAAGAAAACAACAGCGACATCAGCACAATAACAACTATCACTCACCATGGGCCTCGATCTCTCAGTTTCCCTCTCCCATTCTCTCTTCCTCCTTCCCGATCTCAATGTTTTGAATTCGATTTCCTCTGTGCGAAATGAAAATTGGATGAGGAGGTTCCGTTTGGTTTGCAAGTTATATATTAGATTTCCTCGAGATTCGCATAACTTGAATACCTAGACAAATCTAATGATTTCAATTCATAATATGAATTCGATAATTCTCGAGATACGTACTACGTATTTCGAGGCCAATCTTGTGGCTATCACCAAGATAATCACCACCTCTTGACCGAGTTACTGTGATTAATTATTTTAATCTCCTTGAGAAACGTAATGCATATCTCGAGGTAGATCTTATGGTTTATTACCACAATATTTTGATTTTCTTTGAGATTTGATGTCACGCATCTCGAGGTGTGTATACACCTCACCAACAGCCACCAAATCATCCAACCATTTCAACTCCTCGATGATCACACTATGCGTATCTCGAGGTTAATCCAATGTATACTTTTATTTAATTCAAACTATAGGATTTATTTATATATATAAACTATATATAATAATATATGCAGACCTATGTATTTTCGTGGCTATAAATTCGCCATGCGCGCCAATGGCCTGCCAACTAGGCAAATTTTATTTATTTTGAATTGAAAAATGTCTCCAAATTAATATTTTCACCGTTAAACCTTCAAAACTCGACAACAAACATCATGAAACCACTCGATACCAACATCAAAATATTCCAACAGCCCGTAGAGTCAGATTTGATCAAAACCAATAATCAATCCATCCAAAAACCTAATGGAAATTCATATCAACTATAAAACATCTCCAAAATAGTTAACAACTAAATCACATTAGTTCAATTCATAAAAACCCTAACCCATGCCAGTGGAACTTATCCCAAATTGATCTAAATCAACTCAATACATCAATTCTCAATAATCCCTACCAATTCCTATCAAAACCCAGCGAAAGAATTCAAATTGAATTGAGGAAAATGCTCTAAATTGAGAATTTACCAAATTAGAGACCGAATACCTTATTTCCATTACAGATACTTGGCTCGAACTGACCGTCTCGCGATGCTCTACAGTTTTGCGGAAAGAAACCAGACAAAAATTAGACGTAAGGAGATTGTGGAGCGAGAGACCGAGTTAAGAGGGTTATGGAATGAACGAATTGTTGGTTAAATTGATTTTGATTTAATTTATATATATATATATATATATATATATATAAACTCACAACTGAGCTTAATTTTTTTAGTTATTAATTCTCAAAATCCCTTTTTTAATATGTTTTGGCTTATGATGCTTGTTTTGGATTTGTTTTTTCACTGAATTGAGACAAACTCTAGACGAAACAGTCCATCTTTGTCTACGACATACTAAACCCTGGTTTTGATAACACCAAAACTTCAAAAATCTTAACTTTGTCTACGACATACAAAACCCTTATGAACCAATTCTCCTGCTATATTAAACTAAACTTACACCAATTTAGACCCAATCTCAACTTCAACCACCACCAATCGACATAAAGCTTAAGGTAAGGTCTTACACCAACTTCGTTCTCATTTTACAATACCACTGATCCTAACTTATACGTAAATCGAGGCAAAACCCAAAATGATATTTGACACTTGATTTACTAGTTTTTGAGGAACTAATCATTTTTATTTCACTCATACCCTCGAGATGCAGAATTACAATCCCGATTATGACAAATTGAGGATACACCTTGACACATAGACTTTGCAATGAAATACCATATAATACACACATTAGGCATTCATTAATGAAAAAATAACATTTTACCTTATGATCTCCGGTCCGTAGTGCACGGGTCCCACCTTAGATACCTAAATTCCAAATAAAATCTAAAAAATACTTAATTAGCCTCCTAATAAAGTTTATGAAATTCTCGGATGTCACAGTATTGAATAGTGACTCCCCACTACAAGCGTGTTAACTGAGAAGCCAACTTCATCCTAAAGTGATAAGCCAATTCATGAAGACAGGGGGTACGACAAGAACAACAGATCACTTTTTTGTAGAAGAGGAGCTTGGGCGCGGTCATAAAACAAAACAATTTTCATGTTCTTTTGAAGATTTTGTGACATACACTACTCAATGTATAAGCCCCTCTGCGCGTTCGTCCGAACTTGTCTCGTTTTCAAATACTCCTTATCCTATAACACACTATGTGAATTGTGACAAATTTTCTTCAAAACATCGTTCTTTCTTAGTAGCTATTACAACAGATGTGGAGTCGAATTCTTATGCCCAAGTAGTGAAAGATGCACGATGGAGAGAGCCATGAAGAAAGAGATTGAGGCTCTTGAAAGTAATGGAACATGGACTGTGGAAGACCTACCATCAAGTAAGAAGGCTACAGGGAGTAAATGGGTCTACAAGATTAAAAACAACTCAGATGGGATTATTGAACTATTCAAAAAATGATTGGTGATTCTTGGTAATAATTAAGTTGAATGGATTGACTACAATGAGAACTTCGCTCCCGTTGCAAAGATGGTTACTATTCGTACCTTCTTAACATTTGTCGTATTAAAAGGATGGGAGCTTCATAATATGGATGTCCACAATGCATTTTTACATGAAGATTTGGAAAAAGAGGTGTATATGAAGATGCCTCATGGATTTGCTAGTCAACAAAGAGGGAAAGTATGTAAGGTACGAAAATCACTTTATGGGTTACGACAAGCTCCTCGATGATGGTTTGCTAAGTTAATGACAGCTTTGAAGCCTGTGAAAGTTAACCTAACAAGATTAACAAAGGTTGAAGACGATAAGAAAACCACAGAGAGAAGAAATGAGTCTTAAATGAATTTTCTTATTCAACAACTCACTTGTCATTACATACAGTGTCCTATTTATATTATTTCACTTAATACAAGATTACTAACTAATTAGTAACAAACTCAGTTATTTAAGCTAGCATATAAACCTAACCATGGTTAAAACCTAACCACAGTCAATGACAACGGATTCTCTAACATTCTCCCTCAAAGTGAACCATGGTGAAACACCAACGTTCAATTTGACACTTAATGAAAAGAGACGAGGAGTAGGTAGAACTTTCGTGAACACATCAGCAAGTTGAAACTCAGTAGGCACATATTGAAGGTCAAAAACACCAGTAGAAAACTTCTCACGAATAAAATGGGCATCAACCTCAATATGTTTAGTTCGAGCATGAAAAACAGGATTGGAAATAAGGGACTGAGCTCCAGAATTATCACACCAAAGAACTGGACGAGAAGTTAACGAGAAACCAAGTTCACGGAGCAAAGAAACAGTCCACATAATATCACTAACACCAAGTGCAAGAGCCCGATATTCAGCTTCAGTACTTGATCGTGCAACCATATTCTGCTTCTTAGAGGTCCAAGAGATTAGATTACCACCAAAGAAAACACAAACACTACTAGTAGAGCGACGATCATCAACATAACTAGCCTAGTCAGAATCAGTAAAAACCTGAAGTTGAAGAGAGGAAGCAGGCCGAAACACAAGACCAATGGAAAGAGTAGATTTAAGATACCGCAAAATACGATTGCAAGCTGTCCAATGAATGTCAGTAGGACAATGCAGGAACTGACTTAGCTTATTTACAATAAAACTAATGTCAGGACGAGAATATGTCAAGTATTGAAGAGCGCCAATAGTACTGCGATAAAGAGTAGAGTCTGTAAAAGGCTGGCCCTCATGAGCTAATAACTTGACAGCAGTGCTATAAGGAGAATAAAGGGGCTTAGCATCTTGAAGCCCAGTCCTATGCAACAGATCCAAAATATATTTTTGTTAAGTCAAGTAAAGACCTGAGGAATCTCTATGGACCTCAAAACCAAGAAAGAAATCCACATCACCCAAAGACTTGAGAGCAAACTTGGAATTGAGCCAAGAGATAAGTTTGTCAACCTCATAAGAGTTAGAACCAGTCACGAAGATATCATCAACATAGACAAGCAATATAAGCACAAATGAGCCAGATCTCTTAAAAAACAAAGAGATGTCAGAGGTCAAAATGGACAAACCCCAGTCCAAAAGAGCCTGTCAAAGCTTGGAATATCAAGCACGAGGAGCCTGCTTGAGACCATAAAGTACTTTATCGAGCTTGCATACATGAGTAGGAAATTGTTTGTGAACAAATCCTTCGGGCTGGGACCTCCTCATTAAGATCACGATTCGAAAAGGCATTATTGATATCGATTTGCTTAATAGGCCATTGAAAAGTAACAACCAGCGTAAACAAAATATGCAACGATGATGGCTTCACAACAGGTGAGTAAGTATCAACAAAGTCAACACCAGGAATCTGATGTAAACTTTTTGCAACAAGGCGAGCTTTGTAGCGCTGTATATCACCAGTAGGAGTAGTTTTCAATCGAAACACCCATTTACACCTCCACAACACTCATATCAGGAGAATGAGGTACCAAAGTCCAGGTGTTATTTCGATCAAGAGCCGATATTTCATCAACCATAGCTTGTTACCAAGCAGTGTTCTGCAGTGTAGCCTTCACGGAAGAAGGCTCAGAACAAGTTGAAACCAAAGCATGTGGGGAGGTAACTACAAGAGCTTTGTGTTTAAAAATGCCATTCTTTCTACAAGTAAGCATGTGATGAGTATTAACATTTAAATGATTATTAGTAGTTGATGGAACAAACACATGAGAAGATAACAATGGGAAAGAAAAAGTAGGAGAAATAGAGGGTGAAGGAACTGGAGGTGCAAAAGATACAACAGTAGCAGTAACGAGATGAAGAAACGAAAATAGAGGAGGCAGAAGGTATGAACTGAAAGAAAGGAAAATTTGAAGTGTTATAAATCGAAATAGAAGAATTAGAATAACACAACGACACAAAAGGAAAATCAGACTCATTAAAAATAACATCTCGTGAAATATAAACTTTTACCAGACGGATGAAGACATCGATAACCATGATGACGAGGACTATAACCAATGAAGATACATTTAGAAGAACAAAAATTGAGTTTATGCTTAGAATAAGTAGTAAAATTTGGAAAACAAGAACACCCAAAAGCTTTAAGATAATCATAATTGTGTTTCTTGCCAAAACTACATTTATAAGGAGACTTTGGTTGAAGAATGCTTTCTCTCCAAAATGATCCAGAATAGCGTAATTTAAAACCCTAATTCGCTTCGAATGAAAATAGAGTTTCGACCCTTAATCTTTCACATATGTGTTCTAACTTAAAGTCCTATTTATACAACCTCAGATATAGATTTGAGACGGTTAAGTAAATTACACATATACCCATCCTTAAAGAAGATAAGTGTAATACACCACAAGTGACGTTTCGCTATGAATTTTATCATATAAAATTCATTTTTCCAACCATCTTAAAATCTCAGAAAACCATTCTTTGTAATGATCAATAGCTCATACATTGGTAGTGTACCAAAACTCATTTTGGTATACAAGTCATAAATAGCGCTAGCTAAATAGACATTATGACTACCCAGTTGTACGAATATCAAATCGATACAACCTAATCAATAATGTATATAACATCCTTTTGTCACACGATATCCTTTTTGATCAAACATAAGGCATGGAATTGTCATCCAACATGTTCAATCGTACTAGTCTCGATCTTTGTAGACTCAAAACATTCAAGTGACATTGATCAATATCAATTCACTTAGACTAGGCCTTTAACAAGTTAACAACACATCGAGAGATCCATCGATATCTCTCTTATACTGAGAGGACAAATTTTATCTTGATTACACAACTTCATCACATTGCTCACACACAAGTAACCAATCAAAACCTTTATAATCGCTCGATTAAAGACAACGATTTGATTGTGTCAAATCACTGTGTTCCTAATGTTGAAGTCTCTCGTAATCTCAAGTCGAGGATCGAAAAATATATCTATCACGAGAAACAACTATGACTTAATCCATGTGATGTTCTCATAGCTGAGCTCCAAGATTTGTTCCCTAACAAGTACTCGTGATCTTGATTCGTATCCCTATACGTATAATCATCATATGATCATCAATCAAGACTCACACTAGTCTTAATTCATCATAGTTCTCGCATAATGATCGACTAGTGGACATTTAGGATATTTCAGAATACCTACGGATCTTATTATAATGTAAACATGCAAATTAATTATAATAAACAACAAATGAAATCCTCTATTTTATTAACTAAAAGTATTCAAAGACATTTAATGGATTGACCTAGGGCACATGCCCCAACATCTCCCACTTGCACTAGGGCCAATCATACATGCATCTAATGCCTAATGATCTAACATGACCATCATGTTTTGCTTGTGGAAGATCTTTTGTCAATGGATCTGCAACGTTGTCTTCAGTAGGTACTCTGCAAATCTTCACGTCTCCCCTCTCAATAATTTCCCTGATGAGATGAAAACGGCTGAGTATATGTTTGGATCTATGGTGTGATCTAGTGTTCCTTGGCTTCCGTGCTATTGCTCCTGCTATTGTCACAATACAAACAAACAAAGTTAGCAATACTTGGAACCACACCTAGTTCAGAAATGAACTTTTTGATCCAACCGCCTCATTTATTTCGCAAATTTACACGGACGTTTCGCAATATACTCTGTTGTAGAATCTCGCCATATCTTCTTCAACTTTTTCAAATGCCTTTGCACCCCCATTCAAAGTAAACACATATCGAAAGGAACTGGAGGTGCAGAAGATACAACGAAGCGAGTAACAGAAGGAGATGAAGAAACAAAAATAGAGGAGGCGAAAGGTATGAACTGAAAGAAAGGAAAATTTGAAGTGTTAGAAATCGAAAAAGAAGAATTAGAATAACACAACGACAAAAAGGAAAATCGGACTCATTAAACATAGCATCTCGTGAAATATAAACTTTTACCGACGAATGAAGACATCGATAACCATCATGACGAGGACTATAAACCAATGAAGATACATTTAGAATAACGAAAATTGAATTTATGCTTAGAATAAGTAGTAAGATTTGGAAAACAAGAACACCCAAAAGCTTTAAGATAATCATAATTGGGTTTCTTGCCAAAACTACATTCATAAGGAGACTTTGATTGAAGAATAGGAGTAGGCAAACAATTTTGAATAAAAATAGCAGAAAGAAAAGCCTCTTCCCAAAAATGCAGTAGCATATGAGAATGAGCTAACAAAGTTAAACCCATTTCTACCACTGACCTGTGTTTCCTTTCAAGAACACCATTCTGTTGATGTGTATACGGGCAAGAGTAACGATGAATAACACCACGTTGAGAACAAAATATTTCAATAGGTTTATACTCAAGACCCATATCAGATTGAAATTTTTTAAGGGTAGTGCCTAGCTGCTTTTCAGCTTGAGCTAGAAAATGTTGAAAAACAGCAAATGCATCTGATTTTAGTTTTAAGGGATAAAACCAGGTAAAACGACTAAAAGCATCAACAAAAATAATACAATACCTAGAACCTTGAGTGGAAACATATGGAGAGGGCCCCCAAAGATCAAAATAGACCAATTCAAGAGGTGCAGGGGCAGTAATTGAATGAGATACAAAAGGCAACTTATGAATCTTAGCAATTTTACAAGAATCACAAAAAGAAACATAATTCGGAGGCAAAGTATTATTAATGGATTGTAAAACAGTTTTCAGAACATGAATGGAAGGATGGCCAAGTCTAGCATGCCAAACAGAATGAGCAGCAGAACTAGATTGGACAGACAAAGCATTATTATAGTTATCAGTCAAAACAGAATTAAAGAAGAATCTACATGACCAGAAGAAGGAAGAAGTCTTGAAGGTAAATAGTAGAGACCATTGTTAAGACCCCATTGGAGCAAGACTTTCTTCGAATCCTTGTCCTTGACAAAAAAAGAATCACGAGTAAATTCAGTGAAAACATTGTTATCACGTGTAAATTTAGATACACTAACAAGATTTTTTGCAAGTTGAGGAACATGAAGAACATGATTGAGACGCAAATGATGATGAGGAATAGTGTTTGAACTAACCAAACTAGAACTAATGTTTGAAATACTTAATTGAGTACCACTACCAACTGTAACAAGATGGTTACCTTTATATTCAGACTTATTCCCAAGAGACATCGATTCTGATGTCATGTGACTGGAGGCGCCAGAGTCCATATACCAGTTGGGATCAGCTACTAATTCAGGAGTAGCAACAAAACCATAATGCTGATTAAAGTAAGCATCAGGAGGTACAACCGAAGATTGAGGAAACTGATTCTGATTCTGAGCCAGTGAAGCAAGAAGTCTTCGGAATTGATTCTGACACTGTGTTGGACCTTGATAAGATTGATCATAACGATGATAACATTGTAGTGCCATATGACCATGGCGAAAACAAACTTGACAAAAAACTTTACCACGACCTCCAAATTTGCCACCTCTATAACGATTTCCACCACGACCACCTCCATTGCTCCGAGTTGGAGTGGAACCTCCTTTTGTTGGCTGATTCTTCCTATCATTATTGTCAACATAGTTAGCACTAACATTTGACAAATCGACTTGAGAAGCCTGATTGAGCTAAGCAATTCGATGTTCTTGCAAAATAAGAAGATACTGAGCATCTTGAAGTGTCATGGTAGTTTGCTGAGAGGAAATCAACAGAACTACTGAATCAAATTCATGACCAACGCCATTCAGAACTGACTGAATAAGCTCAGACTCAGAGATAGATTGATCAATTGAACGAAACTCAGCACCAATGTTCTTGATCTGCATAACAAATCTTGAAATAGGAGACGAACCTTTCTTCAGTGTGCTAAGTTGATAACGAAGCTGAAGAGCTCTCGCCATGGATGACTGAGGATAAAGGCTCTTAAGAACAGACCACATATCAAAAGATGTTTCACACTCAGTGACATGACCAAGAACATCTTCACTAATGTTAGAAAGAAGCCAACACCTGACTATATCATCACAACGATTGAGAAATTCTTCATGCTTACCAGATCTACTTCCATGACCTCCAGATCAAGTTGTTGGAACACCAGATCCGGTTGGTGAAGCTCCAGATCCAGTCGTTGGAGCACTAGATTCAGTTGGTGTCGTTCCAGAACTAGTCGTTGGAGCACCAATTTTAGCTTCTTGGACTGAAGATCCTCCTCTTTGTGATGCAAGATCACCAGATCCAGGCAAAACGTCGCTAAAATCAACAGATCTTGGTGTTTTAAGCAACACTTCAAGTCATAATGCTCTCACTGTAGAACGAACTTGAACTTTCCAGTAACTGAAGTTACTCTCATTCAACTTCAATGGAAGATTGAAGTTGAGTGCCTTTACCACTGCAGCAACATCAGCAAACAAGCTTGAATCGGAATCAGATGAGCTTAATGATCCAAGATTCTCTATGAATGTTTGCTCTGATACCATGTGAAAGTTAACCTAACAAGATTAACAAAGGTTGAAGACATTAAGAAAACCACAGAGAGAAGAAATGAGTCTCAAATGAATTTTCTTATTCAACAACTCACTTGTCATTACATACAGTGTCATATTTATATTATTTCACTTAATACAAGATTAGTAACTGATTAGTAACAAACTCAGTTAGTTAAGCTAGCATATAAACCTAACTATGGTTAAAACCTAACCACAGTCAATGACAACAGATTCTCTAATAAAGCCTATGGATTTTCTCAATCTCACTCTAACTACTCATTATTCACTTTAGAATCAAGGTAAGATACACTTGAATATCTTGCTATATCACTAGAACAATTAGGCCTTTTAATAGCACCTTATTAGTGGGGGTTTTAGTAAACGGCTATCTAATGTATATAAATTGTTAGGAAAACAGAACACAAAACTCAAACCCAAACATCTATCGCTCTTCGTCCAAAGACTCAACCCACCGAAACGACTCTCCTCTTGATCAAAACCCTAGCTAGATTTCACTCTCAATCATCTTCTACGAATCTTCCGTCTCGATTGAAACCCTAGCTAGTATCCATCGAACGAGTTAGAGAGTTAAAGAACAACACCGATGGTGAGTTCGTGGTTCGGATCTTCAGGCGCGACTCCGCACACGATGACAATGACGAACACGCCAACGACAAGGCTCCTTCCGATGTCCCAAGTTCGCAGTTCCAAACTCGTTCACGGATTAGTTGTCGGTTCGTTTGTTCTTTCGATCTCAAATTCTTTTTTTAGCTCAGTTTTGTAGTTGTAGTTGGTTTTTTGTTCTTTATCTGGCTTGGTTTTTGCCTTCGTGTTTGTCGATTTGAAATGCGAGTCATTTCGAGTGCTATAAATTGGAGAGATTTGGAATCGGTGTAGTGACGAAGCTTTTTAATGACATTTGGTATGGGTTTAGGCAATCTGATGCATTGTTGTTAAGATTTCATATATTTATCTATCTGAAGAATGTAAACTTGGTAATAATTGTTCTATTAAGTGAAATTGGGAGTATGGAACCTCAATCCCTAATTTTCAACACTGATAGAATCTTAAAAGTGTAAAATGAGTCCTTGAAATTTGTTGTGAATCCATTTTTCGGGAAACATCGTTTTAGATTGCGAATTCTGCGATTTAACTGCACTTCTAGTTGAGAAGGTCATCTTGATATGAGATTAATTAATCTTGTATCTGAGATGCCTGAAATATGTTTGATGAAATGCCTAATTGAACTCGTTCGTGCGTGTAATGTGTTGCTAGGTTGAGCAGATGTCGAATTTGTAAAGCTTTTAATGAGATTTATTTTCTGTTTTTCGATTTAAACTTAATTGTTCATTTGAACTCATTCATGTGTTTAAGCAATTGGATCTACATGATGAAAATGTTCTTCAGTGGTAGTTGCATCTTATTGATCTCTTAGTCTCTTAGCGCGGAGAACCTTGAAAAGCTTTTAATGAGATTTATTTTCTGTTTTTCAGTTTATTATTATTATTATTATTATTATTATTATCATTATTATTATTATTATCATTATTATTATTATTATCATTATTATTATTATTATCATTATTATTATTATTGCTTTTCTTTTTTTTGCCGTGCATATTTGTCTATTAATGGTGGAACTTACTGGTGTTACTTCACCTATGTAGAAACTGTCTAGCATGGTTGAAGATTGGATATCTCAAGAAAATACAAGACAAAGAAAAAGTAGAGTTGGTGGTGTAAAGTCTGGATTCTGCTTTTGCTTATACACTCAACATAGATATAAAAACCTCATGCGCCTTTACCAGGTACTTGATAAACTACATTTGTTAGTTGTCATGTAGATTCTTAATATATGTACTTGTGGAAACTATTCACTTCAAATGTATGTACTTGCTGTTAAAAAGTTCCAGAGATGCTTCGATGCCATTGGAAGAACTTTGTCTATAAATCAAATCGTTTTCTCTCGGATACATTAGACCATTCTTGATGAGGGTAAGTTTTTGTACGTAAAACTCTTTCTATCAATTAGATCCATTGATTCTTTTAATCTATATAAAATTTTGTCCTGATTTCTCATATATTTGTCTCTTATTTATTTTTTAATTAGTAAATTTCTTATCTTCAGGCTATAGAACCTCCACGAGAAGAGGCAATAGCATCAGCACTTTTTGTCTTATATGAGGTAGACATGATTTTCTTAATATATATTTTTTTGAATTGCGTTTGACTTAAAGGAGTTGTATTTTGTAAGAACCAACTTAGTCATTTGTTCCTCGAAATTGTTAGTTTTTGTCTCTAGTAGAGTAGATCATCTACATCTTTATTCCTCAACATATTGCCGATCAATATAAGCTTTTCAACTAAAGGTAACAAAGTTTATTGCTTCTCATTACATTACTGATCAATGCTTCAGTTTCAATTGAAAGAGTATTAATAATTTTGAAGTGGAATATCATTCATTCATTTGCATTTTTCCTTAGTGTTTTCGGTGTTGGTGCCTTTAGTCTGGGATATGCAAGTAATTATGTATGTCTCGTCTGTTTACGAGAATATTTTAATATTATTTTAATAGAATGCAAATGAATGGTTCAGTGAAAAGCATAGAACTTGAGATTAACGTAACTGAAGAAAGTGGATTCTTCATTTCCAATTCCCATACAGTAATTACATATTTCATTTTCAAGGTAAATTTCAATCAAATGTCATGAATCATGACTCGTAATTAAATTAAATAAACCATGAATTTTGTATGTAGATGATATTTTGGTGATAGAAATTACTCTCAGCTTTGCCATAGGCGGGTTTCATTCTTAAATTGTGTTGGTTATTTTTTATGATAGGGTCAACAAGGGGGAGACGGGCACACTTCTACATGCCAGATAAAAAAAATATTAATCTATTGAACGTAAGTGTTACGGATAATGAAACTTCATAATTTTTTATTGAAGCCACAAAACGGAAACTCTTCGAATAAGTGTGGAATGAAGTGTAAGTTGATCGATTGGGTTGTTGGTACCCATATAGTGGCAGAAGGAGAGATTGCAATAGATGACCCGCTACATGTTGTGGAGGGTGCTCCTATTGGGGTTGGATCTTACATGGTATGGGTGTAAATGAAGAGTGAAAATGAGTCACTTGTGTGTAGAGTAATGTAGACTAATTGGGAAAGGAACTCAATTGCCCTTGTGAAAGGTGGTGAGACTTGATACTTGTTTTGTACATGTAGCAGATCAGTCACTTGATGAAGGAGATGGTATTGGGCCAATGCTTGATCAAGATAACCGACTTATCTTGCCCTTTTAAAGACGCATAATTCAAATACTTGAAATTGTTTATCACTCTTTTACTTGAAATTGTTTATCACTCTTTAGAGAACCTCTCAGCTTTGATTCCCTTCTTTTAGATAATATGTCTTCATGAATGAAAGCAAATTTGAATTGGGTTTTTGTCAAAATGGGTTTTTATGGATTAATTGTTGGTTTCAAATTTAGGGGTTCCTGTGTTGATGTAGTTTTGAATTGGGTTTGTGTTGGAATGACTAGAATTGCTGTTTTTTGGGTAATTTAGATCTGGGTTTTTTGTGAAGATCATGTTTTGTTAGGATTAGTATTGGATCTAGTTAGATCTGTTGTTAATGTGTCTGATTTGAGTTCTGTTCTTAGATTTTTTTCTTTTTTTATTTTTTTGTGGATTTGAGTTTTTCTGGTTTCTTTTGATGGCGAATTTTTGTTACCCTTATTGATTTGTTGTTTAGGAGGAGGACTTGAAGCAATTCCGTCGGTGGGGAAGTAGAACTCCCGATCATCCCGAGAACTTTGAGACGCCGGTGTTGAAGTCACTTGACGATTTGCTTCTCTTTACTAAATATAGGTTTTTATTTTTTGGAAAAGAAAAATGGATGTTCAAGTATTACGCATCGTTTTAAATGTGTGTTTGCTATGCTTGACTTCTCCGTTATTCTCCAATGAAGAACTTTTTATTAGTATATTCTCGTGTTACTCCTCTTTCATGCTTTTTATTCTTCATTATGTGGAACAGTATATTTTTTGGACTTTTGATTGATACAATGATGGTGATTGCATGTGCTTCTTTTCCTTGGTTTCTATTTCTAATTTTTTATGATTGATAGCTCCATGTTGTGGTTTATGCATTTCTGAAGAATGAATTTTCTTTAACCCATGCACCATTTGAAAAGCTCACAATGATTTTTCTCTGTGTTTGCTGCTTTCATTTGTTAAGAGAGAATGCAACTTATTAAGAGTTCTACTTTTAGTGCTCAACTTCTTGACTTAATTAGAGTTTCTTTAAATGGTGTCTTGAATTCCAAAGCAGGCCTACATATAGAACAGCTTCTCTCAAAGAATTTAAGAAGCAAACTGACAAGTCCCCCTATCATCACTTTGAACTTCCTGCTTGTCCATTCATCCTCTCTTTTAGATCTCTCCAACTTTCTTATCACTCTCCAAACCTGCTTGACACTCAAAAACACAATTCCTCTCTCATCGACTGACCTTGATTTCTCATTCATTGTTCCTTCTAGTCTCAATTCTATCTCAACTTTTTGTTAGATTCTTAGTTATTTCTATATCAATGGTCTTTTGAAGTAAAGGTTTGTTGAAGAGCTCATCTTTGATCTCATATGATTTTTTTGCAGTGAATCTTCTTGTCTCTATTAGGAACAAGTCAGGTTTTCCAATTGAGATCAGTGAGAACTGGGTAGTGCTTCCATTGTGCTTGTTTTCAGATATACTGGTGTTGTTACTATTGAAGGATTCACTTATGTTCTTGAGGTTCCTGCTTCCCTTTTTGTTGAAGGAATCGCTATTTTTGTTGAGGGTTTCGTGAAATGTGTAGCTATCGATTTGTTGTTTTGTTGATTGATTGTAGAACACTGCGAATTTCTTGATGGAATAATAATACTGCGAGTGGAATGTAGATTTGTTATATTTTCAATTGAAAATGGAAATGGAAATTAATTATGGGCATTTTCAGCTATTATTATTTTTAAATTACATTTGATAGGGGTTTGAAACCCCTATGTAAGCCTTTGACGATAATATAGAGGTTTCAAACCCCTATGAAATCACTACAATTGATAGGGGTTTGAAACCTCTATGTAAGCCTCTGAAGATATTATAGATGTTTCAAACCCCTATGAAATAGCGAGATTTAATAGAGGTTTGAAACCCCTATGTAAGCTTTGAAGATACGATAACGCCTTAAAATATAACACTTTTCATAGAGGTCAAAAACCTCTATGAAAAGTCTTTCATAGAGGTTTAAAACCTCTATCAAAAGTTGAATTTGTTCTAGTTTATGTTGATGATCTTGTGATTGCAGGAAATCATAGCTTCGCGATTCAAAAATTCAAGTAGTATCTATGTTAATGCATCCGCATGAAAGACTTAGGCATATTGAAGTATTCTTTATGTGTTGAGGTGGCCAAAAACAAGGAAGGCATTTTTCTTTGATAGTGTAAATATCCGTTGGATATAATTTGTGAAACTGGTTTGTTAGGAGCCAAACCTTCCAGGCTCAAATGGAGCAAAATCATCACTTGGTGACAATTGATGGTGAACTACTAACTGATCTAGAAAAATATCGAAGATTGGTCGGGCGATTGATCTACTTAACCCTCACTTAACCTGAATTGTCTTATAGTGTTCATGTTTTGGCCCAATTCATGAAACAACCAAAAGTAGAACACTGGGATGCATGTGGCCTTGCGTATGGTTCACTAGAACAATTAAGGTTTTTAATAGCACATAATTCATAGAGGTTTGCAAGTAACCTTCATGTATTAGCTGATTATGTTTTTTATAACACCTAATTCATAGGGGTTTTTAGTAACCTCTATGTATTACACTATTAAAACTGAAAACTCAAAAGCACAATCAATCACTTCCATCTCAATTCGTCTTATCGACTCACTTTCATCGTCTCCAACCCAAGCTAGGGTTTCGATTTCCCTTCGATGTCAATTCGTCGAGCCTCATCTAGGGTGCAAGCACTCCTTCAATCACTTCCATCTCAGTTCCTTCGCAATCACGTCCTCTCATTCGTTCCACTGACCGATAGATCGATCTCTCACTCTTGTGAATCGTTGGTTGGTTGGTTCGTTCATTCGTTCATTGGTTGATATTTGCCGATACAGCTGAGTACGCGAATCGGTTCCGCTTTAATTGGTTTTCTAAGTCTCAGTTCCACTTCGATTACAAACCAAGCTTAAAAACTTGAATCGATTTGTAGAAGATAAGTTAGGGCATAGTTTGATCAGAGAAATAGTGCATTCGCGCGTCTTCACATCTGCTTTAGCTCTTCAATTCAAAACCCTCTGGCCTTTTTCAAACCCTAGATCTTCATAAAAATTGATCAAAGATTCGACCACGTCAGTTGTTTCAGGTTTAGACACTCTCTTCATTGATTTCGTCAAATGCAAAAACCTATTCGAAGACTCGAACTGTTTGGAGAATACTTGGGGTTGGGGAAGAGGTACATTTGATAATAAATTGAGTGTTAATTCTTTGTTTGGATCAATTCGATTTCTTGGTGCGATCTTCTGAGAGATCTTGGTTCTGTGTTGACGTTGTGTGTTTGTGTTGGATTTGGGTTTGGAGTGATGTGATCTTGGTTGTTTACGTTTGTTCTGTAAATAGTAGTAGGGATTGCAATGGTTATAACTGGATAAATTGTATGCTTGTCTTTAGATATTGATGAATAATTACCTTGTTGTATGTGATTGCATATACGAAGGGGAAGGTACGTCTGTAATGGGGGTGGATTGCCAGGACATTTGATTTGGGATTCAGGACTTGTTCTGTTTAGTCCATATGTGAAATTTTGTATTTTTATTGGTGTGTATGTATGTTTCACAATTACTTTGTGTTTTTTTTGTTCAAGCTCTTCTTTTACTTGTAATATCACTTTGATTTCTCTACTATCAATGTTGATCAATAAAAGTCTTGTCTTTTATATGCGAAAAAATTAGTGATTTGTTGTGTGTTTATTATTATGTTTGTTTAGCCATATTAGTGTCATTTGAATCTATATTTTCTCTTGCATATTGACGTGTTTATTTCTCAACTTTGAGAAATTTAAGTACCAATTTGCAAAAAAAAAAGTGATTTGTTGTGTTGTACTTTTGCTCATCCTATATTATTTGGCAATCGAAGGTGGCACAAAGGACTATAAAGTTCTCATGGACCGGTTTCATGATCTTTCAATTGCATTTCTAGAGCTTGGAATAGGGTATATCTATCACAGTGCTTTACTTTGAGATAACTAGTTGAAGAGATTTCACAAATCATGATTTGTTTTGACTTAGTTTTTTTAAGTTATCTTTCTTATATAATTATCTTTGTACTGGAATTATGTCGTAGTACTTTCATCTCCATAGTTCTTTATAATTGCCCCATCCCACAGCTTGAGCTTTATAACCTCTTTAAGGTGCTAAGATAAAAACGAGTATTGCAATTATCTCTTCATATGGTGTTCTGTTTTTGTTGTTGCTCTTGCCTGCGTTGTGTGTGTCCCAGGATACTTACACTTGCTCAAGAGCAACATATTATGGAAGCCCTGACTGCTTAGGGACTCCAAGTATGATTTCTCATCACCTCTCTCATACTCCTTAATTGGTAGGGGCCATGTGTGTTTGAATGTAGAAGGTCCCTATGAGGATTTGGTGCCAATAGATCACCTTACTAATACGGTTCATAATGATATATTTCCTATATGTAGGGATCGATCCCTATATGTAGATAGCTTCAAAGCTTTGTGGTCTTTTGTGATCTTTTTAATTAAAAAAGGATCATAAAGTAAGATTTACTTAATAATTTGTAACATTAATTAAATTCATGCCTAATATCTCTAGTAAATATTACCGTTCTTCAACTTTAACAGAGCAAGGATTACAATCTCAGGATGGATAAAGGTTGGGCCAGACATTCGAGACTAATATTATCATATTATCTTTTTATAGTGATAGAAGTATTCATATTTTTTGTAAGGTTGAAACTTACTATTCAAAGTTTTTTTTGTTATTAGAGTTTCAAAAGAATATTGTAAAGGAGCAAATGCATTCGTTCTTCAAGCTCAAGCTAGAGAAGGACATCTAGAAGGAATTAGGTGTCCTTGTCAAAACTGTCGAAACGTGTCTCGTGTGAAGTGTGATATTGCTTACAACCATCTAATCATATATGGATTGGATCCCATGTATACAATTTGGTTCCATCATGGATAGAGTAGCCCCATTGTAAGGAATGAAGTCGCAAATGATGAAGGGGATGAAGTTGCTACGGATGAAGGGGATGAAATTACTACGGATGAAGGGGATGATGGGGATGGAGTTGCTAGGGATGAAGGAGATGAAGTTGCTAGGAATGAAGGGGATGAAGGAAATGGAGTTGTTAGGGATGATGGGGATGGAGTTGCTACGGATGAAGGGGATGAAATGGATGATGGGGATGGAGTTGATAGGGATAAAGGGGATGGAGTTGTTAAGGATGAAATGGATGGAGGAGATGAAGATCTAGAAGATGTCAATATCCAAGTTGACGACGAAAGGTTATTTGATGAGGACAGAACTCTACCTCTCTATTCAGGTTGCACAAAGTACACCAGATTTTATGCCGCCGTGATTTTGTACAAGCATAAAGCTATTTATGGTCTATCTAATAATGGTTTTAATGAACTATTGAAGATTGTGGTAGACATGTTGCCACAAGAAAATATTCTTCCTAAGTCGTTGCAAGAGGTGAAGAAGTTGCTAAAGGAGTATGAGCTTCATTATGAAAAGATTCATGCTTGTGTGAATGATTGTTGCTTATTTAGGAAGGAAAATGAAGCTTTAGATACATATCATAAATGCAAGTCATCTAGATGGAAAGTAAGTAAATCCAACAAAGAGACCAAAAAAAGAATTCCTGCTAAGATCTTGAGATATTTTCCTATCATACCGAGATTCAAAAGAATGTATGGGTCATTGGAAATAACTAAGAATTTATTGTGGCACTCTTCCCATTTGAGCCAAGATGGTAAGATGCAACACCTAGTAGATTCAATAGCATGGGATTTAGTTAATCACAAATGGCCTGAGTTTGCATTAGAGCCTCGAAATCTTAGGCTTGGCCTTTCTCCGGATGGATTCAATCATTTTCGTGATTTTAGCTCTCCATATAGTTGTTGGCCGGTAATGTTAGTCACTTACAATTTTCCTCCTTGGCTTTGCTTTAAGGAAGATAGTATGATGTTGACATTATTAATTCCATGCCCAAAACAACCAGGAAATGACATAGATATCTATCTACAATCTTTGATTGAAGATTCGATGAAGTTGTGGAAGGATGGGGTAGTTGTATTTGACGCTGCAACTTAAAGCATTTTTAATTTGAGAGCAATTTTGTTGTGGACAATCAACGATTTTCTAGTTTATGGGTATTTAGCTGGATGTTTTACAAAAGAAAATTTTGCTTGCCCAATTTGTGGGGTTAATACATGTTCAACATGGTTGACTTTAAGCAAGAAAACTGTATACATAGGCCACAGACGATTCCTTGAGTGTGATCACATTTTTCGAAATAAAAGTATTTGGTTTGATGGAACTTGTGAAGAGCGCGGAATACCTGAAGTAATGACTGTATATGATGTTGCGAATGCAGTAATGATTTGGGGGAAAAAGAAAAAAAGAAAGAGAGATGTGAATCAAGGGAAAGAGGCAAGAAAAGAAAGAGGAAAAAATCAAGGAAGAAGAATACATCCGAGGCCATTGAAGCCACTGGAATCTGGAAGAAGATGTCCATATTTTTTAGTTTGCCATATTGGGAGGTATGATACTAAGTTGATGTGTAAAAGTTTCTTTAATTATTTGAAATTGCATTAAACTATTCATCGTTCTTTTCAGCACTTGGTTTTATGCCACAATTTGGACGTTATGCACATCGAGAAGAATGTTTGTGAAAGTATTATTGGCACAATTCTTGATATAAAAGGTAAATCAAAAGATGGACTTAGTTCACGAAACGATTTGAAAAAGATGGGAATTCGGCAGAGATTGCATCCTCAAGTTTATGGGAGTCGAATATATCTCCTAAGAAAGATCATTTAGACTTTCTAAAGCTGAGAAGCATATATTTTGCCAAAGATTGTCAAATATGAAACTTCTAGATGGTTATGGATCCAACTTTGCAAATCATGTATCACTAAAGGATTGCACCATTATAGGTCTCAAATCTCATGACTATCATGTTTTAATGCAACAATTGCTATCTGTTGCTTTGAGGGGACTTCTACCCAAAGGACCTCGGAATGCAATATTTCGATATTGTAATTTTTTTAATGAACTATGCCAAAGAGTTGTAGATAAAAATAAACTCTTGGATCTTGAGAATGGAATTGGGGAAACTTTATCCATGTTAGAGAGATATTTCCCTCCTTCATTTTTCGATATCATAATTCATTTACCAATCCACTTGGCAAATGAAGCTCGCTTAGGTGGACCGGTCCAATACCGGTGGATGTATCCATTTAAAATATATATGAAAAAGCTCAAAAGTTATTGTAAAAATCGAGCAAGGCCAGAGGGATGCATGTCAGAATGTTATATTGCTGATGAGTGCGTGCGATTTTGCAGTAGAAAGTTAGAACAATCAACTGATATTGGAGATCAAGAACGTCAGGAAAACAATATTCATAATGAGACAATGCTGGAAGGAGAACCAATCTCAGCAGTACATACAAAAATGTTGTCAGACGATATGTTGGAAAAGGCACATCGATGTATATTGTTTAATTTGAAGATTGTTGAACCTTATTTGGAGTAAGTATGATAGTTAATTAGATCATTTTGTTGATTTGAGTTCCTGATCCGATTTCTTAATTTGTATGTTTAGAATGCATATCAATGAGTTGAAGCGTAGAGACAAACGCCTTGGAATGAGTGCAAGCCAATTATGGATGAAACATACAAGGACATTTAGTAAATGGTTTGAAGAAAAGGTTGTAAGGTCTTCAACTATATTTTTAGGTTCAATTCAAAAAATTATTTTAAAACTCGTGCATTTCTTCTTACAACTTACCGTGTATATCTCTACAGGTTAAGTCTCAGAATGTTGATGTGTCAAACATGTTGCATTGGATTTCTCGTAAACCAAGAACAATGCACTTTCTTGTTCAGGTTACGCAATTAATGGATTAAAGTTTCACACAAGAGATGTTGAAAGAGTTACTCAAAATTCTGGCGTGTTTGTTGAAGGTGCCGATAGCCTTTGTAAATCAAGTTCACGGGACAATGCACAAAGAAGAAGCGATGTTGATTATTACGGGGTTATAAGAGAGATAATTATATTGGATTATTTTGTATATCGATTTCCCTTATTCTTGTGTGACTGGGTTAACGAGGGAAACGGTATGAAAGTTGAAGATGGGTTTACCCTAGTAAACTTTAACCAATGTCACAATCATAATGATCCATTTATTATGGCAACTCGTGCCAAACAAGTGTTTTATTCTAGTGAAAATGATTCATCAAACTGGTGCATTGTGTTAAGGGCACCTCCTCGAGGATTGTATGATATTGCAATATACGGCAAGAATGCGCAACCATCGTTTTCTGCTGTTGACATATCGCGTGTAGATTTGGACACTTGCGATGAAAATGAAAGTTATGTTAGAATGAATTGTCAGGGTCAATTTGTGTAATGGAGTTAAGTTGTAGCCTTATTCACGAATGACTGATCAAATGCTTATATTAATCACTTTATGACTGATTAAGTTGTAGCAATATTATTATCTTCTTTTATTCTTGTGCTAATAATTTCTCTTTTGCTTTTCTTTGTCTTTTCACATGTTCTAACTGGAGCATTTGCAGGTGTTTTTTACAACCACCATATTTTGTTGTTGACATAGTGTGTGTAGATTTGAGGAAAACAAATGTATAAGGAAGATGTAAAAAGTGATTTAGTTAATCATTTTATAGGTTGATGAATTTATTTGTGCTCATTTACTAATTAAAATATTTTCTTTGGCTGAATGAATAGAGTTCAAAAGCTGCAAAAAAAGAGAGCAAGAAAAGAAAAGCAAGCCATAGAAGCATTGATGAGTCCAAACTCAAATGTTGGTGTGAGGATAAGGTGTCCGCAAAGTTCTATATATGAAGCACTACCTTCATCATGTGACTCTCGTTCTCAATCAATAACTAGAACCTTCAATCAACAACAACGAGAACAACAAGAAGAAGAGGAACAAGAAGAAGAACAAGAAGAAGAACAAGAACAAGAACAAGAACAAGAAGATCAACAAGATGAACAACAACAAAGGAAGAAAAGAGGTCCAACCAAGCTTCCTTCACTTGCCAGAAAGAAAAAAGTACTCGTTACTTTCAATGATAGAAATCAGCCCATTGGTGAAAATGCAGATGTCTTTTTTTCTTTATTGGGAATCGTGTCACGCGAAATGGTGCCAATTACTTTGTCAGATTGGCGCCAACTCAAGGGAGATAATAAGAAAAGAATAGGGAAGTTTATTGAGGTTAGAATTCTATTTTTTTATATAAAAGTGTAAAAAGTACTCTATTTGATTGTGTTTCATTCTTATTGCAGGAAAGATTTATAATTCTGGATAAAGCATCTCGTGAAAAACATATATTACAAATAATTGGGCGATTGTTTGGAGCATGGAAATCAAGGCTCACTAAGGAGTTAGAAAATGGCAACGACGAAAAACTTGCCACAATTGATGAAAAGTTATGGAAAGATTTCAAAAAAGAAAGGAGATCTAGCAACTTTCGTGAACAAAGTAATAAAGCTAAAGAAATTAGAGCAAAGCAAACGATTCAGCATACGACAAGTCGAAAAGGATATGCTCGCCTTGAATATGAGATGGCAAGTTATATTCATTTATTCTATTACTTATACCTATATTTTAATCTTGTATTATTTATTGTTTTTATTCTTATAGATTGAAGAAAAAGACGATGCTAATGTTTCCAGAGAGAGTGTGGATTAGAGGCGTTCGGATAAAAACGGAAACCACACAATGCCGAAATTGCTTGAAATTGTGGTGAATTAACTAATAGATCTTTGATATTTTATATTATTAAGTTTTTCTTCCATTTGATGCAAATAGTAGTTGTTTTTTTTGAAGGATAAAATCAATGCATGTAATCAAAGTCAATGCTCGGAATCTACTGCTCAATAAATTAACAATGACCCTATCTCACAAGTTTTTGGTACTTAACACCAAGGTCGAGTGAGAGGCCTTGGTTTTGGAGTAACTCCTACCAGTGTAGGTGCAACAACTCAGAATAACGCTATCATCAAAGAACTTATGGGTTTGAGAGAGAAGTATGAAAATTTATCTTCCTATGTTTACAATCAACATAAACAGGTACAAATTGATATTTTCACTATACACATATGTATATTTATTTATATCGTGAACAATATTCATTCTTAAATTGTGTTGGTTATTTTTTATGATAGGGTCAACAAGGGGGAGACGGGCACACTTGTACATGCCAGGTAAAAAAAATATTAATCTATTAAACGTAAGTGTTACGGATAATTAAACTTCATAATTTTTTATTGAAGCCACAAAACGGGAACTCTTCGGATAAGTGTGGAATGAAGTGCAAGTTGATCGATTGGGTTGTTAGTACCTATATAGTGGCAGAATGAGAGATTGCAATAGATGACCCGCTAGATGTTGTGGAGGGTGCTCCTATTGGGATTGGATCTTACATGGTGTGGGTGCAAACAGCCATTGACCACAATGCTTTGATATGGAGGACTCAAGCTAATATGAGGACAATAGAGCAAGCTTTAGGGGAATCGATTCCATGGCCCAAACAACATGTCTTCATACCTAACACTTGAGGAAAATACGTTTCAACCATTTAGTTTTATTTTTTTGACTCATCTTGTGTCTCTGAGTTTAATTTTTTTGTGCTTGCAGATGATGGGAAGAGCGTATAGATGGTGCTAGAAACTTGATGAGTTTCAATGTTTCATATTTGTTTCAATATCTTCTTTTTCTATTACTTTTGTGTTTCTTTAAATACATTTTGCTTTGCTCTCACTTCTCTATACATACATATATATGTGTCTGTATCTAGCATATGGTTGATGCTTGTAACATGGACATAGCATCTCTCCATCTGTCCTCATTATTATAACTGCCATCCCTTACTTTTACTTTCTTTCCATTCCAATTCCTTCATCTTTACAAAACATCCTCCGTGGTAACCTACGCATTGATGGTCTCTCTCCTCAGACTTTATCGGCCTTTCGTCCTTCTCATGTAAGTCTAACACTATTCAATACTTGATTTGAGCGGTGATTAGGATGGATTCATGTTGAGTCGTTAATTATGTAATATTATATATAGGTTATTTATATATTTTTATTGTCAAGTCTCCAAAATACTAGCCTAATTACGTTTATTTATTATTTTCGGGTTAACGGAATGCGCGGTTGAATTCGTGGCGGAAAAATACTCAAAATTGAGTATTTACTTGCGGTGATCGAATGTCGGACAATTTGCCTCGAAATACGCGTTGTGTGGTGGGTCGAATAGCGATAAGTATGTTTCACCAATAAGAAGATGCCACGTCGATTGCCACACGTCACACCCGGTGCCAAGTGTCGGCGCCTATTAGTCCACGACCACACACAAAGCCGGCGCCACCAATGGAAATCGCCACGTCGGCGGGATAGACCACGTCACACACCGCCTTTTCTTCTTCGCGTTTCGCGACCTATCGATCGGCCTCGGGATGCGTTCCAGCCACGACTCCCGATAATTCGCGCGAGTCGCGCGACTTTCTCTTCCGCGTTTCGTGTCCACGTGGCGGGCTCCCATTGGACGACGACGCGTCACCAAAGAAGCGGTTTAGCCAATCCGAACGCGACACGTGGCGGTCTTCCCTCACAAGATGCATCACGGCGGTTGTCTCATCCAATCATAACGCGCCACGCTTTGCTAATTTGATCGCCCATTCCGTGTCTGCCACGTGTCCTTGACTTGCAACAAGCTCCAACCAAGCACCGAGATCCTCCTCGGCGCACGTGTCACAAATAAAACCCAATTTTGGGTTTCGTTGGGAAGGGGCCAGAAGGGTATATATTTTTTTTCTTCTTCTTCTGGACGGCGACTCCGCTCGGCCTCCCTTGGCCGACATCTCTCCCCCATTCTTTATTTTTTCTTTTCTTTTGTGTTCTTCAACTATGCGATGCTAAAACCTCTAGCCTAGGCAAGACTACGATGGAGGTTCGACTGTGCGTATAAATGGATTTGTGATATTTACATATTTTAATTTCAATCTTTTCATTATTATTTTATTTTCTTTGGTATTATTTTAATAATCAAGGTTAAACACTTGGTTTAAATTTTGATTTACGTGCCGATGGGTCGTACGCACCCGTACTTGTGCAATAAGACCACACTAGTGGCATTCGACCATACCAATTGATTAGACCTTTTGGGACAGGTTGAATACCTTAGAAATCTAGGCTAAATTGGACACACGAGTGATCCGGTTGTCTAGGTGTAGTGCCTTCACGAAGCTCATTGCGGTCGGCGTGTTAAACCCATGCGCTTGAGTATAGGGTTATACGTTTGATTAGGGAAATAGTCACTTTGTCGTACCTTGGCTATCGAGATTAGGAAGCGCGAGGAACCGCGTACGTTACCGGTTCTATAGCTACACTGGGATATTTTGATTTGCATATTTTACATAAATCGAATACCAAATCCAATCTTTTATCGAACCGAACTTGTATGTCTTGACCTAGGTGTTTTTATTAATTGTTTTCAAATTATTATCATTGTTTTGTTTATTTTGTTTATATTTAGATTAGTTAATTAATCCATTCTCTCTTAAACCCCGATTTCTCTTTTTGTTCTTTTTAAACCTTAGAAAGAATACCGATCTTCGTGGGATCGACCATTTGCCACTATTTTACAAAATAGTTGGTTTAGGTATTTTTAATTTTATTGACGCGTTCGGCGCGCGTCAATTTTTAAGGCGTCGTTCTTGGGGGACTTGTTTTTTTCTTTCTTTGGTTTTTATTTTTTTTATTTTTTTATTTTTCTTTGGTTTTTTTTATTTATTATTTTGTATCTAGTTCCTTGTTTCTAACATTTTTGCAGGTAATTCCATAATGGCCTCCTACGCCATAATTATGGTCGAATCGAAGACTCATACTATCATCTTTGTGAATGGGGTAGGTATGTCACATAATGGACATCAATTTTCTAACTCGCAATCTTTTGTGCAACAGGTCAGGGTTTGTGGAAATTGTTGGGAGTACTTTCATCCCACGTATGCTTGTCCTTATTCAAAGTATAAGAATCATCATGGTTCCACTTATGCATCACCACAACCCAACTTCTATATGTCTAAGCGAAGTCCACAGATTCCTCAACATGAAAAGAGGTATATACGAGACATGATGAATGACTTGATCTTCAGAGAACCAACTTTTCAACAAAGTCATCAACATGAACGGAGAACCATTGCGGACATTGAGAGAAATATGATCTCCGATTGGCTTTCTCAAAGCACCACTCGGCGACCACTTGCGGGAGGATATGCGGCATATGAAATCAAAGTTGCAAAATTCGAAACTCAAGTTACCGCTATACTTGAGCATTTGATGGATGAGGAAGAGTTGCCTCCGCAACCAGTTTTTGACTCAAATGAGACTGTGAATGCTGATACATCTAAAAGTGTTAAGTTTGATGAGTTCTCAATTGTGGACGAGCATTTGAGCGAACCAGAGGAAACACTAGACGTTTCTTCACATGAGCCAGACATTACTATTGCACAATATGACGATGATGAAGCTGAGAAAGAAATTGAAGTCATTTCAGAAAGGTCGGAGGAGCCCCAGAAAGAGAACGAGGAAGACCAACCTCTGGTGTTGGTGAAACCACCCACCCTCCCATGCATATTTGTTAGACCTTGCAAGGGGGTGGAAGTAAAGGAGCGTTCGCGGATTTTCTACACTGCCGACACCTTTGTGTTGGATGACCATGACTCGACAGATTCGTTTGTGTTAGAGGTCCCGAATGAGCTCCGAACTCTGAAAGAGGGGCATGCATCTTTGCATTGCTCAAAGTTATAGATGCACCATTCGTTGTTGACATCTCCAAAGGAGAGGGCATCACGTGATGAATCACAATAAGTCTAGCCAAAGACTTAAAAGAAAGGTTCTCGTTGGGAGGCGGCCAGCTTTGTTTTTAATTTTATTGCATTTATTTCACTTTTAATTTAGTTTTAGTTTTTTATGTTTAATAAAGCCCTAACTTGGTCTCTTGGATTTTTGCAGGTGTAATGAATGTTTGATGAGCACTGATGGCACTAGACCACCCCCTGAGTTTTGATAGGTTTGACTATGGATTACATTGTTTTTGGAGTAATTTGAGCATATTCTTGGGAATTAACATATTATTAGAGTTTTAGGTGTTTGGAGACTTGGTTGGGATATATCCAACTTAAGTCGCCACATTAGTGGCGGGTCTTTAAGTAGACCCAAAATCCAAAACCTCATTCCATCATCTTGTTGACTTCACCCGTAGTTGAAAGACTCGGGCTCGCAAGATTTGATATGAATCATTTGAATTAACTCCCATGCAAATTAGTTCTTGCTCTTATTATGATAATTGTATTTTATAGTTTCCTTAGTCACCTAGACATGCGAGATTTGAGCATAGTTTTTGGAGACTTTTGTTATGCGTGCACTTGTATCATCTTCTTATTTTATCCATATTCTTTTTCACCACTATTCTTTGTCTTTTTGTTGCATGGATTCCTTGACTTGTTTTGAACCTTGAGGACAAGGTTCAGAATAAGTTTGGGGGTACTTTAGGATTTGTGGATTGAGTAGGATGGATTACTTTGCGAAAGACCGCAGGTGAGATCGTTTAAATTTTTTTTCAATTATATACGGTTATATGTGGTTGTTGGATGGTATTGTTGGTGTTTGGTATCTCTTATTCATTCATTTCTTCCATTTCTTTTCCTCCATACTCATCTATCTCACTTCATTAGGAGTTGATACACTTTCATGCATGTGTTTAGTATAGTTTTCATTATTATATTGTTTAGAGTCACCCGAAACTTTGTTTCATGCCTTTGGTTGTGGATGAGTACATTATGGTTGCCTTTTTTACTTGAAACTTATGAAAAATTATGAGAAATACTCACTCGGGTCCGAGCTCAACATTTTTATGATTTCATGATTAGGGACTTAGTATGATGATTAAGCCTTGTGCTAGATACCAAAATGGGTAGACGGTTGAGATTGTGCAAGTGACGAGACTTTTACCCACATTGGGGAACTTGCTTAATTATAGTAAAAGTGAGAAGGGCTAACATGAGTTTTCAAAATATAGAGAGTCTCACAAGTTTCCACAGGGAAATGGAGCGGGAAACTTGTGGTGGGAAAAAGCGAGAAAATCGGTCCATAGGAAATGGAGCGGGGACCGTATCATTTGAAAAAAAATAGAGAGTATACATATAAAATGGATAAAGCGGAAGAGTATAGAAACTCCTCAAATAAAAAGATTTAGCTCGAGTGCTTATAGCTAGATTAAGTAAAATTGTGGACTTGCGTGCTTGAATGTATAGACCAAGAAAACCCGCAAGTAGTTGATGGCATTTGTCTTGACCATATCGTTGTCTTTAAAGTGTGATCTTAATTGTGTTTGGGTTGCGGTTCTTGACATATCTTAACTCCGAAATTTCTTGAGTGGCTTGTTAACTTGGCAATTATGTAAACCAAAGGAACTCCATGAATTACGAATCGGGTATAGGATTAGTTGAGTATGTACATATCTATATTATGAGTCTAGTTTATTTGTGTGTTTGTCATCTACACCTTTGCTCGGGACGTGCAAAGTCCTAAGTTTGGGGGTATTTGTTGAGTCGTTAATTATGTAATATTATATATAGGTTATTTATATATTTTTATTGTCAAGTCTCCAAAATACTAGCCTAATTACGTTTATTTATTATTTTCGGGGTTAACGGAGTGCGCAGCTTGAATTTGTGGCGGAAAAATACCCAAAACGGAGTATTTACTTACAATGATCGGATGTCGGACAATTTACCTCGAAATACGCGTTGGGTCGAATAGCGATAAGTATGTTTCGACCAATAAGAAGATGCCACGTCGGTGCCACGCGTCACACCACCGGTGCCAAGTGTCGGGCGCCTATTAGTCCACGACCACACACAAAGCCGGCGCCACCATGGGAAATCGCCACGTCGGCGGGATAGACCACGTCACACACCGCCTTTTCTTCTTCGCGTTTCGTAGCCTATCGATCGGCCTCGGGATGCGTTCCAGCCTGACTCCCGATAATTCGCGCGAGTCGCGCGACTTTCTCTTCGCGTTTCGTGTCCACGTGGCGGGCTCCCATTGACGACGCGTCACCGAAGAGCGGTTCGACCAATCCGGACGCGACACGTGGCGGTCTTCCCTCACCACCAGTGCATCACGGCGGTTGCCTCATCCAATCATAACGCGCCACGTCACACCTGCTAATTTGATCGCTCAATCCGTGTATGCCATGTGTCCTTGACTTGCAACAAGCTCCAACCGGCACGAGATCCTCCTCGGCGCACGTGTCACAAATAAAATCCAATTTTGGGTTTCGTTGGGAAGGGACGAAAGGGTATATATTTTTTTCTTCTTCTTCGGGCGGCGACTCCGCTCGGCCTCTCTTGGCCGACATTTCTCCCCCATTCTTTATTTTTTTTTTTTCTTTTGTGTTCTTCAACTATGCGAGGCTAAAACCTCTAGCCTAGGCAAGATCTGAGGATGTTTGATTGTGCGTATCAATGGATTTGTGATATTTACATATTTTAATTTCAATCTTTTCATTATTATTTAATTTTCTTTGGTATTGTTTTAATAATCAAGGTAAAACATTGGTTTAAATCTTGATTTACGTGCCAGTAGGTTGTACGCACCCGTACTTGTGCAATAAGACCACACTAGTGGCATTCGACCATACCGATTGATTAGACCCTTTTAGGACCGGTTGAATACCTTAGAAATCTATGCTAAATTGGACACACGAGTGATCCGGTTGTCTAGGTGTAGTGCCTTCACGAAGCTCATTGCGGTCGGCGTGTTAAACCCAATGCGCTTGAGTATAGGGTTATACGTTTAATTAGGGAAATAGTCACCGTCGTGCCTTGGCTATCGAGATTAGGAAGCGCGAGGAACCGCGTATGTTACCGGTTTTATAGCTACACTGGGATATTTTGATTTGCATATTTTACATAAATCGAAGACCAAATCCAATCTTTTATCGAACCGAACTTGTATGTCTTGACCTAGGTGTTTTTATTAATTGTTTTCAAATTATTTTCATTGTTTTGTTTATTTTGTTTATATTTAGATTAGTTAATTAATTCATTCTCTCTTAAACCCCGATTTCTCTTTTTGTTCTTTTTAAACCTTAGAAAGAATACCAATCTTCGTGGGATCGACCCTTTGCCACTATTCTACAAAATAGTTGGTTTAGGTATTTTTAATTTTATTGACGCGTTCGGCGCGCGTCAATTCACTATTCATCCATTGGCTTTGTGTTGAATTGCAATTGTGGTTGTGTTGTGTAGATCCAAATGAGTACGTGGTTAGAGATGGAGAGACCAGCGAGGGCATCTACTTCATTTGGGACTGAGAGGTAATCAAGTATTTGAATTATGCGTGTTTGATTGTGATTTTGGTACGAATACGAGGAATTTGGGAATTATGCGGGCCTCATAGCTCCGTCGGATTACTCGCGCGAGCCTCCTCGACATCTGTGCTTGCATGTGAACTCCAAGGTCTTCTTCTTCTGCCCTTTAGAAAAGTAGTTTTTATTCATACAAAAATGGTAAAGCAAAGTAGTCTTTATGTTAAGTTACTTTGTTATTTGTTCTTCTTCTTTTTTTCAACTTTCTTTTGATTTATGGCTTCTGTCAATTCTAGGTTTTTAGATTCATGGCTTCTGTCAATTCAGTTGCTCTTATGAGATTCTTGTTTAGTTATATTCATGGTTGTTTTTAAATCAATGATGACATCGAAAGTCTCCACTTAATGAAGGTCGGTATGACTGTATGCACACGCATGGAAGGATGGTCGAGTACCTCACCAAATATATATGTGAAGGGTGGTAACCTTTCAATGAATTATTTCCAAGTCAATAAGGAGTAAGGACGGAAGAATTACGGATTCCACATTATAAGTCACCGTTATACATGTAATTAACATCCTATAAATATTCATATACTTTTCATTAGTTCTTCCATCCATACACTTGCAACTTATAACTAGATTAATCAAATTTATAAGCATGGCCACAACACCGCTTTTAGTATTGCTTTTTCTCTCTTTGTCTAATATTTTTAGTGGTACTAGTTTTTATATAAAAGCAATCGAGAGTGAAGCGAAGCTCGCTTCAAGTATCACGACTACTGGTCATCTCTTGGTGAAATACAAGATTTATATGCATGGCCACCTCAAATTTCACGATTAAAAAGAAGAAGAAAATATGTAATTAAAGAAACAAAAAAGGGTGTTAAAATATATCTTATAGAAATGGGCTATTTCATGTTTGACTTCAATTCATGTATGCTATACAAGTGCTGTGGTAGTAAATATTCGCTTTACTTGTGGGGAAATCCCAAGCATCATCAAATTAATGGTAGGTGCAGCACTTTCACTTAATATGAAATTGTTTTATGTGTTACAATTAATGCATTTTGTCTTCTTAATAATCTGAATTTGGTACATGGTACCCTAATCTAGTGGTCTTACCTTTATTATGAACATTGAACTCCATTTCACATGAAGGTATGGACTACACAATGAAAGTGACATTGGTAAAGTTTTAGGATGCATTGAGATACTACTACTTCGACATGTATTTTTATGCATTTTTTCATTTCTACACCAACTTATGCCAAGTGTCGTGAACTTAAACAATGTAACTTCATTTTGTACTTGAACCGGTGCGTTCACGGTTCAACCAATCTGTAATTGGAGATGAGTTAACCACCATTCTTAAAGTTTGCTTGTTCATGCTTTGACAAGCTAGACTTTGTATACTTGTTCGGGGCTTTTCTCGAGACATGACCTATCAATTTGGATAGATGTACCTTTGTTTATAATAGGCAAAGGAGTGTTGGATCCAAAGATTATCAATTTCAAGCTCTTCGAGGTAAAATCTTCATCTTGTATGACTTGAAAATAGGTTACCTTACCTAAGTCTTATTGAACATGTTATGTGATGCCTCTTTTATCAATGTGTGGAAATGCTTAGTTAGTTCTTTCTTAATTTCATCTCCTTTCTAATGTAAATACATGGAATACGTTGATGGCTAATGGAGATGAAGATCGAGAGGTGAATTAGTCACTGATTTAAGGTGCGTTTTTGTTCGAATTATTGTTTTATTTTGAGAATTCAAAGGTGATAATTGAGTGATGGATGGCGATGATGTTGTTGTCATTGATGT
The DNA here is from genome assembly GCA_039657325.1 of Stephania cephalantha. Taxonomy (NCBI): domain Eukaryota; kingdom Viridiplantae; phylum Streptophyta; class Magnoliopsida; order Ranunculales; family Menispermaceae; genus Stephania; species Stephania cephalantha. Next base: position 45,931,543 of record CM077569.1, on the reverse strand, counting down.
TGAGATTGATAGATATGGGAGTTGTTTGGTCTCGATAGGGGAGGTAGATGAGGTTGAATTGGGTTGCGGACATGCGTAGGAACAATATTTTGTGTATCATGCATTGTTTTATTAAGTTTGTGCTATGAACTTTCTGCTCCTTCTTGTCCTCTTCTTATTGTTACATTACATACACACAATATTTTGTGTTTTTTCAATTTTTGTAGGAATTTAAAGATATTAAGTTCATGTTTGATCATATTGGGTTCTCTATTCAGTTTTACTTCATGAATGAAATAAATTACCAGGATTAATATGCTATTTTAATATGATGCTTTTTTTTCATTTGAGAGTTCTCTTATCTGAAAAGTCTGATCCATGTAGCCGACCCCAATTAATTTGGGACTGAGGCTATGTTGTTGTTGTAGAGTTCTCTTATCTAGTATTTTTAACTTTTATGTTGGAAACTTAATTTGTTATTAAAACTACGCTTTCGAATTTTGAGGAAAACCGGTGCCTATTTGCATACACGAGTGATCTTTTTGTTTAATATTTTGCATTTTTCTTATTGCCCAACTAATTATTTTGATTGGCTTTTAGGTGTGTGACTGACTTAATACCTTTGCAAATAATGAAAATCGGTTATCTTGATAGTTCTTAGCTCCCGACTTGTAAAAATAATTCACACTTTGGGGTATGAATGGGCATGTTTGTCATCTTCATTGCCTTAAATCTTTTTTTTTTTTCTTTTGTCTCGAACTACAACTGTGCTTCAACAACCATTAATTGTTTTCCATTATATTTTTCCCATGTTGATTCTATTTAATTTGTGTATGAATTTGTTCCAATTCTTCCATTTGCAGGTTGATCTGCAATTTCTTGCTACAATATTTGACCAAGCCCCATGTTAGGCTTCTTTATTGCAATGGTACGTATTATATGCTTCTTGAAATGGGATGAAACCTTGTTTTCTCTTGGATTCATAGTCATTGGTTGAAATGGGTGAGTTTTCTGATCTATTATGGTTCTTGATCTTGTTTGTTTTCTTGTTCATAGTAGGATATATCCTTCAAAATCAGATGTTCTTTCCCCGCCTCTTTTGCTTAATTTCCATTTCTCTTTGCACTCAATTTTCTACTTTTTGTAGTTTGTTTCACTACTCTTATGTCTGCTTAGAACAATGTCTTCTTTTTTCATTTCTGCATTCATGTTGTTCTTTCTTCAAGATACCACGTGTTTACTTAGAACAATTTCTTCTTCTTTCTCGGTTGTGTGCAAAAATTGGGTTTTGGGTACATTGATATCAATAATTCTACCATTTTGGAGGCACAAATGGGCACCCCTACTGGCTCTTAAAAGTAAGATAAATGTTCATATAATAGGAAGAGATCCATTGATGAGGTCAACTGTTTATTGATGTGTTTGTAACTTTGAATTGATTATGTACAGAGGAGGTTGTAATGGTGGTAGAGACCATCAATGTCGTTACAGAGGTGGTGGAGAAGGTGGCGGAGTGGGTGGAGGAGAATTTTTAATCATACAGTCAGAAGCATTGTAGATTATAGGGTTGGTATTCAAACTCACTAAACAAGTACATTTTTGTTGAAGGAATCATTGATGTTCTTCTATTGTGCTTGTTTCGAGATATGCTGGGGTTGTTACTGTTGAAGAAATCACTTATGTTCTTGATGTTCCTGCTTCCCTTTTTGTTGAAGGAATCACTGTTGTTCAAGATTCAATATTTGTTTGATTTTCGACCATTTTAGCGGGTTTCGTGAAATGTGTGGCTATCGATTTGTTGTTTTGTTGATTTGTTGTAGAACACTTCGAATTTCTTGATGGAATAATAATATTGCGAGTGGAATGTAGATTTGTTATATTTTCAATTAAAAATGGAAATGGAAATGGAAATTAATTCTGGGCATTTTCAGCTATTATTATTTATAAAAAAATTACATTTGATAGGGGTTTGAAACCCCTATGTAAGCCTTTGACGATAATATAGAGGTTTCAAACCCCTATGAAATCACTACAATTGATAGGAGTTTGAAACCCCTATGTAAGCCTCTGAAGATATTATAGAGGTTTCAAACCCCTATGTAAGCTTTGAAGATACGATAACGCCTTAAAAGATAACACTTTTCATAGAGGTCAAAAACCTCTATGAAAAGTCTTTCATAGAGGTTCAAAACCTCTATCAAAAGTTAAATTTGTTCTAATGGTTCGTTATTTGAAGAATTGTCCTGGGAAAGGAACTCTTCTTCGTGCGGATGGAGAGTCGTTACTTTGTAGGTAAGGTATGTGTATTTAGCTAATTAGGAAAGATAATAAATATGATATTATCTTCTACATGCAGATCACTTTAATTGGGAAAGTAAATGGGTTGCTCGTGAAGTAAACAAAACTATGTATAAATTAAGGTTATGCGGTACGTGAATAAACGAAAAGGAAGATTTCCCAAGACTTTGATTTTGAACAGTTATTTTAGAAGTCCTGTGATTTTAATTAGCAAGTCATGACTATAAAAAAGTGGTTACACTAATTAGGAATTAGATTTAGTCACAACTTTTATAAATGGTGTTTGGTATGTGTTTGAGAGTCAAGAAAACAATCTTTTATTTCCTTTTAACTTATCCCATGAAAGCCTATAAAAGGGGCATAGATGTAACAATTTTGGGTAGATTGATTTTAATTAATGAAAATTAAGTTTTTCTTTGAGAATTAAAGTTTTACTCATTCCTTTTCATATTATCTGTCACATTGAGTTTTTTTTTTCTTGTTTCACAATATGTATCACATTAAGAAATCAAGTGTGCATTTATGGATTTTTTTTCAATTTTATCTCTAATTTAAAGTTATGTCATTAATGTCAATAGGGGGTTCCATATTAATTTCAAATGCAAAAACTTAAGAAAAGTAGACTATTAATGAGAGATAATTTAATCTCAATCTCTATCTTTTAAAGACTTTTAATCTTCACCTTAATTCTTGTGCACAAGCCCAAATGTGACAGATAATATGAAATGAAGTGAGTAATTCTTTAGGTTTAGATTGCTATTATCGTAGATTTCGAACATTCCATTTAATAGATTATCGTGCGTTAACGTCTGATTCCACGTCAAACTCAACAATTTGAGCCACCGACTCAACAAGGAGTGATTAGTGAATTAACTACCAATGAATCTAGACATAAAACAAATTACTTTATCTACATAAAATAAGTTTCACATCAAATGACGAGACAGTACTAATTCAGAAGGGCCTCGAACTAATCTTGTGTTGAACATGCGAACTTTTGGTCGATTTGGACTTTCATTAACTTGTAATCCACATCTTTAGTCATATGAGGTTATGCAAATAGCGTAGGTTACATGTACAAATAATTGCTACATCCGTCATGCGCTAAGGTGGGGGGCACCGAAGAGACACATTGATAGGAACTAATAAATTTATGCATTAAAGAGGCAGTACCATTGGGACCTCCCGTGCGTCAAGTCTTGGCTTGCTGCCGAAGAAACCTAAATTTGTGCCGACTTATTAATAGTACTCAAACAGATTTGTATAACCTTACAGTTTTCAATGTACTATACAAGTTAATAAACAAACATTATTACACATTATGCCAACTTCACAGTAGGGGTGGGCATCGGTTTGTGAAAAACCGCCCAAACCGCCCAAACCGACCAAACCGCGCGGTTTGGTTTGGTTTTTAAACCTCGCGGTTTGGTCGCGGTTTGGAAAACGACCAAACCGCGATTCCGCGGTTTGGTCGCGGTTTTCATTTTGAGAAAACCGCGGTTTAACCAAACCGAGGGTATTTTGGTAAATACAAGTCCAAAACCCTAAAACACAAAAAAAAACACCTCTCTTTCTCTCACTCATCAGCCGTCACTCCCAAGTCTCCCATGATCCCATCTCCTCCCTCGCCGCTCCGTCTCTTCTCGTCACTCCCGTCTCCTCTCTCTCTCTCTCTCTCGCCGCTCACTCGCCGTCTCCTCTCTCTTCTGCTCGTATTCGCCGCATTTCTTGCATCCCGATCTCCGCCGAGCCTTCCCGTCGTCCCTGGTCCACGTTGCCTCGCCAGGCTCGGCGCTCGAGATCTCATCGTCGGCTGCGCTCGTATCTCAAATTTTCCAAAGCCACGGTTTAGCTACCTTGCATCTGCGATTCTTCATTTCGATTTGTGAAGCCAAATCATGCCACACAACAACAGACTCTTTGTTCTACCATTTTAGATCTCAACATTGGCGTCGTAAGTCTCTCCAAATGTAAGCTCAAACCGAATCTCCTTGTTACTACCACTTGAAAAGATGTATATAATCGGAGAGAAATGATGTCCGTGGTCGCCTAGGAAGAAGTTTCATTTCATGAATGCTGGCATGACTCTTTGAGCTTCATTATTAGTCAAATGAGGCGGGAAATTCTCGCTCTCCTTTGATTTTTAATTTAACTTGTGTTCACTTGGTTGAGTCCACAAACATCTGGCCATGCTCATTATTCATTTGGATTTATCATTTATAAACCCATGAATGTTTGATAAACTTATATGATGTTTAATTTTAACTTTTCCGCCATAAACAATGCTTCTAGGTGCGCGGTTGTATTTACTTGGTTTGATGGCCAAGAGTTGCTATGGTATGGGTGCTAAAAGTTTGGCGATGTTATCATTGAAAATCTAAAAGTGGTTATGCTTGTAATTCAATGTTTCAACCAAGTTTTTGATGTTTTCACTCAACTTGGAATGGAGTTGAACCCTTTTCCTACTTGTTGAATTTATTTGTTCTAAACTTCTAATCTATTTGTTTTTGTTGTAACTTTTGATATGAACTTGATTTTTTTACTTTGATTGGGTTCATTTTGATGAATGATTGGTTAATGGTTATTGATTAAATGAGGATTATTGACAATGTTTGTTAACTCATCAAAGCTTGGTATTGATTTGAAGTGTTAATTGGATGGTAATGGTTGATTATGTCTATTGTTGTAGATTTTTTTTTTTTTTGTTATGTAGTGAGGAGGGAAATGGAATGGCTACTTTCATAATTTTAGTGAAAGTAGCCATTGTTTTAAGCTAATATGAGTGATGCTGCAGCTTCTTCCCGAGAGCTCTCCACTTCATTTGGCCGCTCGAGGAGGCTCTTTGGATTGTGTCCGCGAGTTGCTTGCTTGGGAGCGGATCGATTGCAAAGAGATTCTTCTGGGTAAGGCTAACTTTGCATATTGGTGGTTTGTTCTTTTAATTCAATTGCTATGTTTACTCAATATTGGAACCTGAGCCCATATGGAAGATCTCGAAACCGAGTTTGTGATCATGGTATTGATCTGCGTTGAAGAATTCCATACACGGTTGCGCTAAAGCACAAGCATAGTGCGTGCGCCGCACAAGCATAGGCTCTTTGGATTGTGTCCGCACCGCGACTTGTGTTCATTTGATTTTCGGGAAGTTCGAGACAACACAATAGGAATGAAGAACAACCAAACCAAGCAAAATGAATAAGAACCGACTCCATACTGATTACACTGCCCATGTCACAACTTTGGGCTTGTGCTTCACCTTGTAGCGGCTCTATTGCAGGTTCCTTCGAGTTTTTGGAAGTGAAACAATAAGTGTGTTTTTTTTTTTTTTTATGTCGATATATATGTAACACAAGAGAGATAGAACACAAGAGCGGGACTCCCCGCTCTTGTTTTTTTTGGGTTTGAGCTCCAATGTTTGTTAACTCACCAGGCAACTTGTTTTTTTTTGGGTTCTTTGTTTTCCCCGTTTTTTTTTTTAATTGCTTGCTTGTTTTTTTAATGCTTGCTTTTTTTTTTTTCTTGCTGTTTTTTTTTTTTTTTTTTTTTTTTTTGTTTTTTTTTTACGAAAATAGAGTGCATGAAAAGTTGAAAACCGCGAAACCAAACCGACCAAACCGCGCAAACCGCGGTTCGGTTTGGTTCGGTTTTCAACTTTCGTTTCGCGTTTGGTTGCGGTTTGAAAAATCACCAAACCGTAGACTTTCGGTTTGGTCGCGGTTTGGTGGTTTTCACCACCAAACCGCTGATTTGCCCACCCCTACTTCACAGCACCGGTTGCCCAATTACAATCATCAGGACTGGAGTTTGATAAACACCATATTTGCATATATCAAAAAATATATGATTATCTACCCAAAAAAAAATATAAAGTTAATTAAGTGCAAGCATAAGAAGGTAGTAACTATTACTAATTTTTGCCACTCGACCAAAATGACTGTCTGAATTTTTATGATTTTAAAGAAATCAATTTTTTTTACTCCTTTGTAGGATTGGAACGCCAATCCTAAGAGACCAATAGTCATCAACTACTTGATTGGTGACTGTGTCTGAATTTCTAAGAGACCAATAGTCTTAAATCAGCTTATAGGCGCTATCTGCCCAAGCCCTATTTAGCCTACCAAGAGCCGCGAGAATAAGGTCCGACCCGTCCCACCTCGACCTGTCCAGTGAGCTTGCAAGTTTACAAATTACAAGAAAACAAATTAATTGATAAAGTCCTTTTAATTTAATCATAAGCCGACTTAGATGAATTAACTCTCATCTATTTGCTTTCCAAGAATCATATATATTCGTTCTAACAAATTAAATTACTATGTAGATCGATGCATTGGACAAGATCGACCTTGATGAAGTACCAACCTACTTGAATTCGTAGAGTACAGTACTGGATGCATGTTCTAATAGAACCCTGTAACACTTACAGAAGCTAATTAAACCTTATATATTCTATTGATTTGTACGTCATCCTTTTGCAGGGCCTTGCTAATTTTGTTTATATTGTTCTTATTTTATTGGATGTCTCCAAATAAACATATATTCTATTGATTATTGTTTAGGTCTTGTTTTTATCGCCAGGGATGAAGTCAGCATCAAGTGTTGGGGAGCCAACTTTCAAACAGAATTCCAAAAGCAAGGTGTATATAGTACATAACATTCAATTATTTTACAGATATCCTCTGCAAAATGCATTAAAGAAAAAAAATATTGGGTTATAATGATAGTACAACCAAGTTAAGGAAACAACCATCGATTTGAAATTTATAACTATCAAATTAATATATGCATAAGTGGAGTTGACGATAATTTTGTTTGGCAACACTAGCTGATAATCTAGCTAACAACTGAAAAGCTAGTAGCTAATAGTTGAAAAGCTAGTAATTAATAGTCGAAAGCTGATAATCTAACTGATCAATTATTAATCGTTCTAAAAATTAGCTGATTGAGTAGCTAATAAATGCAAAATAACATAAAGGACATGGTTTGATCACAAGTACACCTCAATGTTATTAACATAACACGACATTTCAACTGACATAACACTTACTAGTACATATGAATATATTTATTATATAATGTTTCGGTTTCTCACATGCACCGACTAATTAATGCTTGAGTACTATCATGGTTCAAACAGGAGTGGCCCTCTTAATATTCTATCCGCAAAACTTGAAAACCGATGCTTTGATAAGAGGAACCAAATCAGACCCAACTCATATATACCAATTAGTTCTCTTGGTGTATGAATATATTTACTACTATAATACACTACTGTATAATATCAATTACTAATTCATATGTGTTTTTTATTTGATAACTGATTAATGTATGTTGATATCCTTAATTTTATATTAATATAATTTTTTTTGGGCAATATCAGTTAGCCTTTCTAATCAAATATGATACTTCTGCAATAATGTAAAAGCATTAGATATTCATACAATATAAATATATATATATATATATATTATAAAATAATGTTAATCGAACAAATTATAATCATTTTTTACTAATTAAACTTTTTAGCTGATTACACAATAAATTGTTGGTTCAATTGGCCAAAGTCTATTGCCTATTAGATTGCGCAATAATTGTTTCGAAAAAATAGGATTATATTTGGTAGAAAAAAAATACAAACAACGAATAAAAATCAAACGCCTCTCCTACTAGCGTTTTTCAACTTTTAACATATAATCTAGCTAATTTAAAAAATAATCTGCCAATCAAACACAACTTAAATTTTTTAAGTAATTTATAATCTAGCTATTAAGCTAGTTTGCGCGATCCGATGATAGGTGGAATAAAAAACAGAGGTGACGTTGAATAGGTTGAGGAAGGCAAATCAAGTTATTGATTTGGGTTAGACTTGGGCTTTCTTCATATAACTTGGGGGCCAAGGCCCAAGTTTTTTTTGCATACCCACTATACATTATATTATATGGTGGGTATGATAATTACCAAAATTTTGAAGGGGCCAAGCCCTCCTCACTTGCAATGCAGCTCCGGTCCCTGTTTATTGTCATTCAGTTTCTTTCTTAAACACCACCTTTTGCTTCTTGCATAGTAGGCATGTAAAATTACTTAGATATATTTTTTTATATCTATAGTATTCAGGCGAGTTTGACTATTCTCATGAGGCTTTTGTGCAATCGGCTTGAGCATACCTCAGTAGCCTGAACAATCTTGATGCAGCGAAAAATTGAACCTGAAAATGTGCGCCTAACTCACACAATCACAAGCTCACCATTATACCGTTGAGTCAACTCGTTTGGGTTGGAAAAAATTATATATATTATATCCGTGGGTATTCGGGCGAGACTGAATACTCCCACGAGGCCTTGTTACAATCGCCCTGAGCATACTCCAGTGACCCAGACAATCTTGTTGCAACGAGAAATCGAAATTAATGGATATTATATATCCAAAGGTGGTCTAATCATAATCAAATTAAAGAGCGATTAAATTAAGCTGCTAAACAAATGTAGGCTCACATCAAATCAAATCATTGGCGTCATTTCACTTGATAATCACCAATTGCAGTTTCCTTCGTATATGTCGATGGATAACATAAACAAGACAACAAGAAGGGTCTCATTTTATCATGAAACTTAATTATATAATATTTATTACGTATTTAATGTGTTTTGCATTAAATGCACTACATCAATCACTATCAAATTAAAATTTCGTAGTAATCTAATGGTGAGATATATAGTTCTCATTACATATGTATATATTTGAGCATTGTTGTAAAATTATATTTATATATATATATATAATATAATGGCAATACCCCTTAGGATCTTCTAATATCACACCATGCAAATTCAATGGTGACTCGAAAACATGACATGCATGTTAATTTGAGCCACAATCTAACACCTTAGGGATCGAGGTGTCGGTTACTCGCAGAGCAGACCAAACTAGTTGGGTTGGGGAGTAGGTGAGTTCAATTTTTCTCGATTTTCGAGTCACAATTGAATTAGCATGGTGTGAAATTAGAAGTTTAAAAGATAAACTTAATGTGTCTTTATATGGAAACTCACATTTTCTCAATAGAAACTCAATTTGCCCACCATAATATGTGAGAAATTATATGAGCTTAATATGAAAAATTGGCAATTGTGAGAAAATGTTCCGCGAAAAAAATTTTGGTTATTAAACGCATGAAAAATGTCATTTTCTCACAGAATTTATCATTTTTCTTGGAACATTTTCCTTTTATGTCTAATCAAACAGGGCCTTACTTTTTGTTTACTGAAAAATTAGGAGAAAACTTATTGATCTTTGAATCCATGTTGAATTAAACCATTCAATCTAGGTCGTAAGCGGATCGAACAAGTCTCTTGGCATTATAACTCATTATGAGATCTATTTTATTAATTCCATTGTTTATCTTTTGTGTCTTATTTCCTTTTGTATCATATGAATGGTAGGATTAAGCTTGATCGCATTGTAAAGGGCCATTGCATTTATCTAGGTGTTTACCCGTTGCTAGTGAGTTCATTGCATACATAATCATGCAAGAAAACTCATACTAATGGTGATTGGTCGTGCCAGTTGATTTGCACCCTCGCGATGTTGGTCAAATATCTTAGGAATCAGGCTTGAACCAAATGCACTAGTGATCTGGTTGTCTAGGTGTAGTGTCTTCATTGAGATCAAAGCAATCTTTCCATTAAACTCAAGGCGCATGAGTATAGGGTCATACAATTAATTAGGGAAGTAGTTAACGGTCGTACCTTAGCTACCGATTAGAGGAAGGCTAGGAATCCGAGCGCGTGCTTGGTTTTGTAGCTACACTAAGATTGATTTACATACATTTGCATAGATCGATGACCGATGCACCTGTTCTATGCCATTTGACAAAGTTCGAGAAGCCGAAAGCTTAGGTTACTTCTCCAACTGATTTCTTTACAAAAGTACTTTTACATTCTCTAATTCTTATTCATTCTTACAAATTGCCCGTTTCCTTTTTCATTCTACAATCCTAAGCTAAAACATTTGGTCTTCGTGGATCGACCTCGTGCTTGTCCCTATCACAATTAATGTGGTAATTATTAATTTAATTGGGATTATCTTTGACGCGTTCGATGCATATCAAATTTTGGTGTCGTGTGGGGGGGGGGGGAATAGGTCATTTTTTGCTTAGGCGTTTCTTTTACTTTTCTTTTTCCCTCTCACTTTTATGCCTAAAAGTCTTCGTCGATTGGAGTCCACAGGATCCTTATTACCCTTTGATCCGGAGATCGAGAAAACCTATCGTCGGAACTCGAAAGAAAGTCGTCAAAGGAAACAAGCCTTCAGAGTTCCATCTAACGACGATCAACATCCTCCAATGGCGGCGCGTGATGTAATCCCTCCACCAGAGGAACGAAATGAGCGCAATGAAATTCCTCCTCTAGATGATGGGGCACATGTAGTGTAATGACCCATTATTTTAAGCTAGTGATTAGTGATATCTCGAATCTTAATTAATCTGAGTTCGGCTAGTGGTTAAACCCGACGTACTTCGATTAACGTGTGTGTGAGTTTGTATGATGTTTGGTGTTTGGGTGGTATGTTTAATGAATTTATAGGTTATTAGAAATTTATAAGCCTATAATTGAGGAATAAATAACTAATAAATAAATTGCTAGTACACCAAGTGCGATAAGGGAGTTGTGAAATGAATATGTACACCTGCGACGACCCCTTATCAAATTAGGGCACCGCTCGGCCTAATTCCGTCATTAAGCCTTAATCTCAGCTACATAAGACTTAACAACGTATTAGTCAGCTTTTTTCAAACTTTTTTCCAATCTAGCTAACTTTAAAATAAGCATTATATTGTTCTCTTGTCAATAAATATTTCAAAGTTAATTAAAATTTTTATAACTTAACCTTATTCAGTGGAAGTCTTAATAAATTAGTGAAAGAAATTGATATAAATTCTAAGTATGTGTGGAAAACCAGGAGACAACGATCACATGCCACTATATGATAAAACGACGATATCAGTATGACAAATATGTGTATGGTTAGGAAACTATCTCTCAACCCATAAATACAAACTTCAAAAGTATATTAAAGACATATATAATTCGTACAACAAAACAAAAAAATACAAGATCAGAAGTAGAAACACTCTAGTGGCTTAGAGGTAGTCACCAATTTCTCTTTGTCTAGTCTGCTACTTAATGGATATGCATCCACCGCATAAAAAGGAAGGTAAGTACATGAAAGTAGAAAGTAATACTGAGAGACATGTATCCACATTTCCAAATATACAAAAAGTATATAAAGTATAACAAAAGCAACTATGCTGAAAAAGAATGTGAAGGCCCCAACCCTACAAATCGGGCACCGCCCGGCACTAGGCCTCCATTAACCCCTGGTAAACTAGTTCGGAGTTAATAAAGGTCTAGTCAGCCTCACAAATCGATCTTCAATACCAGATAGTTCACACATCATAGTATATATGTATGAAATCATATGCAACAGAATTTAAATGCGGTGAGAACGAGATAACAAATAAATTAAATACACAACGAGTTCTAGGTGTGGAAGCTAGAATGTGGAAACCCCGTACAATGAATATAATATACACATTATATTATCTCTCAACCCAAATACTCATTTATAAAACATAGTAATTATAATACGAATACATTAAATGACCTACATATGCAACATATAATTGTTCTCGAACACGGAGATTATGCCTGCAATTGTCATCAAAAGCAAAGACAATCCCAATGAGTAAATCTAGAAAAAGTTCAACAGTAATTCAGATTAAACAATAAATAAGTCTATAAATCATGAAAGAAAGATACGAAGTTGAAAAGAACAATAAAGCGCATGATAGACATACTACAATGATCAACGATAGAGACCAAGTGACCTGAAAGCAAATGATAGGCGCCTACGTGGTCATGACACTCCACACGTAGGCTTAAAGCCATTTAAAAATATGCAAGTGTAAAATATTGGTATAGCAAGACCAAGTCTGCTTCAATTGTACCAAATCCGTTCGGCACTGTCGGCTCACTTGAGTCGTAGCCCGAGAAAATTCCAAAGAGAGCTATAGTCGCAACCGGATGCTCAGCCGCGATGGAATCCTTGAAGTCCTGTGAGGAGTCACGCCGACTGCGGATGCTCACTCAGAGAATTCAGTCTCGTCTATGAGCCACAAGCGCGACTCGAATGCTCAACTCACGAGTAAACAACGACTTAACTCGATCACTTAGACCCTGGGTCACTCGGTAAGGAAGTAGAGTCCAACAATAAGTATCGTTTTCCTCAAAATATGCAAGGAAAGTAAAAGAATTAATATTAAATTTCTTACTATTTTACTTACCGCCAATCATGTCAATACTTTGCTCGAATGTCGATCCTCACTACCATTCCACGTCCGAACTCCCTTAATCATTCAATTCTATTTGATTATTATCATTTCTAAGATTTATTCACATTTTATTTAAGTCACATAAGCATACGAGGTTGATCTCGATACGCGTAAGTTGTTGTACGCTTATCGAGACAAATCTCATTTTTGATTATTCCTTATTTTAGTTCTATTTTCTTTTTATTCACCTCAATTTTTAAAAAATAAGAAATTTTTTTGAGTAGTGAGCACATTGATATCGTTTTGGGTCGGACTACATTAGCTAAGTTTCGGCTCGACCAATTTTCTCGTATTTGACATTTATTATTCCCAACCAATTGATTATATAATTTTTTAATTATTATTTTTTAAAAAGATCACATTGTATATGTAAAATGTGTATCATATATATGTATGTGTATATATCATATACATTATATATATACACACATATTTGCATATAAATATGTGTATTTTATTTTTACTTGTGATCTGATTTTTTATTTTTTTTAAAAAATCACATGCATCTGCGTGTGAATTAAGCGTGCATCCCGAGTATCTATCTACGCCCAACATCTAACACGGATCCCAAAGCAAATCAAGGATCATCATAAACATGCACATATCTCGAGGTAGTCCCGTCAAACACATTTTTATCTCTGCACTAATCCCGAGGCATTCTTAAACACACCCCATAAACACTAGACACACCCCATCTTCTTCCTTAAAACACGAAAAATGACCACTTACCAAAGCTATGGGTGTGTCTCCGGCGAGGAGGCCGAGAGGAAGCGCTTGAGAGGGAGGCTGAAGGATGGACGTTGGAGAGGGACATCGTAGAGGGACACCATGGGCGAGGGACGCTAAGGAAGGCTGTGAGCGGGGGAGCCGAATGTGAGGGGAGGCCGGATGAGAGATTCGGGTGGCCACTACGAGAGAAAAGAGAGAGGTGGAGACCGAGAAGGGGGTGGGAGAGAAGGTGAAACCTAGATGAGGGAGAGGGGGAGAGATTGAGTGGTTTTTACAATTTATTTCACAAAATAGGGTGGTGTACTTTGAAATAACAAAAGTAGGCAATAACGCCTTTTGAAAAGACGTTATTGGTTTTGAAGTTGGTGAGGTGGCGGTGAGGTGGCGGTGAGGTGGCGGCGAATTGTATAGATAACGCCTTTTGAAAATGCGTTATCTATACATTTTGGCCGCCACCTCACCGCCACCTAAACGCCACCTCACCAGCTCTAATAACGCCTTTTGAAAAGGCGTTATTGGTTAATTTCGATGTTTGTGAGGTGGCGGGCCAAATATAGATAGCACCTTTTGAAAAGGCGTTATCTATACAATTCACCGCCACGTCACCGCCACGTCACCGCCACCTCACCAATCGGACTCGCAGGATCCATCGTCCGCCACTGCGCGCGCCCAGGTCCGCGACCTCCTCGCGCGCGTTCTTTGCTGGCGGCGCCATTGCCGTTATCCATCATCCGCGAGCCTTGGACCGCGTCGTCCTCGCCGCTCCGTCCTCGCCGCTTGCTGTTTGCTCGTCGTCGTAGTTGAACGATCTCGACAATGACAACCAATTTTGAATATGCATAGGAGGAGTTTATTTTTGTATAAAAAAGAAACCAACATATTTTTTTTTTTTGATTAACCATGTGTATGTAGATTTAAATAGTTTTATTTACCCTGAGATTGCCGAAATAGACCATCAGGCCCAACAATTGGCAGCCGTGGGGAATCGAACTTAAGATCGTGCACCTAACCCACATAGTCCTACGTTCACCTTACCACTAGATCAACTCGTCAGGGTTAGAAAGAAACGAACTTACCCACAATGACTCGAATTTTTTGCTTTTTACAAGTGTTCATAGCAAACTAACCAATAAGTTAAACCAACTTTCGGGCGGCTCATGTTCACGCGTCATACGTGGATTTGTGTTTCACGGATAGCGCCCACGTCAACAAAAAAAATCTACGCAACTAATAGCGCTTTGTAGGAAAGACGAGATAGCCTAGTTTTAGAGAAAAAGAAAAAAAAAAAGAAAACCACACATATTTTTTGGGTTTAAACTAAAAGGTAAAGTACTTTTGTAATTTGTTCTCATAAATTAGTGACAAAATATAAAAAATCTGAAGTTGACACTTCCAAGCTACGGAAAGTAAATTTGCACACAAGTAGTTGCGATACTTCCAAATATTTATCGCTAAAATGTAAAATAAAACAACTAACCATATATTTTAGTTCTATATAGGCCTTGGGGCAATCAAATCCTTAACAAGTAAAAATGAGTTAAAGCATATCCATCTCGTTTAGTTATGGCAACATAAAAATCCTTAACATGATTTTGAAATACATGACAAAAGTTTTGTCATGATATTTATATATATATATATATACATTCGTTCCAACCTTCAACTCTCTTTTCTAAATTCATTGATATTGAATCACTCGAACGCACTTCTAACACTTCTTATACTTTTTGAAGGCCTTGCGTTATATCCCCGCTCTAGATTTTTCATATATAAATGTAACTAATGTATCTCTTTCGTAAAGGATTTCCCCATAATGGCCATGTACAGTAGCTCATTGAGTAGCCAAAGACGGCTTAGCGGATCTTATTACTAAAGAGCGAACAAGAACAACGAGAACCTGACTAGATTTTTGGTATGGTCCAATTTAATATTTTTATGACAAATTCCTCGAATTGTCTTGCATTTCCATAAAGGATATAATTGACAACTCGAAGTTGCATATATATATATAAAAGCTCAGTTATCAGCATGAACCAAATAAACATAGATTAGAAGTTTTGGAAAAGTCTTGGGTTCGACTCTAGTTGAACAACAAACAAAAGTTTTTTTTTTTTTTTTTGAGAGGGAGAGAGAGTGAAAACCGAGAGGGAGAGAGAGTGATGAAGGGAAGAGGGTTTTGGAGAGGAGAGAGAAAATGTGTAAGAGAGAGAGAGAAAAAGTGGAGTGATGTGATTGGGTAGGTAGATAGATAGGTGTAGGTGAGGTGTCAAGAAATTAGAAGTTGTGTGTGTGTAAATTTGACTTTCATTTTTATTTCTTTTTCTTTTTTTGGATTTTTATGTGAGATGTCACCCGCATATTTGTCCACACCACACTTTTAACACACACCTAAATACACTACATCACTCCATCTTTCAACGTTATCAAAATTTACCACTTTAAACTCCAATTATTTACTCATGGTTTCTCTTTCTTATCGGTGTCATCGGTCACGTTGCGCACACTCGCCCTTTATTACATAATTAACTTGCATCACATTTCACACATATCGATACGAACTCTCACTCGCAAATTCCGCAATATAAATCAATTTAATCATACGCTACACATAATTACTAATATACACCATATCACACAAATATGAAATATATTATTTCCGAGTCAATGTCCAAGATTTGACCAAGAACTCCACGTCGAGTTGTCTCCACGTCACGCTCCCATAAATAGTGTGACTACGATCTTGAATTTTCAAGCCTTTACAAAGAATCGTGTTATAAGACATTTTAGTTAAACAATATAAAACTGACACTCGGCTAAGCAGTAATGATCTTGGGCCGGTCGGCAGTGAGTTACATCACGTCAGCCTTATTCCACTATTTAGGGTGTAAACAATCTCATGAATGCCTTCAAATCCTTACAAATTCCCATCACATATGTAAATATACTTGTCAGCAACATTGAGTCTCATACCCCGTGTACTGTATAAGTTAGTGGTTAGATACCGACAACCTTGAAAATCTAGCTACCCCGTGTGACGCGCTCATCTCTATCATATATTGGTCATAGATACAAGAACTACTTTCATAATTCAAGAAATGACACAGTTTAGGAATCTAACAATAGAATTGCTTTAAGTAAAGCACAAAAGATTTAGATTCACAATACACAAATCGTATACCTAACAACATGCTATCTAACTTGATAAAAACCTCAACAACTAAGAAATACATAGCACATAACTTAGAATCAATCAAACAATTCAAACACCGATAATGCCATGAAAACAAACTCATGATATGAGATAGGACAACAAAGTCATGACATCGAGAGTACAATAGGCACCTCAGTCCAAATAACTCTAAATAAATGCACAAATTGGAAATGAAATGAAGAGAAATATCTCAATCAATTTACTTACAATCCACACAAAGTTCCAAGGCTAATCCGGCCTCCCCGACACCCCATATCTTGCCAACAACCTCTCGAGACTCTTTCCTAGATTCCTGAGGTTAATTAGGGTGTTTTAGGACTTATTAACACTATCAAAGTTGGATTAAACCAATTACAAAAACTCTAAATTTTTAGTTTTTGCTAAAAAATCCATTAAGAACACCTACAACTTCAAATTGTCATAACTTTGTCAATTCAAATCGATATTTGGATTTTCTTGATAGCAAATTTATTATTTTTCGCGAGGAATCCAAATCTATATACCAATTTTGAAAATGATTACATTTAACTTCTAAAATTAAGCAAAAATCAGAACTAAAGTAAAACTCTAATTTTATTTAACAAACTTTTACAAAATAATAATTTACACTAGCTTACCTAGTTGTAGAACATCACCAACTTGATCAATCACTCTTAAATTCACCAGAATCTCCTCACAAACTGTGATCTCCTTCTCCAAATCTTTCTTTCTTTCCTTTAGATCAAATGAAAATGTTTGCATGTTTTTTCCATCTCATTCAATATATATTAGGTGAAATGCATTTTGAGCCTTTGATCTTATGTAAATCACTCATCTCTAGCTTAATCTAATGGCTCAAATGGTGACCCTACAATCTATCAACTTTCCATTAACTCACCTCTACTAACACCAAACTATACTTAATTGGTCACACGATATGTCCACACGCATCTCGAGGGATATTAATGACTAATATTTTTATTTTCTAACTTATGCTTCATTTATCCAAATTAAACTATAGCCACATCAAATTTACTATTTAAGCCATATTAACTTAAATTAAACTTACCACATCACTCAGAGTCCCGGTCTCTCGCCGACACGTATCTCGAGGCGCGTCCGTGCTTATGTCTCGATATCTATATTTAAATATAAGTGACTTAGTAGTCTACACATATACAATAGACTAGGCATACATCATAACAAATTTAACATATACCTCGACCACATTGCCTCGGTCAGTGCACGTATCTCGATGCAGGTTCTACGTCACGGGTCAATAATCATACTTAAGGAATTAAACTAGGATTAAGAATTAGAGCAGTGACAATTGTCAAACCCCACTTTATTAGGGCATCAAACCAACCCAGGTTACTTTAATCCCCTGATCTAGCAGCCTTAACCTCGCAATCAATAAATAATTAAAATTAATTCAAAGTAATTATTAATATCATACTTTATTAACTCTAAAAGATTCTAAAAGTAAATCTCAAACCTCAGAGTTTATCAAGATTGATTAAATTATTCTCAAAATTATGTAAAAATTTTTGACAACACCACCTCTGTTTCTAAGCCTACACCGAAAAATTCGGCCTTTAAAAGTCTTCAACAAACCTGCTCAGCTTGTACCGAAGGACTCACAATCCACCCATAACAATATGTACTGCAATAACGAAAATTATTTATTCATTCTAACCTATTTCTGATTTTCAAAATCCTTAAACCATTATTATCTTAGCTCCACAACATTCCAACCCGTCCTAAAACCATTTCAACAACTCTAAAAGAAATCCTAATTGCACACGAACTCAAAAACCCATTTATACAATATACTATATTATAAAAAATAATACATACACAAAGAGAAATGAACTGAGGAAGTCATAAACAGTCGGAAAACTTTCTTTTTCCCTTGTCGCCGCTATAACCTGTCATTACTCAATTATAAAAATTTGATAATGCAAGATAAGTAAATCCTACATTATCTAATACAACTGTAATAATCAAATGCATAATAATCCAAAAAATTAAATAAATAACATAATATAAAGAATTTAAATACTATCGTGAATCCATCTCGTTTCTGTTATCCAACTATAATCAGATAACGTTCTCCGAAAGTGGTAAGTAAACAATAGTAAGGACTCGTGTACAGAGAGGATGACCAAACGAGTCTCGTTCCTCGAGTCTATCTGAGTATGATCTGGTTCAACATGATCTCATGATAACCACGTGATGCAAAGTATTTGTGATTGTAGCTCCTCATGCATAATATAATGTTCTACCATGTACACACAGTCTGGTAATCACTATAAGGAGAGTCGAATTGACCTTATCCTCCCTACCCGTGTATGTATGTACAACAAATAATGCAATATCAAGGATCAATGCAATATATACAAAATTATAATTATACAATGTAAATGTTACTACGAGATTTACTTAAACTTACAAACGCAATACCGTAACTCCCTTGCGCTCTGAGTCGGTATACTAGTCTACAGGGGTTTCAATTGCGGTCCTACAATTCATTTTTAAGTTCGATAAGATTCCACAACATTTTTATAATTTTTCCAATTTATTATAATTTTAATTAATCATGTTGTGATTCAAAAACCCATAAATTACTCTAAACCAAGTCCTCAGACTTTCAGATCCTGATTTTGACTACAAATTATTTTCTAGAATCGAAAATTAACCTAGACTAGGCTTTAAAATAATTTTCATAATTTTGGGCATTTTCGATGTCGTAACACGCATTACAAGACAAAATCACTGATATAAATCATCGAGAAAATCCTAAAAACCTCAGTTTTCATAAAAATTCTCAATTTCTAATAATTTGTCCAAAAATCCCATTTTTCTAATATCCCTAATTTTTATAGATTTTATTTTATTTTTATTTTTCTCAATTTTAAACCATTTTCTTAATTTAGGGGGCAGGGTATTGATCCATGAACTGGGCCCGATTCGGCTTAGCTGAGTCGAATCCGGTTCGGTTTTATCCTTTTCCTCCCTCCTTAAAATCGAAATAGAGAAAAATGTTCTATGTTTTGACTTTTTCCTTTATTTGAGCCGGGGAGCCCAGGTTTCTCCCTCTCCCCATCATCCTCCTTCTTCCCCCCTTGATCATCTCTTTCCTCTAGTTACTTCTCTCCATCAACGATTCAACGCCTCTCTTTTATTTTTTTAACTGTTAATCGAGAGATGAGAAATAGCTGAGGGTTTGATCAGTTAAGAGGAGGGATTCAAGAGAGAAGTTTGAGTGATTTCGATATTCATCACAGTTGATAAGTCAAGTTTGGTTTTGTGTTCAATTCATGAATTGATGATGAATTCTCTGTTAATTACGTTGTGGATGATTGGAAATGGTATACACCTCTTTAAACGCCTTCCTGGACGTTGTGGGAAAGCTTTGAATGTTGATATGGAGAGTTGGTGATCAAACAGGGGCTGCTGCCCTGTTCTTTAGTGGAACGCTCGATGATAGAGCACGCTCCCTATAGTAGGAAATCGCGCTCCCATCAAGAACTATGAATAACCCAATTGGTAAAGCGCGCCCCACTAAATGATGGAGCGCGCTCCCACCTCAGAAAACAACAATTCTGCTAAGTTTTACATGGAGATATCTGAGGGCTTAAGGACTAGTTTAGGGATTATAAATGTGAGATATTTGACATGTAATAACCTCAAATAGTTTGTGACATATTCTCAAATGGCGGGAAAGGTCGAGTGACGCGTAAAGTTATGAAATTGGAAATGAAACCTAATCGAGGTAAGTACGGATTCACTTATTTATCAATGTTTTCTGGATATCGTAGTATATGTAGTTCGTATAATTTGTGGACTCGAATGGGGGCTATGTACATTTTGATATGTTTTAATGAAATGGAAAACATCGAATGATGTGATCCGCAATGTGATCAACGAAAGTAAACCCTGGAATTGAGAATAGGTTTATAGGATATGGATTTGGTTCCCAGCCTATATGTTAAATCCTACTCAGCTAAATATGTTGTGTGGATTGCACATTCACTAGAGGGTTTAGGATAAAACCATTGAATATTATTAGATTGGCTAGACGTTGCATCGGCCAGTGTGTTGGTATAATAATCACATTAATTGTATCGGTGGGTAATCGTAGTTTTACAAATGAAATGGGAATCATAGTGTAATAGCCATTGACTGTATGAATTTCATTCGTTTATCTATTAGATTGTATGCTTTACATGATCTCATTAGCTATGTTTAGTTCATATTTTTATTGCATATCACTCTTGATTATTATATGAAATGTTAATAGTATGTGAATCCTTATTTATTGAGCAATTTTGGAGTGCTGATACGAAATTAACATTTCAGGTTCTCAGCCCAACGCTTTAGCTAAAGGGGAAGAGAAGGCCTAGGAGTTGTACAATATTCTCTACGATGTAATGACTCTCTTTGTATATATACTGTTTGAATCACAATGTTGTAATATATCAGGTTTAAGAGGTTTTGTAAACGATTCGTGGTTTTGATAAACTCCTGATTTATGTATATCGTTTATATTATTGAAAAAGTCTAAAATTTTCCGCTGCATATACTTTGATTTTTATTTTGACATCAATATACAGGTTGAGTTAATGATAAGTCATAAATTATACACATTTTATGAGACATTTTAGTATGTTTTATAAGGTAAAGTCTCTAAAATTTGGTCCTAATAGCTTATATTTGTCTATTTCTGATTTTTAAGGTGTATAATTGAAACCAGGGCAAAAAATGGTGTGAAATGCATATAGTATAGTCTTATGTTGGATTTACATCGAAAGACTTGTTGCACGGATCCTGAGGCAGTGAAGCGGGGTCTAAAGAAGTCGATGTGATGTGATGATGACATGGCGGTGTGTGATTGAAATATTTGAATAAATGGATGAAAAATGAAAGAAAATGAAGGATTTGACCAAGTAAAACTATTGCACAACAATTTAGCAGCGAATAAAAAAAGAACCTTAAATAACTGCCATCGATTCCTTAACGATTTTGGAATTGTACTAGGAATCGCTACTCGAATCGGTGAACATATAAACATTTTCAAAGATTTGGCTAGCGATTCTCGTTATTAGTGGAATCGGTCAGGAATCGCTAGACCCGATTTCGTGAATTTTATACAACCACGAATAGTTTGAGTTAGTTTGGAATATATACTACCTAGAACTATATATATATCTATATATATCCATATATATATATATATGTATTTATCTATATATATGAACCCTAGGCTTCAAAATCAATTGCCCTTGATTGCTCTTGAAGCCATATTTACTAGTTTTAGTTTAGATTTATAGTTCATTGCTTTTAGAGATTTTTTATTCAATTATTTAATTAAGAGGTTTTTTTTTAATTATGTGTTTTAGTTACTTTATTGCAATGTCATTTATGAATATGAATGAGGAGTTTATCAATGTAAACAAACTTTGACCTTAAACTTGATTCGTTTTGGAATGTAGTTATGATGAGATGATTATGTGCTTAATGTTTTAAACCAATTGCATTATTCAATTCACTGATTTTGTAGATTATTATTTGCGGATTATAATTATGAACTTGGTTAAAGTAGTAACTAGGATTGTTTGAAATGTCTATTACCATTTAGATGTCCTAAGTGAATTTTAGATCTAAGTCTAATATTAAAGTGGCTTTTCGAAGGCGTTAGATTTAGCAGTTCAAAGTCTTCATAAAGTGTAATGCGGTTTTATTGCGTGAAATTAATGTCTTTGAGTATTCAAAGAGCTTGGCTCAATAAAATTAAAATGTGACTTTTTCACCTGTATAAGGAGAACTAATGGCTCTTTAAGGGCTGTTTAGTCAGTTATGATCAGTGTTTAATGATCTAAAATACTTTGCAAAGTATTATTATGACTATGATTTAAGTAACACGTTTGGACGCAAAATAGATTGATGTTTTATTGTTTCAGATGTTTGTTTATGTTGGGGAATATGCCATAGGTCAATCTACAATTATTGTTTATCTTATAATTTTAATTAATAAAATAGAGGTTTTCATTTGCTATTTTATTATAAGTGATTGTGTGTTTACCTTATTATAAGATCCATGGATATTTGTTGAAATATCCCCAATGTCCCTAGGTTGTCATTATACTAGTAACTATAATGAATTAAGATTAGTGTGAGTCTTGATTGATAGTCATGTGATGATCTTGCGTATAAGGATACAAATCAAGATCATGAGTACTTGTTAGGGAATACGGTATTAGACCGACCCGATATGCGAACACCACGTGAATTAAGTCATAGGTGTTACTCAAGATACCTATATCATTTAGTCATTCGACTTGAGATTACCATAGACTCAATATTAGGAGCATGACAATTTGACACAATCAAACATTGTCTTTAACCAGACAATTATTAAGAATGTGATTTGTTATCATGTGAATAATATATGAAGGTGTATAATCGAGATATAATTTATTCCTCTCGTATATAGAGATATCCGTGGATTGCTCGATATATTAGACTCTTAAATAGCCAAGTCCAAGTGAATTGATATGATCAATGTCATTTAGATGTTTTCAGTTTATCTAAAGATTGAGACTAATACGATTGAACATTAAGGGTGACTTTCCATGCCTAATGTTTAATCAAAGGATATTGCACGACAACAGAATATGATATATGTTATTCATTAGGTTGTATCGATTTTGATATTCATGCTACTTGGGTAGTCATAATGCCGTGCTAGAGAATTCTTATGACTTATGTACCAAAATGATTTTGGTTCACTGCCAATGTCGCATGAACCTATTAGGTCGGATACAAAAATGGCTTTGCGCAATTTTAATTAGTCCAGAGTAATGAATTTTATATGATAAAATTCATAACATAAAAGCCCTTACGATTTGTTATATGATAACTTATTAATAGGGGCCTATGTGTAATTTGCTTGAATTGTCTAAATACAATAGTTGTATTACGAATATGTTTTTTAAAAGAGCTTATATACACACACATATATATAGAGGTTGAAACCCTAAAACATAATAAGATTTTTGTTTTTACTATTTCCGAGTTGTAAGGGTTTTGGGAGAGAAAGAAAAACGTTTTTAATCTCTCTTGAGGCTAGCTTTTCAAATTATCGTCACCGTTCATGTGTGGATTTCTGATAGAGGATGCGCACTTGAACATCTTGGAAATCGAACAATCAAAAAAAGAAATCACGGATTAAGGTATGGTTTACTTTTGCAAATTTAGTTTAACGGAACTTATTTTCAATCCTGTTGGGTTTCTTAAAAATTGTTTTGAATTTTCTGCTGCGTTGAACTCCAAAACCCAGCAGTTTAGATGTTTATTTATATTATTTTCCATTTAATTGAATTGATTTGAATTTAGTGATTTTGATTTGTGTTAATTAAGTGAGTTTAGTTAGTTTAGTTAATTATAACATTTAAAGTTAACAACTTAGATTCTTGTTTTAATTAAGTTAATTAAATTAAAGTTTAAATAAAAATAATAATAAAATTTCATTTCTTAAGGAATTTGCAAAATCCTTTTGAAGACAGTCCCACTCACCACTACTACAAAATCTAATAGTATAATAAATGTGAGAAATTTATTGTACACGCTCGATATGTGTCAATTCTTAGCGCTGTTGTAAGGGATTTTAAAATAACTTCTTAAGAATCTTTCTCGTTGTATATCATACAATATGGCATACATTGAGCAAGAACTTATTTTTAGGTAAGTAAAAAAAAATGTAAAAACTTACGAAAATATGTGTATTGCCTTTCCACCATAATTTCTCGATTTTGAACTAAAATTCGGATTTATCAATTCTTTACCTCACTTTCACGGTGAAGTTGACGAAGATCCTCAACAATTTATTAGAAAATACACACATAAAGTAAGTGTGATGAAACCTAAAAATATAGAGTTAGAATACGTCCAGCCAAAGCCTTTCCCTTATTCTTTAAGAGGTTAAGCTCAAGATTGGTTGTTCTATTTTTCTCAAAATTCCATAACCACATGGTTCGAAATGTTACTAACCTTTTTAGATCAATACGTTCCAGCAAGCAAGATAAGTTTATAGAGAAAAAAAATTGGTAATGCTAGGATAGAAATTTAAGAGACTTTGGGTTAGTTTTGGGATAGATTTCAAAATCTGATTTCATTATGTCCACAACATGAATATACAGAAAGAGCTTTAGTAGAATATTTTTATGAAGGATTAAACCATTCATAACAAAGATCCCTAGATATGGTATGTGGAGGATTGACACGTGTCGAGCATGCGCAATAATTTCCCGTATCTTACTATTAACTTGTAGTAGTGGTAAATGAGATATCGTCTCCAAAGGAATTTTTTAAAATCTCTTAAGAATTAAGGTACACTAAAGTATTATCATATTTAACTTGTTTTAATTTAATTACTTTAATTAAATGGGAAAATAAACAATAAACAATATGCTAATAAACTAAACAATTAATTAAAATAACTAAACTTTAAACAACTTAAATTAAATGAACTAACTTAATATAATTCAAACTAATAATTCAAATAATTGATAAATCAACGTAAATAAATATTTAACAATCATCTAAACAAACCTCCATAAACAACATAATGTACTCGGATTGTTTTCAAACTCTAAAACATAACATCATTCATAGTATAGCTATAATTATTTTATATGAAATCTTAAAATCATTAAAATCCTACTTCATAATAGGTTGATAGCCTTTAGCCATCCACCAATTTTCCTAAATTCAATAGAAATGCCACATTCTTATCATTGTAAGTCTACCTTGGGTAAAACACAACACCATAGAAATATGATAGTATTAAGTTCAATGAAAATCATGCCTTATCTAAGTTAATATTATCAAAACCGCATAATAAACAAGTTAGAACACAATCACCTAAGACATCCACTCGGGATATGCCCCATAGATTAAACCTAGTTACTACTTCTATAATTGTTGTTAATAACCATATACATATAATTGAATACTCTATATTAAGAAACACATTGGCCACTATGCACTCAACATAGAGAATTACTAGTTGTAATACGCAAAACAACTTGTTTTATCCATGGTTGACGTGTATGAATCAATTTAAAGCATTGAGTACATGATTCTATAATTATAACTACATAACAATCCTAAGTATATTACATGCTTAGGGTTTGTTTAGATTGATAGACTACTCATACATGCTGGAAATAAACAATGTCATATGTAATTAAAAGACATAATTAAGTAAATAAATACCTTTAAATCAATACTCCAATGTTGCTTCACATATATAACTTAATAAAAGAGAAAAGAAAAAGTAAATAGTAGTTAAAGAGTAATTGGAGAGAGTTATTTCGAACCTCTCTGGTCATCTGTATAGTTATCCTAGGAATACATATCCTAGATAAATACAAATTCCTTGTATGAATAAAAAAATCATCATCGACCTCAGCGATTTGTCAGCGATTCCTCACTTATACACAAATTGCTGAGTAAATCACTGAGTTTAGCTCTCAGTGCTCCATCGATTTAGCTAGCGATTTATACTTCATTCTCCAATTTGTTGTAGATTCGCTGGCCTTATTTCTACTGCTGATTTATATGGCGATTTCTAGTCTTATTTAAAATCGCTGACTATTCGCTATTGTAGTTTTCCAGTTGACTGTTTTGTTTTTCTTTCCCTTTTTTCCATTTATTTATTTTCCTATTTAAAACCTGAAATCACAAAAATAAGAGAATACCTAGTGTAATATCATTATTTATGCCACAAATCAACTTAAATCACACTATAAAATGTGTCTAATTATTGACTTGTCAAATACCCCTAAACTCAACACTTTGCTGTCTCGAGCAAAGGAATGTCATCAATCATATTCTCTTTTTATTCTTATATATTGATTTTAATCTAATTAATCTTAACTCAAATAATAGAAAATTTAAAATAAAAGTGATTTTCAAAAAGAAATAGATTTCCCATAAGTAAATGAAAGTTATGATATAATAGAATGATTTAGTCAAATCAAAACATCCCTTAATGATAACTCAACCACTTAATGTAACACTTTTTAGAACTTGAAGTTCTTTACCAAGGCCAATACATAACATAAGTTTTTTAAATCTCCACTGACAAGCATCGAGCTTATGATAACTAGTTTAGAATCTCAAAATACAAAAATCATTAGATTAATTTCAATTTTAGAAAATACTTTATATTAGTACCACAATCAGAATCAATAGTGATAAGTTGTTAATTATTCATATTATATATAGTTTATTTATATATATTTTATGTTTAAGTCTCCAAAATACTAGCCTAATTGCATTTATTTGTCATTTTCAGGATTTTTGGGGTGCGCGGTTAAATTCGTGGCGAAAAATCATGTGGATCAAGTATTTATATGCAGTGATCAGATGCTAGAGGATTTGCCTCAAAATACGCACTGCACAGTTGATTTGGTGAAGAAAGCAGTTGAAGTGAGCAACTAGGGACATGGTCAAGCTACTCACGCACAACAGTTGTTGGTTCGTTCTCGAGATACGCGCGTCACCGGCTCCCATATTTTCGTATGAATCGTGTGATTTCCTCCAATGCTTCCAAGCCGCCACGTGTTGACCACTTGTTCGATAGCCATTCACACCAGCAACGTCTCCCACCAATGCGAGCACGCCACATGTCGTCTGCACAGCTGCCACACTGCAACGTTTGACTAGCCCACGTTCACAGCAGCCTCTCCACCACTCACATCGCGACACATCACGATTGCCAGCGAGCTCGCCTAATTTGTGTCTGCCACGTGTCTGAGACCCTGCAACAAGCTCCAACTACCACCAGATCCTCCTCGGTGCACGTGTCATGAACGAAACTCCAAATTTGACATTCTCTATTCCACGGACCAATTTTAGTAGTTTTTCACAATTAGGACTTAGAAAAAAATTAAAAGCATCGACTTCTATTTTATTCTCTCTCGTCCTCACTTCGAGTTTTCTCTTTTCTTTTTGATTTTTTGTGTTCTTTCATGAGAGACTAAACTCATGGCTTAGGCAAGACTGCGAGGAAGGTTCAACTACGCCTATCAATGGATTTGTGAGATATACTTATATTAATTGCATTACTTTTCATTATATTTTATTTTCTTTGGATTGTTTGAACAATTAAAGTTAAATTCATATTTAAACTCTAACTTGCTAGTGAGTCGTAAGATTCCGTCCTTATGCGATAAGACCACACTAGTGGCGATTAACCCTACCAATTGATTGACCTCTTTTGAGACCCGTTGAATACCTTATGAATCTAGGCTAAATTGGACAAAGTAGTGATCTGGTTGTCTAGGTGTAGTGCCTTCACGAAACATACATTTGATTAGGGAAATAATCACCATCGTACCTTGGCTATCGAGATTTTGAAGTGCGAGGAACCGCGTACGTTACCGGTTCTATAGCTACACTAGGATATTTCTGAATTGCATATTTTATAAATCGAAGACCAAATTCAATCTTTTATTCGAACCGAACTTGTATGTCTTGACCTAGCTGTTTTTTATTAATTGTTTTCAAATTATTTCCATTATTTTATTTATTTTGTTGATATTTAGATTAGCTATATTATTTACTCTTTTAAACCCCGATTTCCCTTTTTGTTCTTTTTAAACCTTAGAAAGAATATCAATCTCTATAGGATCGACCCTTTGCAACTATTATACAAAATACTTGGTTTAGGTATTTTATTTTATTGACGAGTTCGGCGCGCGTCAAATATGAATTTTGCCAAGATACCAATGAATATGTCATTTAAAACATGTTAGATTAAGAAATACTTCATTCAACTCTAGCTTCAAGAACTCGAGTTAAATCTTTTCTTTTGAAGAGTTTAAGAACATCCATCATTTTCATCTCTCATCATTTTTTTTACTTCATTCTAATTATTTCTTTTACTTTTACTTTAAGTTTGAGTCCCTGCTCCATTTCCTTTGGTCATTCTTACATTTTTCCCATTATAGATTCGCTGCTCCATTTCCTTTGGAATCTATATAGGACTCTCTTTATATTTTATTTTTATAAACTCTTGTTAACACTTCTCAATGTCCACTAAAATGAAAGAAAGCATTCTTTCTAACTTATAAAAATTCATCAGTTTCTAACTCATTTATTCTTTCAATTGTGGCATAACAGCCTTTTTAATATATATTCTATAAAAATACTTAATCAATAGCTTTTGTATCATAAGATTCTTAGAAATCTATCTTGTTCATCTTGCGCTATTGTTTCAATTTTTTTACCCATTATCATGACGAACACAAGGCATTCAATGTAGTGTTCACATCAAGTAGCAAATTTAATAAAAATGGATATAAAATTAATTCTTTCTATCATAAAATTCACTTGAGTAATAAAATATAACTTCAATTTAAGATCTATTAGATATTCATTTTCATTTTTTTTCTAAGTAAAAATAAGGAAAAAAATGAAATTCATACTTAATTTCAGAAGAAGTTGGAAAAACTTTTGTCAACTTACTTGAATATCGGATTAAAAGTAATTTTGCACTTTTTCTACATTTCTTTCCTTTCATTGCCATCAATGTCATACTTCACCTAAAATACCCCCAAACTCATTCTAAACCTTATCGTTAAGGCTTTAAAATTAAGTTAGGTTTCCAAATAACAAACATACCACGTGAAGCATAAACGATTTGATATGTGTGACTAAAATTTAAGTAAATATGCAAATATAGAAGTCAACAATTTCAAATGAAAGGAATGTGGAAGGGAATAAAAACTTTCATTAACAAAAATTTCAGCAAGAGTAATACATTATATTTTCAATAGTTCAATGCATACAGGAGAAAAATATTACGCACGACGATGTCTAGAAGTGAGTTCATCATCTTCAACCATATCTACAGAAGGTTGAGAAACATAGCTATTGGCTGGGTTGTAAGTCCTATTTGGAAATTGCAACAGTAGAGATGGGATGTCAACGCTCCTTCTCGAATCCTGTAAATGACTATCTTGTCTTCACTTAGACATAGAATGGTAACGCTGTAAAGTCTTCTCGTTTGTTGCTATCATTTCTTCATCGCGATGAATTTTTGTCTGGCTACACATTATTGAAGAAAATATAGTTCGAAAAAATCCTCTTCTACTAGGATGTGATGAAGATGATGTCGAACTCGTAGGAATATTCAGTATGTTTACTCCAGCCATTAAACTTGCCGCTCTTTGTACATCTTCTCTTGTCTTCCTTCTATTTTCAATGATACTTTACTTCCTTGCTTCCCTCGCATTTATTGCATTGAATGATTCCCGTTCATCCTCTGAGTCATTATATCCTACCACATTCTTCATTCGTTGTACTCCCGCATCATTTATGGTCCTATC
The DNA here is from genome assembly GCA_039657325.1 of Stephania cephalantha. Taxonomy (NCBI): domain Eukaryota; kingdom Viridiplantae; phylum Streptophyta; class Magnoliopsida; order Ranunculales; family Menispermaceae; genus Stephania; species Stephania cephalantha. Next base: position 45,901,563 of record CM077569.1, on the reverse strand, counting down.
AGACCATATATCAAATTCAGTATCGAAATCCACCACTGCTTTCCTACATAACTCAGTGATCAAAATTGGGAATGGTAATCCTTCATTCTTCGCAGTCTGCATAATAAACTTCATAGAATCATGTATAATATTTCCAACATTGATATAACCCTTTTCCATCACTATATGGTACAATAAAGCAGCTCTGGGGCTCTTCACTTTAAAGTGTTGCTTAGTTGGGTAAAAACACACGTCTATAATATAACTCCAACTCTTCGTAATCTTCCTAAAATAAGTGGTTTTAATAAATTTCGGGTGGCCTTTGCTATCAAGAGCAAATCCCCTCCTCGGAGTTATCTCTAACGCATCTTGGATTATTTGAAAAGGGTAGGATTCCTTATCCTCATACTTGACATTCGCGTAATCCTCCTCCGTTCTACGTCTGTTTTGTGGAAAACCGATCGACCTTGCAGGTGAAATATCTATTTTCTTCCCTTTAACGACCACTTTGTCCAATTCCCTACTAACATGTCCATTAGCATAAAATTGTCGTACAATTTATGAACATGCCATTTCTCATCTTCCTGTATAATCTCGCAGAAGTCAATCCCATCCCCTATCTCTGATGATGCTCATAATTATATCCTCATACTTACTCACATTTTGAATGTTGAACCCTCTCTCAGGAATGATGACTCTCTTTTTATCACTGTAATACCTCATCTGAGCTTTAGGTGTCATAAATAAAGAAAAGTCATAAGGCACCAAGTGACTAGGATCTGGGTTCTCAAAATATTCTTCCTCATTAAACGACATTGGAGATTACTCTCTAAGTTTGTCCCTCCCAGGTCTAGGTTCTCTAATGCTGATCCTGGTAGGTATTATATATATTCTTTAGGTGGCCCACATACTTTTATTTTTGTTTGGGTAGCACTACACCTTTTCCTTTATTTTGTTTACTACCTCTATCTCTTCCTTTACCTCGTCCCGCCACAAGATACTTCAGCTATGATGAAATAGGTAAAATAAAATTCAGTTGTCAAAATTCCATAATAACAAGGTAAGGAAAACAATTTATGTAAAGATTTTAGTATAAAATTCAAAAGAGTTGAAAATGATTCGTGTAAAATATTTGTATCGACATGTCCCTTTTATATGTATATATTGGAAAAAATTCATAGAAACCCCCAAAATCATTTGAAAACCCATATTCTAATTGAAAAGGTGCATAAAAACCATTTCTAAAAATATTTTGTAATCAAAACCCAAAAATTACATAAGTTTGAAAATTTATTGAAAATTGATTTTTGTTCAAGGTATCGAAATCAAAAGGTTGTAGAGTATTGATTCATTACCTTTTTTAGAGTGATTCTCTCAAGTAACATGCTCTACTAGCTCCTCTAGTTCCCCTCTCCACGCTCCAATTTCGGACAAAACTCTTACCAAGCTCTAGGTTGGGTGTATGAACTTGGATTCAAAATTTTTAGGGTTGAAGTGCTCTTAATCAAGGTGGGATGCACTTAGGAGGCTTTAATTCAAGCTTTGAAGGTTTGAATCTAGGCAAAAATTTATATATCAAATGAATAGGTGCAAGGGTTTTAGGTGTGAATGGATTTATTGTTGGCGATTTGGAGTCCCGATATTAAAAACACGAATTCGTGCTCAGCGAATCGTGGTTTAAGTGAAATCGCTGACAAATCGCCAGTGAAATCAGTGAAAATTGGTCTCAATGGTTCAGTTATTAGTTCAGCAAATCCTAGTTTAAAACCAAAATCAATAATAAATCACTATGGCAATTTTCGCATAAAAACTTGCAAACTATTTGCAATTTATCCAGTGATTTCTAGTGTTAATTGGTATTGCTGGGAAATCGTTGAGTCATTTACTGCTATTTTTACAATATATTTTATATTTGATTAATTATCACACATAGCAATCATAATTAAGGTAGAATGATCTGTATTCAATAAGAGGTATTGTAATCATGAATTTGGACTTTTATTTAGAGAATAATATACTAAATAAATGCTTTATTACTTAAAATAGTTAAAAACAAATGAGATTCAAGTGAAAAATAAATATACTAACTATCATAATTTTAATAAATGGAGAGAGATTGGCTCGATCAACCCCCTACATGAAATTATTCCAGAATAGTAATCCTAAAATACTTCCATTATAAGAGTAAAAAGTTGAGATAATAGAAAAACGACTAACTAATCCTACTACTAAAATTGAAAATTAAGATAGAGTATGGGCTGCCTCCCATAGAGCGCTATTATTTATAGTCATTGGCTTGACTTAGTAGATAAGATCACTCGTCGTTTAGATTGAGCGAGTCATACTGACCATTAGTTGATTTTTCATCATGCTTGACTACTTCAACATCCTTATCAATCTCAGCATCTTCATAGCGTCCTTCTGGGCATTCATCACTACAGGAAGTTTGTCCTTCATAATCATCATTATAGTTGTCTTCATTGACGTAATCATCTATCTCGTAACCATCCTGAAAATACATGTAATCGTTTCCAATCCTGAGTGCGAATATATGTTGCTCGACATCGAGAAGAACTCCAGCTATCTTAAAAAAGTACATCCCATCAATATCACATTATTTTTCTAAATTTGTGGAACTAATAAGAAGTTGGTGAGGTACTTGAATTGTCCTACTTGTATTGGCACATTCGTGGACATTCCTAGTGGAAAGATCTTATCACCATTTACTTTGTGGACAACGAAAGGTGGTATAAAATCAATCATCAACTTGGCTTTTTCTGAGCCATTGTTCCCGTAAAATATTCATATAAGCTCATGTGTTAAGTAAAACGCTAGGGAATCTGACTTCATTGATTTACATGGAGGAATAGTTTCTCTGGATCATCTTTGTAAGTTTCGAACATATGTCCTAAATCTTGAAGCCTTAGTCACTCATCATTGGATTCTTTACCGTTTGTTGCTTCTTTTTTGTCGATGCACTTCAGATTGTTACTTTTTTATTTCTTCTTCTTCTTGTTGCGATTTCTTATACATCCATAATGTAATGATATCATTCTTAATGGTTTCATTCATGTGGATGCAAACATTGGATTCAATTTCATTACTTTGCAGACTTTTTGGTCAGTCTTGAGGGTGATGATCTCCATATCTTGTTCAACAAGATTTTCATAACAAGGTTTTAACCTATGACCATTTACTTTAAATATTTGTCCTGTTTCTAAGCTTTCTATTTCCACTACATCATGAGGTAGTAAATTGAGAATCACATAAGGTCGTGTCCATCTCGTCTGAAGTTTTCCATGATATAATTTAAGTCTTGAATAAAAAAGTAGAACTTTATCTCCTACTTGAAAATTTTTAGGAATTAATTTCTTATCATGAAATGCTTTAATTTTATCTTTATAAATTGATGCATTTTCATATACATTATTCCTGATTTCTTCTAGTTCTTGAAGACTCAACTTACGTTGGTTTCTCGCTTCTTTATAATTCATGTTACATATTTTTATTGCCCAATGGGCTTTATATTCTACTTCGACTAGTAAATGACATGCTTTTCCAAATACTAACCTTTAAGGTGTCATGTGTATGAATGTCCTGAATACTTTAATCATTACGTGTTGGACTAACTATTTTTCTAATATTAACTTAATTTCTCTATTTGACGTTTCATCTTGTCCACTAGTTTATGGGTGATATGCAGTAGATGTCCTATGTGTGATGTTGTACTTAGAAAGTAGATTAGCAACTAATCGATTACAAAAATGTGAACCTCTATCACTTATAAGTGCTCTAGGTACTCCAAAAACTTTAAAGATTTTTTATCTAAGGAAATCAATCACTATTTTTGAATCATTAGTCCTAGTAGCTTTTGCTTCTATCCATTTAGACACATAATCTACAACAAGTAAGATATAAACATAGTCATTTGATGGTGAAAAAGGTCCCATGAAATCTATGCCCCATACATTAAACACTTCACAAAATAGGATAGGGGTTAAAGGCATTTAATTTCTACATCCTAGGTTTTCAGTTCGTTGGCAATTTGGACAATATTTTATATAAAGGAAACAATTATGGAATAAAGTGGGCCAAAAGAATCCAAAATCGAAAATCTCACGGGCAGTTCTACATGGGCCAAAATGTCCTCCACATGCATAGGTATGACAATGAGATATAATTGATTGTACTTCTGAATATGATATGCATCTCCTAATTATTTGGTCAGTGCAAAACTTTCATAAGTAGGGTTCATCCCATAAATATTGTTTAGAATATTTTTTAATTTTTATTCTTTTCGGCTCTCATTAAGTAAGGTGATAACCAACTGGTAGTAAGATAATTAACGATATTGGCATCTAAGGGCTTTCAATATGCATATTATATAAGTATTCATCTGGAAACTCATTCCTTAGTGCTATCGGTGGTTCTCCATTCACTAACCTACTTAAGTGGGTTGCTACTAGATTTTCGGCTCATTTCTTATCTTTTATAGTAAGGTCGAATTCTCGTAGGAGTAGTATCCATCTTATTAGTCTTGGTTTTGCATTTTGTTTTGTCATTAAATATCACAAAGCTGCATGATCTGAATAAACTATTACCTTTTTTTCCTAATAGATATGGTCTAAATTCTTCCAAGGAAAACACTACTACTAATGAGTTCTTTTTCAATAGTGGTGTAATTTTGTCGGGTTGTATCTAGTGTCCTAGAGGCATAATATATAACATGAAATATTTCCCTACTTTTTGACCTAAAACAACTCTGATTGCAAAGTTACTTGCATCAAACATAATCTCAAAGGGCAATGACCAATCTGATGATTTAATCACAAGTGTAGTTGTTAATGAATCTTTTAATTTATTAAATGCTATCTTGCACTCATTAGTAAACTCAAAAGGAATATCTTTTTGTAAAAGTTTGTATAATGGTTGTGTAATTTTTGAAAAATCTTTTACAAATCTTCTATATAATTCTGCATGTCAAATAAATGAACATATCTCTCTTACCGTGGTGGGGTAAGGTAGCGTTTTGATTACTTTCATTTTTGCTAGGTCTACTTCTATTCCTTTATGTGACACTGTATGTCCTAATATTAATCCTTGGTCTACCATGAAATGACATTTTTCATAGTTTAGTACTAAATTCTTTTTAAAGCATCTTTTAAGTACTTTTGTTAAATTAATTAAACATTCATCAGAGAATTACCATAAACGGTAAAATCATCCATGAAAAATTCAATGAAATTTTCCATATAATTAGAGAAAATACGAATAATACAACTTTGAAATGTTGCAAGTGCGTTACATAAACCAAAATGCATACGTCTATAAGTAAACGTATCGAAGGGGTAAGTAAAAGTAGTTTTTTCCGTATCTTCTGGGGCTACAGATATTTGGTAAAATCCTAAATAACCATCTAAGCAACAGTTATGAGTTTTCCAACTAATCTTTCTAACATCTAGTCTTTAAATGAAAGTGGATAGTGGTCTTTCCTAATTGAGGCATTCAGCTTTCTATAATCTATACATACCCTCCAGCCGCTTTTGATTCTAGTTGGTACTAGTTCTCCATATTAATTTGTTATCACTATAATTCCTATCTTTTTAGGGATTACTTGGACTGGGCTTACCCAATTGCTATCGGCTATTGGAAATATCATTCCTACATCTAATAGTTTTAATATTTTAGCTTTTACTACGTCCATCATGGGGGATTTAGTCTACGTTGAGGTTGACTAGAAGTTTTGGTATCAGTTTCAAAATTTATTCTATGCATGCACGTAACTAGACTTATTCCTTTGATATTAGGTATGGTCCATACTATTTCTCCTTTAAATTCTTTCAATATATTTATCAGCTTATTTTCTTCTAAACTAGTTAATTTGTTAGAAATTATTAATGGCAATTTATCATAGTCCCCTAAACAAACATATTTCAGATGGTTTGGTAAGGTTTTTATATCCAATTCAGGGGCTTTAACTATAAAGGGTAGAAGTTTTGAATGAGATCTAGGTAAGCCTAGGTAATAAGTATGTTATGGTAGTTCATTATATGATTCTAAAATCTTTATTATCTCTTTTGTTTCCTCATCTTCGTATTCATCTTTTTCTAAATCTTCGATTGCCAGCTCTAGTTTATCTATTTTGTCTTTTCTTAAGGATTTTTCTATAATGGATCTATCATATCTAATGTGCATATGGAAGAAACATCCACCGGGTATTTCATTGCATCATATACATTAAAATTTACTGCATCTTCGTCTACTTGCATGGTTAATGTTCCATTTGAAATATCGATCTTTCCTTTTTGATGTTTGCAAAAATGGTCTTCCTAAGATTAGAGAAGTCCTATTAGAGAATTTATTTTCTTTCATATCTAAGACATAAATCTGCTGGGACTATTAAATCATTAACTTTGACTAGTACATTTTCGAGTAACCCTACTGGTTTTGTAACGGCACAAAATTTACTAATAGTAAATTAGTCCCTAATCAGGGTTACTAACTCGAGATGTGGCTCGAGAGCGGGTACACGGTCCGAATACTCGGTGTGAGAACCGAGGAATGTGTTATATTTGATGTGATGGATGCCTAGTGTGATGTATTTGTGTAGACCTATTAAGTCACTTCTATTTGTACATAGTTGTCAAGACGTGAGCAGGGACGCACCTTGAGATGCGTGTCGGTGTAGGACCGGGGTAGAGAGTAAATATGGTAAGTTTATTTAGGCTTAAAAGTAGCTTATATAGTACTATTAATGTGGCTAAGGTTAATATATATTAAATGTACCTAAAGATAGCAATTTAAATCAATAGCCATATGATAATTCTCGAGACACGTATTGACAGATCTAAATACCAATTAAGTTATGAATGGTGTCACTTAGCTTATGATAGTGGAGAGTTAGTGGGGCATGAGTTGAGGTGTATACCATTAGATAGGTCTCGAGAGACGTGTGTGCAAAAAGACGTGTGGTTATTAATTAATAATATCCAATCCATATATTAAACTAAGATCAATACATGCAAACCATTCATTTTAGTCATTTTCATTTGTAAGTTTAGGAAACTTAGGAGAAAAGTCTTGCTGGAGAAGAAAACACTTGCTGGAGGAGGAAGAAGAAGAAAATCAGCAAGCCCTTGCTGGACTATTTAGTTGGTTAGTGAAGGAGATCAAGCTAGGAGTTCATTTAGTAGGTAATTAATTTACATTAGCTTAATTAATTCAATGAATTCATGAATTAAATGATATGTAGGGCTATTGTTATGTTGGTGATGTTGTCTTGGAACTATGGAAGTGTGTATGGAGGTGTTCAAGGCCTTAGCATAGCCTATGTGTGGAGAAAACTCATAATTCTGTTTGTAGAATTATAGGTTTTACTGCACATAGCACGCTAGGTAGGTACGCTAGCGCGCTAACTTTGATATGCGCGCTAAATACACCTTGATAGCGTGCTAATAAGGTCATTAGCACACTAATCAAGATCATTAGCGCGCTAACTACTATGACAACATAAAAACAACAATTTTCTAAATTTCCCTAAACACTATAAATAAGCCTAATACCCTAAGTAAAAGTCCAAACACACTCAAAAACATGTTATATGGTATCAGGAACCTAGGGAAGAGCTACAGAGACTCAAATACGAGTTTTGAAGTGTCGGGATGACGAAATAGCATAGGAAATTGTAGGGATTGTAAGTAAACTAATTGAGATATTTATTTACATTTCATTCCTATTCATATGTTCATTTCCAGTCATTTGGACTAAAGTGCCTTTGTACTCCATATGCCATGACTTGTTGTTCAGTCTCATTACATGAGGTTGCTTTTAGGGTATAATTTGTTGATAAAATGATTTTATTGACTCCAATTCATGTGCTATGTCATTATTGATTGTTAATACATGCGGTCAGTGAAATAACATGCTATTAGGTATGTATTACATAGTGTTGTAAATCTATTTCCATTATGCATTAGATATGCAATTGCTTTGTTGGATTCCAAAATCAAGTTATTTCTTGTTATATGAAAGTAGTTCTTTTATCTAGGGTCATTTCATGATAGAAATTCGGCGGACGTATGGGGTCACTAGACTTTTTCGGAATGATCGGGACTCACCACTATCTTGCGCAGCACATGGAGTAATGAGACTCGAGGTGGTTGGCAAGCATACATCCCAGGTAACTGACACTTGGGATAACTATAAAGACGTATTGCTCGATGTACGACCTTCACAGAGATGTAGAGCACAACTTCATCCTTTTATAGTGGAACAGGCATGGGATAGGACTCTCAGCCGACCGGCCTAGATCATAACTACTTTGCCTAGTGTTAGTCTCATATTGATTAGCTGGAGTATCTTATAGCATGATTTCATTTCAGCTTTAATTCATATTATTATGCTTTCAGATACTTATTTGATATTTTGAAAATGTGAACAAATGTCTCTCAGTATTACTTTCTACATTACTAAACTCACCGTCTAGTTTGTGACGGTGAGTGCAGATATTTCAAGTAGCAAACCAGGAAATGAGAAGATCAGGGATTAGTTTTGAGCCATCAGAGGAGAGCTTCTGCTACTTTTATAGGTGATTATGTTGTATACATATTATTTACGTTTTTCATGTATTACGTCAAATGGTTTATATGATCGTCGGTTTACCTGGTTTCCACAGTAGGTATTTTATAAAAGTTTCTACTAATTTATTAAGTGTTCCGCTTATTATTAAGGTAATGATAATGATCTCTTAATTAACTCTGATAATTTTTTTTGAAATGAATGCTAAATAGTCGACGAGATGAATTAGTGAAAAGGCTGACTAATTTGTTATTAAGTTATATACGGTGTGGTTTAGGGCTTAATAACGGATTAGGCCGGGTGGTACCCGGTTGGGAGGTCGGGCCGTCAAAGGTGGTATCAGAGCCCACGTTCTAGAATATTAAGGACATATTATGGAGTTGTCCAAAATTGTGATACCAACGTCATAGTTGGTGTCAGAGACGTGTTCTCAATAAGTAAGACACAAAAACTTGAATAAAACACAAATTGTAGATGTGGAAACTAGATGGTTCTTGCTTATAAACTATTAGTTGGGAACGAGCAAATGTGAGTTGGGAATTGCTATGTGTATATGTTATGTTTTGTATGTATATATATACGCAATATTAACGTAGTAGCTTATGTCGCGATCGCTATCAACATGCAGACTATGATGGCAAATCAGTGCGAGGGTAGAGATGGTAGTGCCAACGATATCTAGCATAGGGTATCAGCTGAAGATTTATGGAGGTTATCCGATAGAGATTCGGCACAGGGTTAGCAGTTGGCCGACTTCATAGTAGATATGACGATGCGTATGTCCGCACTTGCACAGACAGTTTCTACCATTACTACTTCAGTCGAAGTACTACCAGCACTTGAGGCACACGTTATTATGACTGATGAGATGCAGCGTTGGACTGACATGGTCACTGCCCAGGAACATCAGTTAACCGAGCTCCTTAGGATTGTATGAACGCATTTGGTTTCACTAGTTGTTCACGCCTAGCCTACTACGACATTGATCGCAACACCTGAGACTCCGATAGTATCGATTACTACCACAAACGTACTGCAAGCACTAGAGCTACCGATAGCGCCAACATTACCTATTTCTCCAGAGATATTATCGTGGTAGGATTAGCAGAGGTTCCAGTTGACGCCACATCAGCCATGACTAATAACAGTAAGAAGAGGAAGATAGGCATGAAAATGAAGAGGATGTCTGAAGGATCGAGTTCATTAGGATTGGAGATACCAGTTACCACGACAATACCATGCATACATGTTTCTTCACTGACACCTGTGTTGATGAGTAGACTTTCGTCCATGTCTACATTTGATATGGTTCCACTGACACCTATGTTGACACCTGATTTGCCAGGCGATCAATGTTGATTGTGCAATCACTGCCACAGTTTTATCAAGCTCAGAGTAGTAGACACCAATATGCATCAAGACAGGAGTAGAGACTCACTCCGAGATTTACTGAGTTAAGGAGCGGATGAGACATATGACTTGTTGCAGATGTAGTCAAGAGGGATACATCATGAGTTGCAGTCCACAGTTAGGGAGTAGATTTTCTATACCATCACAGGTAGGATTGGTATTATTGACGAGCACCGAACGCGTCAATAATTTGTACCTAAACCAACTATTTTGTAGAATAGTGGCAAAGGGTCGATCCCACAGGGATTGGTAATCTTTCTAAGGTCAAAAATAACGAAAAGGGAAATCGAGGGTTTTAGAGAATGAATAAATTAACAAATGTTTAAAATAAATAAACAAAACAATGAAAATAATTTGAAAACAATCAATAAAAATACCTAGGTCAAGACATACAAGTTCAGTTCGAGAAAAGATTGGATTTGGTCGTCGATTTATGTAAAATATGCAAATCAAAATATCTTAGTGTAGCTATAGAACCGGTAACGTACGCGGTTCCTCATACTTCCTAATCTCGATAGCCAAGGTACGACGATGACTATTTCTCTAGTCAATCGTATAACCCTATACTCAAGCGCATTGGGTTTAACACGTTGACCGCAATGAGCTTCGTGAAGGCACTACACCTAGACAACCGGATCACTAGTGTGTCCGATTTAGCCTAGATTCTTAAGGTATTCAACCGGTCCCAAAAGAGGCTAATCAATTGGTAGGGTCAATTGCCACTAGTGTGGTCTTATTGCACAAGGACAGGTGCTTACGACTCATTGGCGAATAAATTAGAGTTTAAATATGAATTTAACTCTAATTGTTCAAACAATACCAAAGACAATAAAATATAATGAAAACACTGAAATTAAAGTAATAAATCTCACAAATCCATTAATATGCGCAATCGAACATCCCTCGCAGTCTTGGCTAGGCTATAAACTTAGCCCTCCATGAAATAAGAACACACAAGAAAAGAAAAGAGAAAATCCCCCCCCGGCCGAGAAGAGAATGGTCGTATTATAGCCGAGAGGCATTTTTTAATAGAAGTCGGTGCCCCTTTATGTTTTCCCATGTGCGTTGCTTTCCTTCTATTTTCTTGTGCGTTGCTTTACCTCTCTCTGTACTTTTTATTTCTCTTCCTCTGTTTTTGGCAACCCGTTGCACGATTTCTTGATGGAACACGTAACTCGAGACTCATCTATGGATGGGATTCATTGCATTGCCAAATATGTTGCATGTCTCCATTTTAATTGTATCGTGACATCATGATGATGTCATCAACAACTATCAATTCATAAAACGTCCCATGCATATAGTTTCATTTAAGCACGTCACCAATGACCAATGCCGCCTTGAGATACGTGCAGTTCGCTTTTTGATGCAACTCGCCACCGGTCACACTCTTTTCGCCTTCGATTCGATTGCGCACTCCAAATCCCTAAAAATAATAAATAAATGCAATTAGACTAATATTTTGGAGACTTAAACATAAAAATATATAAATAAACTATATATAATTATCTAATTAATGACTTATCAAATACCCCCAAACTTAGGACTTTGCACGTCCCGAGCAAAGGTGTGAATGACGAAAACATAAATAAACTAGACTCCTAAAAAGCTATGCACTGACTCAACTAAACCTATACCCGATTCAAAAATTCATGGAGTTCCTTTGGTTTACATAGCCGCTAAGTTAACAAGCCACTTAAGAAATTTCGGAGTTAAGATATGTCAAGAACCGCAATGCAAACACAATTAAGATCACACTTTCAAGACAAAGACTCGGTTAAGACAAAGGCCATCAACTACTCGCGGGTTTTCTTGGTCTATACATTCAAGCACACAAGTTTACAGGCTCACTTAATCTAGTTATAAGCGCTCGAGCTAAATCTTTTATTTAAGGAGTTTCCATACACTTCCGCCTTTATTCATTTTATATATATACTCTCTATTTTTTCTCTTCTTCAAATTTTTTTTCAAATAATACGGTCCCTGCTCCATTTCCTATGGACGGTTTTTCTCATTTTTCCCCACCACAAGTTTCACTTCTCCATTTCTTGTGGAAACCTGTGGAACTCTCAATATTAAGAAAACTCATGTTAGCTCTTCTCACTTTCACTATAATTAAGCAAATCCCCTAGTGTGCGTTAAAATATTATCACTTGCACAATTTTGTCCGTCTACTCATTTTGTATCTAGCACAACGCTTAACCAATATACTAAGTCCCTAATCATGAAATCATAAAAATATCGGGCTACGGGCTCGAGTGTGTGTTTCTCCTACTTTCTCCTAAGTATCAAGTCAAAAAGGCAACCATAATGTACTCATTCACAACTAAAGGCATGAAACAAAATCTCGGGTGACTCTAAACAATAATAATAATAAAAACTATACTAAATACATGCATGAAAGTGTATCAATTCCTAATGAAATGAGAAAATGAGATATGGAGGGAAAAGAAATGGAAGAAATGAATGAATAAGAGATATCAAACACCACCAATACCATCCGATAACCGCATATAATCGCATATAATTGAAAAAATTTAAACGATCTCACATGCGGTCTTTCGTAAAGAAGTCCATCCAACTCATTCCACAAACCCTAAAGTACCCCCAAACTTATTCTGAACCTTGTCCTCAAGGTTCAAAACAAGTCAAGGAATCCATGCAACAAAAATGAAAAAGAATAGTGGTGAAAAAGAACACGGATAAATAAATAGGAAGATGATACAAATACATGCATAACAAAAGTCTCCAAAAACTAGTAAATGCACAAAATCTCACATGTCTAGGTGACTAAGGAAACGATGAAATAAAATCATCATAATGAGAACAAGAACTAATGCATATGAGTTAACTCAAATGATTCCTATCAACTCTTGCGAGCTCGAAGTCTCTCAACTTAGGGTGAAGTCAACCAGATGATGGAATGAGGTATAGGGTTTTGGTTCCACTTAAAGACCCGCCACTAATGCGGTGACTTAAGTTGGATATGTCCCAAACAAGTCTCAAAATACCTAAAACTCTAGTAATAAGTTGATTCCCAAAAAAGTACTCAAATTATGTCAAAAAAATGTAATCCGTAGTCAAACCTAGCAGAACTCAGGGGTGCTCATGTGCCTCTAGTGTTCATCAAGCATAACACCTGCAAAAATTCAAGGGACCGAGTCAGGGCTTTATTAAACATAAAAAACCTAAAACTAAACTAAAACTGAAATGAATGCAAGAAATAAAAATAAAGCTGGGCTGCCTCCCAACGAGCGCCTTTCTTTTAAGTCTTTGGCTAGACTTGTTGTGATTCATCACGTGATGTCCTCTCCTTTGGAGATGTCAACAATAAAGGACACATCAACATATTTGGGTAATGCATCATGCACGCCCTCCTTCGAATTGGGAGCTTATTCGGGACCTCTAACACAAACGAATTTGTCATATCATGGTTATCCAACACAAAGGTGTCGGCAGTGTAGAAAATCTGCGAACGCTCCTTTACTTCCACCCCCATATAAGGTTTAACAAATATGCATGGGAGGGTGGGTGGTTTCACCAACACCAGAGGTTGGTCTTCCTTGCTATCTATCTCATGCGGCTCATCCGGCCTTTCGAAATGACTCCAATTTCTATCTCAAACTTCATCATCGTCATTTTGTTTAATGGAAATATCCGCTCAATTTAAAGGACTTCAAGTCCTTCCGTTGTTTCGCACCAATAGTTCTCCACCCGTGTAACCTCATTCACCTCAACATTCCTCAATGTATCAACATTCACATTCTCCTCTCGAGTAAGAAATTGGTTGTGTATTACACAACTCTTTCTCGTCAAGCATATTCGGAGTATGGCATTCACTTGAATAAATTGAATTTCCAAGTTTTGCAAGCTTGGAAACTCACGCGAAAATTGTTGAAGCTCTTCATGAAACCGTTGTTGATCATCTAGTAATTTTTTCATCATATCTTCCAAATAGGTGCTTTGTTGAGGAATCTGTGGACTTGGCATGAGCCCAAAGAAGTCGGGTTGTGGCGATGCATAGCTATGATAGTGATAATTCTCATATTTGGGATAATACGGACAATCATATGTGGAATGAGAATAATCTTCACAAATTTCGCAAACCTCGACCTGTTGCACAAAAGAATGCATGTTAGAAAATTGATGTCCATTATATAACATACCTACCCTATTCACATTATAATAATGTGAGTCTTCGAATCGACCATAATTGTGGGGGTAGGAGGCCATCGTGGGGTTGCCTGCATACATGTTAAGAACAAGGGACTAGATACAAAATAAAAAATAAATAAAAAAATAACCAAAGAAAGAAAAAGACCAATCCCCGGCAACGGCGCCAAAAATTGACGCGCGCCGAACGCGTCAATAAAATAATTTGTACCTAAACCAACTATTTTGTAGAATAGTGGCAAAGGGTCGATCCCACAGGGAATTGATAATCTTTTAAGGTCAAAAATAACGAAAAGGGAAATCGAGGGTTTCAGAGAATGAATAAATTAACAAATGTTTAAAATAAATAAACAAAACTATGAAAATAATTTGAAAACAATCAATAAAAATACCTAGGTCAAGACATACAAGTTCAGTTCGAGAAAAGATTGGATTTGGTCGTCGATTTATGTAAAATATGCAAATCAAAATATCTTAGTGTAGCTGTAGAACTGGTAACGTACGCGGTTCCTCATACTTCATAATCTCGATAGCCAAGGTACGACGATGACTATTTCTCTAGTCAATCGTATAACCCTATACTCAAGCGCATTGGGTTTAACACGTTGACCGCAATGAGCTTCGTGAAGGCACTACACCTAGACAACCAAATCACTAGTGTGTCCGATTTAGCCTAGATTCTTAAGGTATTCAACTTGCTACCGGTCCCAAAAGAGGCTAATCAATTGGTAGGGTCAATTGCCACTAGTGTGGTCTTATTGCACAAGGACGGGTGCTTACGACTCATCAAGAATAAATTAGAGTTTAAATATGAATTTAACTCTAATTGTTCAAACAATACCAAAGACAATAAAATATAATGAAAACACCGAAAATAAAGTAATAAATCTCACAAATCCATTAATATGCGCATCAAACATCCTCGCAGTCTTGGCTAGGCTATAAACTTAGCCCTCCATGAAATAAGAACACACAAGAAAATAAAAAGAGAAAATTCCCCCCCCCCGAGGCCGAGAAGTGAATGGCCGTATTATAGCCGGGAGGCCTTTTTTAATAGAAGTCGGTGCCCCTTTATGTTTTCCCATGTAGGTTGCTTTCCTTCTATTTTCTTGTGCGTTGCTTTACCTCTCTCTCGTACTTTTTATTTCTCTTCCTCTCGTTTTTGGCAACCCGTTGCACGATTTCTTGGTGGAACACGTAACTCGAGACTCATCTATAGATGGGATTCATTGCATTGCCAAATATGTTGCATGTCTCCATTTTAATTGTATCGTGACATCATGATGATGTCATTAACGACTATTAATTCTTAAAATGTCCCATGCATATAGTTTCATTTAAGCACGTCACCAATGACCAATGCCGCCTTGAGATACGTGCGGTTGCTTTTTGATGCAACTCGCCACCGGTCACGCTCTTTTCGCCTTCGATTTCGATCGCGCACTCCAAATCCCTAAAAATAATAAATAAATGCAATTAGACTAATATTTTGAAGACTTAAACATAAAAATATATAATAAACTATATAATTATCTAATTAATGACTTATCAATTATCACCGTCACAGATTCAACAAATATTAGGCTACCGAGGTCATGATGCGCCGAGGTAGGGGCATATCATATTTTAGATGTATAGTGGAGGAGGCCACCAACATGTTATAGGTGTCGTCAGATTGGACACTTGGTTCTTCAAGGTCCATTGTTTGTAGACTTTATGCATCCAGAGATAGAGAGTGGGGTTAGAGATGGTGGCGTTAGTCCACAGAGACAACGATCAACGCACACAGTCAGCCTCGACAACACCAAGAAGACAGTCAGAGTGCTACATATGTAGATAGATTGGACATATGGTTAGAGAATGTCTTGAACCTCATGACTATCAGCAGCCTACCATGCAGCCACATGTTAGATGTGGAGCCCTTGAAGTGGCAGAGCAAGACCCAGAGGTGGCGAGCGACTGTATCTAGGGTAAGCTTCTATTTATTTTCAATTGTGCACGAATTATCAAACTTAAACACAACAGTTTCTTGCACAATATTATTTGCGGGAGATATGGTCATTGCATGGTCGAGAGCGACCCGACATACTCCAACTTATTTGAGTGGAGAAAAATGATAATGAGATACTGGAAGTAGTGTAGCCTAAATAAGCACACTCAAAACTTCCTTAAAATTATGCTAAGCAAAATTTCCTTTGAGTACTATGACCAAAGTACCGTATCGAGTTGTGATGGTGTATTTGTGGTTGCTTAGCGAAACTCACCAACCGTGATATGTGATAAGTCGATTTTTATAAGTTTTTTATTAGTTTATTTTAATGCATTTAATATGGAAAGTCTCTAAAATATATATTTAATTATATTTATTGGTCATTTTCAAGTGAAACGGAGTGCGCGGTTGAATCTATGAGAAAAAATACTAAAAATGGAGTATTTACATGCAGTGATCAGATGCCAGACAATTTGCCTCGAGTTATGTGCTGCGTAGTTGGTGTACTAATGGATAGCTGGCCAAGTGACGCACTAGAGTGACACACTTAAGACACGCATGCTTCAAAGTCGTGGATATCTCCTCAGGATATGCACAGTTCAGTTTTCCACAATTTCGCACAATGTGTGCGATTTTTCCATCTCCTAGCATGCTGCCACGTGTTTGTTTATCATTGGTCCAGCTCGCCACAGCTACGCCATGCATCGTCCAATAATTCGTCCACACTTACTGCAGTCGCCACGTGGTAGTAGATCACTTGATCATTCGGCCAACTCACCAGCAGTCTTCTCACCCTTCAACTGCCTTAGGATGTGCCTAAGGATGCGCGTCAGCACATTCTCCCACTTTTTCGCTGAGTTTTCGAGCGAGCAAACCAACTCTCAAGCAGCGACATGTGGCGCCTCCTCATTCGTCTCCAGCACGTTACAAATGCTCTTCTCTCTAATGAAACGCTGCCACGTGGCGCGTTCATAGCAACCGAGCAAATCAAGCGCCGCCACGTGTTCAGAACCCCAATTTTAAGCCAAAAACAGCCATATATGCTCCTTGGCGCACGTGTTACGAGACCAACCCCCAAAATTAGTTTCTCTCACTTCCAGAGACCAATTTTTAGTGTTTTTTTTCATATTATGAACTAGGGTATTATTGGGGGGATCGACTTTTATTGTTTTAGGGAGTCGCTACACATATTTTGATCTTTGGTGATTGTGAAGACCATGTCTAGCTAAACCAATCTTTGCCTAGGTCGGAGGGGAAACAAGTGAGATTCTTAATTCATGGCATAAATTATGAGATCTATGATTTTTATTATTTAGTTTGACTCAATTTCTCCTATTTCACTGTTGTTGATTTTAATGAATATGGTTTAGATCTAGGGTATGTATATAGCCATTACATATTTTAGGTAGACAATCTATAGTTAATTGAACCAATTATATCCGTAATTATACTTTTGGACCAATAAAAGTAATAAACACTCATTCGTTTGCCGTAAAAACCTTTCGGTTCTCGAGTGTGCAACAATTGAATCTAGGTTAAACTGGAAGCGGACACGATTCAGTTATCTAGGATTAGTATTCCGATGGATCCTTATTATTGCGGTTAGTGTGTTAAACCTTATTGGCCAATATCTAGGGTTATACATTAATTAGGGAAGTAACTAGTGGCAGATATCCTGGCTATCGAGATTAGGGGAATTAGGGATTTCTGGCGGATGTCGATTTTTCATAGCTAATCTAGGAAAATTTAAATTAATATTTTTTTTGAAAGATTGAGGACCATGATATACCATTGAATCTTGATTCTTGCTTGTGGAACCGTAAACCTAGGTGTTTTCTCTCATTGATATCAATTTTTTTGTAACTTTTCATCCTTGCTAATTTTAGTTAATTGTTTCTTCGAACTTTCTAAAACCCCCCCATTTTTAGTTAACTTAGAGTGAAACTCAAGTCATGTGGATTCAAACCCTGTATTTACCACTATTACACCATTGTGGTTGGTAACTTGATTGCGCGTTATATTTGGCGCCGTTGCAAGGTGGAAGTGACTGTTGTAAGGTATTTGGAAAATACGAACTTTGGGCCTAGTATCACTTGAAATTTTGACTAGGGTAATCATTGAGAAAATGAAGAAAGAATAAATTTCAAAAAGGTGAAAAATTAAGAGTCGACTGATAAGTGACTCTATATTTTAAAAATGAGACTGAGTTGTGATCTTAAGCGTATAATTAAGTAAATTTCGAGGATGAAATTTCTATTAGTTGGGAAGATTGTAATGGCCCAGAATTTACTAATATTAAATTAGTCCCTAATCAGGATTACTGACCTGACATGGTCTGAATACTCGGTGTGAGGACTGAGGAATGTGTTATATTTGATGTGACGGATGCCTAGAGTGATGTATTTGTGTCTTCCTATTAAGTCACTCCTACTTGTACATAGCTGTCGAGACGTGAGCAGGGATGTGCTTCAAGATGCGTATCAGCGTGGGACCGGGGGTAGAGAGTGAATGTGGTAAGTTTATTTAGGCTTAAAAGTAGCTTATATAGTATTATTAATGCGGCTAAGGTTAATATATATTAAATGTACTTAAAGTTAGCAATTTATATCAATAGCCATATGATAATTCTCGAGACACGCGTTGACACATCTAAATACCAATTAAGTTACAAATGGTGTCACTTAGCATGTGTAAGTGGAGAGTTAGTGGAACATGTGTTGAGGTGTATACCATTAGATAGGTATCGAGATACGTGTTTGCAAAAGATGTGTGGTTATTAATTAATCATATCCAATCCATATATTAAACTAAGATCAATACATGCAAACCACTCATGTTCATTTGTAAGCTAAGGAAACTTAGGAGAAAAATGTTGTTGGAGAATAAAACACTTGTTGGAGGAGGATAAAGAATAAGAAAATCAGCAAGCCCTTGCTGGAGAATTTAGTTGGTTAGTAAAGGATATCAAGCTAAGAGTTCATGTAGTAGGTAATTCATTTACATTAGCTTAATCAATTCAATGAATTCATGAATTAAATGATATGTAGGGCTGTTGTTATGTTGGTGATGATGTCTTGAAACTATAGAAGTGTGTATGGAGGTGTTCAAGGCATTAGCATAACCTATGTGTGGAGAAACCTCAGAATTCTGTTTGCAGAATTATGGGTTTTACTGCACATAGCGCGCTAGGTTGGTCAGCTAGTGCGCTAGAGAAACCTTGATAGCTCGCTAATGAGGTCATTAACGTGCTAATTAGGATCATTAGCGCGCTAACTGCTATGACAGCATAAAAAATTAATTTTCTAAATTTCCCTAAACACTATAAACAAGCCTAATACCCTAAGTAAAAGTCCAAACACACTCAAAAACATGTTATATGGTATTAGGAACCTAGGGAAGAGCTACAGAGATTCAAATACGAGTTTTGAAGTGTCGGGAGGACGAAATAGCATATGAAATTGCGTGGATTGTAAGTAAACTGATTGAGATATTTATTTACACTTCATTCCTATTCATACGTTCATTTCCAGTCATTTGGACTGAAGTGCCTTTGTACTCCATATGCAATGACTTGTTGTTCATTTTCATTACATGAGGTTACTTTCATGGTATAGTTTGTTGATAAAATGATTTTATTGACTCCAATTTATATGCTATGTCATTATTGATTGTTAATACATGTGGTCAGTGAAATAACATGCTATTAGGTAGGTATTACATAATATTGTAAATCTATTTCCATTGTGCATTAGATATGCAATTGCTTTGTTGGATTACAAAATCAAGTTATTTCTTGTTATATGAAAGTAGTACTTTTTATCTAGGGCCATTTCATTATAAAGATCCGGCGGACATACGGGGTCATTAGACTTTTTCGAGATGATCGGGATCTCACCACTATCTTGTGCATCACTATAGGTAATGAGACTCGTAGTGGTTGGCAAACATTACTTGGGTGAACATCACGAGTTATAAGACTCGGGGTTGTTGGCAAGTATACATCCTAGGTGACTGCCACTTGGGATAATTATAAAGGAGTATTGCTCTGTGTACGACCTTCACAGAGATGTAGAGCACAACTCCATCCTTTTATAGTGGAACAGGCATGTGATAAGACTCTCGTCCGACTGGCCTAGATCATAACTACTTAGCCTAGTGTCGTTCTCATATTTTGGAAATGTGAACAAATATCTCTCAATATTACTTTCTACATTACTATACTCACCATCTAGTTTGTGACGGTGGGTGTAGATATTTCAAGTAGTAGACCAGGGAAGGAGAAGATCAAAGATTAGTGTTGAGCCGTCAGATAAGCTGCTACTTTTGTAGTTGATTATGTTGTGTACATATCATTTACGTCTTTCATGTATTACTTTAAATGGTTTATATGATTGTTGGTTTACCTGGTTTCCACAATAAGTATTTTATAAATGCTTCCGCTAATTTATTAAGTCTTATGCTAATTATTAAGATAATGATAACGATCTCTTAATTAACTTTGATAATTTTCTTAAATGAATGCTAAATAGTAGATGAGGTGAATTAGTAAAAAGGCTGACTAATTCGTTGTTAATTTCTATATGGTGTGGTTTAAGGCTTAATAACGGATTAGGTCGGGCGGTACCCAGTTTGGGAGGCCGGTCTATCACAGGTTTAACAGTAGATCTATCACCCAATTGTACGACTATACTAGTTTATTCTAAATTTATGTCTGTCATTTGTAAATAGATAATTAAAGGCATAACATTTATGGAGACTCCTAGATCACACAATGCTTTAGAAATTCATATGTTCTAAATAGTACATGGAATGAAAAACATTCCAGGATTAGAACATTTAGAAGGTAACTTTTTTGGATTAATGCTGATACATGTTCTCCTAGACTCACCTTTTCATTAGCCTTAACCTTATTAATGCATAAATATTTTATAAATATCTGATACTTATGTACATTTTGAATGACTTCAAACAAGGGTATATTAACTACTACGTTCTTTAATGTACCAGATATTTGTTTTTCTTCCTGCAATTTCTTGGCATTTTTGTTATCTTACAAACGGTAAGGAAATGATGGTTATATATTAACTGGTTTATCTTCATAAGGTTTATTACCCATTTCGTTAAGATTTTTTTTACTTGTTATTTCAATTTATTTTTCTACTTCTGCTTCTATTTCTTTTCAAGGAACTAATTGGTCTGGCATTTTAGGTTCATCTATCTGCTTACCACTTCTTAATGTTACAGCTGGTGCTTTTCCATATATAGAACGATAAGGTTGAGATGGTAACTTCCCTTGATTTATAAATTCACTCATCTGCATTGCCATTTGATTCAATTGATTTTTAACTTCGATCATATCATTTTGTAATGTTTGAGTTATATGATATTGTTCGTTTTGTAAGTTATTCGATGTTTTATACCTTCGATAATCCTGGTTGTTGATATGATTACCTATATTCGATTGTGGGTAATTAGCATAATTATTAAAGTTATAATTAGGATCAACAAACCCATCATATTGGTTCATTATAGCATTAGCTTCCTCTATTTTGGTTTATTGTTTCAAAGGATATCCATAAATAGAATGAATTAATTCATTACAAGATTTTACTATGCTTGATCTATCTTTTAATAATAATTCAACCATGACTTTTAGCTCGTCTATCTTATCATCTGGTGTTTTATATGTCTTATTAATGTAACTTAGATTATATTTGGATGATTCACTCTTCTCACCATATTGCTTTGATTGCTTAACCATTGTATTTATGGCTTCTCTTGCTAAAGTAGGTATTTTATCGAGCAAAGACCCTCCACACATGTTGTCTAAAAATCGTCGTTCTAAGTTATTTAATCCTTCAATACTGCATTAAAGTTTTGTCTGTAAATCCATGCATTGGACATAGTGAGATCAATCTTTTATACCTATCCCAAAATTCATCAAAAGTTTCTCCAATCTCCATCTTAGCATTACTAATTCTTTGTTTATATAGACTAATTTGTCTTGTTGGGACATATTGATCAAGAAATACTTGTAGCATCTCTAACCAGTTGGTTATGGAATTTTGAGGAAGATAAAATAACCAATCTAAAGTTTGGTCTTTCACTACTGAAGGAAAAGCTTTTAAGTTAACATAAATTATTTCTATATCTTTAGGTTTTAACGTGCTTATTTTATGTATGAACTCTCTAATAAGTTTTTGATCATCTTTAATATCTTCACCATAGAAATATGGTAAAGAATTTATGAGTAAAAATCTTAATTCAAATTTTGGAAATTCTGTTGTGAAAGTTATGCACATAGGTTCATAAGCTGTGACATTCCTATCAGATTGTCTAAAAGTTAATTCTTCTTTGTATTCATCCATTTTATTTGACTTTCAACAAGAAGGTTTCCAAGAAATTATTTTTAAAATCTCGGCAACGGCGCTAAAAACTGACACGTGTCGAGCGTGCACAATAACTTCCCGTATCTTACTATTCACTTGTAGTAGTGGTAAATGAGATATTGTCTCCATAGGGATTTTTCAAATCTCTTAAGAATTTAAGCTACCCTAAAGTTTTATCAGATTTAACTTGTTTTAATTTAATTACTTTAATTAAATGAGAAAATAAACACCAAACAATATACTAATAAACTAAACAATTAATTAAAATAACTAAACTTTAAACAACTTAAATTAAATAAACTAACTTAATATAACTCAAACTAATAATTCAAATAATTGATAAATCAACGTAAATACGATATCTAACAATTATCTAAACAAACCCCCACTAAACATCATAATATACTCGGATTGTTTACATACTCTAAAACATAACATCACTTCATAATATAGCTATAATTATTTTATATGGAATCTTAAAATCATTAAGTCCTAATTCTAATAGGTTGATAGCCTTTAACCAACCATCAATTTTCCTTAAATTCAATGAAAATGCCACATTCTTATCATTGTAAGTCTACCCATTAAATAAAATGCAACACTGTAGAAATATGATAGCATTAAGTTCAATGAAAATAATGTCTAATCTAAGCCAATATTACCTAAACCGCATAATAAACAACTTAGAACACAATCACCTAAGACATCTACTCGAGGAAATACCCTATAGATTAATCATAGTTACTACTTCTATAATTGTTGTCAATAACTATAGCCATAGAATTGAATACCCTACATTAAGGAACACATTGACCATTATGCACTCTACATAGAGAATTACTAGTCGTAATACGCAAAACAACTTGTTTTTCCTATGATTGACGTGTATGAATCGATTTAAAGCATTAAGTATATGATTCCATAATTATAACTACATAACAATCCAAAGTATATTGCATGCTTAGGGTTTGTTTAGATTTATAGATTACTCACACATGCTGAAAATAAACAATGCTAATATGTAATTAATAGACATAATTAAGTAAATAAATACCTTTAAATCAATACTCCTACGTTGCTTCACATATAGAACTTAATAAAAGAGAAAAGAAAAAGTAAAGAATAGTTAAAGAATAATTGGAGAGAGTTATTTCGAAGCTCCTTGGTCCTATATATAGTTCCCTTAAGAATACATATCCTAGATAAATACAAATTCTTCATATTAATCTAAAAAGACTGTCATCGACCTCAACGATTCCTCACTTATACACAAATCGCTTAGTAAATCACTGAGTTTAACTATTATTGCTCCAATGATTCAGCTGGCGATTTATAGTTCATTCTCTGATTCGCTGGCCTTTTTTTGTTGTTGTATTATATGGCGATTTCTAGTGTTTTTCAAATTGCTGGCTATTCGCTGGTGTAGTTTTTCAGTTGACTGTTTTGCTTTTCTTTTTTTTTTCTTTCATTTATTCATTTTCCTATTTAAAACAGAAAATCATAAAAATAAAAGAATACCTAGTGTAATATCATCATTTATGCCAAAAAGCAATCTAAATTACACTATAAAATGAATCTAATTATTGACTTATCAAGGATCTTTGTTCAATCTAACACCAACCTTAGCAATAGAGACTATTAATAATATGGCTAAACAATCAAAGCAATATGGTGAAAAAGATAAACTCATAAAAAATAAATCTTGTGAAATCAATAAATGAATGATTACGACATCAGACGATAAATTTGATGAGTTAAAAAAACATGGTTGAGCTATTACTAAAAGATAGATCAATTCAAGTTAAATCTTGTGCTTTTCGCAATGAAACCAATCATCTAAAATGATAAATGTCATCTGATGCAACAAAACAAAATTGAAGTTAATTCTATAATGAGTCATTATGATAAGATTAATAAACCTAATTATATCTCTAGTGACTATACAAATTATCTACGACCAAATATAGATAATGGTATAGATAACTAGGATTATCAAAGGTATAAAACATCCATATTAATGGAAAAGACTATTGCGTTAGAAAATTCAAATAAGGAAAATATAGATGTTCAAGGTTTACAAGATGATGTAATTGAATTAAAAAAAATCAATTAAGCCAGATGAACTTTTAAATCAATAGGTTAAATAATCAAACTAAAGCATTTACTCAAACTACTACTACTACTAATCAAGCACAAGTTAAAGCCTTATTGCGTAATAATGAAAAGAGACACATATACAAGAAAAGATGCCTAAGAAGGGTAAAAAGAGAAAGAAAATACAAAAAAAAAAAGAAGAAGAAGAAGAAGAAGTGATGACCAATGTCATTCATACTAAAGAATATATAGCTAAACATTTAAAATATAGACCCACTGCAAAAAAAAAATAATGAATTAGAAACGGAAATAGCGACGGAATAAGATTCCGTTGCCAATTAGAAATGGAATGCAGACGAATTATGGTGGTAAACTATTTAACTAGTTATAGACCGAATAAAGACGGAATAGAGATTGAATAAAGATGAAATTTAATTCCGTAGCTAAAAAAGTGGCGCCAAATTCCCTGTCAAAAGTTTGCACACACAAGTGCTTTATAGCCGCACATCACGCCTTGAGTTTAACAGAGGACTCGATTAAAATAGAGACGAGCCACACGTTTGTTTCCTCTCCCTCTCTTTCTCTCTCTCATTCGTGCACAACTAACCTCTCCCCTTAGTCCCCTATTCGACCCCCATCGTCTTCCCGAGCCCTAACCCTCGCGTCAACGCCCCTCTTGCTTTCGTCAACGCCGCTGCCGTAGGCGGAGCCCTCGCGTTGTCTGCCGTAGCCGCCGCCGGAGCCCTAGCATCTCTTCTGCTCGGTCTCTGCTTCTCCAACAGCAGCCGGAGCCTTCACCATTGTTTTAGGGTTTGGGATCGGAATTGTTGGAATAAATTGAAGGAGCAGTCGTCGATAATGTCGAAGGAGAAATTGACAGAAATTTCTCCATTTCTCGCTCTCCCTCTCTCTTTCTCTCTCTCTCTCTGGAAAGTGATCAGTCGAGCATTTTTTTTGGGCAATTTGGCTTCAACGGCAATGTTATTGGGCCTCAATCTCAAATGGGTATGCGTTGATTTTTCGTTTTATATCTTATTTTTGGATCTTAACTGGGTTTCTTTCATTTTCAAGGTATGTTTACACTGCAAAAAGATGAGTTTTGATGATTCGGTTTTGAAGTTTTTGGAGTTCTGAATCTTTATTTGCTTTTCTCTGCACTAGTTTGTGTTCATTGAAGAGAGTTTTTGATGGGTGAGAGAGGGTATTATGGGTGGAGTTTAATGTTAGTGAAGGGCTAGTTCAATATGATGCATTTTGGGGTTTTGGGAATTGGGGTTTTGATTTACACCAACGCCTCAACAGTTCTCTCTCATCTCAACCCTCTTCATCGTCTTCGTCACACACTACTTCTTCTTGCGTTCTTTCTGGCAGTCGACTCCCTGCCCTCCCGTTTCTTTTTCAGTTTCGAGCTCTCTTCATCACGGCTGTGTGAACGTGGAGAATAATCATTGGAGGCGTTGATTGATTGAGGTGAGTTCAATTTAATTGTGTTAAATTTGTATAAATCGATGATGATTTCGACTGGCAATTCTTATGTATACCTTCTTGGGGGTACGTAATCGATAGAGTACTAGAGTAATAATAGTAGTGGCATATATATACTTTTGTTTTCTATGGAGACATCATAAATGTTGTTCTTAGAGTTAATAGTCGGGGCACTCGGAAGGGCATGTAACGATGGGCTTCAAAAAGCAGTGGCCACCGCGGGACGGAGGGATGCAACAAACATAAGTGTCCGGCTTAAAGCTCATAGCACCAATAATAAAGAAGAGCAGCGTGATCGCTTCACATTGCAGAACACGGAACTTCATACTCATTTTTGTGCTTAGTTTCAGAAGCTCAACAAATGACAAGCACTGCAAGAAAATCTAATGACCATTGGATGTATAGAATTGTTAGAATTGCACTTGGCTGGCCATCCTAGACGAGTACACTTTACTGGAGTTTGCATCTTGGTCAAAGCTTTGGGACTTGCAAATGGTACTAAAAAAACTAGAGTTGAAAACCACATTACTCCTCCTTTGTTTAACAAGTTCAAGATTTTGCACTTATTGCTTTTGTTTGATTATTGATATAATAATTCTTGCCAATGCTTCATGGTTTTATCAGTCATGTTATAGTAATACCGATTACAGCATTAGAAGAATAATTGTTCCTTTAAGCTCCACATGACATAGAATCAGTTTTTTATTTTATTTTTTTCATTGACAGAACATATGCCATATAGTTTGCAACCCCACTAGGTAAAAATATAGTCCAAGTTGTAGAATTGCATTAATGGTATTCTTGGAGAGCTTAACATGGTAACTATGAAAAAAGTACAAAATGCAAGCTTTGTTTTACGTTCATGGCCATGTGGGCATTGGTGCATGTTTTAGAACTTGAAGAGGGATAAAGTTTGTAAACCAAGCATCTATTTCTTTCAAGAGACATGACCTTTAATTATCTCTCGAGTGGTATCATTTTTATTTGCTATGGAGCTGCTGAATTTTTGATTGTGGTGGTGGGGGTGTTATCAAGTTGTTTGGATGATAGTGGCTCTTATTTTGGAAGAGCATCTTTGAAGTTCAGTTCGGAATTTTTGGATCAGATGGTGGTGTTATATGTGATGGTGTTCAATGTTGTTGTGAACTTGATCAGTTTGGTTATTTTAAAGTTATAATCAGTATAAAGATATACTCCTTCTGGTCATTTTTATTAAGTCTTTGGAAATTTAAGATTGATTATATTGCTTTTTTATTCATTTTACTGTTATACAATTTAAATATTTGGGCAGGAGTTGAATTGGGTGAAAATTTTGTGTAACAATATTGGGATTAGTTTGACGTCGTGTTGTTCTTTGCACGAACAGCTCAAAGGATCGATATGCTTTTTCTATTGTCATTCTAGCACTCGCCTTTAATATTAATTGGTTTCTCTCCCAGTCTCTCTTTCAGTGAAGAAATCAGTGAACAAGGTGAAGAAGCATTGGATTGAAATACTGGATTGAGGCGAGCTTTCAATTTGTTGGTTATTTATCGATACTAGATCGCAACGGTTCTATGTAAGTATAGAAATACAAGCTTTAGCAACTGTAGAAACTCGACGAAGTAGGGGCATACCAAAGTTAACACGGGATGCATTAATTAGGAGAGATTTGAATGGTTTGCAAAGCTCACCATCAATTGCACTTAATCGAGCACAATGGAAAAGTTTGATCTATGTAGCCGACCCGCTTAATTTGGGATGAGGCAATGTTGTTGTTGTATGCGATGCTCGGCTCGATAGCGAGCGTCGCGAGCCGACACAGCTACACTGGACTAGCCGATGGATGATGAGACGGTGTACTGCGATGTGGTGGGTGACTGTCCCAAAAGGCGTCTATGGTCTGGGGTCACTGGGGAAAAAAAAAGAGGAGATACGCAGATCCTGGTGCTAGCACATCCCAGGTGCCGCCGATAGTGTCACGCTTGGAGTTCGATAATGTTGTCGAGCAATTAAGACAGGTTGTGGCGTTTATGCAGAGACAGTTCTGGATGACCATGGATGAAGCGGGCCTATCACCACCACCTCATGAGCAGCAACAGAACCAGACGGATCCTGCTGATCAACCACAGCAGCAGGACAATGTTGATCGAGAGATACAAGACTAGGTTATGGGAGGTGAGCAACTTAAGGAAACTTAGGTATCTTTTATGGTAGTTTGCAAAACATTTGAATTGGTAGTTCTTTTTTGTGGATATTTAGAGGACTGAGTTGCAGGGGATAAACAGTTTGAGGATACTTAAATGTCTTTTACGGTTTTCCTTAGAACTTTTAGATTGATAGTTCTTTTTTGTGGATATTTAGAGGACTGAGTTGCGAGGGATGAACAACGTTAGGATACTTGACTATTGTGGTATCTTTTATATATATATATATATATGCTTGACTATTTTTTATAGATATGTACTTTTTTTAAATTTCCAAATTGTACATATTTTTTCTCATTTGAATATTTGTTGATACATATATTGTTGATTATTGTGTGTGAAGTTTTTCTTTTTTTTGGGATGTTAGCACCCCTAAGGAGTTGTTGGAGAGGGTGCAGGTGATATAGTAAGTCTTATTGTTATTGTTTTTTAGTTTGGAAGATTCGAAGAACCATTTTGATTTTAGTGTTTTATTTTAAAAAAAATTCTGGGTGTAGAAACGGAATAGAGACGAAGCAACGAAATTCATGGATTTCGTTGCTAATCTGTCTCTAATTTGCGAGGGAATAACATGATAATTGAAGCAAAAAATTTGGTAAATTGGGTGTAGAAATGGAATAAAGACGAATTAGCAATGAAACATATGAATTCCGTTGCTAATCCGTCTCTAATTTGCAACGAATTAGCAATGAAACATATGAATTCTGTTGCTAATTCGTCGCTAATTTGCAATGAATTAGCAACATAACATTTGAGTTCTTGCTAATCCGAATTTGCAACAATTAGCAATGAAACATATGAATTTATGTTGCTAATTAAAATTGCGCTAATTTGCAATGAATTAGCAACATAACATTTGAGTTCTTGCTAATCCGTCTCAAATTTGCAACGGATTAGCAATGGAATTTAAGGCAGAAACTGAGTAAAATTTGACGTCCATCTCCGATTCGTCTCTGATAAGAAACAGATAAGAAATGGAATGCAAGCGAAAACATTCACCTTAGAGGAATGTTCGTTTTTGTTTTATCTATATTCTATCTCTAAATTCGTCTTAAATCCATCTATAATTTGTATGGAATCAGCAAAGAAACCTTATTTCCGTCGATGAATATTTAGTGATGACGATTTTAGAGCTGGAACATATTTCATCTCTAATCCGTTGCAGAACTAGATTAGATACGGAATTTATGCTGATCAGTAACGAAAATTTTCGTTGCTGATTAGGTGTTTTTTTTGTAGTGACATTTTCTTAAAAGATTGTACCCATGATATTTAGTCAGAGTTGAATTTTATGAAAAGTCTTTACAAACATCTGAAATAGTTCACCAAGAAAAAGATGATAAGATTCTTGATAAATTAAATGAAAATACATATTCTATTTCTCCCATTCCACAACGATTAGCGGATGCTAGGAAGGAAGAAGTTAATGAAAACATTCTAGAATTATTTAGGAAAATAGAAATTAATAAATCCTTAATGGAATTGATTACGCAAATATCAAATTATAATGAAGTTTTGAAATTTTTTTCTAAATCTTTAATAAAAAGAAAAATAACTGAGAAATGTTCCAATCGAAGAATGTTTGGAATACCCATCATGATAGAAACTTCTTCTATTAAATTTGCTATGTGCGATCTCGGATTATCAATTAACGTAATGTTACTTAAACTATATGAATTATTGAAAATAGGATCGTTAACTAATACACATATTAATCTTACTTTAGTTGACAACACAGTTATTAAATCATATAAATTTTTTTTGTTATAGCCAAGTAGCTACTTTTATTTCAAATAATTAGCCAATACATCAACAAGAAACAATGGTACAAAACACCACTCATGTCGACCGGACAAAGAACTAGCCTCCCTTGCTATAGCGTGAGCTACTAAGTTCGCTGATCTACGAACAAAAGTAACACAATAGGACTCCAAGTCCATTAGTAATTGATTACAATCTCCAACAATATACTCGAAATAGGAGATGTCATTGGCCTCATTGTTGAAAGCTTGAACTACCAACATCGCATCCACCTCAATGGTTACATTCACCATTCCTTTTCGTTTAAGCCAGCTTAGTGCTTCTCTAACCCCCATCGCCTCCGCTAATGACGGTTCGACCACACTTTCCCACATACCACCCAACGCAGCCACGAACCGGCCCTCCTCGTCCCTTAGAACTCCCCATACGAGCTTACTCCTCGCTCATCGAAGACCGATGCATTAGTGTTACATTTCAGTCTTCCCCTACATGGGCGTTGCCATTTCTCCATGCCTTTCTTCTGCCCCCCATGTGACCGATCATCATTTCCCAAACGAGCCTGCTTCCATGCCAATAAGTGGGACTTCGCATAGGCTACTAGTTGGCTTGGGGATTGTCCGCCATTCCTCCAAACTATCGCGTTTCGATTGTCGCAAATACTTCATGCTAACACCGCGACTACCCCCAGTACTGCTGTCACACTTGATTCAAACAAGTCCGCCAAGCATCGATTAAAAGAGGTTCGACCTTGCGGATTTGGCAACAAACCCAATTCATCCTAGCATCGTGTTGCTATTCGACAACCTACCATGGCATGTAAAATATCTTCTTCTATTATAAAGGTTTTTTTCTATTATAAAGGTTGTGGGGAACGTGTTTTGGACTGCTCTCCATAAGAAGTTCTTGGTCTTTGGAGGGACATTTAACCTCCATATCTGCGGCCAAAACTCAAACTGCTGAGAATTACTATTTTGAGATATCGGTCCTACAACTGCCTTATACTTGCTTTGAACAATGTATACTCCTATGGGATCTCCCCCCACATCCACGAATCACCTACAAGCCGAGAACTCAATGGTATGGCCCTTATCAGATCGTGATCCCTTGTGTTGAAAAGATATTTAAGAATATCTTCGTCCTATTCTTTTCAGTCCACACACAAGAGAGACGCTACTTTTGCATTCTCCAGTTCATCCGGTACCGCTGATTGAACTCTCGCACCTGACTCGCAAGGTAGCCATGCATCTTTGTATATGCGAATCGACTGTCCGTCCCCAACCCTCCACCTACACTCCTCCACCAACTTCCTGTGAGACTCCATGATACTACGCCAAATATAACTTGGGTTCCTTCTTTTCTTAGCCTCGATAAATTGAGCATTCAGGTAATATCTAGCTTTCAGCAACCTAGCCGCCAATGATGTGGGATTATCAAGTAGCCTCCATGCCTGTTTCATTAACATTGCTAGGTTAAAATCACGTACTCTTCGTATTCCTAATCCCCTAAACTTCTTTGGTTTGCATAACTTACCCCAACCCCCATCATATACCCCCATGCCGATCCACATCAGATACCCGCTAGAATTTGTTCATCAAAATCTCCAACTGGTCGCAAAGTCGCTTTGGCAATAGAAGACGCTCATTACGTACGTAGGTATCGACTGAATAACTGATTTCAGTAAGACCTCCTTCCTTGCTCGAAATAAGATCTTTCCCTTCCATCCTTTGAGTCTTTTCTTCACCTTCTCATAAATATATGAGAATACCTCTTCCCTGTTACGCCCAACCTTACTCGGAAGCCCAAAGTAGAATCCACCCGAACTAGCTTGCATGACATTTAGTGCATTACATATCACTCCTCTAGTTGGTTGGCCTACATTTTTGCTAAAATGGATTGCCGATTTTTGATAGTTAACCAACTGTGCAGTTGCTTCCCCATAATGACCAAGGCACTATAGCACTATGTCGGCTTTTTGATTAGATGCTTTGAAAATAGGTAGCAATCATCTGCAAAGAATAAGTGAGAAATAATCGGGGCCTCACTAGCAATTTTACATCCATGCAGTTGTCCTAACACCTCCTTCCTCTTCAATATGGCCGAGAGTACTTCGGCACACATAAAAAATAAGTGTGGTGAGATCGGGTCTCCCTGACGCAGTCCTCTTGTCAGGACAATCGGCCCGACCTCATGAGCCCTTACGAGAAAAGTATATCTGACAGAGGTAATACACATCATGATCAGTACGATCCATCGCCTGGCAAAACCCATCCGCGACATCGACGCCTCCATAAAAGCCCATTCTACTCGGTCACATGCCTTGCTCATGTCAATCTTAAGGGCTGCATAACCGTCTTTCCCCTGAGTCTTCCTGTGGAGCCAGTGATTAATCTCAAAGGCAGAGATGACATTATCAGTAATAAGTCTCCTCGGGATAAAAGCAATTTGAGATTCAAAACTAATTTTAGGTAAAATAAGTTTGAGCCTATTTGCTAACATTTTTGAGACAATTTTATATCGCACATTACATAATGAAATATGTCTCAAATCAGTGATGACCTCGGGTTTATCTTTTTTAGGAATTAAAACCACTAAGGTATCGCTCAACGAATCAGGGAGTCTCCTCGATTCTATAAACTACAAACAAGCTCTAGAGATACATGTGCCGATGGTCGTCTAAAACCTTTGATAAAAAAGCTGGATTCATCCCATTAGGTCTCGCGCTCTTATATGGATGCATGGAAAAGACAACCACCTTGACGTCCTCCGACGTAAATGTGCTCAATAGTTGCCCATTATGCTCCTCAGTGACACGTGGGTGCATACATTTGAGAATCTGGTTCATGTTGCCGTACTGTGAAGTAAATAGATTAGTAAAATAAGCACACACCAGTTCGCCTAGGCAATTATCTCCAGTTCGCCATACCCCTTGATCACTTCTAAACTTTGTTACATTGTTCTTCCTCTTCCGCACAGATGCAAAAGAGTGAAAATACTTTGTGTTTTGATCTGCACCCCATAGCCAATGTTGTTTGGCTATTTGACGCCAGAAATCATCATGTTGTGATAACACTAAAAGGTACTCTTTCTCCACTTTATTGTAACATTGTATAGAATAAGGGTCTAAATCCCCTTTAAGTGCCTCCAATTGCTTTCTCAATTTATCTACTTTCTTGGCCAAGTCCCCCATAGCTCTCGTTCCCCATGTTCTCAGTTGCACCCTACACTCAGCTATTATAAATATATATAATGGAAATTAAAAAACTAGTAATTTTATATCTCATTTGATTGTCTCGAACGAAGTGTAAGTTATGATGTGTCAAATTTAGTGTCACGTTAGCGCGTGTCATTTTAGCACATGAACGACTTGATCGATCCCTAGATGACAAGTTGTTCGAGATCAAACGATTCGAGCCAAGTTGAGGAGCTTAACTCGGTAGAAGAACGCCTCGCGAGGAACACGTAGGTATGTTTAGTTTTAGTGTTCATCAAAGTTTGAATTGGAGGTGATTGTAGGAAATCAAAGTAAAACGAGTTGTTGTTGTTCCAATTTAGTCCCTCACCTCATATTTGATGTTTCTAAGCTATCGGGAATGAATTTGTGGATGTTGGTATCGATTTGGAGGTGTTTTGGTGGGATTGGAGTTGCGAAGATGACGTGTCTTTAACATTGCTTGGTCTAGCGCGATTAGCGCGCTAGATCAGAAGATTAACGCGCTAGGTGCGTAGAATTTTGAAGTACAGGCAGTACAGGCAGCGGGATTAGCGCGCTAATTCTGCCTATTAGCGCGCTAATCCATGCCAAGAACAACAGCAATGTTGTTTTTCTTATAAATCTGAATGAGGGGCTTAGGGAATGATTTAGGAGTTTCTAATAGTTTATAATAGAGTACATTAGACTTATAGTTACTATGATTAGTTTATGATAGGTGTGGATTGACTGGGAAAAAGTTAGGGACCCGAAAAGTTAGGAAATTGGGAGTGGACTTAGACAAGGTAAGTACGGATTTGCTTATTTATCAATGTTGCCTGGTTATTTAGTATATATAGTTCATTTAGTTGTTGGCATGGAATGAGGAATTGGTTATACTGTGATGGTTTTTGATAAATGGAAAAACGGTGTGTGATGTGACCATACTATAACTAATGGTTTAGAAAATAGGTTATAAGAGATGGGTTCCCTTCCCGGCCTATATATAACACCTGCTCAATTCGTTAGTTTGTATGGATTACATGCACATTAGAGGGTTTGGGATAGAACCATTAGGCATTAATGGATGGGCTAGAGAGTATGAAGGCCAACATACTGGTCTAGCAATCGCATTAATGGCGTCGATGGGTAATTGACCCTAGTTTTATGAAATAAAAGAGAATCACAGTATCACAATTCGAAATATTTGCTTTGCATCCGAATATGTATTGAATCTATATGCTTTCCATATCCTTGTTAGATATTGTTGGATCATGTTGTTATTGCATGTTTTCCTTGAATACTATATGGAATATTGATGCATACTGTGAATCTGTATTTACTGAGCTAGTTGGAGTGCTCATTCCTTTTAAACATTTCAGGTGCGCAACCCAGCACTTCAGCTAAAGGCAAAAAGAAGATTTAGGAGTCTCGAGTCTTCTTTACGCTGTAATGACCTATTTGTATCTATATAACTCTGTTGACTTATTTTGATGTATATAAACAGGGTTGGGGTGATTTTCTAAATGGTTTGGAAGTTTTGGTAAACTCCGTATTTCCTTATAATCAATTATATCGAAAAATAAAAATTTATTTCCGCTGCGTATT
The DNA here is from genome assembly GCA_039657325.1 of Stephania cephalantha. Lineage (NCBI taxonomy): Eukaryota > Viridiplantae > Streptophyta > Magnoliopsida > Ranunculales > Menispermaceae > Stephania > Stephania cephalantha. Next base: position 45,866,724 of record CM077569.1, on the reverse strand, counting down.
ACTTTGATAGTTAAATTCGATATGAATAAATAGGTTGAGTTTATCAGGTATGAATGGAGAGGCTGCTGGCTCTAGTTAAGTCTACGAGGTTAGTGGGCTTAATTAGGGTTTTAGGCCGGACATTTTCCCTAATCCGGATAGGGGATGTCACATGCAACATATCATTGAAGTCTCCAAGTACGCACCATGGTTTGCCAGGATTAACATTTAAATATCTCAACAAATCGCAAGATGCAAGCCTCCTCAAAATTTCGGGGAAACCATACAAGCCAGTTAATCTATATGCCTCCAATCCTTGGATTGAAACCCTCACATCGATGAAGTTTGGGTTATAAGATAATACTCTGACCGAGTCTGCCTTCCTCCAAAACATAGCTAAACCTCCTCCCAAACCATCGCCTCTAGCTGTCTCCAGTCCGTCAAAATGCATTCGACGTCTGATGTTCTCACAAGGATCCCTGTCAAGTCGTGTTTCTATTAAGAAAACAATACTGGGCTTATATCATTGGACTAAGTCCAATAGAACTTGAACAGTACGTGGCGAGCCTAAGCCACAATAGTTCCAACGAAAAGTCCATATCTTGATGTGCTGGCCTGGATCACAAGGCCCGCAACACTCAAGTTTTTTGGATCAAATGCACTTTGAACTCCTTCATCGACCCGAATAACATAACTCGTCCCACCATCAATCTCCATCCCCACACGTGGTCGCTTCAGGTGGGCCTCCAACTAGTTTGAGATTGCCAAATTTGAATTCCCCACACCCGCCATTCCTTCTCTACCCCCAATGATCACGCCCTCCAAATCTGCTCTATTCGGCGCCGCGTTGCTTTGTCTCCTAACCGAGGGCTCTAAAAAAACTTCCATAGGGCATCTCTTCACTAGGCTCCTCACAATCGAACAATGTTTCACAGATTTTGTCAGAGTAGCAGATCAATCCGCATTAAAAACAAAAATCTGGTACCCTTTCGTATGCAAACTCCGCCTTGAACCAGTCACCTCCACTCCTCTTCATCTTCATATTGATATGAAATGGATTTCGAACATCAAGTCGAACTTTGACTCACAAATATTCAAGCCATAGATTCTCGATACCCTTCACATTCGTTTTCACATACGTTCCTATGACATTGCCAATACGTTCAACAATCTTAACATTCATGAAACCCACGGGTACCCATATCTCAAAACCGTTCATATCCATGAATCTCAACTGGTCCGACGACTCCATTTGTTTTAGCAATAAGACCTCCTGATTAAAGGTCCATGGATCATCATCCATACCCTTAGTATATTACGGTCATGGAAAAATTTAAAGGTGTATAAACCCAACTGCTTCATTTCTTGTACATGTACTCCTTTCACTAGCCGCCAAATAGAGGCCAAAGTATCCCTCATTGATTCAGAATGGACCATTCGTCCTTGGAGAAAGCGACCAAAAATGATTTTTGAACATTCCACAGAGCCACTCGAAGTCAAATCCTCCTAAAAAATCAGTCCCTGCTCGTCATCCTCTTCCAATGACAACTCCCCACACCGGCGTTGAAGATCCTTGCTGGTTGAGGATCCCGCCATTGCAAGACAAAACACTCAACACGCCAACAAGGGCAAGACAATTTCAAGATTATCGAACGGGTTGATTTTAAGCGTAATTTTAAGCGTAAATCTTTTTGTGCATTACAGGTACCTTATATAGATTATTAGAAGACATTTTAGTAAAAGTAAATAACTTAGGTAAACCATTTCTTAAAACTGCTAAAACTAAGTTAGATATCTTTGAGGGGACAATGTCAATGGAGTTTGAAGACAAACTTGTCACATTCAAAACTAACAACAAACATAATTATAATGATCCAGGTGAATTACTTGATGAAAACAATTTTCTAGACTTAAACTATTATGATAATTTTAATGCTGGAATTTATGCAATTAATGCAGTAGCAATGGAAACTTAAAAAATAAGTTCCAAAGAAAAAACAAGTTGAAAATACTCCAAAAGAAAAGAAAGTAACACAAGAATGGAGAGTTGAGCAACAAAAAAATGTGAAGAATATTAACAAACTGGGAGATTTCAAATCCAATAAGAATAAGGAAAAGAAAAAGCCGAGCTTAAGTCCTGTGAAGCTTAATGATCCTGGAGGTATACATCCTAATATAAAAATTAAAGGCCCATGATACTTTAAAGCTCAATATGATACAGGTTCTAATGCAAATCTCATGCCCATACATTTTCTTCTACACACTAAGTTGGAGTTGGACGCACTTGCTTTTATATGAGCTTCCCTACCGGATGGTACCTCAATTCAACCAATAAGGGTGCTCACGAATGTACCAGTTCAAGTGGACAAGTACATCGTACCCACAAATTTTTTGGTCATGCCACATTTTATTAATGTAGATCATCTTAAAATTTTAGGTCGCCCTTTTTTAGCCACTTTTCAAGCTGTTATGGATATTCTGAATAAAACAATCACTTCGACGGTTAATGTTCGAGAAATCACTTTCTCGAATGGTTTTAGAATGGATAATCCCAAATTCAAGTTTAGAGATCTAAACTAATTTTGAAATGGTTCAGTCGAGCCAACGACAGTAAACAAAAGCGCTCTATGGGAGGCAACCCATATTTTATGTTTATTTATATTTTAATTTTCTAAAGAGTTTAGTATTAGTATAATATGTTTTTATTCTTTCACTTTTTGAATCTATTCTCGAAATTTAAACTCTGAGGTAATTTTCAGGGGATGAGGGGAGGGATTGATCGAGTTGTTTTTGTTTATATGGCCTTTATGCAAGTTTGCATTATTCACTTGCATGTTTGTTTATTTATTTAATTAATAAAATTATTACTTAGATACATATCCTAATCAAACTTTTGAATTTTCATTCAATTCTACCTTTATATTAGTTTTTATGAATGATATGTGGTGTAGGCCAATTATGATTTTGCCTCGAGATTCGTGTACACGCATCTTCAGAGAGTTTTATGATATGCCCGGGTATAACGTTGACTTGATAAGGAAGAATCTCACAGGATCCCTAAGATTATATCGAATTTGTGATAAACTTGAATTGAAGGAAAATCTTACCAAAAAAGAAAAAAATCGAGATTTGCCAAATCTCCCTAAAATAAGAAGTTCGGATTCGACAAGATTTGATGGAAAACCGATAAGTTATAAATACATAGACAGATTAGAGGAACAGGTATGCTCTCTTCTCTAACTCTAAGTCCTTCTTTGTTATTAATATCCCTGATTTAACTTAAGCATCAGAACATTCTCCCCGGAAGCCCCCACTTCGGGTTTGTTTTGCAGTTTGCGTTCTTCAAAGATTATCGGTGTTCACCTCGAGATTCGTGCGGCCAAATGCTCCAGAATGTCATGCGGTAGTTAACGCATCATCTGGTGCTAAAAGGAGGGCCATCAATCATGGTGGTAAGAACAAGGAATTCTGGAACAAGGACTCCTCAACATCAAGAACAAGTTTCTGAACATACTCTCCCTGAGATCCCAGAGAATCGTCGCCGTGAACCCTTAAGACGATCTCCATCACAAAAAGATATGAACGCTGAACCAACTTATTTTAGGGATGAGTTGGAGCGACGACGGGTGGAGAAAAGAAAAATGGTCCGAGACCCCAACGACGAAAGAAACAATGAAGTGAATGAACTATGAGAAAATCTTAGTCACTTGCAAGATCAAGTCGAAGCGCTAGGCGGGGGACGACGTGGAAGAGCAGTCTCCGAAGGTTCCTAAACTGGGCATAATGCCTAAGGCGTTGATGCAAGAATTGAACGAGAGGTGGAACACAGGCTTTAGGAACATCTCAGAGTCGCTACAGCAAAGGAAGTGTTCTTCCCAGCAAAGAAGTCAAACGAGTTAGTCATCTATGAAACTGGTCCACCTCCTTTTGTTCAAAGGATTGTAGAGGAACCCTTCCGAAAGGACTTAAGATGCCAACCATTGATAAATATGATGGCACAGGGGATCTGACTGAGTATTTCTTCAATTTTGATGCAGTCTTATTTCTACATGGCGTTTCATATGCGATTAAGTGCAAGGCTTTCCCTCAAACATTAAGAGGGCAGGCTCAAAATTGGTATCATCAATTGCCATAGCATCAATTAGCTTGTTTAGAAAATTGAGTGAACGATTCGTCAACCAGTTCATATGAAGCTAAACTCATGCTAAGAGTTCAGCGTCCTTAATGGAAATATGACAAAGGAATGGCGAGTCTCTAAGAGACTGTATAACTCATTTCACAAACGAAGCATTAGAAGTCTTGAGTTTGGACCAATCGGTAGCAGTGGTTGCCCTTACTAATGGGACGACCAATGAACACCTCAAGGTTTCTTTAGCCAAGAACCCGCCTAAAACTATGGCGGAGTTGCAAGAAAAGGCTAGAAAATACATGGTGGTCGAGGAGGTCGTTCAGCCAGAACGAGAAGGCAAAAGGTGAGGTCTTTGGGAAGATAAGAATAAGGAGCAAGCCAAAAGGCATAAGCATGACTTTACTTTAGTGCCGAAAAGTGGAAGTTCGTAAAGATTTCATCAATATACTCCTCTTAACTCCTATAGAGGACAAATATTGCTTGAAATCCAATCAGAACAATATGTTCGATTGCCAAAACTAATGCGGTCTAATGCTGTAGAAAGGGACAAAACACTATATTGTCATTTTCGCTAAGATCACCATGACACTGAGGATTGCAAACAACTGAAAGAGGACATTGAGTTCCTAATCCGAAAAGGACGATGGGATAAATTCATTAACCTGGGAGACAATAGGCGAGAGAAAGACTCAAAGCCAGTGCATCGGGAAGAAAGATTAGAAAAAAGGGAACCGAAAAAGACGAAGAAGATAAAGGGAAGTGTCATCAACGTCATATTCGGAAGACCAGGACTTGGAGGCAACACTTCTTCGTCTAGGAAGGCATATGCAAGAGAATGCCTAACTATTGAAGGTCCACCTAAAAATGTGCGTCTCAATTTGAAAATTACTTTCACTGATGCAGATCTGGAAGGAGTGAAGTTTTCGCATGATGATCCAATAGTTGTAGAATTAATGGTTGGAGATTTCATGGTGCGAAGAGCTCTAATCGACAATAGATCTATTGAGGATGTGTTGTATTACGAAGCCTTCAAAGGAATGGGCTATGAAGATAATCAGTTAACTCCTTGTATGACTCCATTGTACGAATTCAATGGAGCAGGGCAAACTTCATGGTAGTGAAAGTTCCTTTTGCTTATAACCTCATCCTCGGTAGGATAGGTCTAAATATCTTTAAAGCCATTCCCTCGACATACCACTTTTGGTTAAAGTTCCCTACACCAAATGGTGTAGGTGAAGTAAGAGGTGGTCAAAAAAGGCAAGAACTTGTTATTTCATGGCAACTAAATCAATCAAAGCTGGTGAGCAAGTCTTGCCTTTAGATTCAATGGACATAAATGACAGCAAGTTACGATCGCTGTCGGTAGATGACTTGATCCCGACCATGTTAGATCCACAAAGTGATGATAAGTTTACCTACATGGGATCTAGTCTCGATAAAGGCATCTTTAAAACTCTCGCTCAATTTTTGAAAGAAAACCAAGACATTTTTACATGGACTCCAGAGGACATGCAGGGGATAGACCTAAAGGTCATCAAACACTACTTTAATACAGATCCAAGAAAGAAATTGGTAAAGCAAAAGAAGAGATCTTTCGCCCAAGAAAGACAGAGAGCTATTGATGAGGAAGTAGACAAGTTGTTGAAAGCACAAGTGATTGAAGAAATCAAATATCCAGAATGGATTTCGAATCCAATAATGGTTCAAAAATCAAATGGCAAATGGAGGGTGTGCATTGATTTTTCGGACTTGGATAACGCATATGCAAAGGACTACTTCCCTTTACCAAAGATCGATATTTTTATTGACACTACAGCAGGCCATGAGTTGTTAACATTTATAGATGGTTTTAGTGGATATAATCAAATTCATATGGAGGAGACATACATGTTATAGGCTGCATTCATCACTAAGAATGGACTGTATTGTTATCGAATGATGTCATTCAGATTGAAAAACGCGGGAGCGACATATCAAAGATTGGTGAATTCCATTTTCCGACCTCTGAAAGGCACGATTATGGAAGTTTATGTAGATGACATGTTCGTAAAAAGCCTTTACACTGATAAGCATGTTCAAGACTTGGATGAGGTACTCCAAGTACTCGAAAATATCGTATAAAACTGAATCCTGCAAAGTGTGCCTTTGAAGTTGCTTCAGGAGAGTTTTTGGGTTTAATGGTCTCAATACGAGTAATTGAAGCCAATCCGGAGAAAATACAAGCAATAATGGATATGTGTCCACCGAAGACGATCAAGGATGTTCAAAGACTGACGAGATGCTTGGCTGCGTTGGGTCGATTCTTGTCACGCTCCGCTGATCGTTCCGCACCATTCTTTGCATTGCTTAAAAATCCAAAGAGATTCATTTCAATCGAAGAGTCTTAAAAGTCTTTCGAAGACCTAAAGAAGTACTTAAAGACTCCACCGTTGATCTCTAAACCATTAAGAAAAGAGCATATGTTTTTATACTCGGACGTATTTGACACGACAATCAACACTATGCTGAAGAAGATAAAATTCAAAAATCGGTTTACTATGTTAATCGAATTCTTCAAGGTGCCGAGAAAGATATTTGACAGTGAAAATTTTGCCTTATCTGTTGTCATGACCGCTAGAAAACTACGTCCATACTTTCAAGCTCATCAAATAAAGGTTCTGACCAATATGCCATTGAGAAAAATTCTCCACAGCCCTGACTTTAGTGGACGAATGCTCAATTGGGAATTTGAGCCCAGTGAATTTGATATCACGTACAAGCCTCGCACTGCGATAAAAGGGAAAGTGTTAGCAGATTTTGTTGCAGTGTTCACTAATTGCAATGAGGAACATAGTCATGGTCACCAAAGAGAATGTAAGGAAGAGTTTTGGAATTTTTACATTGATGGGGCTTCTAGTGCCTCAGGAGGCGGAGCAAGGCTATTGTTAGAATCTCCAGAAGGCTTCACGGTGAAGTATGCAATCAAATTTGCGTTTTCAGTTACAAACAATGAATCAGAATATGAAGCAATTGTAGTAGGGTTAAGCGTAGCATAGGCCTTACGTGTAACCAAGCCAAAGGTATTTAGTGATTTTCAATTAGTAGTCATGAAAACGGTGGGGGAATATGTGGCTAAAGATCTGAAGATGAAGCGTTACCTCAACATGGTGAAGTCAATAATGTTAAACTTTAAAGAATGTCAAATTCGTCATGTGAACTGATCACAAAATTCCAAAGCTGATTCTCTTTCGAAGCTGGCACTATATAAGGGAGAAGGATATGAGCCAATCTACTTTGAAGTTTTAGAAAAGTAAAGCCTTGAAGGCCAATAAGTGGCATCAATTAGTGGCGAAACTTCCTGGATTGATCCGATCAAGAAATATATCAAGGAAAGGATTTTACCTAACGATCGAGGCGAGGCCAAAAAGCTAATGACAAGATCAGCAATGTATGCGGTGATTGACGTAGTATTATATAGGAAGTCATTCATGATGCCTTACCTTCGTTGTCTTCCTCTTATGGAAGCAGAATATGCTTTGAGAGAAGTTCATGAAGGAATATGCGGACAACATTTATATGAACACTCTCTCACCTTCAAGATATTAAAGCAAGGTTTTATTGGCCAAACATGTAGAAAGAAGCAATAAACTTTTTCAAAAGATGTAAATAATGCCAAAAGCATGCTTCTCTACACCACCAACCGGACGAAGAAATGTCCATAATTCATTCGCCACTCACTTTCGCGATATGGGGAATGGATATACTTGGACATTTCCCTCCAGCATCTGGCCAAAGAAAATTCATCGTAGTTGTAATGGATTATTTCACAAAGTGGGTACAAACAGAGGCACTTGCTACCATTACCGATTAAAAAATTATCAAGTTTTTCTCGGAGTCGGTAATAATGAAGTATGTCATGCCTCAAGTTCAAATCACAGATTATGGAAGACAGTTTGACAGCTCGAAGTTTCGTGATTATTGTCGAGAGCTCCATATCGAGCAGAGGTTCACGTTAGTTGCACATCCTCAAGGAAACAAACAAATAGAGGTAACCAATAGAATTATCCTTAACTGACTAAAGAAGAGATTGGAAAGAGCAAAAGGTTTATCGGTTGAGGAACTTCACAACATTTTATGGGCTTATAGGAAAACTGCTAAATCTTTTACGGGAGAAACACCATTTTTTTAGCTTTTGGCACAAAAGCAGTGATCTCGGTGGATATAGGAGCATCATCTTATCGTGTTGCTCACTTTAATGAGACAAATAATAGTAATGCGCTTCGCCAAGGGTTGAATTTGATTGATGAAATTTGTGAATGCGCAGCTTTGCAAATGCAAGAAAACTCTAGAAGTGCTGCGCAATTTAACAACTCTTGAGTTAAGAAGAAGTTTTTCCAACCAGGAGACTATATGATGAGGAAATCAGTAGTATCTTAGCCTTTATCTATCGGTAAATTGTCTCCGAAATGGGAAGGTCCATACAAAGTCTGCAAGGTCGCTTCGGGCGCATACAAGTTAGAAACTTTAGATGGGAAAGAAATATCGCGATCATGGAATGTCTCTAACTTGCGCAAGTTTTATCACTGAGTTCATTAGTTTTTCAGAGTTATATCTCAACATCTATTTTTTTAATAAGAGGCTCAGTTGGCTCATTAACTTAGTACTTATATTAAATTGCATCATCATAGATCTGTTTTGATCAATGCAATGTGTTAAAGTTAAAGAGCCTGTTTTTACGCTGTAAGATCTGTTCCGATCAATGCAATGTGTTGAAGTCAAAAAACCTGTTCTTAGGCTTAAGATTCCATTTCAATCTTGCAATGACTTCAAGTCAAAGAGCCCGTTCTTAGGCTTAAATCCGTTTTGATCATGTGTTCAAGTCAAAGTGCCCGTTCTTAGGCTTTAAGGACCGTTTCGATCAATACGATAAAAGGAACACTTAGTGCTAAAGTGATAAGAAGATACTTTTCGATTCACATTTTTCATTGAAAGTAGAATACGATAAAATTTTAACCACATTTGACTCAATAGTCACGACGAAAGACGATCAAAGCTACAACAACAGAGCTACAATGGTTCAAGGAAAAGGGAACTACCTAAAGAGTGGACTTATGAAAATCGATACATTAATGATTCTCAAGCAGGTGGAAAGTTGTCGCAGCCGGGGGTATCATCTTTGACCACTTCATGAGTAGATGTATTCACGACATCGCTTGCACCTTCATTCGCTCCATCCCATGTTCTTTGGAACGTTTGTTGTTTAACTTCATCAGCCTGTTCGCGAGTGAAGTTAAATTCAGGCCGAAATAGCTTAACAGCCTTCGCCCACCCATCCATGAAGAGATCAGTACCATTGTCAATCTAGAAATCTTCTTGCTTCTTATGGAATGCTTTAGACATTTCATATTGGGGGATGCAGTCATTTAGTTTCGCTTGCATAACAGACATATCGAATGAATGTTGGGCCGACTGCGCTTCAATTATTTATCCATAGCTGCGACTAGCATGTTCGCAGCTCACAGCTTTGTGGTGATGTCTCCAACATAAAACGTATTCTGTTAAAATAAGTTTATATATTTATATATATAAATAAATGCAGTTGCCAAGACAAATATAAAGGAGGCAAATTATGATCGTAAAAGTTATGTACTATCGCCGCAGCTTGGTACGTAAGCGACAATGAATGTTCTAAGTCAAACTCAGCTGTCGCATTATGGTCACGAGGGATGCTTCCATGCAACACTAGATCTCGCGAGATCATTTCATTACCTACACAAGTATTAGTCCTTTTAACTCCCCAGTTGGGGACAAATGACGGAGTCATCAAAATGTGAAGAGATATCTCACCAACATGATTTCAATGTGGTCAAACTCCCAATCATATGAGTTTAATGCAGTTAAAGTCTCCAACCATATGAGTTCAATGAAATAAAAGTCTCCGACAACATGATTTCAATGAAGCCAAGTAGCCTGAATATGGAGAACGACTAAATGACTTGGATGACCAAGGAATCAACTCTCGTCTCCTGCATAATCATCGACACGAATTGCAAGTAAGTAACTATTCACCAAGTCAAAAAAATGCTTCTTTCACTTGAATTATCTGGGACTTGTTGAATAGTATCAAGTCAAAAAGAGTCATTTGATTTGAAATTATCCTTGATTTGATGAATTGTACTCATCAAGCCAAAGAAGAGTTTTTTTGACTCCATAACATAGCCGAATCAAACTTTCACATCGTCACTCATAGCCCTGCTAGGCCACCAATACACGTCGACATCGCGACACTTGGTTGTTCAAAGTAAGCCAAACTTTGACTCGAAATGAACTTTGACTTGATGAATAGTGTCAAGTCAAAGAGATAAATAGTGTCAAGTCAAAGAGAGTCCTTTGACTTTAAATTATCTTTGACTTGATGAATTGTACTCATCAAGCCAAAGAAGAGTTTTTTTTTACTCCATAATAGAGCCGAATCGAACTTTCACATCATCACTCATAGCCCTGCAAGGCCACCAATATGCGTCGACATCGTGACACTCGGGTGTTCAAAGTGAACCAAACTTTGACTCGAAATGAACTTTGACTCTATGAATAGTGTCAAGTCAAAGACATGAATAGTGTCAATTCAAAGACATGAATAGTGTTAAGTCAAAGATGTGGATAGTGCCAAGTCAAAGAAGGTCCATTGGCTTGAGATGAAGTTTGACTTGATGAATAGTTCCAAGTCAAGCATATGAATAGTTCCAACATGAATAGTGTCAAGTCAATGAAGTGAATAGTGTAAAGTCATTGAGAGTTCTTTGACTTGATGAACAGTGATCATTAAGCCAAAGAAGGATTTTTTTGACTCTATAAATAGTAACGAGCCATATGACCACCTTGTCTTAACCGCAGTCAAGCTAGGCCACACCTACGTCGAGACGCGCAACACTCGTTTAGTGTATTTTAAATAACATATGCAAAATACTCTCTAACATAATTCTCATGACCAAGCTAGGCCACCGACACGCGCCGAGATGCGCAACACTCGTTTAGTGTATTTCAAATAAAAAATGCAGCATATTTTCTGAGATTGTTAACCTTCTAGCCAAGTTAGGCGATTTAAAGGTGCGCACAACCAAATAAAACACCTATGTACTCATATGCAGAACTTGCATTTTTCGTAAGAGTGGGGGGCATATGGTGTAGGCCGAATATGATTTTGCCTCGAGATATGTGTACGCACATCTCAAGTATGATATGCTCGGGTCTAATCTTTACTTGATAAGGAAGAATCCCGCATAATCCCCAAGATTATGTCACATCTATGATAAACTTGTATTGAAGGAAAATCTTACCAAAAAAGGAAAAATCGAGATTTGCCAAATCTCACTAAAATAGGAAGTTTGGATTCGGCAAGATCTCAATGGGAAGCCAATAAGTTATAAATACATAGACAGATTGGAGGAACATGTATGCTTTCTTCTCTAACTCTAAGTCCTCATTTCTTATTAAAATCCATGATCTAACTTAGGCATCGGAGTGTTCTTCCCGGAGGCCCTCATTCCGAGTTTGTTTTGCAGTTTGCATTCTCAGAAGATTGTCGGCGTTCGCCTCGAGACTCTCGCGACCCATTGCTCCAGAACGTCATGCGGTAGTTGACGCATCAATATGTTTGTTAATTATGAAATAAATTGAAAAACAGTAAAATAGGCCTAACGATTCCTGAGCGATTTAAAATAACACCAGGAATCGTTTGCTAAATTGGTGGCAGTAACCAGGAAATTTAAGTGAAAATTCGAAGTCTGGCAAAGCGGTGGCGATTTGGCCCAATAACGTAAATCGATGGTCAGATCGCTGAATCACATAACCTTATTTCCAGTGATTTACCTAGCCATTTCCCTGCGATTCCACTTAATACCTGAATCACTAGGCACAAATTTGGGTTTTTAAAATATAAGCCTCAAATCGGTGTACACATTTCCATTCACACTACAAACCTATGCACCCATTCGAATATGAAATCAAATTAGTGTCTAGATTCAACTCTCCAAAGCCTTTGTATAGCTTATTTAAGTAATTTTCACCTCGATTATGATTCGTTCAATCTTTATTTCAAAGTTAGGATTTTTAACAAGTTTTCAATTTTTGAATGAATTTCGAATTATTCATGGTTTTAAAATTCTAAGGCTTATGAATGATTACGATATGGTTTATATGGTTTCAAATTAAATGAGTGGTGATTAAAGTTGATCATTCGATTTACTGATTATATGAAGAAATACTTAAAAATTTTACCCTGAAATGTGATTTTAAACAAAAAATCTAGATAATGAAGGATGTGTTTGAATTAGTAGTATTAAGAAAATAAGTTGGGGGTGTGTGTTTTGTTTTAGAAATACTTGAATTTATCTCAAGACAATGATGCTTAGTATTTTATTAACGTCATAATTTATTTGCTTATGAAAATTTATTCATATGATAATGTGTTCATTAATTATTATGTCATATGGTCCGTTTATGCTTCACGAGGTATGTTTATTTCGTTGGAAACTCGAGTTAGTTTTTAAACCTTGAGGATATGGTTTCTGAAATTTAGATGAAGTGGAGTATAAAGAAGCAAATTATGGAACACTCAAGAGGTAGTATTTATTTATTTATTCAAAGTTGACTGAGATTGATTAAATTTCTGAAGATACAGGTAATATTTCTTCATTTTACTTTATTTAGTTGGAAAACATGGAATTGAATGTAATTTGGATTTAAATAGAAGTGATATTTTTATTACCCATGAAAATATAAAGTTTATGATAGAAAAGAAATGTTATACCCTATTAGACTTAACTTAGATTGTGTATGCACTAGAGGAGTTTAGAGGCGATTGATTGCTTTGTGTTAGACATTATATTGGGTAGAAAATTGAAATAAAAGTGCAAAATAAATAAGACAGATTTTTAAGAATTTTGTTACACAAAAATTATTGATCAAATATTTTATATTTATGTATATAATGAAAAATTTATGCTACAATTAAAGGAAAAAATAGGAAATTAGCCAATAAAATTTTACTTAGTTGGAAAGAATGCTTCCTTAGCTATAGTGAAAGTGAGAAGAGCCAACAAGAGTTTTTAAATAAAAAAATATAGAGACCCACATATTCCAAAGGAAATGGAGCAGCGAATCTAGTGGTGAGAAAAATGTGAGGAAGAACTCCTATAAAAAGAGTAATTGTATCGTAAGGAAATGGAGCAGGGAACCTGTAAATGCCCAAAATTTACTAATAGTTAATTAGTTCCTAATTAGGGTTATTGACCATGACATGGGACCCACATCGAGTTATGTTCACTAACCGAGGCAATGTGGCCGAGGTATATGTTAGTTTTGTTGTGATATATTTCTAGTGTATCGTATATGTGCAAACTACTAAGTCATTCCTACTAGTATACAGATGTCGAGACGTAAGTGGGGACACGCCTTGAAATGCGTGCCAGTGTGGGACCAGGGTAGAGAGTGATGTATTAAGTTTAAGAGTTTAATGTGGCTTTAATAGTTAATTTGATATGGTTATAGTTTAATTTGCATTAATGAAACCTAATTTAGCAAAACAAAACATTAACCAATTGATGTTCCTCTATATACGTACGTACACCATCTCAAGGCAAATTGAGTTAAATGTGTTATTATGGGATGAGTCAGTGGAGAATTAGTGGTTTGTGAGATTAAATGAGAGCTTTTAGATTAGCCTATAGATTTTGGTGTGCAATAAGATCAATGGTTATAAATCAACCTTATCTAATATGTATGGAATTAGCGGGTTATCTTATGCAAATCACTTTCATTTGATGCATAAGAAAGAAGGAGTTCTTGAGGAGGAAGATCAGAGATTTGTGGAGAAGTTTTGGTGAAATTGAAGGTGTGATCAAGGAGTGAGGTGATCATCAACTGGGTAGTTAAGTTTTATTTTTAGTTTTGAAAAAGTTTATGATTTGATGAATTTGATGATTAATTGATGTAGTATAAGCTATTGTTGTTGATTGTGGTGAATACGTTGGATCTCAGGTGGTGGAAAACATAGATCGAAGGTGATGGAGTAGGTTAAATTGGGAGTATGGACAGAATTTTCGAGTTGAGGATTATGTCCTCTGCTCTTGATAGCGTGCTAACTAGGCTAAATAGCGTGCTATCTAGCCCGGACGTGCAACAGAGTTTCGTTTGAAGAATAGTAGTGCGTCGGGCCTTTGACCTAGCACGCTAGGGGTATCTAGTGCGCTAGACAAACTCTTTAGCGTGCTAGAGTTAGTTGACATCATTAATTTTTTAATTTGGTTAAGGACTTTTAAAATCTTTAACTTGGTTTAAACCTATATAAAACCATCTAAAAACACTCTAAAATTAAACATATCTAATGATACTAGAAACTTAGGGAAGAGTCTTGAGGGTTCGGGTACACGTTTGGAGGTGTCGGGAGACCGGATCAACTTAGGAACTTGACGTGGTTTGTAAGTAAATTGATTGAGATATTTCTCCCCATTTCTTTTCTATTATGCATCTTATTTATGGTCATTTTGATTGATGTGCCTTTTGTACTCTTGATGCCATGACTTTATTGTCCTATCTCACTCATTATATGAGTTTGTTATCATGGCATTGGTTTATGTTTAAATGAGATTCATTGACTCTTAATCAGGTGTTATGTCATTCTTGGTTGTTTAGAGTTTTAATCATATAGAATAACATGCTATTAGGTGAAAGATTTGTGGTGTTGTAAATCTAGTTCTTTTGTGCTTTACTTAAGCAATTCCATTTTCGAATCTTAAACCATGTCATTTTTCGAGTTATGAAAGTAGTTCTTGTATCTAAGACCATGAATGATAGAGATGGGAACGACACACGAGATCACTAGATTTTCAGGGATGTCGAGATCTCACCACTAACTTGTGCGGCACGCGGAATATGGGACCCTAGGTTGTCGATAAGTACGTATATATGAAACAAAATGGGCAGTATGAGTATATCTACACCCCAAATAGTGCAAAAAGGTTGATGTGATGTAATTTTATAATCAACTGGCCTTAGATCATTAATGCTTAGCCGAGTGTCAGTTTCATGTTGTTTAATTGAAGTATCTAATAACATGATTATTTTTCAGTTATAATTGCTATCGTTATGCTTTCAGATACTTGTTGTATATATTTGGAAATGTGGATAAATTCCTCTCTTACTTTCTACATTACTGTACTGACCTTCCTTTATATGATGGTAGTTGCAGATATTTCAAGTAGCAGACCAGAGAAGAAGAAGATTGATGATTAGTTTTGAGCTGTCGATGGACAGTTCTTGCTACTTTAGTAGGTGATGATTTTGTGTAATTATAACTTATGTCTTTTTGTATAACTCTGAGTTGTATATTGGGTTGAAAGACTAGAATTCCCTACTGTTCCATGTATTACTTTGGTTACTTTTATAAGATCGTCTGTTTACCTAGTTTCCACCCGAGGTGTTTTTATAAATGCTTACGTTAATCTTATTAAGTTTTCCACTGAAAATTAAGGTAATAATAATGACTTCTTAATTAACTCTATAAATTATGATTAAATAGAAATGTATAATATCTACGTTGAACACATGTAACAACGTGAATGAAACGAAAAGGCTGACTAATACGTTGTTAAGTCCTATGTGGCGTGAGTTAAGGCTTAATGACAGGATAAGGCCGGGCGGTACCCAGATGGGGAGCTAGGTTTGTAGAGCCTAGGCAATGGAGGATGGTGTATTCTATAGTATGATACCAGCATCATAGTGGTATGAGAATCTAAGTTCTTGATATACACAATGAAATTTGAATAAAACAAGAATCGTAGATGTGGAAATCAGACGGTGTTTGCCTAGAAACTATTAGTTGGGAAATGAGCGAATGTGAGTTGGGATTGTTATGTGTATACATTAAGTTTTATATGCATACTACAATGGCAGATCAACGCAGAGGTGGGGATGGTAGTGCCAGCGATAGATAATATATGGTATCGGCTGAGGATTTTGAGAGGCTATCCGACAGAGTTGCGCACAGGGTCAGCAGTTGGCTGACTTCATTTAAGATATGATGATACGTATGTCTGCACTTGCATAATCCATTACTATCGTTACTACCTGGAATGTAGTACTAACGGCACCTGAGGCACACGTTGTTACGACTGATGATATGCATTATTGGACTAACATAGTCATTTCCCAAAGACATCTGTTGTCTGAGCTCCTTAGGATTATATGAGCTCACTTGGTTACATTAGTTTTTCCCACCGAGCCTACTACGATAGAGCTTCCAGCACATGAGATTCTGATTGTATCAGTTATTACCACAACATTATTACGAGTACCCGAGCTACCTATAACGCAGACAATACCTATTCCACTAAAGATGTTTTCTTTGGTCGTACCAGCAAAGATTCTGGTTGACAGTACACTCACATGGACCGAGAATAATAGGAAGTGGAAGAAAGGCATGGGATTAACGAAAACACCCGAATGATCCAGTTCATCTAGATTATAGATACTAGCCACTATGATAATACCGTAAGTACACAATTTTTCATTGGCACACGCGACAACGAGTAGATAGTCATTTCCACCTCTGACTAGTATGATTTCGTCTATCTTCGATTTTGACTTTGCCAGTCGATCACGTTAGATAGTGCAGCCAATGCAACAAATTCAGCTCAAAGCGGCGAAGACCAATATGCATTAAGGTAGGAGCAGAGACTCACTCCGAGATCGATTAAGTTGACAAAGCAGATTCGACATATGACGTGCTGGATATATGGTCAGGAGGATTCATCATGAGTTGTGATCCACAGTCGGTAAGTAGATTTTTCATGCCATCACAGGCAAGAATGGTACTATCACCATTGCAGATTCAACAGACATCAGACGACAGTGACCGAGATGCGCCAAAATAGTGATGAACTCATACTGCATTTACAGAGTAGAGGAGACCACCAACATGTTATAAGTGTTGTCAGATTAGACACATGTTTTGTCAGTGTCCACTATCTACATATTTACTTCAATCAGAAATAGGGAGTGGAGTAAGAGATAGTGGCATTAGTTCATAGAGACAAAAATCGATGCACAATTAGGTAATCTCGCCAGCATCGAGAAGGCACCCGGCGTGCTATAGATGTGGACAGACTGGACACATGATTAGAAAATGTTTGCAGCCTCACGACTATTAGTGATTTTCCATGCACCCGCATGTCGGATATGAAGCTCACATGGAGAAAGAGCCGGACCTAGAGACGACACACGACCCTGGTGAGAATATGCATTTATTTACTATTGCGCTAATCATGCACTATTTAACTTAAGTATAACTGTAGCTAAACTAGTGATTTGGGAGTTAAAGTTGATCACTGGACTGATGAGAATGACTTGAATAAGTCCATATCACATGAGTTAAAAAGATAAAGAAAGTTGTGTTTCCTGATAAACACACTCAAAACTCCCTAAAGAAATTATGCCTAGCAAGATTTCTCTTGAGTTATATGACTAGAGTGCCTTATATTGTGATAATGTGCATGTGGTAACTAAGCATAAACTCACCCAGTGTAATAGTTGAACGTAGGTTAAATGGTCAGTGGATCTACTTGCGGTAGTTAAGAAACACAGACTCTGGGCTTATTATCATTTTGAGATTTTGGATAGGGTAATTGTTGTGAGATTGAAATTGACGCGCGCCGAACACGTCAATAAAGTAAAGTTTCCTAAACCAACTATTTTGTAGAATAGTGGCAAATGGTTGATCCCACGAGACTAGTTGTCTTTCTCAAAGTTAAAACAACAAAAAAGGAAAATCGGGGTTTTAAAATAAATATTAATTTAACTAACTAATCTAACTAAATTAAATAAATAAATTAACTAAACTAATTTCTAAAACAATTAATTAATAATTAATTAACACTTAAATAACACATAAATCTCTAGTTCCACAAATCGAAATCAAGATTCAATAGCAATCATGGTCTTCAATCTTTCCCAAAAAGTTATTAATTTAATTCTCCTAGATTAGCTATAGAAAATCGACATCCGCCAGAAATTCCTAGTTCCCCTAATTCCGATAGCCAGGACGTCCGCCACTAACTACTTCCCTAATTAATGTATAACCCTAGACATCCGCCAATCAGGTTTAACACACTAACCGCAGTAATATGGATCTATGGGAACACTAATCCTAGATAACCGGTCATAACCGCTACCGATTTAACCTAAATTCAATTGTTGTACATTCAAACACCGAAAGAGTTTTACGGCAAACGGGTGAATGTTTGTTACTTTATTGGTCTAAAAGCACAATTACACGGATACTAATATTCTAAATAACAATAGATTGTCCATCTAAAAGCATGCACTTGCCCATATACATACCATAGATCTAAATCATAATCATTAAAATCAACAACAATGAAATAGGAGAAATTAAATTAATTAAATAATAAAATAAAAAGATCTCACATAATATGCTATGAATCCATGATCTCGACTTGCTTCACCTTCGACTTAGGCAAGAAATTGATTAATGGACATCATCTTCAAAAATCTATACTAAAAACTAATAGTAATTAATCTCTAAAAAAATACTAATTGGTTCTTCCCCTAATAATACATATGTTCCTAATATATAAAAGTACTCCAAATTGGACTCGGATACTAATTTTAGGGGTTAGGAACGTGACTCGTGCGTCGAGGAGCATCGTAGGGGTGTTTTTGGATCAAAAATCGGACTCTGCCATGTGTCTGCGTGATTCGCTGTTTTTAACCGCCAAGCCACGTGTCTCAATGCCATTGGACCGATCCTGTCAACGCCGCTTACTTGTCGCCGCATCATTCGCCGAGAACTGTGAGTTTGTTGTGTGTGTGGTGACTAAGCGACACGTGGCATCACATGAGTGGCTGAAACACGTCAATGTGACCCGTCTGTCGAATAGGAGCGTGCCACGTGGACGAAGAACCGCGGAAGAAGAATTCGCGCGAATACGGCGAAAATCTGGGCGTCTGTGCGGAACGGATCTCGAGGCAGATCGACTGATTGCTGAAGCGCGGAGAAGATTGCTTGCGGGTGACGTGGCAACGCGTGGCGGTCTCTCATTGGTTGCTGGAACCTCCGATGCTGACGTGGCAGTTTCTGATTGGTCCAGAGATATTTCTCGCTGACGTGGCATGCTTTGATTGGCTGGAACACCCTGTCTGCTATTCGACACACCGCGCAACGCGTATTTCGAGGCAAACTGTCCGGCATCCGATCACTGCAAGTAAATACTCCATTTTGAGTATTTTTCCGCCACGAATTCAACCGCGCACTCCGTTTCACCTAAAAATGACTAAAAATGTAATTAAATATATATTTTAAATACTTTCAATAATTAAATATACTAAAATAGACTACTAAAAACCTATAAATACTTGACTTATCGAAATGGAAATAAAATTTTCCATATGTTGTAAATAGTAAAAAACTAAGATTCGACTGAGAAGTTAAATGAAGCTTAATTTCGAGGACAAAAATTCTATTACTTGGAAATAATGTAATGACCCAAAATTTACTAATAATAAACTAGATCTTAATTAGGGTTATTAACCGTGATGTGGGACCCCTATCAAGTTATGTGCATTGACTGAGGCAATGTGGCCGAGGTATATGTTAGTTTTGCTGTGATGTATTCCTAGTGTATCGTATTTGTATAGACGAGTAATTCACTCCTACTAGTATATGGACTTTGAGGCGTAAGTGGGGACGTGCCTCGAAATGAATACTGGTGTGGGACAGTGGAAGAGAGTAATTTATTAAGTTTAATTTAAGTTTAATGTGGCTTTAATAGTTAATTTGATATGGTTATAGTTTAATTTGCATTAATGAAACCTAAGTTAACAAAACAAAACATTAGCAGTTCGATATTTCTCGAGATACGTACGGACACCATATCAAGGCAAATTGAGTTAAATGTGGTATTATTATGGGATGAGATAGTGGAGAATTAATGGATTGTGAAATCAAATGAGAGCTTTTAGATTAGCCTAGAGATGTGTGTATATAATAAGATCAATGGTTATAAATCAACCTTATCTAATATATATGGAATTAGTGGGTTATCTCATGCAAATCACTTTCATTTAATGCATAAGAAAAGAAAAAGTTCTTAAGGAGGAAGATCAGAGATTTGTGGAGAAGTTTTGCTGAAATTAAAGGTGTGTTGAAGGAGTGAGGTGATCATTAACTAGGTAATTAAGTTTTATTGTTAGTTTTGAAAAAGTTTATGATTTCATGAATATGATGATTAATTGATGAAGTATAAGCAGTTGTTGCTGATTGTGGTGAATATATTGATTCTCTGGTGGTGGAAAACAGAGATCCAAGGTGATGGAGTATGGTAAATTGGGAGTTTGGACATAATTCTCGAGTTGAGAATTATGTCCCCTGCTCTTGATAGCACGGTAGCCAGGCTAGATAGCGTGTTATCCAGCCTGGGTGTGTAACTGTTCTTCGTCTGAAGAACAGTAGTGCGCTAGGCCTTTTACATAGCATGTTAGGGGTATCTAGTGCGCCAGACAAACTCCCTAGCGCGCTAGAGACAGTTGACAACACAAATTTTGTAATTTGGTTAAAGACTATTAAAATCTTTAACTTGGTTTAAACCTATCTAAAACCATCCAAAAACACTCTAAAATTAAACATATCTAATGAAACCAGGAACCTAGGGAACAGTCTTGAGGGATTGGGTACGCGCTTGGAGGTGTCGGGAGACCGAATTTTCTTAAGAACTTGGTGTGGTTTGTTAGTAAACTATTGAGATATTTCTCTCTATTTTTTCATTATGTTTCTTATTTACAGTCATTTGGACTAATGTGCCTTTTATACTCTTGATGCCATGACTTTGTTGTCCTATCTCATTATATGAGTTTGTTATCATGGCATTGGTTTATATTTGGTATTCATTGATTCTTAATCAGGTGTTATGTCATTCTTGGTTGTTTAGAGTTTTACTCATATATAATGGCATGCTATTTGGTAAATGATTTATGGTGTTGCATATCTAATTATTTTATGCTTTACGTAAGCAATTCCATTTTTTATTCTTAAATCGTGTCATTTTTTGAGTTATTAAAGTAGTTCTTGTATCTAGGATCGTGATATGATAAAGATGGGCGCGACACACAAGATCACTAGATTTCTGGGGATCTCAGGATCTTACCACTAGCTTGTGCGAAACACGAGGTATGAAACCCAAGATTGTTGAAAAGTACATATATATATATATATATATGAAACAATATGGGCAATATGAGTATATATGTGCCCCTAATACTGGAACAAAGTTAATGTAATGTAATTTCATAGTCAATTGGCACAAGATCATTACCCCTTAGTCGAGTGTCAATTTCATGTTGTTTAGTTGAAGTATCTTATAACATGATTATTTTTTAGTTATAATTGCTATCATTATGCTTTCAGATACTTGTTGTATATATTTGGAAAGGTGGATAAATGTATCTCAGTCTTATTTTCTACCTTACTGTACTCACCGTCTTTTTATGACGATGGATGCAGATATTTCAAATAGAAGACCATGGAAGGAGAACATTGACAATTAGTCTTGAGCCATTGACGGATAATTCCTGCTACTTTTGTAGATGATGATTTTGTGTACTTATTGCTTATGTCGTTTTGTATAACTTTAGGTTGTATATTGGGTTGAAAGACTAGACTTCACCACTGTTCCATGTATTACTTTGGTTAGTTTTATAAGATCGTTTGTTTACCTAGTTTCCGCAGTGGATGTTTTTATAAATGCTTTTGCTAATCTTATTAAGTCTTCCACTGAAAACGTAGGTAATAATAACGACTTCTTAATTAACTTTGTTAATTATAATTAAATAAAAATGTATAATGTCTATGTTGAACAAGTGTAACGAGGTGAATGAAACGAATATGTTGACTACTACGTTGTTAAATCCTACATGGCATGAGTTAGAGCTTAATGATGGGATTAGGTCAGGCGATACCCAATTCGGGGAACCAAGCCATCACATAACTATAGGAATATAATATAAATATATATGTATATATAAATGTAGAAAAAAGAAAAAAATTAGAGATATAGAAAAAATGGAAGGATGTTTATGAAAAACCTCTTCAAATAAAAAAATTTAGATAGAGTGCTTATAGCTAAGTTTGGTGAAGTATATCTTTTTATTCCAATATTCCAATAAATGAAAATGAAAGGACAATTATTGGTGATTAAAAAAATTCATCTTGACTTTGATTGTGGTAAAATTTTAAATATTATTTGAAAATGAGATTGATTTAATAATTTTTGTATCTTGAGATTCTATATTAGTCAACGTAAGCTTGATATTTGTCGGTGGAGATTGAGAAAACCTATAAATGGTTTGGCCTTGGTTATTGATTGAACTTTGAATTCTAAGCTGTATTATATAACTAGAAGGTTGAGTTGTCAAATATGGGGTTGTCTTTAAATCTTTCTATTATATCAATCTTTTATTTTTATGAGGGTAATATGTTTTAATAATTATTTATGTTTAAGAAAAAAGTAAATAACTATGAAATTAGAATAAAAAATGAAAAGAGAATATGATTGAAAGTATTCCTTTGCTCGGGACAGCAAAGTCCTAAGTTTGGGGGTATTTGATAAGTCAGAAATTAAACACATTTTATGAGACATTTTTGTATGTTTTATAAAGTAAAGTCTCTAAAAGATGGTCATAATAACTTATATGTGACATCCCGTCACCGACCAGACCGGACTCTGCGTGATCCGATTGGATCAGAGGCCTGAACTCGTTTGGACCGGGTGACGCGGTCGTGCTCAACGGTAATGTACTTTAAGAAGTAAAATGATATTTTTGGTGAGCGTGTAATATTTAGTAAATAATTATAAATACACACATGACATAAGGCAAGGCGAGGCTTGGGTTTCGCCCAGGGATATGCATTGGTCGGGAAATATATAACTTAGGCTAGTATCATGATCTACTACTAACTTTAATTTAATTTGACCCAAGTTTTGTTTAATATGCCTATGGTTTGATTGTAAATATATTGATACTCAAGGGAAAATTTTAAATTTGTGGAATAAGACTTGCATGTAATTAATTTAAAAGGTCATTGGCAAAATGAAAAATGTCTCATGACTTATGTAGGTAGACCAATAGAAAAGAAGGTGCATGTTATTTGTCATACAAAAAGGGACAAGTGGTAGTTTTAATGTGATGGCTTACATATAAGCCTTTGATCCACCTAATGATTTGTAAGTGTGTGAGATTTAAAGTTAATGACTATATAAGTTTCATAATTTCTTGTTCAACATGCAAATAAACTCCAACACCATCAAAGAGCTCATGAGAAAATTTGGAGATCAAAGAAGATGTAGAAAAATCTTGCATTTGTTGTTAGAGTTTTTGAAGATCCAAGAAGGTTCATGCTAAATAGTATGAATCTAACTTAGTGGAGCTCATAGAACGAAAGGAGACAACTCCATTAAAGCTCTTGGTACGTTTCCTTCACCGAATCTCTGCCAAAATTATGTTTCAAATTATTTTTATTGATGAGTTTCGGTACATGTGGGTTCATAAGAGTATATCAACCCTTAATTAGTGAAAATCCCTTGATGGGATCGTTTTGGAGATTTAATGATTGATAAGTTGTGTTATATGAAGAAGAAGATGAATAGTAACTTACTCAATGGTAATTGAATATTTATTGCATGGAATTTGAGTGTAAATGATTGCATGATGATGTTGGAACTCAATAAAGTTTTTTTAAGCCAATGGACCAAGTTTTATTGAAATAAATTGCTATAGATTTTTGAGCTTGCTTATTTGGATTAAGACTATTTTAATTAGTTTGAGTTTGCTCAAAGTTCAAATGTTAGTATTTTAAAGTACGCTGAATGTTATTATTTAAAGCATACTAAATGTTATAATTGAGAATACTCAAAGATAGCTTGAAGCAACCTTAATAAAAGCGGTTAACTAAACTATAATTACTCACAAGTATTCAAAGAAGATCCTAACACACATAAACTGATACAAAATGATACCTGGAACTGAGAGATCTAGTGTTGGATATTGGACGTGTGGTTTGAGGCGGGTGATGGCCTAAATGCACGACGTCGTGATAGTAAAACTAAGAAGTTTAATTAAATTATGAAGGTTTCTCGAGACACGTGCATGAGGTTCCGGGGGTTTTAGGACCTCGATCTACATACTAAAGCCGACGTATGTGGCTAGAGCTCAACAACGACTTGACGGGGACATCGTCACGCCCCACAAAGTACGAGATGGGCGGTCGGGCTCTGCCATGCGACACGCAAGGTTTGTGAACACTGGAATTTATAAACTCTATTACGCATCATATTATGATCGCATAAGTTAGATGTGCATTGCATCATGACTTTCTGTGGCCATGCATATAGACATAAGGACCTATAGGAGCCATCTCCAAGAATTAGATGGGGCATCTTTGACGACAAAAAGTCTCTCCCTCTGGCCAGTCGTACAACTACGAGGGATGACTATATGATGATCTTCTACACTCCAGCCAGTGTGGCAGTTGGAGGAGGTTTGCACCCACAGACCTTTCTTACGACGGGGTTAGAGTACGTCGGTGCCACTCGAATTCACGAATTCGCCTGACGGGAGCTCCCCCGATCATTGATGTTGAATGCAGCCGGGCTGACGAGATTCAAGCTAGGTCCTTGCATATGGGTTTCATGGGAACCGCTTATTTATACTAGAAGGATTGAATTATGTTTAATTCCTGCCATTTAGTTATATTATTCCTTGTCGAATTACATTATGTTGTACCTTTTATAAAATCATGTTGTTTAATTATTGGGGGCCTTTTGGAACCCAAATCCATCCTCTAGTGATCGAGGGAATGACAAGGTGTACTAATGAGACGACGACTTCAGACTGCCCTGATCTTCACTGTTAGATTGATCTCTTTTATGTATATATATATTTTTGCTTTATATACCAAACTTACTTTTGTTTATATATGGATTATGGGATACTTTTGGACAAGTTCTTAAGCTTAGATTTATGGTATTGATGATATGAAAGGTGTTTTCCCAACTTAGGTTCCCGTTTACTTTTCAGTATTTTATTATATGTTCACCGAATTCCGCACACACTTGAATTTAACTAAATTGTAAAAAAATGGATGAGCAGGACTGGACCATATTTTGGGGTCGATGGTGTGACCAGACGTCTCGAGAGACGATTCGGGCCAGTCAGTCCTTTAGTTCATGGTACGGGTGCTGACATTATATTTTTCTATTTCATGTTTTTAAGGTGTATAAATGAAATCGGGGCAAAAAATAGTGTGAAATGCATATATTACGTTTGATTTACATCAAAATACGTGTAACACGAATCTTGAGGTAATGAAAGCAGGGCCCACAAAAGCTGATGTGATGATGATGTGGCAGTGTGTGATTGGAATATTTGAAGAAATGGATGAAAAATGGAAGAAAATGAAGGATTTCACTAAGTGGAAGTATTGCACATCAATTTGGCAGTTAATCAATAAAGAACCTTAAATCACTACCACCGATTCCTCAACGATTCCGCATTTGTACTAGGAATCGCTACTCAAATCGTTGGAGTATAAAGACATATTTTCGAGGATTTGGCAAGCGATTCACATTATCAGTGGAATTTGTCAAGAATTGCTTGACCCGATTTTGTGAATTTTTTATAACCACGAATAGTTTGAGTTAGTTTGAGATATGCACCACTTAGAATACTATATGTATGAACCTTGGGATTCGAAATCAATTGCCCTTGATTGCTTTTGGAGCCACATTTCTTAGTTTTATTTAGTTTTAGCTTAGATTTATTGTTCATTGCTTTTGGAGATTTTTTATTCAAGTATTCAATTAAGAGGTATTTTTAATTATGTCTTTTATTTACTTTACTATAATGTCATTTATGAATATGAGTGAGCAATTTATTAATGTAAGCAAACTCCGACCATGAACTTGATCTATTTTGCAATGTAGTTATGATGATATGATTATATGTTTAATGCTTTAAACCAATCGTATTCCTTAAATCACTCATTTAATAGATTATCATTTGTGGATTATAATCATGAACTTGGTATTGCATGCATAGTTGCAAATGTGTATTGTGGTATTTTGATTCTATATATAGTTTAAAGTTATAACTAGGATTATTTCAAAAGTCTATTACCGTTTAGATGTCTTAGGTGGACTGAGATCTAAGTTCAGTACTAAAGTAGCTTTCCGATGGTATTAGATTTTATAGTTCAAGGTTTTCACAAAGTTTAATGCGATGTTATTGCCTATAATTAATTTCTTTATGTATTAGCTCAATAAAATTAGAACGTCGTTTTTCCACCAGTATAAAGAGAACTAATGGTTTGCTAAAGGTTGTTTACTTACTTATGATTTGAGTTTAATGATCTATCATACTTTATAAAGTATGCCTATGATTTGAGTAACATGTTTGGATGCAAAATGGAATATTGTTTCATTGTTCTAGTTGTTTGTTTTGATATTTATTTATTATTGAATTGAATTTATTTGAATGTTAGTGAATTTGATTTTTGTTAATTAAGTTAATTATTAATTAGTATTTGGTGAAAAAATAATAATAAAAACCTATTTGATAGAAGAAAGTCACATAATCCATGTGGAGACGATCCCATTTACCACAACTACAAATTTATAAGTATAATAAAAGTGGAGAATTTATTGTACATACTCGACACGTGTCACTTTATCAAGTATGAAAGAAAGGTTGCTGGCTCTAGTTAAGTCTAGCTAGTGTACCGGGGTTTAATTAGGGTTTCAGGTCAAGTATCGCCCTAATCGGGATAAGGGATACTACATGTAGTACCACTCGTGGTACTACCTGGTGGTGTCCTAAGGAGACCAGTGGTACCAATAGATGTAACGACTTGAATTTAAATCCAAATCACCAATGCTATGCTTGTTGTGTCGTTTGTACTATTATATTATTAAATTTATTGAGTTAACTTGTAGAAAATGAGTTGACTCAATAAGAGTCTGAGATTTAACTAGATACAATGAATATCATCTTCACAAGTACACACCTACTAGTTAAGGAAAGATTTGATGAAATCCTAATTAATTGGATTCTAATTGGTTGTGAGAATCTTGAGGATATAGAATGACCCCATATTCTCCCAAAGTGTTAAAACGGTAGGAGAGAAGGAAAGTACATACTCACAAACTTGATTGAGAGTGAGAGAAAACGCAAGAGAGAAATGGAGAGCCAGGGAAGGAGCAAGGGGAACGAAGGATCCTTAGATCTCGTAGCGTTGACTCTAAGTAAAGACTCTCTAAGCTTTAATTTTAGATTTGATTTATTTCTTGAATTGATCGTTATTGTTTTTGATAGATAATAAGTTTAAGGGATTGGTTTCAGATAAAATGCCTTATTTTGAGACCGATAATCAATTTAACTATCTAACGGACAAGGTTTGATTTATCCAATGATGAAATTCATAGTTTTATACAATGTATTTGCCGAATTGCTTTGTAATGAATCAATGTGTCTTGATCTAATGGTTTCTTAAGTTTGATGAACCATGTGTTTAGATATATGATTTCGTGTCGAATGATTTCATGATTTGGGGCAGGACTTGTGCAGAGCAGAATTAGGCGCAGAACTTTGCAACTATATGCTACCCTCTTTTGTAGGTTTCACTTGTTTATATTTATTTTATATATATATTAAACATTTTGGGTTGTATTTTGGGTTGAGAGACCAAAATCCTCGACTGATGCATGTTATTCTTTGCTACCCTCTTTTGTAGGTCACTTGTTTATATTTATTATATATGACTTTTAATATTCTAGGTTGTATTTTGGGTTGAGAGAATTTGATGACCCCTTCCTTAAACCAGGGCACCGCTCGGCCTAATCTTGTTACTAAGCCCTAATCTCAGTCACGTAGGACCTAACGACGTATTAGTCATCATTCTATCTTATTAGCCTTGCT
Source organism: Stephania cephalantha (assembly GCA_039657325.1). NCBI lineage: Eukaryota > Viridiplantae > Streptophyta > Magnoliopsida > Ranunculales > Menispermaceae > Stephania > Stephania cephalantha. The sequence continues at coordinate 45,838,595 of CM077569.1, read as the reverse complement.
ATTTGTGTTCAGAATAAGTAATACGCATGTCACATTATTATTGAATTTCAGAGTTAATTAAAACTCTTACAGTTAAAAAAGTTCTAGCGGAAGTCTTAACAGTTATGTGGAAGTAGTTATTTAAAAATCCTATGGAAACCAGGAAATAACATCACATGCATATAAACATCAAAAGATGGGAAACAGTGTGATAGTCCCAGTCTTAATTCAGGGAACTATACTCTCAAGCCAATATACAACCCAAAATGTATAAAAATGACATAAAATATATAATACAACAAAATGTCGAGATCTAAAAGATAGAAAGTAGAAAATCGCCGAACGCTCCGAGATAGTCACCGATTTTCTCCTTTCCCAGTCTACTACTCGATGGATCTGTACCCACCGTCATAAAAAGGACTGTGAGTACAATAAATAATAAAGTAATTTTTGGAGATTCTTAAGTAAATTTCCAAACCAAATCGACTGGTTTTTAAAAGCATAAATATAGCGAAGAAGTGCTGAAAAGGAAATATGCTAGAAAATACCACAATTAAATAAAATGAGATTGACACATGCTAAGTAGTAATGACCTAGGTTTGGTCAGCCTTGAGTCCTATCACATAGGCTTTTATTTCACTATCTCAGAGCGGAGCGGTGCTCTACACCTCTATCAAAGGTCAGAGCTGAGCTTTACGACTCCATAATCATCTATATCTCAATCCTTAAAAGAGGAGCTGAGCTTTATGCAAAAATGAATCATTTATATTTAAAAGCTTGCCGACTACCTTGGGTCCCATACCCCGTATGATGAGTAAGTGTAGTGGTGAATGCCAACATCCCCGGTAGTCTAGTGACCCCGTATGACGCGCATCTCATAACCATGTAATGGACCCTAAGTTCTACCACTACTTTGTAATTTCAAGGAATACTCGCATTAGGGATTCCTAGACAAGGCAATATGCTTCAAAGTCAACCTTCAAAGAATACAAGTCCATATATATATTCCAATTACATTACTCTAATCTTAATAGCATGCTATTCTCGATCACACATTCATCGAAACAACAAAAAATACATAGGACACGAGAATAGAGTCAACGATTCCATAGGTAAATGATATCATGATAAAAAAACACCCATATAATGAGTAGAATATGAAACAATTTCATGATATCAAAATGCAAAGCAATACATAGTCAAAAGACTGTAAAACAGAGTATAATTAGAATGGAATGTAAATAAGAACCTCAACAAGATTACTTACAAGTCAGGCAACATATTCCCTAGCTTAACCGGCCTCTTGCCACCCCAATACGCATACCCAGACTCTCGAGACTCTTCCCTAGGCTCCTGGTATCATTTAGTATGTGTTAGAGTGTGTTAAGACACTTAGTTTGGTTTTAGGCAAGGATAGATAGGTTAGGTGTGTTTTTAGAAAATGCAGATTTTTGTGCTGTTAGAGCACCTAGCGCGCTAGGTAGTCTATCTAGCACGCTACACGAGCTAGAACCCAGAATTCTGCAACTAAAATTCTAAGTTTCCTCTCGGGAATGGCCTCCTCCAAAGCCCCGGATCACCGTTCTCCGCCACCAGGGATCGTAACATCCTCCCCTATCAAACATACACCAATCACTACATATAATTCATCAAATTCATCAAATTAAACATGCATATTTTTGGAAAGCTCAAGAACATCTAAAACTTGTAAAATTCATAACTTTGTCAAAACAAAACAAATTCTCAAACTTCTATAGAGCTGGATTATTATAACAAAACGAGGAATCCAAATCCACTATTAGTTTTCAAAAATAAACTTGTTTTGAAATCCAGAATTCAAATTTTGAGTTGTACACATAATACTTAAAAGTTGTTCAAACTTTGTAAAATCCAAAAATTGAGATTGGGACTCAAATCAATGCTTCGATTTGAATATAAACTACATAAAAAATGTTTTAGAATCCTTTTATGTAGAAATCCCATTGATTTCATCACTCAATTCATCAAATTGAAAACATAGATGGCTAGATACATTACCTAGAGTTGTATGTTATTATCAACACTTGAGTTGTCTTTTTGATGACAAAATTCTCCTCTTGAACACCCCAATTCTAGCAACCCTAGCTCTAAGTTTCTCTTTGAAATACATAAGTTTGCATGTGAGAGCTTTTAAGGAATACAAGTCCTATTTATATAAACTTGGTTGGCTTGATTTTTGTCCCTACATCTCTTTTCCTATACACATATTAAAGATCATATAGTGGTTATACTTATTTAACAACCCACTAAATTCCCACTAACTCTCCACTAACTCACCCTTGCTAACACCAAATCATACTCCATTGGTCTATTGATGTGTCCACATGTATCTTGAGAAACATCAAATGCCTATTGTTTTATTTTCTAATTTAGGCTATATTTACTATAAATCAACTGTAATCATGTCAAATTTAACTAATTTAGCCACATTAATACATCCAATTAAATAAATGATTCACCATGTCACTCTCTACCTGGTCCCACAACTGGACACATCTCGAGGCGTGTTCCCGATTATGTATCGACACCTATAAATAACAAGTAGAGGTGACTTAGTAGTCTACACATGTACAATACACTAGAAAATCATCAGGAAAATGTAACATATACCTCGGCCATGTGCCTCGGTCAGTGTACGTTCTTGATATCGGTCTTACGTCACGGGTCGGTGATCCTGATTATGGATTAAAACGTGATTAGAAATTTTTGGTCATGAAAAATCTTCCCTACTAATGGGAATTTTGTACTCAAAATTAAAATTCAAGTTAAGTTTATACCTGACTCGAAAAGGTATGGTAATTTGTCCATCATATAGTCTTCTCGCTCCCAAATGAGTTTTGTGTCGCCATGGAACTGCCACTTGACGAGTACTTTCGGGATAGACTTGTTCCTCAACTGTTGTACCCTTCGATCCAAGAACTGAATAGGCTGCTCCTCATAGGTAATGTCCTCACTCAAGTCAATCTGACTCCAATCAACTATTCGTCATACTCTTGCCCTCGACTTAGCTAGTCGTAGCATCGATATATGGAAAATCGGATGAATCCCTAACATTTGTATAAGTAGCTCAAGCTCATATGCAACTTTCTCGACCCGTTTCTTAATTCTGAAAGGCATGATGAATCTCAGTGCAAGCTTCTCTTTCACCCCAAATCTCTAAAGATCCTTTCGAGTGGATACCTTTACATAGACAAAGGCTCCTTCGGTGTACTTGAGACCACCGTAATACTTGTCATCATACTTTTTCTATCTCTCTTGGGCACCCTTCAGTCTTTAGCAGATCAGTTTGACCTTCTCCATGTGGTCAACAACAATTTTAGGCCTCATAATCTCCCGGTCCTCTGGCTCAACCCAATACGATGGCAAGCGATACGGTCTGCCATATAAAGCCTCAAATTGGCCATCTCAATATTGGCCTGGTAAGTGTTTTTGGAAGCAAACTCACACAACGGTAGGTACTCCTCCCAAGATCCGCCTAGCTTTAATACACAAGCTCGGAGCATGTCCTCGAGGACCTGAAAAAACCTCTCAGTTTGGCCGTTAGTCTATGGATGAAAAGTTGTATTGAATTGTAGGTGCGTACCATACTGCCCTTGCACACTTCACCACATCCTGGACACATACAAAACAATACATAGTCAAAAAACTGTAAAATATAGCATAATTAGAATGAAATGTAAATAAGAACCTCGACAAGATTACTTACAAGTCACGCAATGTATTCCCTAGCTTAACCGGCCTCCCGAGACTCTACCCTAGGCTCTTGGTATAATTTAATATGTGTTAGACTGTGTTTAGACTCTTTGTTTGGGTTTTAGGCTAGGCTAGATAGGTTAGGTGTGTTTTGAGAAAATGCAGATTTTTGTGCTATCAGAGCACCTAGCGCGCAACACGCGCTGGTACCCAGAATTCTACAACTAGAGTTTTAAGTTTCCTCTCGAGAATGGCCTCTTTCAAAGCCTCAAATACCCGTCTCTATCACTTGGGATCCGCAACATCCTCCTCTATCAAACATACACCAGACACTTAATTCATCAAATTCATCAAATAAACATGCATATTGTTGAAAGCTCAAGAACATCCAATATTCGTAAAATTCATAATTTTGTCAAAGTAAAACAAATTTTCAAACTTCTATAGAGCTAGATTTTTAGAAAAAAACGAGGAATCCAAATCCACTATTAGTTTTCAAAAATAAACTCGTTTTGAAATCTAGAATTCAGATTTGCAGTTGTATGCATAAAACTTAAAAGTTGTTCAAACTATGTAACATCCGAAAATTGAGAGTAAGATTCAAATCAATGCTTTAACTTGATTATAAACAACATCAAAAATGTTTTGGAATGAATTATTTATAGAAACCCCATTGATTTCATCACTCAATTCATCAAATTGAAAGCATAGATTGGCAGATACATTAACTAGAGTTGTATGTTGTTATCAACACTTGAGTTCTCTTTTTGATGATGAGATTCTCCTCTTGAACACTCCTATTCCAGCAACCTCTAGATCTGAGTTTCTCTTTGAAATACATAAGTTTGCATGTGTGAGCTTTTGAGGAAGACAAGTCCTATTTATATATATTTAGTTGGCTTGATTTTTGTCCCTACATCTCATTTCCTATACATAACTTTAAGATCATCTAGTGGCTTTACTTATTCAACAACCCACTAACTTCCCACTAACTTTCCAATAATTCACCCTTGCTAATACTATATCATACTCCATTGATCTCTTGATGTGTCCACCGTATCTCAAAAAACATCAAATGCCTATTGCTTTATTTTACTAACTTTGGCTACATTTATTATAAATAAGCTAAAATCACATCAAATTTAACTAACTTAGCCACGTTAATACATCCAATTAAATAATTGACTCACCATGTCACTCTCTACTTGATCCCATTCCTACACGCATCTCGAGGCATATCCCCCTCACCTATCGACACATATAAATAACAAGTAGAGGCAACTTAGTAGTCTACACATGTATGATACACTAGAAAAACATCACGCAAACTTAACAAATACCTCGACCACGTGCGTATGTTAATGTGCGTATTACAATGTGGGTCCCATGTTACGAGTTGTTGATCCCGGTTAGGGGTTAAACGTGATTAGTAATTTTTGGCCGTGTCAGATACTAGACTTCCCGACTGATGCATGTCATTACACAGCTTATCGTCGTTTTTGATATATATACATATGACCACAACCACACGTACAACAGCTCGATTGCACTAATAGTGTACTCAACTTACGTTAAGTAAATATAACATCATCAGGGAAAGGTGTATGCCCTCACTACTCACTTAACTACATTGAATCGTTTGCTAAGTAAATCTTTTTTTTAAATGGTTTCATAACTAAACTAACTAATCTAACAAATCAATACAATTTACTTAAGTTCTTATATTAAAACTATCTTAGTTCATAACTTCACCTAGGTTATGAATACTATGCTTTTCAACCATTTTTTTCATCTTTTTATGTTTTGTTCAATGTCTAATTAGAATAAACATATTCTCTTTAAATCCACTTTAACCCACTGTCGTGATGAAAAAGATTTTCATATGCAAACTAGAACTGCACCTATTAGTGAGAATAACGTAAGCTCCATATTGCTTTAATGTTTCAAATCTTTAGATTCATAACTAAGTTTACTATGTGTGCCTTCCTAATCAACAACTATCGCTTGATGTTGTGTATTTTACGGTTGTATCATCCATGTCCTGCTTAAAAGCTATAATGGCCATGATAATTTCTAAAACCTAATATCAATAAACATGTGATCAAGTTGTCTATAGCATTACGCTCGAAATCAATATAAATTCTAAACATTGCATTTTTTATATTCAATTTCTACTCATGTTCATAAAATAACATTCATACCATAGGATCTATTGATCCTTAAGAATAATAGACTACTCAAACATCATTGAAACAAGTATGCACAAAGTGGTATTCATTGAAATCATAGATAAATTGAAATACTTCAAATAATATCAATAACACAATACTGGAATCACCAGACGCGAGTCTTCAATGTCTTCGCTCCTCAAATCATCTTAATGCTCAAAAATAAGTAAAATCTATACTAAAATACTCTAATGGTGGCTAATGGTTGATATCCTCTATGTTTACCATGTCCTAACATCAATTTATACTTCTTAGTAACAATTAGAAATGCTACTTTATAATTTAACTCGAAATATAACTCTAAATTTCTAATTTCTTTCAATCCAGTGTAGTCACTTATGCCCCAACGCCTTATTTGTTGAGCCACGGCGCCGCCATTGCGCCGCCTCCTATGTGTCCTTCCTTGCTTTAGTGCCCTCAGCGCCCTGCCTAACATCCCCGACATCGTCCCTTGTAGCTCCTCGACGCCACGACTACCTGCCATAACACCGAGCCTCCTACTTCGATCTTGTTCGCTTTTCTTCTTTCCCATGTTGTGCCTAGGTCCTCCACGCTTTACTTGCTGCTCCCACAGCTCCAACCTTACGTAGGTGGATTTTAGCTCTGTTTCTTGTCGTTTTGCTCGTTTCCTTCCTTTAAGCCTTAATTACCTAAAACTGTATAAACACCATTAATTAGAGCTTATTTAAGGATATTTATAATAAATATACTACTAAACTAAATCTATATATAAGTCTAAATAAACACTTATCAAATACCTTCAAACATAGAATTTTGCACGTCCTGAACAAAAGTTTATTTTACTAAGTTTCCTAATACATAGTTCTTGTTCATTTTACATTGTTCATAGATTATTTTTTAATTCAATAAGTTTCAAGTTAATAATCCACTCAAGAGTTCTTGTTTGCAAAAACTTATATTTTTGAAAACATCTTTAGCTTTAACAACATATACAACTCACTTTCGAAACATCAAAGTAGATCACAACCAAAACCATAACTTCTCACAAGTTTGTTTCACCTCGACACTCAAGTAGCAATGTACAATCTCATGATTTCTCATTAAGCTCAGGAATTCATAAATAAGTAGAGATCAAACTTATTTTTGGTAGACTATAGTACTTCAAAAGTCTATAGGACTTAACATAGTTGGAATGAAAACTTAGCTTAATCAAGCTACTCGCACTGGAGCTAAATATTTTATTCGAGGAGTTTTTTTTTTAACTTCTGCCTTTTTTCTTTATTTTTTTCTCTCATTTCTTTTCTTCTTCTCCTTTCTCCTTTTATTTTCATTTTACAGTCCCTGCTACTTTTCTTATGGACTTCGTTTTTCCTCTCACTTTTCCAACCATCAAGTTCTCTGCACCATTTCCTGTAGAAATTGTGGGGCTCTCTCATTTTTTATCTTTCTAAAACTTTTGTTAGCACTTTTTTACTTTAACTTAATCAAGCAAGTTAACTCCAACTTTTCATTTACAATGCATATTTCTTCCCCTTTTTGCACTAAGTCTTTATTTACTTTCTATTATCAATTTTCATAGCCTTCGTGAATCCCTGTTGCTGTTGCTCCTCCTTTTCTCCATAAACTTCATTTTCCAATTCCTGTGTTAACTCTGCTGCTGATGTTGTTGCTGCATCATCCTCATGTCATTTGGCCAACAACTCAGCTTCGCGTCTAGCTCCATGGACTCTTTCTCTTTACTTCTCGAAGTTTTGATAACCATACGATGATTTCAGTGTAAGCATGAAAGCCTCATCCATGGTTTCTTGGGCATCAATATTAAATTCTTCATCATTTCTTAAGCGCTTTTGGCCTTCAATCATTACTGGGTGATCAATGTAGGAAACAACAACTTATTGTCTCGCTCAAACATGATAGAAACCCTTAGATTGGTGTAGATGATTATGCCTACATCGATCTCTCCTTTCTATATGATCTTATATAAACAAGCCGCCTTTGGCTTGTTGATCTCTCCCTGCTGAGTGGTGGGGTATAGCAATGCAATAAGGAAATATTGCCATATTTAGTAGATCTTCCTAACACTCCCCTTCTTGATGTGCTTCGGCACATTCTCAGCTCCTATTACTCGGACGGGTTGTCTTTGGACAACTAATGCTCTTTTTATGGCTGTAAATAGGTATATGATATAAGGTGTCTCATATAGATCATCCGAGAAACTTGGTTCAGCTCCAGCTCCATTCAAGTGCTCTAATCCATAGATAATATTTATTTCACGCTTATTGAAGAGGAAAAACACCCCTCTTACCTTCACTAGCTCATTTTTCCAAGTAAACTTTGCATTAGAATAAAACTCATACACAATTTCGCTCACTCCTTCAACTTTATTCTCTCTATAATATTGAGTGAAATGCTCCCAATTGTGTCGCTTAATGAAGTTGTTCACTCATTTATCATACTTGACCAGCAATTTTATTCATTTCTCTCAAATGAACTCCCTATTTAGAATACCCTCGTATCTATCCTTTGCCTCTCTACTAATGAAATACTCGAGTTCAAAAGGTCCAGGGTCCTCTGTGGGATCTCATGAGGTAGATGTTTCAAAATCATTCGTTCTAACTTGAATAGCTTGTTTTCATGTTCTCGACATTCTATTCAATTCGAGCAACAACACAACAAATGCAACTTAGCAATACGGGTCTTGAAATCACCTAAAAATTACATTTCATATCAGATGGATTATTCATGTGCCAAATCATGCAAAAACATAGACTAAGTCTCCATGGGTAACATCAATGCTCAACATTCACACAACTTGCAAATCGATATCCTCAACAACCTCAAATCCACTATTCATGCAATTCCATCAAAATTTTCAAAATTCAAAGCATAACTAATGAAATTGTAAATTTTACCCCAATGTCGGACTAGTTTCGGTGTAGTACACTCCTCCAAGTATTTATCAATCCAAGCCCTCTCCCTTCTCTGACAAATTAGAACCCTAGCTCTCTTTGAACTCAAAATCCCAAATTCAAGCTCTAGCTTTCCACCTTGTGTAAATCTACAATGCACTTGCTTCTTTCATACTAAATTACTAGGAACTCTCTTATTCCACTTAGAATTGATCAAACTTTAGCTCTAGAAGGATGTATACTTGGTGGTTATTGTGGGGTGTTGATGCAAATGTGGAGAAAGTGGTGAACAAGTGGGTTTTAAAACCTCATCTGAACTGGATACGTGCTTTAATAGTCACAACTCCATGATAGCGTTGTAGACGCTGCCATGTATTTCCTTGCTTTCATTGGCACCATACTGGTACCATCATTAGTACCCACAACGCCGTGGGTCATTTCCACAGCATCGAGTAGTCAGCCCAGTCTATCGCGTATATTCTCTGTTAATTTCTATTTGGCACCTCTACAACTTTGTGTATCACTTACACAAGATGTCGTGATCACATGAAACCCATGTAAATATAAAATTTCATAAAAATGTACCCGTGATTTGCCCATGTACCTCACCTTTGCCGCTTGAATTCCGATAAATCATCATCCGACAAATTGCCTTTCCTGCACATTCAGCACAAATTTTCGAAACTTGGAATTATAGCGTGTTAATTGTATTTACTTGACCAAATAACTAACTACTAAGTGAATTTTAAAAACTCTAGGTTGCTTCCCTGTAGCGCTTAATTTAATGTCATTAGCTCGACGTAAGCACCTTGGCTCTCAAATGATCATCGTGATGCACCAAGGTTACTTTAACGATATGTCCTCATGAAGTTCCTCATATCCTCTAATCTTTTTCTGGCATATTATCTTATCCTTCATAATTTTTGTGTAATTTAGCACACCTTGCCATTCTTTGACAAAAAGGATTGTTTTTGTAATTTTTTCAAATATCATCGCACAAACCTCAATTTTCTCACCAATCCATTACTCTTACAATTCTTACTGAAATAGTGATGGTGATACAAAAAAATTGATTGTCCCTTGCACAAACTCCGTAATGTATGATTTTAAGTTTTCACTTCTTTCTTTACTCATTATTGTTTCAATATTCTCTAGATCAACTCCACTATCATGTTGCTTAATATCCTCGATATGATTGTCCTCTCTAACATGGTCAAGTGAATCATCTGGCCCTGAAGCATCAACATTGTCGTAATCCTCTTAATTAGTCTTCTCTACCTCTTCATATGCTTCATGACATGTTTCCTTAGTCGTTAACATCTCCTCCACTTGGTTCTCCTCGAACTCAACCACAATTTCTTGTCTTGAATTTATAAATTTTGCAATTTCCTCTATATTCTTTTTCAAATTCAAGAAAGCTTGATTTTCTTCTTCCTCCTTCATATTAAATGATTGCGTAGAAATCTCTAATCTTTCCTTATGTTTCTTGAGATCATTCTCACTCTACTCAGCCATTTTTTACTAATTGCTCTAAAGATATAAGAAACAATTGTTCATCCATCTTTTGATCTTGTTGTGATTGTCTGTTATCGTGAGAACTCGATGATGGTTTATAGACATTTTAAATGAAAGGGTTGTCAAAGCTTTGATTTTTATGCCATGATTCCTTTCCTTGCATGCAGTTGCAATGCCCTTGGTTCCCCATAAATCATGTAAATCCATACGGGTTATAATATGGTTGATGATATCCTGCCTGTGCCAAACCACTCGCAATTGGTTATGCTTGGTATGTGGTATTGTCTCGAACATCTTTACTTTGATAAACCAACCTAGAGATTCTATCAATATTTCCTCAGTTTAATTCCTTAACATGATCGCTATACAGTCATTACATCCCTACAACACCAAAGACAAAAGAAAGTAGATCGAGTGCGGTAGGGTCAATCAACTTATGACTTTTTCTAGTTTTTATGAACTTGAAAGTAAAATTCTTAAAATAAATTTAAGCAACTTTTCAAACTAACTAAGTCAAAGTGGCTACTTATCCCTGACAATGGCGCCAAAAACTTAACCTTGGCCGCAAGTATAATAGCTCAATTGTAGTAAGAGTGTACTCAACTTACATTGACTATGGATATCGTCCTCAAGGAAAGGTTTATGCACTCACTACTTAATTAACTGCAATGAATCTATTGCTAAGGAAATCCCTTTTTTAAATGTTTTTATACTTAAACTAAACTAATTTAACAAATCAATGCAATTTAATTAAACTCTAATACGAAAACTATTTTTGTTCAGTACTTCACTTAGGTTATGTAATACTATGTTTTTCAACCACTTTATCATATTTATATGTTGTGTGCAACGCCTAATTAGAATTGACAAATTTTTTTCAAATCCACTTTAACCCACTGTCGTGACGAAAAAGATTCAAATGTGCAAACTAGAACTCTACCTATTAGTATGCGTAACATATGCTCCACATTGCTTTAGTGTTTCAAATCTTTAGATTCATAACCAACTAAGTTTATTATTTGTGTCTCGCTAATCAACACCTATCGTTTGATGTTGTGTATTTTACGGATGTACTGTCCATTTCCAGCTTAAAAGCTTCAATGGCCATGATAACTTCTAAAACCTTATATCAATAAACATGTGATTAAGATCTTGATTGCATTACGCTCAGAATCAATACAAATTGTAACAATTGCACTTTTTATATCCATTTTTTACTCATGTTCATAGTATGGCAATCATACCATAGGATCCATTGATCCCCAAGATTAATAGACTACTCACACATCATTGAAACAAATATGCACATAGTGGTATTCATTGAGATCAGAGATAAATTGAAATACTTTAAATAATATCAATAACACAATACCCGAATCACTACACGTGAGTCTTCAATGTCTTCGCTCCATAAATCTTCTTAATACTAAAAAATAAGTAAAACCTATACTAAAATCCTCTAATGGTAGCTAATGGTTGATATCCTCTATGTTTACCATGTCTGGACATCTATTTATAATTCTTAATAACAATTAGAAACCCCACTTTATAATTTAACTCGAAAAGAACTCTAACTTTCTAATTTCTTTCAATCTGGTGATATCACTTATTTCTCGGTGCCATGTGTGTTGAGCAACAACAACACCTCCTATGTGTTCTTCCTTGTTTCAATGCCATCGACCCACTGCCTAACATCCCTAGAGTCGCCCCTTATAGTTCCATGGCACCACCACTACATGCCATGGTGCTAAGTCTCCTACTTTTATCTTCTTCACTTTTCTTCTCTCCCACATCGTGCCTAGGTCCTCCACACTTTTCTTGGTGCCACCACAGTGCCAACCTTACTTAGATGGGTTTAAGCTTCGTTTTTTCTCGTTTTTTCTCATTTCTTTCCTTTACACCTTAATTACCAGAAAATGCACAAACACCATTAATTAGAGCTCATTTAGGGATACTTATACTAAATATATTACTAAACTAAACCTATATATAATTCTAAATAAACACTTATCAACATACATGTGATCTATTTCCTGGTTCCCACATATAAGTGTTTTATGGTTGCTTCCACAATAATATAAAACTTCTGCTATATTATGAACAAAATCTAAAAGTTTTAGTTGACTCTAAAACTCACAAATAATAAGATTAGGTCAGGCGGTGCCTTGATTAATAAATTGTTAAGTCGTACGTAACTAGGATTATGGCTAAATGACAGGATTAGACCGCGCGGTGCCCTAATTAGAGGTTCAGGTTGGCACAGTCTGTATCAAAGCCCACGTTCTCGATAAGTATCAAAATAAACATGAATAAAACACAAACCTTAAAGTGGAAACTAGTTGATCCTAACTTAGAAGCCATTAGTTGGAAAATAAGTGAAGGTGAGTTGGGGATGATCATATGTACATGTTAAAATTACATATGTGAGACCCATATCCTCGAATTTAGGAATAACCTAATATTAAGGATAATTAAATAATTAAATATGATTTTATGTGTTAATATGCCTATTTATGTGTATTATTCATTAATTATAGAATAATTACTCGTGGAATAAGTAAAATTAAATTAATAAAAAAACTCAAGTTTGATGGACGTAATTAGGAAGGTTGGATGGTCTTGGAGCTAATAGGCATCAAATAAAATCAAGGGTTAGGAGTTGGTCACTTAAACCCTAGGTCTTGAGACATATAAATCGAATTACAACCTAATTGCAATCCTTTTCAACACACACAATGTAGAAGCTAGGGTTGGAGTGCTAGAGAACAAAAATCATCTCCACAAGTTGGGGATCACTAAAACAAGGCAAGTCTCACAACCTAATTTGTTAATCTTGAATGGGATTCATTGATTGTAGGTGTGTAATCTCAGATTTTGGTTTGCCCTAAGTTTTCAAAGTGAATTTACAAGGTTCTTACACTTCAACTTGTGTTCTTCATGGTTCCAATGATTATATGTATGGATTTGGAGTTCAAATGGATGTTCTGATTCAAATTGGTGATTAGCACATGATTTCAAGTGGGATGTTGATTTGAATCCGAGGTTGTGGTGTTTTGAAATCATGTTTTCAATGTTCGAATTGTATTTTCAGATTTGGAAAGGTTTCATGACAAAACTTTGAATTCTTGGCGTGTTTTTGAACAATATTCATTTAAAAAGATTTTGATTGATATGGGTTAATAAAACCCTTGATTATAGGCTATTTTTGGTGTATTTGAAGTCCTAAAGGGGTCGAGAATTGGTCGAAGTTCAGGAAGAAGAAAACCAAAAAATTTCGGGCTTCCCTGATGTTGACGCTATCCCGGCGTCGTGCCTACACATGCACGGGGCCATGTGTGTAAATCACAAGGCGTCAACGAGATGAAAATTTGGAATTATTGTGGTGTTGACATTGTCTCGGCGTTGTCCCCGTGCCGTGTGGGTAAACCCATGGCACCGCTACAACGCCAGTCACCCTAATTTTAAATGGTTCGTAAAAATTGCATAACTTCTTCATTTTAACTCTATTTTTGACGTTCCACCATTAGAAAGCTTGTGGAAAGCTTAACAACCTTGAATTGACAAATTAATTAAAATAAGACTTTAACTAACTTAAAAAACATGTTAGAAGTCATGAGTACAATTTGAAGTAAAAACTTACCTAGTGTGTATATAATATAGATACTCGAGTAACGCCACCAAAGACTTCTCAAGGCTAAGAATTTGGTTTGGAAAGCAGCGCTAGATGTAAATGGGGTTTGCTTCACTTCAATCATGCCATGCTATTAGTTATGCTAGAATTCATGATAGTGAATGGTTGATATTTTATTCGAATCAAGTTAAATATATCTTATCTTTCCATTTCATCTTGTCATTTGAGCTCTCTATTTATGAATGCCTATGGAACTAATGTGATTAGATTGAATAATTTAAATGGTATCTCGGACTGCAGAGCCGGCAGCCACCAGTCATCTCCCTCGTTATGCTTGAACACCAATCTGTGAAGCTGGTCATATTAGATATTGTTGAAGCCAGTTAGTTGTTTAGACACTAATCTATTGAAGTCGGATCATTTATGATACTCTTGAAGCCAATCGGTTGTCACATCACACACTTTGTATTTTGTTTCCACTTCGTTGACTCTTTGGCATTCATTTTATCATCGTTATCTTGTTGACTATCTTGTTCAGGCTTTTGTTTCATTATGTCTTGCATCATATACTATGCTTATTTATGTTATCCTTTCATGCCCAGAATGATAGGAGGAATTGAAGAATAACCTTGTTCATGCTTGTTATTACGCATTAGGTATTACTTGGATGCTTGACGGTAAAACATACTTCTGCTTTCCTGAGCCCTTTGAAATATTGCTCACCCCACTATTTTTCCCCCTCCAAGCACCTCAGCTGCTGTTCAGGAAAAAGGAAAGGGCAAGGTTATAGTGTATAGCTCTTTTCTTATTTGCAAGGGTGTTTTATTTACATTTTATTGGTTTTGAGGTATTATGTAATAAAAAGGGGATTGAACCATGGGAGACTTCGTGAAACCTATAGGTTAGTGTATAAAATCTTGTAAGACTTTCTACTTTATTTTCGCACCTAATAGACTAGAAGACTTTTATTCCGCACTATTTATATGTCTTAGTAGTCTTTAGTTGATTGTCTTATGTTATTTCACAGGTTAAGGCTAGGTTATCTCGAGGGGTTTAGCAATGGTTTAGGTCAAGGCGCCCATAGTTATAGGAATTGGGGTCGTCACAACATATATATATATATATATATATATATATATATGATACTTGCGTAGTATATGATTTCTCATTACGATCAACTTGCAGACATTAATGGCACATCCATGCGAGGGTGGAGACACCAGCACCAGCAGCAGTCTGCCTCCTGACGCGCACCGAACGCGTCAATAAAATAAAGTTTTCATAACCAACTATTTTGTAGAATAGCGACAAAGGGTCGATCCCACAGAGATTGATGGTCTTTCTAAGGTTAAAAACAACGAAAAGGAAAAATTGGGGGTTTTAAAATTAATAATTTAACTAACTAATCTAACTAAACTAAATAAATAAAATAATGAAACTAATTTTGAAAACAATTAATGAACACCTAAGTAACACCTAGGTCTACAGCTCCACAAATCAGGATCAAGATTCAATGGCAATCATGGTCTTCAATCTTTCCCAAAAAGTTATTAATTTAAGTTCTCCTAGATTAGCTATAGAAAATCGACATCCGCCAGAAATTCCTCATTCCCCTAATCTCGATAGCCAGGACGTCCGCCACTAACTACTTCCCTAATCAATGTATAACCCTAGACATCCGCCAATCAGGTTTAACACACTAACCGCAATAATATGGATATGTGGGAACACTAATCCTAAATAACCGGATCGCATCCGCTTCCGATTTAACCTAGTTTCAATTGTTGCACACTCAAGAACCGAAAGGGTTTTACGGCAAACGGGTGAGTGTTCATTACTTTATTGGTCCAAAAGCACAATTACACGGATACTAATGGTCCAAATAACTATAGGTTGTCCCCCTAAAAGCATGCACTGGCCACATACATACCCTAGATCTAAACCATATTCCTTAAAATCAACAACAATGAAATATGAGAATTTAAACTAAATTAAATAATAAAATAAAAGATCTCACATAATATGCTATGAATCCATAATCCCGACTTGTTTCCCCGCTGACCTAGGCAATCGTTGAGAGAAGTCGATGCTAAAAATATAATAGTCGGTGTTCCATAATAATACCCTAGGTTCCTAATATATAAAACTACTAAAAGTTGGTCCCAAGAGGTGAGAGAAACTAATTTTGGGTGTTGGGAGGTGACTCGTGCTCCGAGGAGAATCGTATGGCTATTTTTGGGCTTGAAATCACATTCTGTCCATGTGTCACAGCCTGATTGGTTCGTCTGATGTCGTGCGCTGATGTGGCGCGTTCGTATTGGTTAAGAGAAATGATGATGAAGCTGTGTATGCATGAGGGCTCGACACGTGGCCGGCATTGGAGGCGGAGTGAAAGCCGCATGAAATCGGCAAAAATCTGGGAGACGGTGCTGACGCATATCCATAGGAAATCGAAGAGCTACTGAACGAATGAACTGTTGTTGGTTTGTAACGTGGTGCTGGTGAGACGCCACGTGGCGGCTTCCTATTGGAGGAGAGCTGGTGGAATGACGATGTGGAAAAATCAGCGTGCGACACGTGGTGTTGATGGCGTATGGAGAGCAGACTCGTGGCGCTAATTTGGTGTGATGATCCAATGACGAGCTGCCACGTGGATGGGCAGCTGGGAAGCAAATAACGCACAAGTTTGTTCATCAATCTAGGGGACTGTGGCAACACATATTTCGAGGCAATCTAACAACAACTATTTCCAAGTGACTTGACTGTGTCACTCCCCTGCATTATTTGATCTGCTGTCTTATATTCTACCCACTGCGCAGCACGTAACTCGAGGCAAATAGTTCGTCGTCTGATCAATGCATGTAAATATTCCATTTTGAGTTTTTTTCGTAACGAATTCAACCGCCCGCTCTGTTTCACCTAAAAACGACCAATAAATATAATTAAATATATGTTTTAGAGACTTTCTATATTTAAATATACTAAAATAAACTATTAAATACCTAGAAATATTGACTTATCACCTCCTACTATGACTAATGACTTTCAGTGGTTGTCTGATCGGGTCATGACCCAAGGGCAATAATTGGCTAAGTTCAAAGCTTTCATGATGGTACGCATGGCCACATACACAACGGCTGCCCAACTACCATTACTACTACTCCTGGAATGCATCCGACTTTTGAGATACTGACTCCATCAGAAACTTCTACCGCAGGGCGACATGCACTGTACCGCTTAGTACCACAATTTGTTAGTAGAGCCTGCAATACCCCATCCACCGGAGTTACCGATTGTGACAGTGCTAGCGGTAAATGTTCTTGAGACTAATTCTACTTCCACACCAACCACCACTAGCTCTGGCTTGACTGAGGATGCCAAGCTAGTAAAGAAGTTCATCAAGTTGAGATCGGATTGTTTCTCGAGGGAGAGGGACTACAAGAAGATTGAGAAATGGGTTTTATCGTAGGAGACGCTTCACTTGTTACTAGGAGTTGAGGATAGATTGCAGCCGGTGCTTTCTTACTACACCTTGAATAAGGGTTCAAACCTCTGGTGGTGAACCAAAGTGGCCGGTAGGGGCAGTTTTATTTCTGCACCTAATAGACATTTGTAAGACTTTTTACTTTGTTTCTGCACCTAATAAACTAGAAGAATTTTATTCTGCAATATTTATACATCTTAGTAGTCTTTTGTGGATTGTATTATGTTATTTTCGCAAATTAATGCTTACTAGATCATCGCCTTAACTCATTGGGTTACACTACAAGAAAATTGCTCTATAAAAATAGGATATCCTGTCATCAAATCTCATTTTCCTATTATTAAAAGTCATTAACTATAGGAAAATTATTTCATCCCCCTCTTGTTATTGCCTTTCACGTTAAAGGTTATAACGATAAGATTCTTGTCACAAAAGTGATTACTCGCACTAGAACTTGAAACTAAATAGCAAGAGGGAAGTTCTTGTCATTAAAATGTGAACTTAATAGCAAGAGGACATCCCCATAGTTAAAGTATAAAACTAAAGTGTTTTTCTACGCAAAATTAAACTTATTAATGAGAGGATGTGTCTCTCGTTAAATCGTTTTCCTCTTGTTAAATTGTTTTCACATACAAAATTAAACCTTATTAGCATGTCCCTCTTGTTAAAGCGATATCTGCAAAATTAAACTTTATTAGCGAGAAGATCCCCTTCTTGTTAAAGTGTTTTCATAAGTTTTTTGTAGTGCATTTATGATAATGTGTAAATGAAAATTATTATTCTAGTATGAGAAGAAAGAATTAAAATTTTAAAATGAACTTTTATTCCGTTCTAGAGTAATTAATACACTACATAAGATTTTATTAAAGTCCGACCGAACTCAACTTACAAAGAATTAAATAAAATTTACAAAAAATGTTCATGTTTAATAGCCAATAGATTTAATGGCGGAGACAGAGACATTGGAGTTTGTTTTTGCTATGATTTCATTCAAAAATCTTGTTTGAAGAGATAGGTACATCTTGACTTGGTTTCTCATACTTCCACTTCAAGCTTATCGCTTTATCAATGCGAGCATTTCTGCCATGAAAAAAAAAACATTTTAATTACACATACATGTGGCAAAACATAATTTTGATACTAATAAATTATAGAATGCACAAAAGAAACCATGTTTCTTACCTTTGTAACTAGTAAAACATGATTCTCAACTTCCTCAATAATCTTATCTCTAGAATCACTACAATAGAAACGAGAATAATTAATTGAACACTCTCATAATTATAACAAAAAAGAAAAAAAAGAAACATACCCAAATTAAAACTATACATAACATGTCATACATATTAAGTCATAATAAAGAATAATCAAATGGATAAAGGACTTTAGTATGGGTTAAAAGATAAAAAAAGTCCAATGCTTCTCTCAGAAATCGAAATCCATTTATAGAGTATATTATTCATAGCAGACATAGCAACACCCTGAAGACACAATGATCTACAATCCATTACTAAACTATTTTTGCAAGACATTTTGTAAATATTATCAAAACTTTTTAGCCTAATTAATTAGATGAGGAGCACACACATATAACATATCATGCAGTAGAAACTCAAAAAAATAACCAGGTAGAACAAAATGAAAGTAGAGAAAAAATTTATCATACTTCTATTGGCTAACAAAAGTATTAATAAATAATTGTGTGAACTATTTTCAAAGCTCATAAAAAATTAATAAATAAATTGTATCATACTTCTATTGGTTATCAAATTTGCACACCGATGGAACAACAACCATTTGTGGCATTCAATAAAAAGTAGTGGCAAACATCAAAAGTAACAAGAAATAAAAAAGAATTAAGAAATTAGAGTATTGTTCAAGAAATGATCTTGTGTCATACATGAGTTAGCAGGTAGCCTCTAAAAAAGAAGATTGAATTAGATCACAACAGTTGCAGGACTCAAGTTGAACTCGGCTAACATCGGAAGTATGACAATGCTCATATTCACCTGTATGAATTAATCAAGTTCTTTACACAATGCTTTTGTAGTTAAATAAATAGATTTGCATTTGTTTAAAAGAAAGCAATTCATAAGATTATATAGTTTAACTAAAATAAATATAAAATATGTCTTAAGATATAAAACATAGAAACGTAATAGTCATTCAACCAAATAATTCAAGAAAAATACCTAAATATTAGCAGAAAGATAAAAGTGAGTATATATGAGGAAAAAGCTTACACAGTCCTCATTGAAGAGTAGAAATAAGGCAAAATATAGTAGTACAATTACCCAATGCTTTTGACATTCTTCCCACCATGAGTATTTGCTTTGGATATTGTTCTTACTACGAAGACTTTTTAGGTATCTCCATCTAATAAAACATTTTCGTTTGAAGCTTTTGATGGAATCACTTTTTGTATCAAACAATCCCGCACAATAAAGAAACAAGTCTATGATATTAAACATAGCTAAGCAAACTCCTCTATATTGTGGTATTTTAAAATACATTATTTTTGTGGTCATACCCGCCTTGTAACAGAGAGAATAAGTAATAATCCATCACATTTCAATGCAAATAAGACATTTACCACAACTAGCATAAATCAAGAAATATATAATAAAATTCAAAAAAATTATAACTTCGCGATGGTTAAAACTTCACTAAAAAAACAAAAATCAATATCCAAGATCATAAAACAGCTAAACCATCGTATATGTAAGAGTTTTGTCAAACTAACATTTCTTCTACTTAATTCAATGAAAATAAAAGAAGAAGTACACAGACAAGTATCTTGGCGATCTCACGTACAGCGAGGGAGCCATAATATATTTCAAAGTTTCCCCTCGGAAGGGTCAACGAAGATTTAGGTTTAAAGGCAAGCTTGCACTGGGAATCGTTGAGCCTTTCAAAGTTAAGAAATGGGTCAAAAAAGTCGCATATGAGCTCGAGCTTCCACCATAGATGTCAGGTATTCATCCAGGTTTTCATATATCTATAGTTCGAGTAGCCAAGTCGAAAGCAGGCGTACGACTAATAGTGGACTTGAGACTGATCTATTTGAGCGAGGATATATCGTATCAAGAGCAGCAGATCTAGATCCTAGGCTGAAAGGTATAACAACTGAGGAGCAAGACTATCATGCTTGTATTTGTCAAGTGGCAGTTCCATATCGACTCGGGACTTACTTGGGAGCGGGAAGCCTATATGCAAGAGGGGTTCCTGTACCTATTTGAGTCAAGTAGATTTTTTATTTAATTTTAATTTCGATGACGAAATTCCCATTAGTTAGGTAGCTTTGTAAAGGCCCAAATTTCTAACCCTTATTTTATCCGTAATCAGGATCGCCGACCTGTAATGTGGGACCCACCAACAAATATGTGGTCTAACCTTGGCGTGTGGTTGATGTATATTTTACATTTGTTTGATGAGTTTCTAGTGTGTATGTGTGTGTGTATTATTAAGTCACTTAACTTACTATTTATAAGCGTTATTTATAAGCGTCGTGACGCGAGCAGAGACACGCCTAGAGAGTGATAGGTGATTCATTAATTAAATAATATATACATTAATGTAACCAAATTATGTATATTAATTTATTTGGACTATAGTGTACAAATTAATCAAATCAAAGTACATAAGTTTATGTGAATAAACATAAACTATGGATATGCCTCGAGATACTTATTAGAATGAAATCCATGAGATTAAAGTCAAATTTGGTGTTAGTGTGTGAGAGTTAGTGGAGATTAAAGGCAAATTTGATTATAGGACTTAGATTCACCTTGAGAAGGAGAAAAACAAATAAGATGAAGGGCTAAAATCATCACATATAATGATGTGTGTGTGTGTGTGTGTTTGTGCGCGTATGTGTGTGTGTGTGTGTGTGTGTGTGTGTGTGTGTGTGTGTGTGTGTGTGTGTGTGTGTGTGTGTGTGTGTGTGTGTGTGTGTGTGTTTGTGCATGTGTGTGTGTATGTGTGTTTGTGTTCTTCATTCATGCATTCAAAAGAAAAAAATTGAGGTTTGAAGAGTGCTCGAAGTCACTTAAATTTGATGTTGAAGAGATCAAATTTACCATCTATTGAAGAAATCAAGTGCTAGGAATCCACCACAAACTTAGGTAACAATTTCCAACTTATTTCTTTAAATTCATAAGTTATGGATCTGTAGTCATAAAGCTTTTGATGAAAACTAGTTCGCTACCTTTCTTTACTATTTTTGTGAGCTAATTGAAGATCTAGTTGAGCTGCCAAGTCTCAAATTTCAAAATTACAAGTTTTGACCAAATTAAAGTTGTCACTGCTTTGTTTTTATAGGGTTTAAGTGGAAAAATGGATTTACTTTTAAATTTTGATTATACCATTGGATTCCTTGTGAGATTTCTACGAATTTACTATTAAGAAATTTTAGATTTGGTATAGTTTTAAAAAAAGTTATTATCAATCAAAGTTTTTTGTGTTTTTGAACAAAAATGGATTTTTGAACCAAATAACATGTTTAATTCAGTAATTGTTGAAGTGTAATCTATTATTATCATGGAGAAAGTGTTTGGGGCCCTTGGTGGAGGGAACAAGGGCCTTAGAAAAGAAGTTTGGTTTCTCGTAGTGGGAACCTAGAATTTTGTTAGCAGATTTCAGGGTTCAAGCGTGCCAAGCACGCTAATGAGTCAGCTCAGCGCACTAATAAGTCCAGTTAGCGCGCTATGAATAACAAAAATATCTTTAATATTCCTAATTATCTAAAACACTCTAATTTAGTCTAAACCACTATTAAACTATTCATACATACTCTAAATAGTACCTAAACACCTCAGGAAACTAGAGAATCGACACCGGAGTGTGGGACGTGAGTTTGGAATGGTTAAGAGTCAGTTTAGGCTAGGACTTGCATGTATTTGAGGTAAGTATATATATCGGGCATTCATTTCCATTTTATTTCCGTTATATCTTCGAAATACAATTACTTGGACTATTTTCCTGATTTTAAATTTCTCAATGCCATGTTATGTTTGTGTACTCTATTTATACTTGTTAAAGGATGATAAATCACATGTTAACTTGATTCATGGCATTCATTCTTATTTATTCCATATCTTGAATTGGAATCTTTATTATTGTTTACCTATGAATTTGTGTGATGTGAAATAGCATGTTATTGTATTATCAATCTCAGTTGGTATTGTTCACCTCCATATTCATATGTATGTCAATGTGTGTTTGGTCTTATTTGAATTCATGATATACGATGGTTCATAGTCCTTGTAGGGTAGTCCATAAGCCTAGGTTCCCTGATTTTATGGGTTTAGCACGGCACATGAGGTTAGATTCCTTGGGGATGTCGACACTCCATATAGCTTATGTGATGTAGCTCATAGCTTGTTGATGACGATTCTTATAGAATGATATTATGTAGCTCACAGGCCGAGTATATAAGCTAATGTGACGAAGCGCACGATTGACCGAGCCTAGATTTGTATGCCTACTCTGCTATCCCTTTTTGTGTACTTGGTAACTGTTTGCATACATTTCTTTAATCTTTTCTTTTGTAATTATCGTATGCTTTTAGTTATCATTTTTTATATATTTGGAAATATGAATGAATCGCTATAGGATTTAGTCACTAGAATTGTCATCTTTGGTGATAATAGCATATCCGTCGAGTGGCAAACTAGGGAAGGAAAAGATATACGATTACCTCTGAGCTCTCGTTGACTATTTGCTACCCACTTTTATAGGTTTCACTTGTTTATATTTATTATATATGTTTTTAAGCATTTTGGGTTTTATTTTGGGTTGAGATACTAAACTCCCCAACTGATGCATATTATTACACAACTTATCACCATTATATATATATATATACATGTGATTTATTTCCTGGTTTCCACATATAGGTGTTTTATGGTTGCTTCTGCAATAATATTAAGAATTTCGCTAAATTGTAAACAAAGTTTTTAAAGTTTTAGTTGAATCTGAAAATCACGGATAACAAGAAATGAGAAATACTTCTCCAAAACATGAGTTATGAGCAAAATAAGAAAAAAAATCTGACTAATATGTCGTTAAGTTCTACATGGTTGGGATTAGGGCTTAATGACGGGATCAGGTCGAGTATTGCCCTACTTAGAGGTTCAGGTCATCACAATACTAGATCGACCAATGATAAGAACACCATATGGACTAAGTTATAGGTGTTACTTATGATGGGTATATGATTTAACCATTTGACTTAAGATTACCAGAGATTTCAATATTATGATCATAATGACTTGACACAATCAAATTTTGTCTCTAATTGAGTGATTATAAAGGTCGTGAATGGTTAGTATGTGAATAATGTGTGGAGGTGTGTAATCGAGATATAATTTGTTCCTCCCCTTTAAAGAGAGATATCATATGATCTTTCAATATGTTAGACTAAAAACTGTCAACTCCAACTGAAATGATATAATCAATCTTACTTGGATGTTTTCAGTCTACTTAAAGATCAAAACTAGTATGATTGAAGATTAAGGGTGACTTTTCCGTGCCTTATGTTTAACCAAAGGATATCGTACAACAAAAAGGATATGATGTACACTATTCATTGAGTTGTATCGATTTTGTTCTTCATAAAACTTGGGTAGTCATAATGCCTTGTTAGAGACGGCTTATGACTCGTGTGCCAAAATGGTTTCGGTTTACTGCCTACGTTGCATGAACCTATTGGGACATAAAGAATGGTTTTACAGGATTTTAAATGACTCAGAACAATGAATTTATATGATAGAATTTGTCACATAAAAGTCCCTACGACGTGTCATATTAGTACCACTTTAAGTAGGGTATAATGGTAATTCACTTACCTAGTTTTATACAATGGTTGTATAAATAGGCGTGTTAATTGAATTCATATTACGGGAGAAATTAGAGTTGGAGTCTAATTTTTTATTTTTAGTAAATGAGTTAGGTTTCTTAGCCATTCTAGAGATTTTAGGGAAAACAAAAAATTATTTTTGTTTTTTCTATGGGGCTAGCAATCGGAATCTCGACCGTCATTCGTGTCTGGATTCTTGATAGAGGATGTTCGTTTCTAGCAGCGTCTTAAACATCGATAAACACAGAGAAGCAAACAAGCGATTAAGGTATAGTTTAATTTTGTTAATCAGTTCAATAGAATTTGGATTTGATCTTGTTGGGGTTTAAAAAATAAAATTTTAAAACTTTCAGTGTGTTTTGAACCCTAAAACTCAACACTTAATTCCTTCAAATGGCACAAAAACCTTTAAAACGAGAAATCAGTGTATCAAAATGATTCCTTGCCATGTAGGTTGTTTAAACACATTTTTTCTTGGATTCTTGTAGCATAGTTAGCATGCTAATATGGCTAATTAGCATGCTAACTAAGCTTTTTCACTTGGTTTTCCACCTATAATTGTTAGTACGCTAATGGCCTCCAATAGCGCGCTAACGGTGTCAAAACCTAAGATTCTCAAGAATATGAGTTTTTCACCCCCCGTGGCCTCCTCCAATGCCATTGACCCTGCCCTCTCCTTGTATAGGAAATACAAATGCCAAATGACAACATATATAACAATAGTTTCATCAATTTGTAGATTAAAGCATGCATTTTTGTGAAGAACACCAAAAACACGAATTTTGTTGAAATCAATTTTGAGATTTTTTTTATAGCAAAAATTAAGAAGTGTTATTTCTTTGTTTGTAGAAAATCAATGATGAAAAACCTAAAACTTCAATTGTATTGTGTTAAGAAAACATGCATGAACCCCATTTTCATGAATTGAAGCTTAAGGAGTAAGGATGCATTATCTTGATTAATGTTTTGCTTAATTCCCTCTTGCACCACAGAACTCCTGCCCTAATACCTTTTCTTCTCTTCAGATTTCAGGATTTTTGATGAGGTGTTGTGCATGGAGTACCAAAGTGAAGCTTTATATAGCTCTTTCTTGTTGTGATCTTGGCCACTCATCCTAGTCACATGCTCCCATCTCTACGTAATCTAATTGTCCAAATTAAATCATCAAGAACCCTTGACTCCCGCAATGTAGCCTAGATCTCACATTGGATTCATCACAAGGGAATCTAATGGCTTAGATTTTATCATGCAACTTTAGACTTGATTATTCCATTTAGCCTATTTAATACTATAGGCACTCCAGGCTAGTTTCATAGTTTAGCTCATGGCTTTATTTGATTACATTCTCATTATCTAAGCTAAGCCCTCATCAACCCAGCACCTAGTGCGACAACACACACATCGAGGCGCGCCATATAAGCCCTATGTGATTTATTCGGTAAAGTTAAGCTTAAATTTTTTTATCTAACTTTAACTTAGGATTTTATTATTTAAATTGTTTTGAATTGTCTAAGCTACCTTAGTGTGCCCATATATCTGCCTACTTGATACCGGCATCGACACACATTTCAAGGCGTTATACTTGTCGCACTAACACTTGCGAATTACAATGAAACAAAATATGATGCGATATATTTAATTAAAATAAATAATAGGCACGCACCACAAAAACATAACATTAGCCCTCGATTCTCATGCCCGGTTGACCAAGTTTTGTACGTACGCCCAAAATATGGCCTGTTAATCCCTTTAATTAGAGTTAATTTCAATTTAATTAATTCAGGCCATTACGTGAAGGGTGAAAACAACTATTCATTTGAAGACTCTTGATTGGTAGTGACAAATCAATTATTAGACATGTTTTATAATGTAATTTAGGTTGATTTTAGATATGAATGATGATATTACACTAGGTATTCTCTTGTTTTTGTGATTTCAGGATTTAATTAAGAAAAATGAAGAAATTGAAGAAAAAGAGGAAGAAGAGAAAAACAGTCAACTAAAGAACAAAGCCAGCAATAAAAATTACAAAGGAATCGCTGAAAAAATCGACAGCAGAGAAAAGTTGGCGAATTGGCAAATACACTAGGAATCGCTAGATGAATCGATTGAGCACAGAGAGCCAAATCCAATGATTTTCTCAATGATTTGTACAAATTGGATTTGTTGAGGAATCGTTGAGGTCGGTGACGAGTTTTTTAGATAAGAATAAGGAATTTGAGTTTATCTATTATATGTATACTTAAGAAAACTATAAATAGGACCTTAAGGCTTCGAAATAAAACACTATCTTAGCCCTCTATTAGTTTTTATTAGTTTTAAAGTTTTTTCAATAAAGATTGACTTCATTAGTTTTGGAGATTCAAAGACTTATTTAATAAAGGTATTTTACATTAATGTCTTTCAATTATTTTTATATTACAATGTTTATTATTAATATAAGTGAGTAGTTTATTATTTTAAATAATACTCTTGACGTGATTGTAAACCGTTCATTAATTTATTCATAATGAATAATTTATGTACTTAATGCTTTAAACCAATCACACACATCAATCACGGTTTTAATAAATTGTTTTTGCGTATTACAACTAATGATTCTTTGGATTGAGTGCATAGTGGCCAATATGTTTCTTATTATATACTATCTAAATTATGTCTATGATTATTGACAACAATTATAAAAGTAGTAACTAGGATTAATCTATAGGATAAAAAATTACCCGAGTGGATGTTCTAGGTGATTTGTTTTAGGTTATTTAAAAACTAGCATAATTTTGGTTTTTATTTAGTTTGGATTATGTATGAATTTTATTGCTAAT
The DNA here is from genome assembly GCA_039657325.1 of Stephania cephalantha. Lineage (NCBI taxonomy): Eukaryota > Viridiplantae > Streptophyta > Magnoliopsida > Ranunculales > Menispermaceae > Stephania > Stephania cephalantha. Next base: position 45,811,475 of record CM077569.1, on the reverse strand, counting down.
GCTACCATATTTCTATTTTATTGCATTTTATCCAATAAGTAGAGTCTTAAAGATGAGGATATGGATTATTTCCATTGAATATAGAAAGTCGATAGTTTGCTAAACAAAGTCCAATGTTGCATATGCAAGTCAACACTAAGTAGAGTTACAAGGATAAGGATATGGCTTATTTCTATGAGCCATATCCTTGACCACGCAACTCATTTATAATTACGTTATACCGAGCAAGAAAGTTACATACACTTTTATTAAGTGATGAAGCAGCGTTGTTTTCAACTTAGACAATATAAAAAAAAGACGTTCTTTAATTGACCCTTGAGCATCTACGAATCTCAACACAATTGCCATTTCTTCTTTGCCTCCTACATATTTGGCTTTATCAACTAATATACAAAACTTTCTATCTCCAATTTCTTCATGAATTTTTTTCTCACTGTGTTAGCCATAATATGTAAAATCTCTTTTTGAATATTTGGTGATGTGTACTTTGCATTCCCTAGAGCATTGTCAAGTATAACATCCTCAATATTAACATTTAATCTACCCATAAGCTTTAACATTTCTATGAGATTTCCTGAATTTCTGAAGTTGAACCTTAATGATGACCTCTGAATGCGCAACCTAAGCCATCGAACAACTTCACTTGTAACCTTACGCCGCAACTAATTTTTTCGAACATTCTTTAAAGTTTGTGCATTTATCACCTTGCCAATATATTGATTAACATTCGATAAATCCTTAACAGATTGTATAGAATTTCTATATGGAGAATTGAGACTTCCCATATATATCAAGAATGGACAATTAACCCCTTGACTAACACTCTTCCAATTTCTAAATCCTTAGTTAATGTGCAGTAAGTGGTATTACCATTTTCAAAAAGGTAACACGATAAACAAAATACCGCGTCCTTTGAAGGAGAGTACTCGAACCATTGAAATTTTGCAAACTATTTTGGTTGAAAGGGTTGATATTGATTTCCGAATAGAGTTCATGGGTATTTTGGCAACATGGGTTGATAAAGGCCCATCTTTATATATACTTGTCTAATTTCATCTCAAACATTGCATAATATTTTCCTATCAGAGTATGCAAGCCCAAATTTCTTTTAAGAGAATTATAATCCATATCAACTCCTCGAGTTGAAGATTCGAAGGGTCTTGCTTCCTCACGAGATGAAGCTTCAACAACCGATGGAGAAAGATTTTCAACCATAGATATTTCTCCACTTGATTTAAAAAACGAAAAAAATATCTTAGTTTTTTTGCTACCATGGCACTCCATAGAGTTTAGTCCAAAGCTAGTATGCAATCCTTAAAAGAAAAAATGTCTCATTAAATATCAAAGTTGTGAAAACTTTCTTTTTATTCTCTTAGTTCAATCAATGTCAATAGTACATGATCAAAGATTAAAAAAAAATATGTGAAACATAAAAAATAATATAAAGAGGGGCTAATGTTGCTAATTTATATGCATAACAAATGAAATTTTTGTCTTAATTACACATTTTCTATCATAACTTTTGAGAAAATTGGGTTTGATGCTATGTTAATTTTGTACTTAACAAATTAAAGTTCTATCATAACAAAAACATCTTCAAACATCACCGTCGCAATCACCATTTTTTATCAATTTTATTTTATAAAGGGAGTTGTATTAACTCTCAAAAGATGTTATTAACAAAAGAAAGTAGCTTTGCAATAAAGAAATAGAGAAATATATGGCATAATATATTGGAGATAAGCTTTGCATTATTAATTGATCGACATTGGCATAAGAAATCAAATATATGTGGACACACAACACAAAATGGAGATATGCATTTCATATATTCATTGGATTTGCCTCGATTCACGTGCTTCATGAAGAATTAGTTGGATGTGCCATTAACACAAGAATGGACAGTTGATAGTTTTTTAGTCAAGAGAATATTTTTTCTCTCTTTTTGGATGTTGACTCTCTCTTTGCTTTTCTTTAATTTGTGTTTTTCAACCATGAGATGCACCATTGACAACAATTATTTACAATACGCATATGCTACTATTTGGCACCTAAAAAATATCTAACTAACAAAAAAATCGAAAACCAACGAGTCAAGAAAAACTAAGAACAAGCATACTTCTTTACTTAATGATTTCCACTTTAAAAACACACCCCTTCAAAAATTACATACAAACAAGAAAATCAAAGAACTAACATACCTCTTAGCTCACACTATTTAAGAGAACCGTTGGTCTATCCTCGTGATATAGTGTTGTCTAGTGAAGAAAAATAAATGTGGAGCAATGAAATTAACCCTCAAAAGATGGATTGATTTCTTCAAGGACAAAAAAATAGAGGTAGTAGACACAAGATAAAAGAATTTGAAAAGACATTGTTACACAAAAAAAAGAAAATTGAAAAGACATAAAATTTGTAGTCATTCTGTGGTAGATTGGATGAACCTCGAAAAATGTAAAAAATTTATATTTGGTGGGTGTGAGAATGTCGCGAATGCATTGTGTGCGGGAATTTTTTTTGGGTCATGTGTGCGCATTGTGTGTATGCATTGTTGCTGTTTTTTTAAATGTTAGGGTTTGGGGGATTTTTAGTGTGGGCTTAAAATAATTTTTGGACTTCCACAAGTAAGCCATGTGTGTCGTAGCGTACGGGTCTTCTTGCGGGTACTACGAGATTGAGATATCTTGTTGGGGTTTCTATCAGCTGAGGTTTAGATAGAGGAGGATTTTTTTGTATACTATACTATTAGCAATGGAATACATTGTTTATTGCCCTTTGTTTTTTCCTATTTTGGGGTTTTTCCGGTAACTTCATGTGTTATTCTTTTCTCTATGGTTTGTTTGTTTTTTGTTGTATTTGTGTGACTGTGATCTTGAGATTCTCTCGCTCATTCATTACAACATAAGGCGCATTCCAATTATAAGTTGTCATTCACATACCAAACAGGAAAACCCTCACATGCATGAGTGATCGTCTCAGATGTAGATGTATTTAGCAGTATTATTATTATTACTATTATTATTATTATTATTTTATGAAAGAGGTGTACCTGGCATCTTAACAATTAGTAGCTTTATGTTACGTATGTGGTGGCTATAGAAGAAAGTAATGGTTCGAATCCATCATTTCAAGTAATAAATATGAAGGGTAATTCTTTTTTTTGTAAAAATTTCATTAATCATTAATGACTCTTAATACATTCAATGGAACAAGACGAGACATAAAATCAATCACCGTAGCAAATTGATTCGCTAATCTTAATTATTCAAAAGAACATTTATCCGTCGTAAGGTTGGCTTTCAAGAATTGCGATTCTAATAATGGAACAGTTTGGCAATCGGAGAATATTCTCTTAACAAACGTTTGCAACATGATAGCACACATACACATAACTCGAACCATAATGAAAAATAACACTTTCAAAAAGGGAAGTAAACTCAAAACTTCCAACACTACAAAAAAACAGTGAATTAAAAATGGAAATAGCAACAAAATTTTGTTCTGTTGCTAATTAGAAACTGAATGCAGACATAATAAGATGGAAACCATTTGACAATTCAAAGACAGAAGAAAGATGGATTAAAGATGGAATTAAAATTCCGTTCTTAAAAAATTGGTGCCAAATTTTCCGCCAAAAGTTCACACACTCAGGTGCTTTATAGCCTCCCATCACACCTCAAGATTCACGTAGGTAAATTGATGGCAAGCTCGATAAAAAAGGCCCATAGGTTTGCTTTCCACTTTCTCCTTCATGCTCACAATCCTAGCCTCTCCCACATTCAAACCCTCTCTTCTATTTGAACCCTAACCCTCACATCCCTTTCGCCTCCGTCAATGCCACTATTGTAGCCACCAGAGCCCTTCTAGTCTATCAGCCGTCGGAGCCCTCGCCTTTGTTCTGCTCTGCTCAGTCTTTGATTATCTCGATTTTATGGAAGAATGAAGGAAAAATGGAATGAATAGCTAAGGTGTTTTTTAGTCAATTAAGGTGAGTTTTTATCTATTTTTTAGATGAATTGAGTTGGGAATTCATGGGATTACAGTTGGGGTGGAATTGCGATGTTTTGGGAAATAATGGATCGATTGAATAAAGGAGATGATGAAAGTTGTATTTATTAAAAAAGAACTAGTTTAACAAAAGCAACAAATTGTTATTGCTATTGTTGAACTAGTTGCAAGCTTAACAGGCGTGTATCTACTGTCCTCCATAAAATTAATGTACTTCTCTTGAGCTGGCACCATACTAAAAGGATTTGTTAAAATCTGAAATGTGGGCTCATGTTCAGGTTTCTTCTATGATGAACTATCAACCTAAAAATCAAGCAAAAGACACAACAGAATAAAGTCGTTCATTTCTTCTTTTCTTTTTTATTTTTTCAGAGGTGCTTGTGTGTGTAACAATTCTCAAAAAGACAAATTGCCTTTCAGTATAAATATATGTATGAGTCAATTATAGTAGACAACTTCACGTCCATTACCATAAAATTTTGATGATTGCTTTTCCAATCCAACCAAACAACTATGAATACCAATTAATGGACTTTAATAAACAAATGCTAATGTATATTTCTTGAACTAATGATAAACATAATGCATAAATGAAAAAACAAACGCATGAAACACATTGCATTAGCATAACATAAATGAGAATTTATAAAAGAAGACACAAGACAAGGGAGGGGATTAGAAAGTCATTAACAAACAAACCAACAATTGGTTATTTAAAGAAGAAAAGAGAAAAATTTGAAGAACAATTGGTGTTCTAGAGTTAAGATGAGTCCTTATAATGAAATTGGTGAATTACTAATAGAATAAAAGGAATTTGATTTAATTCGATGATTTGGGAATTGTTTAAATTATTTTTTGGACTGATTTAAAACTTAATTTAATTGAGTTTTTATGATGGCCCCACCCTTAATCTAGGGCACCACATAGCCTAATCTCATCATTAAGCCTTAATCCTAGCCTTGTAGAACTTAATAACGTATTAGTCAATCTTTCTAATTAACCTTGAACTATTCTCATAACTAAATAGTATTTCAGAGTTAACTAAAACTTTTTATTGTTTATTAAGTTGCGCATAAGTCTTGACAATTATGCGAAAGTAATTCATATAAAACCTAAGTGTGGAGACCAGGAAACAATGATCACATGCATATATATATAACAAAACGACAATAACTATATATCCACATGTTTCAGGTCAGTATATTATCTCTCATCTCATACATACAACCCCAAAAGTCTATAGAAGACATATATATGTTGTACAACAAAATCAAAAACCTACAAAACTAGAAGTAACAGTAACTCTAAAGGCTCAGAGGTAGTCATCGATCTTATCCTTGTCCGGTCTACTACTCGATGGATTTGCATCCACTGTCATAAAAAGGACAATATGTACAGTAATGTAGAAAGTAACACTGAGAGACATTTATCCACATTTCCAAATATAGAAAGAGATACATTTCACAATAAATACGTTCTTTATACAACAATGACTATAGATACACAAACACATTACCAAACAATATAACATCAATGAACTATTCTAATGAACCATACATATTAAATTGTATACCTAACACATTAGCCCAGTAATACCATATTAATCACATAAACCTTGGGTAGTCATTTATTTAGCACGACATATCAACCTCATGTAATAGGTCTGCACACATAGTACTTCGGTATTACCCTTGTTGGTCGCCGCTTATCATTAAGCATTTTCCTTATTAGTTGTGAAACATGGCATATCGACCACATGTAATGGGTCCACACACATAGAACTTTGGTATTACCCTTATTTATCGCCACATAATCATTTCACACATTGGCCTAGATATTACCCTTCAGGTAATAGCATGTATAGCATATCCTTGTTAGTTGTGAAACACAGTTTATCGACCTCATGTAATAGGTCGGCACACATAATACTTCGTATTACTCTAGTTAGTCACCGCTTATACAATTCATCAACTTTATATAGTAGGTCTGTGACACTAACTAGTCAGCTATACCGACATCCCCGAGTCCCATACCCTGTGTGTCGCATATACCCCAAGCCACATCTATTGGGGCATGTGCTTTAGGTCAATCTACAAACATTATTTATCTTATAATTTTAGTTAATAAAATTAAGGTTTTCATGTGTTGTTTTATTATAAGTGATTGCATGTTTACCTTATAGTAAGATCCATGGGTATTTGTTGAAATATCCTAAATTTCCCTAGTTGATCATTATACTGAGAACTATAATGAATTAAGACTAGTGTGAATCTTGATCTATGGTCATGTGATGATCTTGCGTATAGGGATACGAATCGAGATCATGAGTACTTGTTAGGGAACAAGGTACAAGATCGACCCGCTATGAGAACACCACATGGATTAAGTCATAGGTGATACTCATGATAGGTATATCATTTAGCCCTTCAATTTGAGATTACCATAGTCTTCAATATTAGGAGCATGGTAATTTGACACAATCAAACGTTATCTTTAACCAAACGACTATAAAGATTGTGATTGGATACCATGTGAATAATATGTGAAGGTGTGTAATTAAGATAAAATTTGTCACTCTCGTATAGAGAGAGATATCAGTGGATCCCTCGATATGATAGACTGATAATGCAGAGTCCATGTGAATTGATATGATCAATATCACTTGGATGTTTTCAGTTTACCTAGAGATCGGGATTAGTACGATTGAACATTAAGGGTGACTTTCCATGCCTTATGTTTAGTCAAAGGATATCGCACGAGAAAAGGATATGATATATGTTTTTCATTAGGTTGTATCGATTTTGATATTCATGCTACTTAGGTAGTCGTAATGCCTTGCTAGAGACCGTTTATGACTTGTGTACCAAAATGGTTTTGGTTTATCACTAATGTTGCGTGAACCTATTGGGTCGCACATAAAGAATGGCATTGCGCAATTTCAATTGGCCCAGAGTAATGAATTTTATATGATAAAATTCATGACATAAAAGCCCTTACGATTTGTTAACTTATTAATAGGGGTGTATGTGTAATTTGCTTAAATTGCCTAAATATAATAGTTGTATTACGAATAGGATTTTAAGTGAAGGCTTATCTACACATTTAAATAAAGGGTGAAACCCTAAAAAAAATAAGATTTTTATTTTTGCAAATTTTGAATTATCTAGATTTTGGGAGAGAAAAGAAAAACGTTTTCTATCTCTTTTGGGGCTTGCACCCAAAATTGTTGTCACCGTTCATGTGTGAATTTTTTATAGAAGACGCGCACTTGAACGTCTTGGAAATTTAACAATCTTAGAAGGAAATCACGGATTAAGGTAAGGTTTACTTTTGTACACCTAGTTTAATAGAACTTATTTCCGATCCTATTGGGGTTTTTTAAAGTTGTTTTGAATTTTTCGCTGCATATGAACCCCAAAAACCCAACAGTGGTATCAAAGCCTTAGACTTGGTCATATTAAATGTTTACATATTTTCTCTAATGTATATATGATATATGTGTGAAAAAATGATCTTGATTTATGTATATGTATGATGTACATATAGGTTTTGTGATATTTGTTATCAAGAATTGGTTTTAAAGCATGTGGTTAATTCATGTATATTGATAGATACGCATGATTTGATTCAATGATAGTATTCATGTTTTGAATATTTCGATTAACATATATTTTTAATATTGAACGATGCGAATTTTGTATGTTCTTGGTAAAAGTCATGTTTAGGTTAATGTAATTCTAGTGTTGAATACATATTTCATTTTTGTTCAATAATTATGAGTTTCTCCATGATGGAAATCATGATTAGGTTAATATGATTAATTTAATATGATTCTGGTGTTGAATGCATAATTAAGATTTCAAAATTGATTTTGATCTTATATTTCATTCTGGTTATCCTTAATGTATTTCTATAAGATATGAGATAACTTGTAATCGGATGAGAATTACAAGTCTTATAAGATAGGTGAGATATATGCCAAGTTTTAATTGGATAAGGATTCAAAGTATCTTAAATTCTAATTGGATTAAGATAAGATGCTAAGTTAAAGGTGGGCCCGAGTTAATAAAAAAAGTTTTAATTAATATTTTTTGAAATTAAAATAAGGGGTTGTTTTGGTTAATTGAATTGACTAAAATAACGAGAAATTTTAGGCAATTTTCAATTTTCAAAATTGAAATTCGTTGTCTAAAAAAAGAGGGCGCGCCCTTGTACCCCAAATCCATTGACCGGCCAATGGATCGATTAATTGTTCATAGCGCAAGAAAATTCGTATGATAGTCAATTTTAGTATAATTTCCTAACTTTTTTAGTGTTTGTTTATGCAATTTAATATATTATATTTATCTTGTTGAAATTATGACAACTAAAATAAATAAAATCCCTCTTTCAAATTTTAAGTCAAGTGTCATCCATTTTCAAATACTTGTCAAGGCTTTTATCACATCAATATAGGTTTGGCTCCGCAGAGTGTATTGTGTTATCAAAACGGTTTTAAGCTTTTTTTGGCACTAGATGAGATAAAAAATGCTAAAACATAAGATGTCATAATCTCATAAAAAACAACTAAGAGTTACATATGATGTAATTGGTAATTGATACCTTCCTAAATAACCTAATTCAAAGTGACATGCCCTAGCTGTCATGGAATTAGGTGAAACATGGATTTTAGTCCCTTAAATTAACATAGCGTTTTCAAGTTCTTAATTTAGTGGGAGTATATTCATCTATACTAAAATGAACTTTTGCATACTCTTTGTTATAGATATATGGCCTCTTCAAATCACACTAATCCCTTGTCACCGCGATCCATCCTTGAGAAGGATAAGTTGTCTGGGATAAACTTTCTTGACTGGTTCATAAACTTTAGAATTGTTCTTAAGCATAAACACGAGTTGTATGTCCCAGAAAAATCTTATTCTTGTGGAACCACGAGCCAATGATGTAAGAGCCATGAAGGATGCACATACCAAGCATGTCAACGACTGAGGTGATGTTGCATGCATTATGTTGGCAACTATGGTTCCTGAACTTCTGAAGGATATGGAACACATGGAAGCTTACAACATGGCTACGATGCTGAAGAAAATGTTCTAACAACAGGCCAGGCAAGAAAGATTTGAGACAGTCAAGAACCTTCATTCTTGCAAAACGACCGAGGTTGCATCAGTTAGTCCTCATGTTCTGAAAATGAATGGCTATATTGACCATCTTGACAAATTTAGATTTCTCGTAAGCCAAGAGTTGGCTACAGATTTGATCCTAAACTCACTTCCTGATAGTTTTTTATAATTTGTAATGAACTATAACATGAATAACATGGAAAAGTCTATCTCAGAGTTGCATTTGATTCTTAAAATTGTTGAGCAGAATGTCAATAAACCCATTGCTAATGTGTTGATGGTTCATAAAGGAAAGGCTTTAAAGAAAAAGGGCAAAGGCAAAGCTAAAGTTGCCAAGGCAGTTGTGATAGTCACAAAGCCTATGGAACAAGTCAAGCCTCATGCTGCTTCTACTTCACAATCCAAGAAAGAAAAGGAAAAAGAAGGATATTGTAATTTCTGCCATGCACTAGGGCATTGGTTCAGAAATCGCAAGATGTATCTTGAAGATTTAAAGAAAAAGAAGAGTAGTGCGACAACTACTTCAGGTATTTACGTTATTGATGTTAACTTTTCTACTAGTGATTCTTGGGTATTGGATACCAGATGTGGATCTCACATTTATATTAATATGCAGGGTCTCACCAAAAGTAGAAAGCTAAAGAAATGATCAGGCATCCTGTGAGTTGGAAATATAGCAAAGGTTCTTACGTTAGCTATAGGATGTTATGAGTTAATTTTACCTAGTCAACTTGTTTTAGTTTTAAATAATTGTTATTATGTCCCTGCCTAGAGCAGAAACATCATTTTAGTTTAATGTTTGGATTTGGATGATTTTAATTTCATTATTGCGAATAATAAATGCTCTCGTAAAGACGTTTTCTATGGGAATGCTAATTTGTGTGATGGTTTTTATATTCTAAACATGAAAAGGTCCATAGATACTCCTATTCTTTGCATAAATACTAAAAGATTCAAGTCAAAAGATTTGAGTCAAACCTACCTTTTGCATTGTCGTATTGGCCACTTAAATGAGAAACGCATTTCTAAACTCTATAAAGATGGACTTTTATATTCATTTGATTTTGAAACATATGAAACATGTGTATCTTGTTTAGTAGGAAAGATAACAAAGATTCCCTTTATTGGACACAATGAAAGGGTAAATGATTTATTGGGTCTAATACATACTGATGTATGCGGTCTTATAAACACAATGGCTAGAGGTGGTTATCAGTACTTCATTACATTCACTAATGATTTCAGCAGATATGGTTACGTGTATCTCATGAAACATAAAGGTGAGTCTTTTGAGATGTTTCGAACATTTCAGAATGAAGTGCAAAATCAACTCGATAAAACTATTAAAGCACTTCGGTCAGATCGAGGTGGTGAATATTTAAGCCAAGAGTTTGATGATCATCTTAAAAATTATGGGATTGTCTCACTGTTAACTCCCCCAGCAACTCAACAATGGAATGTTGTTTCTAAGATGAGAAATCAAACTTTATTGGATATGGTTCGATCTATGATGAGTCATGCAGATCTTCCTATTTTCTTTTGGGGTTATGCCTTAGAAATAGCTGTGTTTACACTGAATCGTGTCCCTTCTAAAGCAATTGATAAAACACCATATAAGATGTGGTTTGGGAAAAGACCAAGTTTGTCTTTCTTAAAGATTTAGGGCTGTGAGGTTTTGTACAATGACAAATCTTGAAAAAGTTATCAGCCAAATCTACCAAGTGTGTATTTATTGGTTATCTTAAAGAAACTAGAGGATACTACATTTATAATCTCACTGAGAATTAAGTGTTTGTTGCTCAGAATGGTGTCTTTATGGAAAAAGAGTTTATTTCAAAGGATAACGATGAGAATAAAGTAAGTCTTGAAGAAGTTTAAGAACCACAAATAAACACTTAACCACCAAAAGGAGATTAACAAAGTCTTAAACTAGTTGAACCTCCACAAGTATCATAAGGCCCACGTAGGTCTAATAGTGTAAGACATGATGCCTGATAGATTTAGATTTCTTATTACTAATAGTAGCGAGGTGTCACTTATGGATCAAAATGAGCCTACAACTTATCAGGAGGCTGTGTCTAGCCTTGAGTCAGATAAATGGCTTAGTGCCATGAATTCTGAGATGCAATCCATGTATGATAACCAAGTTTGAAACCTAGTTAATTTACCTAAAGGTAGTAAGACCATTAGATGTAAATGGGTTTACAAGAAGAAAACTGACATGGATGGCAATGTTCATACTTATAAAGCACGGCTTGTAGCAAAAGGTTTTAGACATACTCAAGGTGTTGATTATGATGAGACTTTTTCTCCTGTAGCCATACTTAAATCCATTAAAATTTTAATTTTTATAGCCGCATATTATGACTATGAGATACGGTAAATGGATGTCAAAACAGCTTTCCTAAATGGAAAGTTACTTGAGGACTTGTATATGATACAGCCTAAAGAGTTTGTTCATCTTGAGAATTCTAGGAAGGTGTGCAAGCTTCAAAGATCCATTTATGGATTAAAGCAAACTTCTCGAAATTGGAATATTCATTTTGATGAAGCAATTAAGGAATTTGGTTTCATTAAAAAATGAAAATGAGCCTTGTATATACAAGAAGGTCAGTTAAAGCGTGGTTGTTTTCCTGGTACTATATGTTGATGATATATTACTCATTGAAAATGACATGCTAACCTTGCAGAGTGTCAAGTCTTGGTTAGGGAAGTGTTTCTTAATGAAGGACTTAGGAGATGCAGCCTACATCCTTGGGATTAAGATCTATAGGGATAGATCAAAAAGGTTGATTGATCTAAGTCAGAGTGCTTACATAGACAAGGTACTGAATAGGTTCAGGATGCAAGACTCTAAAATAGTCTTTGCCAATGTCTCATGGTATAAGTCTCAGTAAAACTCAATGTCCAATGACTAATGATGAGCGAGAGCACATGAATATGATTCCATATGCATCAGCAATTAGATCTATCATTTATGCCATGTTATTCACCCGAACTAATGTATCATATACTTTAAGCGCAACTAGCAAATATCAGTGTGATCTCAATGAGAGTCACTACATAGCAGTAAAGAGCATTCTTAAGTACTTGAGAAGGACTAAAGAAGTGTTCTTAATCTATGGGAGTTTGGAAGACAAACTAGTTGTAAATGGTTACATGGATGCAAGTTTTCAAACTTATATAGATGACTACTTATCGTAGTTTGGACATGTGTTTACTTTGAATGGAGGCACAGTGAACTAGAAAGGTTCAAAGCAAGAAACTATGGCAGATTCTACAACAAAAACTGAGCATATTGCAGCGTCTGATGCAGCTAAGGAGGCAGTTTGGATCAAAAAGTTCATCTCTGAACTTGGTGTGGTTCCTAATATAGCTAACCCTATTTGCTTGCATTGTGACATCAACGGGGCGATAGCACAGACCAAGGAACGAAGATCACACTATCAATCCAAACATATACTTGTACTTTTTCATCTCATTCGAGAAATCATTAGGAGGGGAGACGTCAAGATTTGGAATGTTCCTACATAGACAATGTTGCATAACCTTTAATGAAGGCTCTTCCATAAGCAAAACATGATGGTCATGTTAGGTCACTGGGAGGAGTATTTACACCTGTGTGAGTTTTCTTACAATAATAGTTATCAGTCGAGCATTAGGATGGCGCCGTTTGAGGCCTTATATGGCAGGTCGTGCTGGACACTGTCGTGTTGGGCAAAGGTGGCTAATACAGTGGCAGTTGGCCTGATATTGTACAAGATCACACAGAGAAAGTGAGTCTGATTCGTCAAAAATTACGAGTAGCACAGGATCGGCAAAAGAAATACGCCAATCCGAAACGTCGGGCAGTTGAGTTCGAGAAGGGAGACTTTGCATACCTGAAGGTTTCGCCAATGAAGGGACACCAAAGATTTGGATTCAAGGGAAAGCTTGCACCGCGTTATACGGGACCATTTGAGATCACGGAGAGACTTGGGAAGGTTTCCTACCAGTTAGCATTGTCGTTGCAGATGTCAGGGGTACACCCAGTATTTCACATTTCTATGTTGAGGAAATATGAGGGCACGACACGAGATATAGTGGACTGGGAAATATTAGTGGTCAGACCAGACACGACTTACAAGGAGCGACCGATTGAGATTATTGACCAGAAGGTGTAAACCCTGAGACATAGAGAGATTCCTCTTATGAAGGTCAAGTGGCAGTTCCACATCGACTAGGAGTTCATGTGGAGCGCGAGACATACATGCAAGAGCACTTTCCTGTGTTGTTTGATTCAGGTATAATTCAAGTTTCGAGGACGAAATCCCCTAAGTTGGGAAGATTGTGACATCTCGTCACCGACCAAATCGAACTCAGCCTGATCCGACCGGATCGGAGGCCCGAACTTGGTTCGACCGAGTGGCGTGGCCGTGCTCGATGATAGTTTACCGTAAATAATAAAATGATATTTTTTGCGTCCGTGTAGTATTTAATAAATAATTAAATAATTATAAATACACACGTGATACAAGGCAAGGCGAGGTGTGGGTTTCGCCTCGGGATACGAGTTGGATGGGAAATACGTTACTTAGGCTAGTATCATGACCTATTACTAAATTAATTTAATTTAGTCTAAGTGGTGTATTAAAAATTGATTGATATGCCTATAGTAGGAATATAATAAATCTCAACTTATAGCCTATGCTTTAAATTAAAAAACATAGCCTATGAAAAATGTAACACATGTATTAATTAACAATCAAATAAGGAATTATGGTGCATGGACTTTATGTTATACATGGGATTGATCTCGAGATTCAAAAATACATCTAAATGAAGGCCAAGATCTAGATCTAGTTTAGAGACATAATCATGCAATATGGAAAACTTGTCACTTACAAGCAACACTTGTCAATATAAATCAATTCATGTCTCTAAATTAACAACTAAGTAACTTGATTTGGAGGATTAATTAAGTACTCAACTTAAACTAATTATGTTGCTAATGATGAAGTGTAGGATCTATTTTGGACCCTTAGATGTGCCATAAAACTCGTATCTCGATGCACATCTAAAGGCCATTGTTTTAATTTGATACAAGGTATATAAGGAACTAAGTAGTTATTGATGTTGCAAATGAAAATACCAAAGACAAATTGAGAGGAAGAACATGAGTTGTTAGAGATTAAGGATCAAGGAGCAATTTAAGTGCAATTAAATTCTTAAAGAGGAGAAACATTAGATCCCCAATAATCCTAAGGTAACCTCTCTCTTTTCCTTATCAATTTCATGGATTTTGATGGAATAAACATGAATGTTGGCTGATGTGGTTTAATTACAATGAGACCATGCATGTGCTTAGATTTGAACTAAAATTTGATGTCTCTAAACAAGCATGAACTAAGATTCAAGAATTCAAACTTTGCATGACTTGAAATTTGATTTTTTAACTTGAATTGGGAGATTTAACTATGATTTCGAAATTTAGATTTCATGGACTGATATGCAATGGTTTAAGACTCAATTTCAACTCACTTTATGCCTAATTTGATTGACAATTTAGGTGGATCAAATGTATGTTCAAAAAGTTGAACAATTTAAGCTTTTAAGGTCATTTAATGGTGAAATTGGCTATAGGTTGTTAAATTGTGGAATTCTTGTTATAAGCTGGTGTAAATGGAACCCAGATAACACCCAATGGGTCCCCATGGAGGCCCCAAGTCGAAACAAGATGAATCAAGAAAAAAGAGATAAAACAACCATGTTCAAACATCAAGAATTAGACTCGACATTGCGATGAGCATAACTCATTCAATTTAACTCCAATTAAAGTGGACTTTAAATATATTGTTATTTGATATGTTAACAAAATTATGATAAAATTTTATGAAAGTTGGAGCTATACACTATGAGAAATCGAATTTATAACCTTGCTGGTCGAAATGAAATTCAAATGAGCGCAGTGTTTGTAACACTTTGATAACTCCCTGGTTTTTAATCGCAATTGGCACATCATACCTTTTCAAAAATATAAGATGTAGACCTAAATCCTTGTGTACATGTACTTACAAAATTATAAGATTTTGATCATCAAATTAAGCGATCAAGGCAGTGCATTGCGTATGAAATTTAAAGTATATTGATAAATTCACAGAATTGCATAATTGGGGGTTTTCTTAAGATACGTGCATAGAATTTCAGGGGTTTTGGGACCTCGATTCATGCACTAACGTCGACGTATGTGGCTAGGGCTCGAGGACGACTTGGCGTGGACATCGACACGCACCACGAGGTACGAGACGCGCGGTCAAGCTTCGGCACGCCACGCGCAAGGTTTGTGAACACTGGGGATTTATAAACTTTATTACGCATCCTATTATGACCGTATAAGTTTTAGTTTGCATCGCATCATGATTTATGTGGCCATGCATGTAGACGTAAGAACTTATAGTAGCCATCTCCGAGAATTATATGGGGCAGCTTCGACGGCGAAGAGTCTCCCCCTCCGGCCAGTCGAGCACCTTTGAGGGATGACTATACGTCGATCTTCTACCCTCCAGCCTGTATGGAAGTTAGAGGAGGTTTCCGCCCTCTGGCCTTTCCTACAACAAATTTAGAGTACGCAGGTGCTACTCGAGTTCACGAATTCACGTGACGGGACATCCCCTGATCGTCGATGCTGAACGCCGCCAGGCCAATGGGATTCAGGCTAGGTCCTTGCATTTGGGGTTCATTGGAACCGCCTGTTCAAAGTAGAGAAGGATTGAATCATGTTTAAATTCCTGCAAATTTCCTTATATTATTCCTTATCTAATTACATTATGTTGTAACTTTTATAAGATCCTGTTGTTCACTTACTAGGGGCCTTTTTGGAACCCAAATCCACTTCCAGTGATTGAGGGGAGGGCAAGGCGCACCAGTGAGACGATGACTTCACACTACCCTGATCTTCACTTTAGGATTATCTCTTTTGTGTATATATTTCTTTTTATATACCAAACTTATATTTTCTTTATTAATGGCTTATAGGATACTTTTGGACATGTTCCTTGACTTGGATTTACAATATTGATGATATGATAGGTGTTTTCCCCACTTAGGTTCCCGTTTACTTTCCAGTATTTCTTTATATGTTCACCAATTTTTGCACACACTTAAATTTAACTTAATGGTAAAAAGAATGGATGAGTGAGTTTGAAACGTCTTTTGGGGCCGATGGTGTGACCAGAAGCCTCAGGAGACGATTCGGGTCGGTCAGACCACTGGGACATGGTACGGGTGTTGACATACCAATCCACTTGGCGTACGAGGCCTGTCTTGCCAGCCCAGTTCAATTTCGGTGGATGTATTCGTTTGACATGTAATATCTCGAGTTCCTGAAGTTATTTTTTCATTCGATAAAGCTTTAAATTAACATTAACTAAGCTTCAAAAAGTACCTTAAAAATTTGAAAAACAACGTTAAGAACAAACCGAAGGTTGAGGGCTTGATGTGTAATGCTTATCTAGTCTAAGAAGTCAAATCATTTTGTTGTTACTACTTCGAATATCATTTCTTTCAGTTGCACGACAAAGTGCAATGCAAGGAAAATGGTGGTGTGAGACCCACACCACATTTTGTGGGCAACTTCTCAATTTTTACTTATCCTGGAAGACCCTTGGTTAAGTCAAAGGAGCGATAACTAACAGAGCAAGAGTATAATGGCGCTCATTCCTACGTACTGTTCAATTGTCCAGAGATCACCCCTTATATCCAATATGTCGCTCACTCTCATTCAAGAGTTTCGTACATTAATGATTTGTCTTTTTTCTAAGACATGATATTTATGTGTTTCTTTCTTGACAGATCTTTATCGAAGAAATCACTCAAGGAATAGGGAAGTCGGACGCCGATACTATTCAGGAGCACAACTTCCCCATTTAGTTTCAAACATATGTAATATTATTACAATTGTAGTCTACAGCTTCATTTTTTTCATAAATAATGTGTCTTCACTTTATAAGATTTCATGAATAGGCCCGGAATTCCATCATAAATGAGACACTTGTTGATCTTTTGGTTATTCCTAGTTGATCTTGTGATGTGTACCCTGGTTACCTGGTGAATAGGTATAAGTTCCACACTAAAACATATGGCGCTAATAGATCGATGCAAAACAGCGGTGTCTTGAATATATGGCCTCAAACGCGCGGTGTTGTTTAAGTGTGAATAGTTCGACCCTACACCGAATCATGGTGTCATGACTCACCCAACACTTAAATTGGTATAGGTTCACCGAAGTCGACGATATAACAACTACGAGTCGTTTGTCCTTGCAATGCAAGCCACTCAGGTGTACTACCTTTCATACCCTTCTTTCAAGAACGATCGACAAGAATGGCTAGCAATTTGTTGTTGTCAACCTAAATTCGCCAAAAAGCTACGAGCAAACACAATATTGACTATGGCTCGGTGGAGATTGCATTTCAAGATGGTGAATCCACCACGTGTGTCATCAACGATGCAATTCAGGATTTCAACGTCCTAGGTGATCCAAATGGGACTCGCATTATTGTCGAAGCGGGTCCAAGTTTAGAAGGCAATGACTTCATTGTCAGCAGTGGGGAAGATTTAGAAAAAAGAAACATCAAATTCTAGTCATGAGAGTGAATTGAAACGCACAACAAGGAGTGACGTGTGTCTATTTTCTGCCAATGTTTGATCGACGATAAGTTACTTTTCTAAACCTTTACTAACAATTGTTTATGATTAGTGTTTTTTAGGGTTCATGGCTCGCAAAGATGATCACCCCCATAACGAGGTCGCACAGTACCTCAGGGCAGTCGAGGATACCTTCAAGGCATCCTCGTCCATTCAGATGAGGTACAGCACAAACCACAGGAAGTGGTATACTGACTGGACCTTATGGACCAGCCATACGAAGGGTCGAGGGGGTCGAGGAGGTCTTGGCGGTCGAGGTCATGGGACAGTTCTCGTCCTATCAATTTTGGCTTCTCGTTCACTCGATCATGAGTTATAGTCAGAGTTACCTTCACCTTCGATACTATCGATGTTGCATGTACCATTGACATCGTCATCTAGAACCATACCAAACCGTCCATTGCAGTCACCATCGGCAACGTCATCGATACATGGCAGTCTTACACCGACGATACCTGCTCCTCCAGCCACCGTATCACCAAAAGCATCATATGAGGGCAGGGCAGGCTTGCAGGTTGCAGGTGCCCAGTGAGTGCCTCAGAGGAGAGGGGCTGATCCCCTTAAGTACATAGAATCGCGATCAAACTGATCACGAATAATGCGTAAGTTTGAATTTGACTAATTAACTTATTTCTAATTATCCATGTAAACGATTAACTTTGTTTTTACTTTTGCATTTTATTGATACGTAGGGAATTACATCCTTCTCATGATTGTGCACAGAGGATGAAAAAAATTTTCAAATGATGGATGATTCCAGAATGGTACTGCTGGAAGTCAGTACCGGATCATTAAAAAACCACTACTTGAGCCAATAGCAGGTAAGTAAGAACATAAAATTTCTTAGGATTTATTGTTATACAAGTTTTTCCTTCTCATAACAATTGCACTCACCATTTTCGTATTATATTTTTTATCGGATGACGTGATTCATGAGGATCTCACTCATGCGACGTACGACACACCCGCAGCCATCAGGTACACCTCATTGATTCTTAAGTTAAAGAAGAATCATGTCTAGTTAAACTTTGTTATAGATAAGACATGGAAGAGATACTTGGAGTATTGGGAAAGCGAGTGTAACGACTCGTTACCTTAAGCTGGTAATTAGTGTTAATCCAAATCTTAATTAACCCGAGTTAGGTTCATGGTTAAGTTTGGCGTACCTCGATCAGCGTGTGCGAGGGTTTGTATGATTATTTGTGTTTGTTTGGAATGTGTCATGAATTTATAGGTTTTAGTATGAAAGAGAATTTATATACAAGCCTATTATCAAAAAACACATAATTAAATAATAAATAGTTGGTGCACAAAGTGCAACGAGGGGTTTGTGAAATGATTGTGGACAACCGAGAACAATCGTAGGCATGTCTTGTGAATCTATTGTCGAGAAAATACATAAAAATATAAATATACATATATATATATATATATATATATATATATATATATATATGAAAATTATAAGTTTGGTTTGAATTATATGGATCGTTGGATCGCCTCGAGATGAGCATAAGTATTGATGGTGTTAAAATTTATGTCACTTTAGGAAGTGTCATTTTAACACATCAATCACTTAATCGGCCTCGAGATAGCACGATGTGTATCTCAAGGAGAATCTATATAATTAAATCAAAAGCCTTCATGTTTATCCTAATTTCATCAATCAATCAAAAGAGTGATAGAGGAGAGCAGCTGAGGGTTTTAGGTTTTGAAGGGGTTGATCAGGAAAGGATTCTCCACTGAATTGAAGTTATCAAACCACGGTAAGATCATAGATCATCATCTTGGTAAGTTGGTTTTTGAGTTTTAAGTTAAATTCAATAGTTAGTGATGATTTCTCTGTGAATTGTTGTTGTTAATGATTCTAAATGATTTTATACCTCACTAGAGGTCCTCCCTAATGTTTTGGGAGAGTGTTTTAGGTTGATATGATGATTTGGTAATGGAACAGTGGATGTTTCCCTATTCACTATCGAGACAGTGCAAAGTGGAGCGCGTTCCACGTAGCAGAGGAGCACGCTCCCTTCATCAATTGGGAGGAATTCACTTGGTGGAGTGTGCCCCACCAATTGAGGGAGCGCGCACCCACCCCGAAAAATAGCAATTTTGCTGTAATTTACTTAGAATTTCCTGAGGTCTTGGGGACCGACTTAGAGGTTCTATACGTAAGGTATTAAACCTATATTAAACACAAATGGTTTGTGATAGGTGTTGGAACACAGGGAAAGCATGAGTGACCTGAAAACTTTGGAAGTTTGGAAATAGAAACTTGAACCGAGGTAAGTATGGATTTACTTATTTATCAATATTGTCTGGATTTGTTAGTATATGTAATTCATGTATGTTATGAACTGAAATGGGGGACTATGTACACTATGATGTTTTTATTAAATAGAAAACGATGTCTAATATAATCCACGAGAGTAACTCCTGGAACTGAGATCAGGTTATATAGGATGCGTGGTTGATCTCTCGGCCTATATGTAACTTCTACTCAGTTAGATAGATTGTGTGGGTTACATATTCACTAGAAGGTTTTGGATAGAACCATTAGACATTAATGGATTGACTAGACAACACATTGGTCAATGTGTTGGTCTAGCAATCGAACTAATGGGGTCAGTGGGTAGTCGACCCTAGCTTTACAAATAAAATGGGAATCATAGCGTAATAGTCATTGACAGTTGGACTATGGGATTACCGACAAGCATATTGTTATTACATAATGTCGTTAGTTAACATTGGTGCATATTTTTATTACATAATGTTCTTGATTATTATATGAAATGTTAATGGCTTTGTGAATCCTTATTGAATTATATGCTTTTCATAATCTCGTTAGTTAACATTGGTGCATATTGTTATTACATAATGTTCTTGATTATTATATGAAATGTTAATGGCTTTGTGAATCCTTATTTAATAGCAAGTTGGAGCGCTCACCCCAAATAACATTTCAGGAATACCGACGAGCTCTGCGACTATGGGATAGAGAAGATTTAAAAGTTTTGAGCTTCTATTCGATGTAATGAATCTCCCCTTGTCTTATATATTTGTATTGAATTACAGTTTTGTAATATCACAAGGGATGGGAGGTTTTGTATAATCGAGATTTATTTCGATTGGATTTGGTTTTGTTTATCGTATTTAATATCGAGAAAATTTTAATTTTTGTTGCATCTGTTATTTGTTTTACGTCGATATTCGATATACCATTGTGTTTATTAAGAGATGGAAGGGGTGGTTGTTGGCTCTAGTTGAGTTTGGTTGGGTTACCGAGGCTTAATTAGGGTTTCAAGCCGAGTATCACCCTTATCGAGTTAAGGGATACCACAGCTTAATATCAAAGCCTAAATTTTATCACTTTTGAATTAAGTGGTAACTCTGATACAAATTGGTATTAGAGACTGAGTTTAAGGGCTTTGTTACATTTAGTAACTCTTATATAGTTTGGTATCGGAGACTGGTCGAGCCTACGCCAAATCTTAAGGTAATTAACTTTGATACAGTGTGGTATTAGAGTTTACTTCAGAGAATTACCTTATTACTTAAAAAACAAGTGATAATTCAGATACAGTTTGGTATCAAAGTTTAAGGTTATTGACATTGATATACCTTGGTACCATACCCTAAGTTTACTAACTCTGAGAGATGTCTCAAGTTACAAAGAAACTTAAGACGTAATAAACGGTTTTATCATGATTTTGATAGGTAACCAAAAGATAAAAGACTGAGATATGTTATTTGTTGTGCTTTATTATATCTACAAGGTAGATATAAGAGTTATCTTTTTCCTAAATGATGATAAGATGGTTGAAGTCCATCGATTTCTCATAATATGAGAAAGCATTGACGGTAAGAGTTCAAGAGAATCTTAACCTCGAGGAGTTTGAAAAAGGAAAATTTATAAAGATGAAATTAAAATCTTCTCCTATTACTGTGTTCAATGGTCTTTGTTCTCAATGATATTATTAGACAAATAATAGTCAGTGAAAAAGTATCTATTAAATCTACACCTTGAGACGTGTATTAGGAGAATGGAGTTTATGAAGAAATGGAATACTAAATGACTTTGGGTGGAACTCAAAGATAGTAGATCACTTTGAGATATGATTTAATACTAGTATTGAGACTAGTTGAGAATTAATTGAAGTTATTAAGTAAATAAATTATTGGTTAGTGATAACAAAGCCTATTTGAGATTAGAAAACCACTATTGTATTTATACTTCATAAGTTGTAATGAAGTAGAAATTCCAGATATGGTGTGAATTCATATTAGAATGACAAGCAAATTGTCGGGTAATGAAATGTGAAATTGAGAATTTGAAACTAGAAAAAAGTTTAATCCAGAACATAGCAGTAAGTTGGTAAGATATCATAATCTAATGTTTTAGACTGGTATAGTATAAATTGGGGAAAATGAGTAGTAAATGAATATAAGGATTTAAGGAATCCAAAGAATAATGTATGGTAGTGGAATGAATATTCATTGCCTAGTATTGACAACCCATCCTAATATTGAGGTGAAGTCAGTTGTTCTCAAGAGTTAGTTGAGATTTGGTTGTCACTGCAATACGATCAAAGTTAAGGATATATTTAAAGATGATTTCAGGCAATTGCTAGATCACTTTAAGTGGATAGTGGAAACCATTAGAACTTACTAGAACTCATGCTATATTCATGAATGAAGGGTGTCAATTTTTAAAATCCTATTTTAATCAAGTTGTTATTATGTTATCAATAATAACCTGGAATCTTTGAAGAATTGTAAATTATGACGGTAAATTGGTTCAGACCAGATTTTGCAAGTGTCAGTACTAAGTTTCAAAGGTAAATTACTTGTATGAGTGTTGAACATTAACAGCAAATTGAGGGATCAAACTGGGAGTGAGACAATATGAGATTGTCATATATTAAACGCAATGGTAAAAAAGAAAGTAATCTTATTATAATTGAATATTATAAGGATGCCTTGGAGGAAAGTTAACTCAAGTATGAGAATTGTGTAAAATAAAATTAGATACAAGGATGCCTTGGAGGAAAAGTGAAATATAGTTTGACTACAATGTTTTTTTGATTGTTGATAAGTCAGTATTTATAGGTATTTAATAGTTAGTTTTAGTATATTTAATGTGAAAAGCCTCAAAAATATATATTTAATTATATTTATTGGTCGTTTTCAGGTGAAACAAAGGGCGCGGTTGAATCCGTGGCGAAAAAATACTCAAAATGGAGTATTTACACGCATTGATCAGATGCTAGAGAATTTGCCTCGAGTTACGTGTTGCTCGGCGGGTAGAATAGGAGGCTGCAAACCAAGTAATGTCTGCTGACTTGGCAGCGTTCTATTGGCCATTCATTCAAATAACACGTCATCTCCAGTGTTTTCCTTCAATTCGAGCGCTCTACGTGGCGTCAACAACCAATCACAAGCAGCCACATCAATGCCACCTTACCCTGCCACAACATGTCACCAGCGAGTTTTCGCCAATGAAACGCTGCCACGTCAGCTCAACAACACAGCACGTCCCACCATTTCTCTCTCCTCACCTCAGCTACTTTGGATGCTCCTCGAGATACGATTCAGTGCGATCTCCTAGATTTTCGCACGGCTTTGTGCGAGCCTTCTTCACCGCCTCCCTTGCTGCCACGTGGCGCGCTCTCATTCACCCAGGACGTCACCAGCGGCTTCGTCCACCAATCCGAACGCGCCACGTCAGCGGTCTCCATTTTCTTCACCAATCAACTGTTGACACGTGTCCCAAGCCATGTAATGAACGCCCAGTAACCACCAGATGCTCCTCGACGCACGAGTCATGAGACCAACCCCCAATATTAGTTTCTTTCACCTCTCAGGACCAATTTTTAGTAGTTTTATATATTATGAACCTTAGGTATTATATTGAAGAACACCGACTATTATATTTTGAGCATCGACTTCTCTCGACGATTGCCTAGGTCAGCGAGGAAATAAGTCGGGATTATGGATTAATGGCATATTATGTGAGATATTTTATTTTCTTATTTAAAGTAATTTAATTCTCCTATTTCGTTGTTGTTGATTTTAATGAATATGATTTAGATCTAAGGTATGTATATGGTCATTGCATGCTTTTAGGGGAACAACCTATAATTATTTGGACCAATAATATTTGTGTAATTGTACTTTTAGATCAATAAAGTGACAAACTCACCCGTTTGCTGTAAAACCCTTTCGGTTCTTTTGCGTGCAACAATTGAATCTAGGTTAAATCGGAAGCGAATGCGATCCGGAAGTGGATACGATTCGGTTATTTAGGATTAGTGTTCCCACATATCCATATTAATGCGGTTAGTGTATTAAACCTGATTGGCGGTGTCTAGGGTTATACATTAATTAGGGAAGTAGTTAGTGGCGGACGTCCTGGCTATCGAGATTAGGGGAATGAGGAATTTCTGATGGATGTCGGTTTTCTATAGCTAATCTAAGAGAATTTAAATTAATAACTTTTTGGGAAAGATTGAAGACCATGATTGCCATTGAATCTTGATCCTGATTTGTGGAAATGTAGACCTAGGTGTTACTTAGGTGTTCATTAATTGTTTTGAAAGTTATTTTAATTATTTTATTTATTTAGTTTAGTTAGATTAGTTAGTTAAATTATTTATTTAAAACCCCCGATTTTTCCATTTCGTTGTTTTTAACCATAGAATGACCACCAATCTCTGTGGGATCAACCCTTTACCACTATTCTACAAAATAGTTGGTTTAGGAATTTTTATTTTATTGGTTCGTTAGGCACGCGTCAATTTTTGGCGCCGTTGCTGGGGACTGGTTTTCTTTCTTTGGTTTTTTTTTATTATTTATATTTATATTTATATTATTATTATTATTATTATTATTTATTTTAATAAATTTTAGCACCCCGTGAGTTTTGTTAGGTTTGACTATGGATTATATCTTTTTAGCATAATTTGAGCATTTTTTTGGAATTAACATATTATTAGGATTTTAGGTGTTTTGAGAATTGGTTTGGACACATCTAACTTAAGTCGCCGCATTAGTGGCGGGTCTTTGAGTAGATCCAAAACCCTAGACTTTATTCCATCATCTTGTTGATTTTACCCTTAGTGCAAGACTTCGGGCTCGCAAGATTTGATAGGAATCTTTTTAGTTAATTCATATGCTTACTAGTTCATGCTTTCGTTATAAATGTTCTTTCATAGTTTCCTTAGTCACCTAGACATGGGAGATTTTATGCGTTCACTAGTTTTTAGAGACTTTATTTATGCATGCATTTGTATCATCTTCTTATTCTTTATCCATGTCCTTCTTCACTACTATTCTTTTTCTTGTTGCATGGATTCCTTAACTTGTTTTGAACCTTGATGACAAGGTTCGGAATAAGTTTGGGGGTATTTTAGGGATTATGGATTATATTGGATGGATTATCTTAACGAACGACCGCAGGTGAGATCGTTTATTTTTTTTATATGGTTATATGCGGTTGTCGGATGGTAATGGTGGTGTTTTATATCATTTCTTCCATTTCTTTCATTTCTTGTCCCTTCATATTTCTTTCTCATATCATTAGTAGTTGATACACTAAGTATGTATTTAGTATAATTTTTTTATTTATTTTTTCATTGCGTAGTCACCCGAAACTTTGTTTCATGCCTTTGGTTGTTGATAAGTACATTATGGTTGCCTTTTTTACTTTAAACTTAGGGAAAACTCGAAGAAACACTCAATCGAGTCTGTATCCTAGCATTTTTATGATTTCATGATTAGGGACTTAGTTGATGGTTAAGCTTTGTGCTAGATAACCAAAATGAGCATATGGTCAAAATTGTGCAAGTGATAATATTTTAACCATATTGGGGAATTTGCTTGATTATAGTGAAAGTGAAAAGGGCTAACATGAGTTTTTTTGTTAATATAGAGAGTCACACAGGTTTCCATAGGAATGGAGCAGGGAGATTTTTGGTGGGAAAAAGTGAGAAAATCGGTCCACAGGAAATGGAGCAAGGACCGTATTTGTTGAAAAAAAAAAGAATAAAATATTGAATAAAGGCGGAAGTTGTGAAAACTCCTCAAATAAAAGATTTAGCTCTAATGCTTTCACTAAATTAAGTGAGATTTTAAACTTGCGTGCTTGAATGTATAGACCAAGAAAACTCTGTAACGGCCTGAAATTAATTCACAGTTATTAATGACGTGGTTGCAGACGTGGCTGACAGCTCAGACGCTCGTGGGACCCGTAGTTAGGCTTGTGCGCGCTTGGAGCTAGGTAAATAGTTACTTTATGTGTTGAATTATTTAATTTGCGATGTTTGTATTGAAATAGAGTAAATGGTATCGCAATGTGAGTACTTATATGACATTTGATGTGCGAGATTGTGTACTAAGTATTCGCCTCGATATGCGTGTCGACGCGGGTACCGGGTAGTCAAAAGATAAAATACTAGGTCGGGGGAAATAATACACACACAAAATGAATAAAATGGGTTAAGTAATTAATATGGAATATATGTTTGGTGGTTAGGTACATGGTAGTACGCGTATGTCGCGGTTCAGGATGCAAAACCGAGCGTCGAAACACCCGAAACATGACTCTTTGAGTTAAATACAAGGGTGAGTGTGCCATCAGTGTCACAATTGGAGTTATTAGAGGTTGGAAGTGGAGCAAATAAGGAGCTTTGGATTGCCTAGAGATGCACATGTGAAAGGAGATGCCATTTGACTATAAAACTCAAGTTGGACCTTATTTTCCACCACCTTTTCTCTCTCTTATCCTTCTAATCCGAAAATTGGAAAAAAAGAAACAACGGTTTGAGTGATTCAACTTGGTGATTCAAGGATATTAGAGTGTGGGAATCATCAAAAACAACGTGAGAATCACATACAGCTCAACTTTCTCTATCTTTTTATCTCAATTTTAGAGGTGATGGTGATTGTTTGGTGGTTGTTGAGTTGTTGTTTTGATGGGTTTGTAGTGCTATGAAGTTGAGTTTTTGGTGTTGTGGTTGTTGTTGGTGTTGGTGGGGTTGTTAAAAACCCTGAATTTTCAGCAATTTTGCTGTCCATAACGCGATTAGCGCTAATGATGTCACCTAGCGCGCTAATGCTCTTCCTGATGAAGAACGTATAACTGCTTGGGAATCTGCATGCTAATTCCCAGACCCAACGCGCTAGATCGTGCAGTTTTGATTTTATTTTTGTTAAGTGACTTAAAACACATCCAAATGACTAAAAATAAACTATAAATGGAATAGGTCATTTCGGGTGGTAATTTGGAATATATGGGACTAGGCGAAGCCGGACCTGGGGTGATTGATGGGACACGGAGTGCGGTTTGATGTGTGTAGTATCCCAACTGAAATTTCTTGAGCGGTACTTTATTTTTCTTTTGAATTCATATTCTGCCTTTCATTACTCTATTCTTGGTGTGTTATAATGGACGGACATTGAGGCTCTCCTTTCGTGTCGTTTCTGTGTATACGTCCACTAGGCCATAGCACGTGTGCCATCTCGGTGAATAGGGCTACCCGAGAGTCGTGACGGGCACGTGTGGGTGCGTCGTACGTACCACGCCGACCACCTAGCTAATCCAGATACTGGCCTTGTTTGAGTGCTACTCGCCGGCAGTAGTCTGTTTGGAGTCCGAAGTATGGCGCAAGTCTGACCCGAGGCTCTAGGAACACACACACTTTGAGTTTTCACTATTACATATGCATGCGAAGAACACAGTTGTCTATTTTTATTTCCGCATGTTTATTTAATAGTTGTTTCAATTCCAGTATTTACTTTCCGTATTGCTCACTTAATTTCATTGGGAATACTCATTTTGGACTCGTCATTTGTCTTTTGTAATGGCTTGAGTGCAGATCCTAGTATGAGTCATGGCAAGGGCAAGCTACTGGAATATTTGTGAATAAGAGACATATAGCCAGGCTTGTACGTTGTATATGCATATTTTGTTTTATTTTAGGATTTGGGATTTTAAGATACCACAGGACTCTATATTTTTGATATGATGATACATTGATGATATATGTGTTTTCCACACTAGGTATCAGAGTTAAATGCATGACTATAATGTTTATATATTGTTTGTCATGTTAAAAGACTTCCGCTATGATATTTCGTGGTTTTAAATGATCTTAGCAGATGACTAGAGTTCAGTAACAATTTAAACAGTAAATTGTTGTTTATTAAAGTTAATAATGATTGAATGGTGGATGAAATGGCATATGGCACACAACTGGCGCTGGTAGGCCAGGTTGTGGCCCTCATCGGTCCCCGTGGTGGTCCATTTGGAAAATGGGTCGTTACGACTCGTGAGTAGTTGACGGCCTTTGTTTTGACTAAACCTATGTCTTCAAAGTGTGATCTTAATTGTGTTTGGCTTACGAGTCTTGACATATCATAACTCCGGAATTTCGTGAGTTGTTTGTTAACTTGGTGGCTATGTAAACCAGAGGAACTCCATGAATTTTAGTTGGGTATAGGATTAATTAGGTCATTGCATGTTTATATTATGAGTCTAGTTTAGTTTGTGTTGTCATTTACACATTTGCTCGGGACGTGCAAAGTCTTAAGTTTAGGGGTATTTGATAAATCAGTATTTATAGGTATTTAATAGTTTATTTTAGTATATTTAATGTGAAAAGTCTCTAAAATATATATTTAATATTATTTATTGGTCGTTTTCAGGTGAAACGAAGTGCGCAGTTAAATTCGTGGCGGAAAAATACTCAATATGGAGTATTTGCACTCATTGATCGGATGTTGGAAGATTTGCCTCGAGTTACGTGTTGCGCAGTGGTTAGAATAGGAGGCTGCAGATCAAGTAATGCCTGCTGACGTGGCACCATTCCATTGGCCATTCATTCAAACAGCACGTTTTTCCAACGTTTTCCTTCAATACGAGCGCTCTACGTGGCGTCAACAACCAATCACAAGCAGACACATCAATGCCACCTCACCCTGCCACTGCATGTCACCAGCAGGTTTCCTCCAATGAGACGCTGCCACATCAACTCAACAACACAGCACATCCCACCATTTCTTTCTCCTCGCCTCAGCTGCTTTGGATGCTCCTCGAGACACGCATCAGTGCGGTCTCCCAGATTTTCGCACGGCTTTGTGCGAGCCTTATTCACCGCCTCCCTTATTGCCACGTGGCGCGCTCTCATTCACCCAGAACGTCACCAGCAGCTTCTTCCACCAATCCGAACGTACCACGTCAGCGGTTTCCATTTTCTTCACCAATCAACTGTTGACACGTGTCCCAAGCCATGTAATGCACGACCAGCAACCACCAGATGCTCCTCGGTGCACAAGTCACGATACCAACCCCCAAAATTAGTTTATCTCACCTCCCAGGACTAGTTTTTTGTAGTTTTATATATTAGGAACCTTATGTATTATATTGAAGAACACCGACTATTATATTTTTAGCATCGACTTCTCTCGACGATTGCCTAGGTCAGCGGGGAAACAAGTCGGGATTATGGATTCATGGCATATTATGTGAGATCTTTTATTTTATTATTTAATTTAATTTAATTTTTCTATTTCGTTGTTGTTGATTTTAATGAATATGGTTTAGATCTAGGGTATGTATATGGTCATTGCATGCTATTAGGGGGACAACCTATAGTTATTTGGACCGATAGTATCCGTGTGATTGTATTTTTGGATCAATAAAGTGACAAACACTCACCTGTTTGTCGTAAAAACCTTTCGGTTCTTGAGTGTGTAACAATTGAATCTAGGTTAAATTGGAAGCAGATGCGATCCGAAAGCGGATGTAATCTGGTTATTTAGGATTAGTGTTCCCACAGATCCATATTACTGCGGTTAGTGTATTAAACTTGATTGGCGGATGTCTAGGGTTATACATTAATTAGGGAAGTAGTTAGTGGTGGACGTCCTGGCTATCGAGATTAGGGGAACGAGGAATTTCTGGTGGATATCAATTTTCTATAGCTAATCTAAGAGAATTTAAATTAATAACTTTTTTGGAAAGATTGAAGACCATGATTGCCATTGAATCTTGATCCTGATTTTTGTGGAACCGTAGACCTAGGTGTTACTTAGGTGTTCATTAATTGTTTTGAAAGTTATTTTAATTATTTTATTTATTTATTTTTGTTAAATTATTTATTTAAAACCCCCGATTTTTCCTTTTCGTTGTGTTTTACCATAGAAAGACCCCCAATCTATGTGGGATCGACCATTTGCCACTATTCTACAAAATAGTTGATTTAAGAATTTTTATTTTATTGACGCATTCGGCGCACGTCAATTGTACCTAGACTATAGAAAAAGTTAGAGGTTTATCCTAAGACTTCTTATTTAAATAAGAAGATGTGTTGACACAATAAAACAAAATTATAGCTTATATTTCTATCTTTATCAATATAGTTCGAAATTTGTGAGAAGAACAATTGGACATTGATAATCTCAAGATAATTAATTCGATAATTGTATCAAATATAGAAGGCATCACTTGTAAATAAGAGGAAAGGTTTGTTGAGAATCTTTTTAATCAATTTTAGAGATTATTATGAATCTTAGAAGAATCATTAAAAGACAATCTGGAGGTATAAAGACCAGTGGATTGGTATAAGCATTGAATTTCAAACTATGGAAGTTTGAAAAGTGGAATTATCGTAGTGATAGAAATGGAATATGATATTGATAGCTTGGATTTCTTAAATGTTAGGAATTTACTCTGAAACATCACTCATTAAAGGTGATTGTGTTGACAATCTCTTGAATAGGAAAAAGATAGATGATGTAGTTACAATAAAGGCACATCATCAGCTGAGTTGTAATGATGAACAATTGAATTCCAGCACATGTACATCATCAGCTGAGTTGTCTGGATTGGTAACTACAAGTCTGTTCTTTGGAGCTCAGATTGGAATTGAACTAATAATGATTAATTGAGTGATACATTGTTGGAAAAATTGATAGAGATTATCTAGTAGGTCAAAGATTGACTACTAGTTATTGGTATTCTATACAGATAATCTGAGATCAAAAAAATTGAGCTTATCAAAAAAGGTTCATAGAACTTGAATGAGAAAAATGAGGCAAGAATATTATGAAAATCTCATGGATTTTTTTAAGTGATTTATTCAGGCGAAATCCAAAAACATTATGAAAAGAATGAATTATTGGCGACCTGGAATGAAAATTGACAGTGTCAATTTTATAAAGAAAAATGAGATATATTGACAAGTGGAAGTTGAATGTTATTAACTTATGTTCAAAAATTTATAATGGATTAACCTGAGTTGTAATGACTACTGAAAGGTATTGGTGTTGTATTTGTAGACTTGATAGAGTCCGAAATTTCTTGCAAGTAGTGTGGTTTAATTCTTGTGGAAGAGTAAGCGAGATATATATGTGTAAAAAGAGTTGAGAGTTTATGGAGAACCAGGATTATTATTTTGATGAGGAACTGAAAGTTTTCTTCCTAGTGCGAAAAAGATGTGTAATAGTTGGGAGGGACCTTTCTCAATCTTAACACAATATATCTAAAGCTAATCTTAGTTCCAGAGAATATAATTTCCAAACTTGTGACTTCAAAAGTGATAATCACTGGAAGAAATATTTTGTTGTGTGAGTTCTCCAGTATTGACATTGTCAAGCTATAAATGGTGATGTATTTCCATTAAAATGTTGTATGCTTAGCTTCATCGTCAATTGGTGTGGGACGAGAAGTAAAGATACAAGCAAGTCGGAGTGTGAGTAATTTAAAACTACACAGAAAGATGTGAACAGACTGTCACTATGCAATTACAACTTAGATAAATGAAAAGATATATGAGGAAGTGTAGATGGTTTGAGTTTCTTAAGAACTATGATTTCATTCTAGAGTATCACCAGGCAAGGCAAATGAGGTAGCGGATGCCTTGAGTAGGACAAGAATAACATAGATAATATAGCTATTAGTAGAGTTTCTCAATTTAGACTTCTTGATGAACCATCTATGATGATGATTCATGTGAGTTTAGCAAATATATCATCAACTGAGAGAGCTGATTCAAAAGCTACTAATCTATTCTTCTGACCTCAGATTTGGACTAAACCGGAGATGATTCAGTGGGTGATTGGTTTTCAAAGAGCTGATCGAGATTATATAGCACGTCAGAAATTAACGATTAAGTATGGATCATTCCGATTAGTTAGCTTCTGATGATAGTGAGTTGCGGTTCATGGATAGATTGTGGATTCCAGCTCAGGATCAGTTGAGGCAGGAGTTGCTACGGGAATCTCGTAGATTTCTTTACTCTATTCATCCAGATAACACTAAGATGTGTCACGATATGAGGCGTATCTATTAGTGGCCTGGGATGAAGACTGATGTTGTTGAGTTCGTAAAGTGATGTGAGATATGTCAGCAAGTTAAGGCTGAACACGGGAAACTTTGAGGGTTATTACATTCACTGCCTATTCCTGAGTGGAAATGAACACATATATCGATGTATTTTGTTTGTGGTCTACATCTGAATCAGCGTAAGCACGATGCGGTATGGGTTGTAGTTGATAGGTTGACGAAGTCTACGCATTTCTTTCTGGTTTCTATATAAGATCTTCTTGAGCGAGATTCACGTCAAGACTGTAGATTGACGATGACGAAACTAACCTGGGAGCGATAGTCTTATATGAAGGAGCAATTTCCATTTCTCTTCCAAAGCTACAGGTAATTTTGCGTTTACTTTAATTTTGATGACGAAATTGCTTTAAATTGGAGAAAATGTAACGACCCGTTACCTTAAGCTTTTAATTAGTATTAATCTAAATTCTAATTAACTCGAGTTATGCTCGTGGTTGTGTTCGGCGTACCTCGATCAGCGTATGCTTGGGTTTGTGTGATCATTTATGTTTGTTTGGAATGTTTAATAAATTTTATAGGTTGTAGTATAAAAGAGAATTTATACACAAACCTATAATCAGAAAATACGTAGTTAAATAATAAATAGCCGATACACCAAGTACGACGAGGGGGCGTGAAATGAATGTGCACACTCGAGAACACTTGTAGACATGTTCGGTAAATTTATTGGGGAGAAAACACACGAAAAAAAAATTGATATGTAAATATATATATTAAAACTATTAGTTTCATTTGAATCATATGGATCGTTGGATCGCCTCGAGATGAGTTTAAGTGTAGATGGTGTTAAAATTCATGTCACTTTAGGAAGTGTAATTTAAACACATCAATCACTTGATCGACCTCGAGATAGCATGATATGTATCTCGAGGAAAATCCATATATTTAAATTATTCATGTTTGTCCTAATTACATTTATCAATCAAAAGAGTGAGAGAGAAAAGTAGCTAAGGGTTCTTATTTTTGAAAGGGTTGATCAGGAAAGGATTATCCACTGAATCGAAGTGATCAAACCACGGTTGGATCAGAGATCATCATCTTCGTAAGTTGGTTTTTGAGTTTTAAGTGAAATTCAATATTTAGTGATGATTTCTCTGTGAATTGTTGTTGTTGATGATTCTAAATGAGTATATACCTTATTAGAGGCCCTCCCTAATGTTTTGAGAGGGTGTTTGAGGTTGTTATGATGATTTGCTAGTGGAACAGTGGTTGTTGCCCTGTTCATTGTCGATATAGTACAGGGTGAAGCACGTTCCACGTAGTAGAGAAGGGCGCTCCCTTCATCAATTAGGACGAACCCAGTTAGTAGAACGTGGCCCACCAATTGAAAGAGCGTGCTCCCACCCCATAAAACTACAATTCTGCTGTAATTTACTTTTAATTTCCTGAAGTCTTGGAGACTGACTTAGGGGTTATAAATATAGGGTATTAGACCTATAT
This sequence comes from Stephania cephalantha, assembly GCA_039657325.1. Lineage (NCBI taxonomy): Eukaryota > Viridiplantae > Streptophyta > Magnoliopsida > Ranunculales > Menispermaceae > Stephania > Stephania cephalantha. The sequence continues at coordinate 45,777,818 of CM077569.1, read as the reverse complement.
TAATCACAAATGGTTTGTGCTAGGCATTGGAACATAGGAAAAGCGTGAGTGACCTGGAAACTTTGGAAGTTCGGAAACGGAAACCTGAACTGAGGTAAGTATGGATTCGCTTATTTATCAAAATTGCTTGGATATGTTAGTATATGTAGTTCATATAGTTTATGGACTGAACTGGAGGACTATGTACATTGTGATGTTTTTACTAAACGAAAAACGGTGTATAATGTGATCCATGAGAGTAACTCCTAGAATTGAAACCAGGTTATATAGTATGCGGGGTTGATCTCCCGGCCTATATGTAACTCCTACTCAGTTAGATAGGTTATGTGGGTTACATATTCACTAGAGTATTTCAGATAAATACATTGAACATTAATGGATTGGCTAGACAGCACCTCGGCCAATGTGTTGGTCTAGCAATCTTATTAATAGGTTCAGTAGGTAATTGACCCTACTTTTACAAATAAAATGGGAATCACAGTGTAATAGTCATTGACAGTTGGACTTGCATCTGTAAGTTGGAGCGCTCACCCCAAATAACATTTCAGGAATACTGACGAACGTTGCGAGTATGGGATAAAGAAGATTTATGAGTGTTGATTTTCTCTTCGATGTAATGAATCTCCCCTTATCGTATATATTTGTATTGAATTACAGTTTGTAATATCACAGGGGATAGGAGGTTTCGTATTACCGAGATTTATTCCAGTTGGATTCAGTTTTGTATATCGTATTTAATATAAAGAAAAGTTTTAATTTTTGCTGCATTTGATATTTGTTTTAGGTCGATATTAGATATACCATTGTGTTTATTAGGAGATAGAAGGAGAAGTTGCTGGCTCTAGTTAAGTCTGGTTGGGTTTCCAAGCTCAATTAGGGTTTTGGGCCGAGTATCGCCTTAATCGAGTTAGGGGATGCCACAGTGAGGACTTTCTTGTCAGGTCTAGGCAGGCGGGTTTTTGAATAGGAACACTGGGGTGGAAGGTCCTGAGATTGGAGTCTCGAAGCACGGTGGCAGCTCCTGTCTTTTATGACATTCAATGAAAGATTGGTAAGTGTTTTTATAGTAAAATACGATTAATAATCAAGCTTTAATTTGATATACCTTGTTTTAGGGCTCAAACAATGTCCTTCTCATAGATCACAATACTTTATGTAAATTCCACTTTCCATGCATCTAAACAAGTTGTTGGGAATATGCAAATTACAAGTGCTTGTTTGCATTTTCTTTTGATAAAAGTTTTCCTGCTTTCTTCAAAAAAAAAAACAATGTCATGCTAAAATAGATTTAATGTAATTCAAAATAATGTAGCTTAACTCATGTTAGAGGGCATAGCGACACTCAATTGACAAATATTTTTTTTTTTTTGCTTTCTAATATTTGTAAGTGCTAGTTATACTCAAGGTTTGAAACTTCGACTTCGCCTATGACTTCGCTCACTTAAAATTCAGAATTAATTCGAGGAAGTTAACTTCAACGATGGAAGTTTGACAAAAATTTGTCGGTGTTAGGAAGTTTATGGAATTTTACTTTAAATGCTAGAAAACTCAAGTTTCTTCGTAGAAATGCTAGAACTGTGTTTTATTCGAATTTATCCGAAGTTAAAGTATATTTCTAGCATATTCGAAGTTTCAGTAGAAGTTTGCTCAACTTCCACGAAACATAACAATTTTACTTCATGTTTTATTAACTTCCATTGATGTTTTCGAAGTTCGATCGAAGTTAGCCGAAGTTGAGTCGAAGTTTTACAATTTTTCTACTGCCTATGAACTTCACTTCGCTCACCTCAAAATTGACAAACTTCGCCCGAACTTTGCCGAAGTTTGTCGATTTTTTAAACCTTGGTTATTCTTCTTTTGGTATCTTTATTATATTTATAACCCTATGTACGCTATATATTTGAATAGACTAACTAATTGGGTATTGTTCTAATTTAATATTCATTTTAATTGGGTATTTGGTTACAGCTTCAATGATAAAGTACATTTGGGGATATATATATATATATATAGCTCATTTGTCAACTTAAATCGGAAGATTAGTCTACACTTGTTCACTATGCTTGCATTTACTTTTAATCTTATTTTTTTATTTCTTACACATTGATGCTAGTTTAACTCATTTGCAATATACATATTTCATTCACTTCAGTTCATTTTATATCACTTTTATGCAATTAATTTGTGCTTGGTGAATATAAGTATGCAGACCTACTATTAGTTGACATTGATGTAAAACATCTCAGGGAAAACTTAGAATCCTAGTAGGCTAGTAGTGAATGTTGTGTCTTGTGTTCTTCGAGCAAGAAATCATGGGATCATATTTTATAAGTCTAGCCTTCTTATAAAAATTTGGCTCTAGATGAAAACATTGAATAGGGATAAAATTTTAGCATCATTAGACTTCATAATTAATTGTTGGTCACAAATACTTTTTGTCCAACTTAGGGACATTAAGTATGTATGGGTCCTCAAGTCGGAGACACTGAGTATGTATGCATCCTCATATTTAACATTTTTTATAACTTTGGTGTGCAGACTCGTACATCCAAGATGACTCCTACCGTGAATGAATTATATTTGCATCTCCACACCGGGGTGACCTTCATCGATACTAGATCGGAGCGAATCTGTGTAAGTATTGAAATACAAGCTAAATTGTAGTAATTTTGCTTAAAAGAATATCGTTTTAGTTGTTTATTGTTGATCCATGCAGGCTCAGTTTGATAGCAGACATCAGGAGTTGACACAGGCTACATGGACCAACTGATGGATGATGAGATAGTATTCTACGATGTGGTGGGTGATTGTCCCAAAGGGCGTGTCTACGGTCTCGGGTCGCTAGGGAGAAATAAGAGAAGATATACAGATCCTGGTGCTAGCACATTCCAGGTGTCGCCGATGGTGCCACGCTCAGAGTTCGATAATGTTGTCGAGTAATTAATACAGGTTGTGGTATTTATGCAGAGGCAGTTTGGGATGACCATAGACGGAGCGGGTCTATCTCAGCCGCCACCGCCACCACTACCTCATGAGCAGCAGCAAGCGCAGACGGGTCTTGCTAATCCATCACAGCAGCAGGACAATGTTGATCGGGAGACACAAAACTAAGTTATGGAAGATGAGCAGCTTGGGGATACTTAGGTATCGTTTATGGTAGTTTGCCTAGCTCTTGAATTGGTAGTTCTTTTTGTGGATATTTAAAGGATTGGATTGGAGGGGATAAACAATTTGGAGATATTTAGATATCTTTTATGGTTGTTTGTAGAACTTTTGGATTGGTAGTTCTTTTATGGACATTTAGAAGACTGAGTTGTAAGGGATGAGCAGTTTTAAGATACTTAGGTATTTTTATGATTATTGTAGAACTTTTGGATTGGTAGTTCTTTTTTAGATACTTAGGTATCTTTTATATCAATTATGCTTGACTACTTTTGTGGATATGTAAATCTTTTTTATTTTCAAATTGTACATTTTTTCTCATTTGAATCTTTGTTGTTGATATATATTGTTGATTATTGGGTATATGTGAAATTGCGCTTTTTCGGGGATGTTAGCACCCCCAAAGAGTTATTGGATAGGGTGCAGGCGATAAAGCAGGTCCTATTATTGTTGCTTTTAAGTTTAGAAGTTTCGGAGAACCATTTTGATATTAGTTCTTATCAAGAAAAACGACACTTCTGGTAAGAAGTTACCCAACGGCTAAAAACCTCTAATTTCTTTCTTTGGTTCTCCTAGTCAATTCAACATTTTGAACCACCATCGATTATCTCTTCTGATTGATGGTGGTTCCAATAACTTTTTCTTGCATTTTATCTATCAAATAAGTTTCAGATCGATTCATATCTGATTAGATGATTAGGTCCTTCCTCGTTGCAGCCATCATATTCGCTATTGGCAATATTCGTTTTTCTACGTTGCATCATTTTGAAAGACTGTGCGTGAATTTGCGTCTATGGGAGGTTTTATTTTATAGTTAGTTATATCCTTCAATTGTTGGAAGGTTTAGATTGTCTTCCCTAGTTGCATTACAAAAAAATAGCATTCCGTTGCTAATCAGCATAAATTTCATCTCTATTCCAGTTTTGCAACAGCTTAGAGACAGAATATGTTCCGTCTCTAAAATCGTCGTCGCTAATTATTCAGCTACCGAAATAAGGTTATGTTGCAGATTCCAGACGGATCTGAGACGGATTTAAAGTCGGATTTAGAGACATAACAGAGACCGACATTCTTCCAAGGTGAATGTTTAGGCTTGCATTCCGTCTCTAATTTGTTTCTGATCAGAGACGGATCATAGACGAATCAGAGAATGACATCAAATTTTACTCAGTTTCTAACTAAAAGTTCGTTGCTAATCCGTCTATGTTCCCTTTCGACACCCAGTTTACTCAGTTTTTGGCTTAAATTCTCATGTTATTCCCTCGTAAATTAGAGACGGATTAGCCATGGAATCCATGAATTCTGTTGCTAATCCGTCTCTATTCCGTTTATACTCTTTTAATTTTTTAATAGAAGGCAGGACACCAATGAAGAAATGCATGTTATTCATTTTGATTGATGATGTTACTTACATGCATATTATTCCTATCTTCTTCTAATTAAAAACTTGTTATGGATAGCACTCAATCAATCTAACTAACCATATAGTCTTATAGGCTTATTTTTATTAAATAAAATGTGGAGGGAAATGAATTACGTGGTACTAATCATATGGACAAGCTTACGCTCCTATGTGTTTGGCTAACGTGGCCTTCAATTCCGCTTTTGTTCTAAATCTTCTTCACTTTTGTTATATTATATTACATTTTAATAATATATATTGGAGACCCACTTCCGATTTGGGCAATCTAAATCTTCTTTATATTAAATTAAAGTTTTTGAACGTTTAATTAAACAAGTTAGATCATGTGATCCGTGTCACAAGGACCATCTTACACACCCACTAAAATTGCGTCATGTTTATAAAGAAGATGACAATTTTTTAAGTGATTATATAAATACTTAAGATGTCTAAATGTTTTGATATTACATTTAAGAGGCACAGAAAAGCTTTGCAGGGGGCCGTTCCATTTATATCAGTAATAACATGAATAAAACGTATCATTGTAGAATGAGACCAAAGGAAAATGATCGAGAGACCCACTTTAGGTACCCAATTAGGCACACTGTCTTAGGCGTGCTATTTAATACATCTCGATTATGTATCTCGAGGTGTATCGAACGATAGATTACTAGACACTCAGGTCGGTGTGCTTAATTGGGTATTCAAAGTGGGTCCCTTTAGCTACTTCTAATGTCCTATTTAGGTCATGTTTGCTTAAGGGTGGAGTTAATTCCCTGGAGATAACTTGCAGGGGAGTTAGAATTAATCTTATTTGGTAGGGGTGTGCAAACCGCGGTTTGGTGGTGGACACACTCAACCGCCACCAAACCGAGGGGTCGCGGTTTGCCAATTTTTCAAACCACCACCAGACCGTACAACCTTAAAACTATGACCAAACCGACCATGAAAAATAGGTTTGGTCGGTTTGGTTTCATGGTTTTTCAATTCCAAAAAAAGAATGAAATGGAGAAGCATGGCAACATCACATATACCAAATTTTTCTTTGAGTTATTTCTTCAAACACCTTTGATTAAGAAAAAAAATCTTCAAACACCTTGCACTAACGGCCAACAGGAATCAACCTAACACAAACCACATAAAAGCTAATTACAACAGTGTTTGGTTGATGAAATTGATAGTTTTAACAACAATTATTCATTAACACGAGTCATCACCAAAGAATCTGAGATCTAGTAAGAATGAAAGGCGAGGAAGCTTGGCTGTGAAGGAAGATTGCGATTTCCGAGGCATAGGTCACTCAAGCAAGCGTTGAGGTAGGCTAGGGGAGGCAGTGACTCCGACGAGGCTGCAAGGCAGAGGCGAGTGGCAACTCAAACAAATTGCGAGACAAAAAATGAAAGGCATGAAATCGTGAGAGAGATGAGGAGGTGATTTAAGGGATGCTTAGATGCATTTATGATCCAAAAAAGGAGAGAAGAGGGGAGGCAAAATCTAGAGTGGAAGTGAATGGAGATGGAGGCTCAGGCAAGGGCTTCAACGATTAATGGGTTTTGCTAGTTGTATTAGGGTTTTGAATGTAAAGAAATAAAAATGTCCACAATGCCCTTGAAATCAATTTCAATTTGGTGAACCGTGGTTTTTGAAAAACAAAAACCGCACACTAAACGAGCAGTCGCGGTTTTAGGATTTTTCAAACCACCTCCAAACAGCGAGACTTGGAAACCAGGCCAAATCGCGTCGGTCTGGTCGATTTAGGCAGTTTGGGAGGTTTTTCAGAAACCACTGCCTACCCCTATTGTTTGGTTTCCTAACTTCCCTGCAAGTTATATCCCAACTCACACCCAAGGGTGAGAGATGTCTCTCCCCCTCTCCCCTTAAGGGAGTTATCTCCAAGAGTTTGTAGACACAATTACCCTTCATTAATCATCCACATCCATCTCTTTTATTTGAAGGGTATTTATGTCAATTCATATATTTTATTGTTTAAAAATTTACAACTTCCCTTAAAGTTTAAAGTTGAACCAAACTTGAAAATATGATCTTTCAATGTTAACTATGTCTGCACTGTAAGTTGGCAAAAACAAACTAAACGAGGCCTTAGTAGGAGACCATAAGTTAAATAAAATAATTAAGGCTTGCCTGATAAGAAAGAGATGCGACTGTGTACCATTAATATGTGTGTGCATGTTTACAAAAAAAAATGTGCATGTGCATAAATACACAGCTTTTTCTTTAAAAATGAAGAGTATATATATTTGGTCGGGTTGCCACAACGGTAAAGGCGAAGATAAGGAAATTCAATATCTCCACTTATCGTCGATCTATCCTAGTTAATGTCATAAAACAAAACAAATTGCAAAGAAAAGGAAATAACTAAGATTTAGCGTTATACCTGACTATAGTCTATATGGTGTTGTAATATATGGACGAAAATAAGCACGATCTCAATGGAGCATTTATGTCATTGCATTGAAATTGGGGCAGATAACGTACATCACTCATGTGAGCTACATTGCATTGCAAGCTCCTTTTGGGTACCCATTTTTGCTTTTCCTTTGAAACATGTCTAACTTTAAGAGTATCATTTTTCTTGGTGATGACTCTTTGACGTCGTGCTAGATTTTGATACATTTTGTAGCACCAAGGTCTGATGTGCCCCTTGATGTCACATTAGAAGCAAGTTAGCTTGAAATATGGTGGACCAGTTTCATTTTTAACGGTAGTGACAACTTCATTTCCATTAACAAATGGGATTTATTTACGTTTCTTTGAAGTTGACCATTTACATATATAGCCAAGACCCATGTGGTCACAAAAGTCTTTTCCCATTTTCAGATGTCATCGAGCTTCGCTTTTCCCTTATTCAACTGTTTAAGAGTTGATTCGGAAAGTTCAAAGGCCTTTTTGACTTCTAACAACTCCTTTTCCTTTGCTTCAAGTTGTTGTTGCAATGTGGTAATTTCTTTTAACATTATGATGATTTTGTCAATAGCATCATACCACTTCACATAGATCTCCCCATATACCTCTTTTAGATCTGCGTCATTAATAGAATCAGTGGAATCTGAATATGAATCATAAGTTAAAGAAATCACCTAGTCTACTGAATCAATGTCTATGGGTACAGCATATATTGTAGGTACAACAGGTTCTGTGGGTACAACAGGTTATGTAGGTACAATATATTAGTGTTTAGATTCTCTTGATATCGCACATCTGAAAGCAACATAATTGTTGTGATGTCCACTTTGATCACTTTCGACATCATCGTTTCCTTCAAAAACATCTTGAAGGATCTTCCAAGAGGTTTTAGTTTCTTCGCATGAAGAAATTAGCTTGAGATGATCATGATTTACCGCATTGAATATTGCATTCAACATTTTTGTATTAGCAAGAAGTACTCTCTTCTCGGTCTCTGTCCATATGTCAGTATTCTTTGGCGCACCCAGAATATCCATTTTCTATTGCTCTCCACTCCTTCAGATCAAGTGATAAAATGAATGCTTTCATTCTTGATTTTTAGTACATATAATTTGTATCGGTTAGCAATGGGGGTTTTGTTGTAAATGCTCCTTTCGGCTGATTTGATTGCAATACTTGAGACATTTATCTTGTCAGGATCTCATCTTCCTTGACACAATAAGGACCCGTAACGTGGGACCCACATTAAGAAATGCGCACTGACCGAGGCGATGCGGCCAAGGTATATGTTAGATTTGTTATGATGCATGCCTAGTGTATTATATGTGTGTATGCTATTAAGTCACTCCTACTTGTATTTAGGTGTCGAGACATGAGCGGGGATGTGCCTCGAGATGCGTTTTGACATGGGGCCGGAGTAAAGAGTGATTTTGTAAGCTAACTTGAGTTGTTGTAGCTTAATTAGTTGAATTGGATATAGCTATAGTTGAATTTACATTAAATGTACCAAAGTTAGCAAATTAAAATATTAGGCATTGATATTTCTCGAGATATGTGTTGACACATCAAGTGACCAATTGAGTTTTCAATTGATGTTAATTAGAGGAAGTTAGTGGAGAGTTGGTGGAATTGTGTCAAAATGTAGGCCATTAGGTTAGTCTCAAGATACGTATGTACATTATGATCAATGGCTATTAATCAATATTAATATATATATATATATATATATATATATATATATATATATATAAAAAGATTGAATTGATCAACTCATGCAAACCATTTCATTCTCATTCATTAATTTAGAAGTTAAGAAAAGTTGGAGAAAAAGAATCAGAGGATATCAGCAAGCATTGTTGAGGAAATATTTTGGATTTGGAGAAAGAGTTAATCGAGCTAGGTGTTCATCAACTATGTAATTTTATTTACACCATTAACTTAGTTTAATCTAATGAATTCATGAAAAATATGAAGTGTGGCTATTGTAATGTTGTTTATGGGTGTTTTGGGTCTCCGGTAGGTTAGAACAGGGATCCCAAAGTGTTGAAAATGGCTAGGTGTGTAGAAAACTCAGAATTCAAAGTGCATAATTCAGAGTTTTCCTGCACATAGCCGCTAGATGTTCTAGCTAGTGTGCTACCTGCGAGTAGCACTTTAGTTAAGTTGATTAGCCCGTTAATGAGGTCATTTGCATGCTTGACATTCCACCCAGACTAGGTGCTTTGATAACACAAAATCTGCAATTTCCTAATTATAAATTAAACACTTTAAACAAGTTCAAAATGCTAATTAAAGGTCTAAACACACTCTAAAACATATGAAATGATATCAAGAGCCTATAGAAGAGTCTCGAGGATTCGGATAAGCGTTTTGAGGTGTCGGGAGGTTGAGTTAGCTAGAGAATTGCATTGATTGTAAGTAAACTGATTGAGATATTTATTTACATTTCATTCATGTTTTGTTTTTCATTTTCAGTTATTTGAACTGAATTATCCTTTGTACTCTACATGTCATGACTTGTTGTCTCTTCTCATTTTGTGAGTTTACTATCATGGCATTGGTTTTTGATTAAATGGTTTCATTGACTCTAAATCATGTGCTATGTCACTCTTAATTATTGAGATATCTAGTCAAATGAAATAGCATGTTATTAGGTAGGTGTTTGATTGTATTGTAAATCTAATTTCATTTGTGCATTAGATATGCAATTACATTATTAGATTCTTAAACCATGTCATTTTTCGGGTTATGAAAGTAGTACTTATCTAGGACCATGATATATAGAGATAGTCGTGGCACACAGTCACTAGATTCTTGGGGATGTCTGTATCTCACCACTAACTTGTGTAGTACACGAGTATGGGACCCGAAGTTATTGACAAGTATACATCACATGTGAGGGGCATTTGTGAGTATTTATATATGAGAAGGGCATTTGTAAGGATGTGAAGGCATTCATGATATTGTTTACGCCCTCTATAGTGGAATAAAGTTGATGTGATGTAACTCACAGTTGACGGCCTTAGATCACTACTACTTAGCTAAGTGTCAGTTTCATATTAATGAAATGAAGTATCTTATAGCATGATTTTTTTCAGCATAGTTGTTATCGTTACGCTTTCATATACTTGTTATATATTTGGAAATGTGAACAAATGTCTCTCAGTGTTACTTCCTACTTTCTTATACTCACCATTCTTTTTATGAAGGTAAGTGCAGATCCATCGAGTAGCAAACCAAGCAAGGAGAAGATCGGCGACTACTTCTGAGCCAGTGGAGTACTGCTACGCCTTATTTTGTAGGTTTTTTTATTTTGTTTAATGATTTTTATATATGTTTTTTATACACTTTTGGGGATTTATACTATGGGTTGTGAGATAGTTACCCGACCAGACACGTATTGATATATGGTTATCGTCGTTTGTTAAATATATGCATGTGATCTTTGTTACCTGATTTTCCACATATATAGGTTTTATATGAATGGCTTCCACTAATTTGTCAAGACTTTCGCTGAATAATCTTTAAATTTTATAAATTCTAATTATTTAGTCTGAAATACTATTAAGTTTAAGAATGATGTAAGGTTTATTAGAAAAGTAATTAATGTTGTGAGTGTATTAGAAAGGCTGACTAATACGTTGTTAAGTCATACGTAGTGGAGGTTAAGGGCTTAATGATGGGATTAGGCCGGGCGGTGCCCTAATTTGAGAAGGGGTCATCACAACCTAGACGTAGGCTCTAATACCACTTGAAAACGCTCAATCCACTACAATTAAGAAAAATCGTAAAAATAAAGTAAAAGAGACACAAGATTGGTATCGCAGTTCGGACCTCCGTCCTACGTCTGCGGGGCCACACAGGTGTAGAATTCAATAAGAGAAAGTGATGTACAGATTTATGCAAAGTTCTGAACTAGTGCATTCTTAACTAGCTAGTGAATCCCTCACCAAACTTTAATACACTACCCACTCCACTTACAACGGATCCTACACAATAGTTCCAAGTTCCCTTTGGACAACAACCGAGATCCCCTCAGCTATGTATGTGTAAATCAAAAAGAACAATCTCTCGAAAGATCTTGTCTCACAGTGATATCGAAAGTTCAAGCATTAGATATGAACTATTGTTGTGATTACATGAATATGAATAGATCATACAATGACTCTTTCATGGCAAATTTCTTGTATGTCTTCAATCAAGTGATGTGGCAAATATACTCTTTCTTTCTTTCTTCGTTGATCAATGAAAACTTGTCTTACATTTCTTGCGAGTTGTTAATACAATATTCTTGCCTTGCTGGTCGTATATGGGCTGGCATGAATATCTTGTCTAGCTGTCCCGAATATCTGTTGAGAATATTTTTTGAATCTCTGAGATGTGTTTTGTACCTACAGACATAAATTAGCAAGATTATATCATACCATTTTCTTACCGAGTACTAGTTGAACAAATAATGACAATGCATATTTTTACCTTATCAGCGGGGTTATATGAGTTAAGCGCACGACCCCCGGTTTCGATTCTCCAATGTGGTATACTCGCTCAGGTCACTGGGATATGTCCAAACCGATTATATCAAGGCCTTGTGAGAATAGTCAGGCCCGGCCTGGACACCCCACGAATATAAATAAAAAATAAAAAATGCAGAGTATATAAGTGGAATTGTGGAAGACATTAATCTTGCAAGACCAAAAATATCTGGTCGAATAATAAAAAACACAATTAAAATCACCAAAGGAAAAAAATAAAATATACAAAAAGATCATAAAATAGAAAGTTGATATGAATGTCACAGTGCTATGCTATTCTAGGTAAGGGGTGCTGTCAAAATATAAATAGAACAATGACAATAATATCTCAATGTTTATTTAATTAGCAAATAAAACTTTAATGTGGTTACATAGATAAATCTCTTGCCTTACTCGAGTCAATTCAAAATAATCCAAATAAAAAGATTAATTAAAACTCGATTTTTCATCTGAAAAAAAAAAAAAAAAAAAAAACTAAATAAGTTTTCCACACTACTGTCTACCGACAAGCTCAACAAGAAAAAGCACAAAAAAGGGAAAAGAGATTGATATTTGGGGCACATGAGTGTGCTAATGGGCCACCGGACACCCCTCCAAGCAATACCCATGAAAAGCCCTCTTAACACCTGTTACAACTACAAGGCGCCACGTCTCCCTTTATTTTGGGAAACCCACTAGCCGTCAAACAAAGGGAAAGTTGAACAGAAGTTTTAATTTGGGGAAAATTAAATCTGATATGATTCTTAACGACCGAATCGAAACCACTGTTAATCCAAAGACGTTGCATCCCCTCATTAGACCTTCTCTCATCACCAAATTTCTACCATTCAAAACTCCACACAAATTCATATTTGAGCCAAAGATACATATCAAAATAACAAAATAAGGACCGAAGTATGTATATATAAAAGCCAAAATAAAGGCCCCATGAAGTGGGTCACCTCTCGTGAGAAAAAGAGCAACCAATTACGTCACAACTCACAAGCCCCACTCACTGCTCCCTAGCTAGTACTGCTCTCCCTTAATTATAAATCTTCCTCGTATGTGCTCATTCTCACTTTCTCTCGCTTGTGCTGTTGTGGAAATGGAAGCAATGAATCACAACGTTAGTGGCAACAATTTGGTCGCGCCCTTTGTGTTGAAGACTTACCAGATGGTGAACGACCCGACCACGGACTCAGTGATCGGTTGGGGCCAAGCCAACAACAGCTTCGTCGTCGTCGACCCGATTAGTTTCTCTCAAGGGCTCTTGCCCGCCCACTTCAAGCACAACAATTTCTCCAGCTTTGTTCGCCAATTGAACACCTATGTACGCTAGCTTCAACTTTTCTATTTCTTTTTCTTGTTAAAAACAACATGAGTCAAACCTGTGACCTCCCCCATGCTTTGGGGCTTTGAATTTTCTATGAATTGCTAAGTTTTTAGTATGACACTCTTTTGATGAATTGGTGACCAGGGGTTCAGAAAGGTTGATCCAGACAAGTGGGAGTTCGCGAACGAGTGGTTCCTTCGCGGGCAATTCCAGTTGTTGAAGAACATAGTGAGGAGGAAGAAGAGCACTACAACAACAACAACTACTACTACTAGTCAGAGCCAGAGTCGTTGGTATAGCAAAATTAAAGCCGAGGACGGAGTGGTGGGCGAGGAGGTGATAAGAGTTGAAGTGGAGAGGTTGAAGAGAGAACAAAGGGAGTTAGAAGAAGAGCTTCAATCAATGGACAAGAGATTACAGGCCACGGAGAGGCGGCCACAACAAATGATGGCGTTTTTGTTGAAAGTCGCCGAGGACCCTGGAATTGTTCCTCAAATGATGTTGGAGAATCAAGAGAGGCGAAAGAGAGTTGTGGGCGAGAAGAAGAAGAAGAGGCGTCTCCTCGCCGCTCTCACGCTCTCCCCATCGCCTTCTCAAGAGGACCTAACAATTACAACTACCATTACTGGAGAGCAGCACTTGATGGGACCAATCATGGGTCACAGTTTCAGCGAACCAGGAGAGCCTTTTATTGAGGATTGCGAGAAATTGTGGTCAACATCACCGATTGATGCTTTGAGTGGTGGAGGAGACTATAGCAATAGCGATCAAGCTGCGTTGTTGTCTGAGTGGGGAAGGGGTATGGAGGTAAATTCAAGTAATTACTACGCTTGTTCAGCTTTTCCTTTCTCTATGTTGGGGGGTGGGTTTTGATTTTCAATCGAGACTATACATATTTGCTCTACCGGAAATGTCTGTAAATTATTTGTTTTTTTTTTATAAGAAAAAAAAAAACAACTTTGAGACACCAGAGAGTTCTAGAGAGTTTGATACTTTCAAATCTCATGTCAAATTATTAGACCACTCAATTAGTTGATTTATGTAAATTATTTGTTATAATTATAAGTTTAGTGTAACTAATCAAATAATGTTTTGCTCGTTGTATGTTTGTATAAATGCTTGTGTGGATAGCAAAGGGGGTTGATCCCCTTTTAAATAGTGAGTTTGAGTCCTATATGTATGGAGTTCCATCCTTAAAGAGAACCAAAAGTTTTTATAATTAAGGCTTGAATCCGAAGTAGACAGTTATGTTGATATACTCGGTAAAGAACTAAAAAAAAAATGTGTGGACACTCAATAGAGAGTACTTGTGTAGTTTCATTCAATTCACAACGGTTGATTTATAACTCTATAGATTGTGACTTTGTGTGATGAAAAATATTAAAATGATAACGGGTGACTCATACTTCAAAATACATTGATCCGTAAAAATGATTTATCTATGCACTAAAATTTATGTACGGCCCATCTTGACTTCTGCATGCATGATGGAGAGGAAAAGTTTCCTAAAAGGTTGAGAAGCTTTAAGAAACGACAAAAATGGGACAGGGCACGTGGCGCGCGATAAGCTGTTGACCACGTGCGCAATGCATTTGGATTGGGGTATAGGCGACTCGGTGAAGGCCTTTTGAGTAACCATCCAAACGAGGAAAGTTTTGGTACAGCCCGCCAAAACCAGTAAAATTGTGGGGAACATCAACCATGTTGGGTGCGAGAGTGTCTTGAATTGGACTGATTGGGGTCTCCAGGCTATCAATGTGGGGTAAGCCCGCAAATGGGTCCAGTCCATTTGACAATGCATTATTTTCATTTTAATTTGCATTAATTAAAATTGGCTGGTGTGACTATTTTTTTTTTGTGTAACTATTTACTCCCTCCAATCACAAATATAAGTCGTTTAAGGTAAGGGCACAAGAATTAAGATAACTTTAATTACAAGTATAATTTACATATACGTCCTTTAACATTAAGGGTGTGTTTGATAGCAAAAAAAAAAAAAAAAAAAAAAAAATTCAATGAGAAAAAATCATCAATAAACAAAAAATTATTTCAATAGAATTTTCTTGTAGGTGTTAGATTGTAACAATCAAGATAATTATTTCAAGAATTCTTGAAGGCGTTTGATTGCAATCACTTCCATTAGTCTCCCAACTCTCTTATGAATTGAATTGGGTGTCTTACTTCATTGATGGTATATGTGTTATGTATCTTCAAATATTGAAAACTTTTTTTGAGGGTTTCATAATTCGGTGTCTTTGTTACTTTTTGAAGTGGTATTGATTGATTTGAGAGAGAGAGAGAGAGAGAGATAGAGATCGCAAGAACAAATCATCAATAAACAAAAAATTCGACGAGATCATCAAAGAACATTATCATGCTCTGAAGACAAAATTCAAAGCAAAGCTTTATGATGAAGATCAATTAGTAAGCGAAACTCTCAAGAACAAGAACAACATTAGCCTTAACACTACGCGAAAACTTATTTCATCAAATAATCGATCGAGACAGATCGAAATGTTACAGCTCCAGTTCAAAATCACATATGTTTAAGTCGGAGAACTTACTTAAACATACTTCAAGAACCTAAAATCGCAATTAACATCGAACCACAGAGAAGGTATCATCGAAGCTAAACCTAGGACATGAAATCCGAAAACTGAAATCGAAGATCAAGACTCAAAATCAATCAATCGTCCAGAAACGAAGACGAGAGAGAGAGAGAGAAAGAAATTTGTTCTCTTAAGAGAATGTCTCGTTTGCTCGTGCACTCATTCAGTCGATCAAGAGAGAGAAAACCGATTTTCTTCGTCCAAATATGAAAAAATAAATGAGGAAAATTAGGATATGTGATTTTTTTGTACAGTTACAAACCTATCAAACAATGAAAAAACGATTACACCAAAAAAGTAGACAATTTTTCTTGAATTTTTTTCATTTTCTTTGCTATCAAACACACCCTAAATGAATTGAAGAATTAAAGAATCATAAATATTTGAATTGTATAAGGATTTAATTGGTAAAAAAATAAAATAAATACACTCTCGAATTCTGAAAACGACTTATAATTTTGACCAATAAGTTATTGCTAGAAAAACTTATATTTTTTACCAGAGGAAGTACTTAGGACCTTGCTAAAGTAATCCATTTTGGGCACCATTAAAGAGACACCAATTGTGTGGGCACCTTGAGATACACTTCAAGCAATGTGTGAAACACATCTCAAGGCTCATCGTATGGTAGCTATATGGTCAGTGTTCATTTGGCGGTGCATGAAAAATTATTTCATGACACTTCTAAATTACTTTTTTGATAAGAAAGAAACCAACTTTTTTTTTGCCTCCTATAGGTCTCGAACTCCTACCATTTTTTCAATGATACCACATACAAAACCATTAGACCACCCACTTAGTTGACACTTTTAAAGTATTTAAGTCATCAAACTTGACGAATTAAAGATCGACTTACTTGTTTTCCTTTTAACGAGTTTTTTTGTTAGAAACAATTATTGTTAGGTTTTGATTGGAGAATTTAGCCTTAGAATATGAATTACGAAGGCGACTGAATCCAATGGGGTACGTATGGTTAGTATAAAGTGAGGACTCAAGTTGCATTAGCCTTGATTAGTGATCTAGTTTGAGCCGTGAATATAGAGTCATATATATAAAACTTTAGAGGGATGAGATTTTGATGTCACCTGATGGTCCTAGTGGTTTGGATAATAGTAAAAATTTAAAATAAAAAGGGCTAGTGTTGTAGCAATAGTTTTTTTTTTTATAAGAAACTAATTGTATTATATAATCAAAAAATGAGGCTACAAGAACGCAGATACAAACAGAGTAGAAATACATTCACTTTGAGAACATCTCCAATGGTATGTTGATTGAATGTTAATGTGTGCCACCTAAGATTAAATTGACATTGAGATGAAAATGGTCTCCAATGAGAATGTGTATTTAAAATGTCATGCTGACGTGGCATAAAAAAAATTGACATTGTCAATTTTGAATGTGAACTCTAGACATTCAAATTGACATCCACATAGGATTTTGTTTCTTTTTTTAGATTTTTATTTGCACATTTTAATTGAAAAGATTATAAAAAAATGTCATCTCATCAATTGACGTTCAATCTACATCTACAATTGGAGATCAATTTTAGAGTGTAATGTATATTTGAGCCACATGGGATGACATCCTTTTCGCGTTAATGACTTGACAAGAATACACGCTCACAATCCACATTTACCATTAGAGATGCTTTGAAATTAAAAAAAAAAAAACCTTATGCTTCTTCATTAACCACCTCCAAAAAATGAGGCTAGTGTGTAGCCGTAGTTGATCTGTGCATCATCAAAAATCAGAGCCACTATAAGAGCATCTTCAATGGTAAATATAGATTGTGGGTGTGGATTCTTGTCACGTCATCGATGTAAAGAGGATGTCATCTCATTTGACTCAAATAGATGTGAATTGAACGTCAATTAATAAGGTGACATTTTTTATATAATTTTGTCAATTAAAATGTGCAAATAAAAATCTAAGAAAAGAAACAAAATCCTAGGTGGATGTCAATTTGAATGTCTAGAGATTACATCCAAAATTGACAATGTTATTTTTTTTATGTCACATCAGTATGACATTCTAAATACACATTCCTATTGAAGACCTTTTTTTTTTCATCTCAATGTCAATTTATTCCTAGGTGACGCACATTGACATTCAATCAACATACCATTAGAGATGTTCTAAAAGTAAAATAAAAATAAAAAATAAGAGCCACTTGTTGGCTTTTTTTTTCATTGATTTTGCCACCGCTGTTTTCTTTATTTATTATAACTTGACATTTTCTTGAGAAATGTGGATTTAGAGTATGGATTGTTGCCTTATTATGGATGTGGGGAAGATGTTTTTCCTATGTGGCATTAGAGCATCTTCAATGGTATGTTGATTGAATGTCAATGTGCTCCACCTAGGATTAAATTGACATTGAAATGAAAAAAATATCTCCAATGGGATTGTGCATTTAGAATGTCACGCTGTTGTGGCATACAAAAAATTGACATTGTCAATTTCGGATGTGAACTCTAAGCATTCAAATTGACATCCACATAAGATTTTATTTCTTTTTTTAGATTTTTATATGCACATTTTAATTGATAAAATTATAAAAAAAAAATGTCACCTCATCAATTGATGTTCAGTCCACATCTACATTTGGAGATTAGTTTTAAAATCCAATATCTATTTGAGCCACATAGGATGAAATCCTCTTCACATTGATGACGTGATAAGAATCCACGCCCAAAATCCACATTTACCATTTGAGATGATTGACATATGTGGATAATTGGATAATCGAGATATGAGAATCGACCACGTACAAATAATATAGCAGCAAAGCATTAGACAATTAATTAATTCACGGAGACAGAAGGAGACCACATGGTTTGGTTTTAGGTGTGGGTACTAATGGACTAGACTGAAGGTCAGGTAACAATACAGTGAAAACGAAGGCCCGAGTTACATTTTTTTAAAAAGAGAAATTAAATTTCGTTAATCATCAATTTAGCAATACATGACTCGACATAAAAATCAATTTCTCTAATTAAAGGACATTATTTTGCTAATCCTATTTAAAAGAAAATCCACCTGTCATAAATTTGACTATAAACGCGATTTTAATATCGAAACTATGGCAATCAGGAATATTTGAACCAAATAAATGAATTATAATAGTTAATACATTGCCTGCCTCCAAAAAAACCTTTCGTCCTGTCTATATATAGTTTATTTAGTTGTTTGTTTGGTCCATTCAATTGTAACATTTCAACAAATGAAATAGAATAGATACTACAAGTTCAGAACTATCCTAAAATAGAAAAAAAACTACCATGCTAAAAAGGACAACTACTTTAATTTGGTGAAACATTCACATCATGAATCAAAATCTAATACAAAAATACAAACCAAACCTAAAAGCAATATAAGTATTAAATCATAACAAGAGAAGAATCACATAAAGAAGGAAGCCAAACCAAACACTTAGCCAAAAATGGACTATAACCACGAATAAAGTATAATGACATATATGATACATGTTACAATTATTTAAACAAAACAACCAATTAAATTGATTTTGTTTTTGAATTATTTCTATTTATACTTGTTTCTCTCCTAAATTAATTAATTTCCCTCGAAAATAAATTAGAAAATAAAATGCTTAATTTTTTGGTCGATACCACAAGGTATATCTGAAGCCCAATGAATCTCGATTACTTTGAGCTTGAGTCGGGAAGGGCACTAGGTGGCCGTGCAACTCTCCTACAAGGAATTTAAAGGTCATGACTCTGCACCCAAAGCTCGAACTCGAGACATTTGGTTATGATTAATGCAACTCTTGCCATCACACCAAACCCTTCTCGAGTAATAAAATGTTTATTATTCTCGGCTGGCCTGGAATGGAGGTTCGTAATTGTCCAGTCCATGATCCATGATACAAAGGACTCACTCAGCGTTCAAGACTTCTAGTCTGCTAGAGTTTAGTGTGGTGTGGGTCGAGTTAGGCCCACTTTTTGTATGGGCTCTTGTCTAGCCTTCTATGCGAACTTGAGCACATTCGGTCTTGAAAGCAAATCCATTTCGCACAAACTTACCCATCAGTGGATAACAGGTGGCCTGGTGCTGCATGGATAACATGCGTGGGCTTCTAGGGACTTATTCTTAAGAATTAATAAACAGAACTCGCGTAAATATATTAGACTAAAACTGAACAAGTGTAAATTAAAATAACAGAATATATATATATATATATATATATATATATATATATATATATATATATATATATATATATATATATATATATGGTACTACTACCATTAAAATCAAATATATACTCATGTCATGGGTACACTATTTACAATCATTGAATTCTAATCCAATACATTAATCGAGTCGTCATAAATGCACAAATCATTTAATGAGGGTTTCATGACATGAATATATATTTGAGCTCCATTGTAAAATATCCTTTTATATATATATATATATACTAGTTTTCATAACATGCTTTGCACGTGCGATGCACGTACTACACACGCGCTACATAATTATCATATTAAAAAAATTAGTATAATACAACTGAACAAATTTAATAAATGTAAAGTTTAGTCTTAATAGGTCATAACGTGAAAATATAGTGTTAAATAAATTCTATAGGTAATGATATATGAACATATCAAATATTAATTGGTAATAGTTAGTACTGTATATTTAAAATTGACACCGAACCTTTTCATTGTTACCAAACACTCAATCCTCTTAATAATCAAGCCTTCTTATTCTAAGTTTTTTTTTTTTTTTTTTTTTTTTTTTTTTTTTTTTTTTTTAAATCCTATTCTTAGGATTTTTCTTTTTTTGAAAACCTAGCATTAGCCTATTTCAGTTTGCATTATGCTTGCTGTTTTGCAGATGTTATCTGTAACGGCCCGTTTTATTAACGCCATTATTTATATCAAAATTGCAGACATGAACGCTAGCTTAGATCCACGTGGATGCCGCGGGTAGGTTAGGACACACATCGACCCAGGTGCACTAGATAAATTGTGTTTTGGATGACTTATTTGCGATGCAATTTATTAAATTATCTGTTAAATACATTGCATGTGTGTATGTTGAATAACGAGAGCGTGCGAGGTTGTGTGACAGGTAGCTATCTCGAAGTGCGTGTCAACGCGGGTATCGAGAGGCTTAGTACGGGTACACTAGAGAAACTCGATAAATTCACGAAAAACGATTATGGAATCAAATTGAAATGAGTAATGTAACCATAGGCTAGCCAAAATTTAAATTCGAACAATAGGCTATGGCGCGCCTCGAAATGTGTGTCGAGATGCGAGGTACCGGGTAAGGATAGACGAAGGTTAGTGTGACCGTGAGTTTGTTAAATTTGTTAAATAAAACACTAACCATATAGTTGGATTAGGCTAGGGATAATGTAGAATTAATTGAATAAATGAAGCCTATAGTTTGGCATGAAATAAAAGTGACCTTGAGATGGACATCTAGATCATCATGGTGGTTAGTACTAAGAGGTGATTGGGTATTGGAGTCATCAGGAAGTGTAGGACAACATGCTTGTGAACCACAAGATAAGCTTCGGGATACGTACGCACAATTGATTCCAATAAACATATAAATAGAGTGTGATTGGAGTGTTGATCAAAACACTCACACAATTCATGCAAACTGAGAAATCCAGTATAGAGAAAGAGAATTTGGAGCTGGAGATTCATCACTAAGAGTTCAAATCTGTAGAACAAACCAAGGTAATCATCTTCCTCATCTTCTCTATTTTCCAATAAATCAATTTTTGACATGTTTAGTGAATTTCAAGAATTGACGATTAAATCTCTAGATTTTGGGTGTAAATTGATAAATTATTTGTTCTTAGACCATATATATAGAGAATTGTTCACTGGTTTGACTAGATTTGATGGTTTTGATGAAATTGGAAAATGTGGTGTATGCATGAATTTGGAGAAAATTGGGTTAATTGAATGATCTAGAGTGTTCTAATTGATGTATTGAAGTTATTTTGATGAGGAGAGGGTGTAAAACCAGTTAAAGTAGCTAATCGAGAGGGCTAGGACAAAATTCTTGAATTGAGAATTCTGTCCCAAAAGGCAATTAGTGCGCTAATTGGAACGATTAGCGCGCTAATCATCATAGGCGTGCATCTGTTCTTCGAAACGAAGAACAGTTAAATTCCATAGCGCGCTAAGTACACCCCCGTAGTGCGCTAACTCAATTTAGCGCGCTAGGCAGACCATAGTAGCGCGCTAATAACAGATGAATATGGATTATAAAGGGTTGTTTTGAGGATTTTCGATTAATACATATCTAAAACTTTGTAAACAACCTAAACTTGTAAAAATGGACTTCAGGGATTTAGTGGACCGCGGCTCGGTGTCGAGGAGCTTGTCGGGTTGGGTACTGGAGTTCGGGGAGGTGGGACAGCAGTGTCACGACCCAAATAATTAATACACGTTTACTTTGTTAATTAGGACAAAAATGACCCGTGATGTGGGACCCGCAGCAAGATACGTCTCACTACCAAGGCACGATTGCCGAGGTAAATATTATATTTGTTGTGTTGTTTTACTAGTGTACTGTACATGTGTAGACTACTAAGTCATTTACGGGTATGCAGATACCGAGACGAGTGGGGGACGCACCTCGAGTCGCGTGTCGACGTGGGACCGAGGTAGCGGCATATGGGGTACGCTTAATGTATTTGAGTTAAATAAAAAAATGATGAAAAAAATGAGTGGCTAGAATTAATCTTATATATATAGAGATAAATATATATATTTTTAAGGATAATGTGAGGTTTTATCCACACTTCAAAAAAAAAAAACAAAAACAGAGAAGAGAAAAAAAACGCAGTGAAGAGAGGAAGAAGAAAGAGAGGAAGAAGAAGAAGAGACCGAGAGATAGAGAGAGAGAGACCGATAACTCGACGGCGAGAACGCAAGGTAAGTTGAGTTGCTTTGGCGTTGTTGCTTGTTGATTATCGTTGTTGTTGTTGAAGTTGGTGGCGGTGTGGTGGCCACGGAGGTTCGGCCTCCATGGCCTCCATGGCCGAGAGAGGTGTGGGGAATATGGCGGGGGTGTCTCCCTGCCATCAAGACTGATCGAGGTTGGGGTTGGGAGCCAACCCCAACGCCTCAAGTGAAAAAAAAATAAAAAATGAAACAGAACCGAAGCTCTGTTTCGCGCGAGGAAGAAAATGGGTGTGAGTCGGGTCGGGCCGACCGGGGCCCGGGTGGGCCGGGCCGGACCCTGACCGACGGGAACGGGTCATACCGATCCGGATCCGGCTGGATCGGGTCGGGTTAACCCGGACCCACCCCAATAAAAAAAATTATATATATATATATATTTAATTATTTTGTGACGACCCCTACTTCTAAACATGGCACCGCCCGGCCTAATCCCGTACTCAAGCCTTAATCCACATGATCTAAAACTTTACGTATTAGTCAGCCTATCGTCCATATATCCTCTAAATCTCCATGTATTGTTATATTATCACATTGACAGGTAATTTAAATGTTAAGCGGAAGCATCGATAATTCAAATAGTAAGCGGAAGCATTAATTCTCCAAAACATTTCTAAGTGTGGAAAACCAGGAAAAAACAACATCACATGCATGTATAGATATGAAACTATTCACTCAACCCAATGTACAACCCAAAATGACATAATTAATAATAATACAACAAAAGTCGAGACGTACAAAATGAATGAGGAGAGTCGCCGAACTGCTCAAATGAAGTCGCCGATCTTCTCTTTCCCCGATCTGCTGCTGCTCGACGGACCTACACCTACCGTCACAAACTAGACGGTGAGTATAGTGATATTTAAGTACTAACTGGAGAATTTTATGTTACATTTCCATACTAAAAGAATGGTATTTAAAAGCATAAAGTAGCGAAATAAATTGCTGAAACAAGAAATGCAAGTAAATACCAGAGTTAAAGATGTAGAGACAGACATAGGCTAAGTTGAGATGATCTACGTCCGGTCGGCGGTGAGACCTTTCACCTAACCTTTCCCACTACTATATGGAGCTGCGCTCAACATATTTCACTCAAATAGCGGAGCTACGCTCTGCGCTTTCCAACATCAATTTCATGCTTGCCGACCACCCCGAGTCCCATACCTCGTGTGCTTTGCGTAAGTGTAGTGGTGAGTGCTTAGAACCCGGTAGACCCATGTCCCCGTGAACCGCGCATCTCTCGTGCAATGGACACTATATAATCCCTACTTTATTTTCAAAGATAAATAATTTCCAAAATTCTAGGACACCAAGATAAATTCGGCTACAAAGCCCAAAGGAAATTGAATACAAGTCTACTTAAATCCACATTATTTCATTAGCATGTTTTTTTTATCAATTTTGTTCAAGAATGACATCAAGTGTAGGAATCAGAGTCAATGAAACAAGTCACAAGGCATCATGTCACAATATTCACTCATGAATAGATACAAGAACAACATGATGTGCGAGTTCAAGTAGCAATGTCTACTAATAGACCAAAAAAGCAATAAAAGAATGAAATGAAATATAAAATCCTCGCAATTGTACTTACAAGTCACACGCTTGTCCTAGTCTAGCCGATCCCTCGACAATTCGAAATGCATGCCCAAACGCCTGAGTTCTCCCCTTAGTTCCCTAACATTTAATAATAGAACATTTTAGGCTAAATCGAAGTCTAGACTATATCGACCATTTTTTTATTTTCGGCCAATTGGCTTTTTCGCGTTTTTCGAGGTAAAACCTTCATATAACATTTTGACCGACTTTCGAATTCTTCACTTTTTATGGAAATCTCGAATTTCTATTGATTTGGGTAACAAATATATTTTTCCCTATTTTTCTGGAATTTTCCTGAATTTTTTCCATATTTTTCTCTATTTTATGGGATTTATTTATTAAAAATATGTTTAATTTAATTAAATAATTAAATATATATTTTTTTATTGGGGTGGGTCCGGGTTAACCCGACCAGGTCCAGCCGGATCTGGGTCGGTATGACCCGTTCTCGTTGGGTCAGGGTCCGTCCCGGCCCACCCGGGCCCGGGTCGGCCCGACCCGACTCACACCCATCTTTTTCCTCACGCGAAACAGGGCTTCAGCACTGTTTCAATTTTTCTTTTTCAATTGAGGCGTTGGGGTTGGCTCCCAACCCCAACCTCAACTGGTCTTGATGGCGAGGGAGACACCCTTGCCATCTTCCCCATACCTCTCTCGGCCATGGAGGCCGAACCTCCATGGCCACCACACCGCCACCAACTGCAACAACAACAACGACAATCAACAAGCAACAACGCCAAAGCAACTCAACTTACCTTGCGTTCTCGTCGTCGAGTTGTCGGTCTCTCACTCTCTCACTCTCTCTCTCCCCCTCTCTCTTTTTCTTCCTGCTCTCTCTTTCTTCTTCCTCTCCTCACTGCGTTTTTTGTTTCTCTTCTCTGTTTTTGTTTTTTTTTGAAGTGTGGATAAAACCCCACATTATCTTTAGATATATATATATATATTCTATATATATAAGATTAATTCTAGCCATTCATTTTTTTCATCATTTTTTATTTAACTCAAATACATTAAGCGTACCACATATGCCGCTACCTCGGTCCCACGTCGACACGCGACTCGAGGCTCGTCCCCCGCTCGTCTCTGTATCTGCATACCCGTAAATGACTTAGTAGTCTACACATGTACAATACACTAGTCAAACAACACAACAAATATAATATTTACCTCGACCATCGTGCCTCGGTAGTGACACGTATCTTGTTGCGGGTCCCACGTCACGGGTCATTTTTTTCCTTATTAACGAAGTAAACGTGTATTAATTATTTGGGCCGTGAAAAGCGGTGTGATGTTTGTAAAACCCAATTGAAAGAAACTGAGTATTTATTCTGCTTTACATTTCATTTCTATCATTCCTTGTTGTTCATTATTCTATTCGTTTACTTAGACGTGGGTTGATGTTACTCCCCTGGATGTCCTGGTTGTGTGTTCATGATGCACTTGATTGTAGCATGTGTGACGCGACCCTCAGTGAATAGCGACCTGAGCTTGCTTTTGGTGCACGAGTTGGTGACTCAGCGGATTTGGCCAGTGCAGAGAGGGACCAAGTGTCGGGCCAGTTGGACGCTACCACTGGTGGGAGCTTGGCGACCCGAAGTACAGTCTAGTCCATCTGGAACGAGCACACACATTTATTAGCTTTTCTATTATCTATTCATGCGATGAGCCATTTACAGTTGTATGTTTTATATTCCGCATGTTTACCTGACAACATTCCTTGTATTTCCTTTACTTTAATATATGAATGCTCATAGGAGTTCCTTGGGATTTTACTTACAGTACTCATCATCTTTCTTTTTGTGATGATTGAGTACATATCCTAATACCAGTAGGGGCAAGGGGATCTTAAGCGACTATATCTGATTCCCCTCTGTCGAGGACCTACTTGTACGTGCTTATTTTTAATATTTTGTATATTTTGGGTATTAGGAGACTTGAGATGACACCGTACATGTATATATACCTTGTTTGTGGTACTGTCACTTATATACAGAGTACTTTCCAGGGTTTTCCACGTTAGGATTTGCCTTTGAATAATGTTTATCATGCTAAATTACCTTGTTTAAATGGTATTAATGAAGACTTCCGCTGGATATGTTAATTTGTAAGATACAACCCATAAGTATGGTTAAGATCTATATAAATTGCCAACTAAGTAACAGTTGAAACAGTTAGATTCCCATATAGAATGGATAAAGAATATAAGGATAATTTACTAATTTATCGGATAATACACATGTGGACACGATTTATGAGACATGAAGAGGACGAGCAGGTGCTGGACACGTGTAGTTGGGCCAGCTTACAAGGAGTACATGGAGACATGTCGGCTCGGGGTGGCAGGGCCGCCGCAGTTGCTATCAGAGCAGGGTTTTCTAGGAACTTGAAAATTGTAGGAACTTGAAAATTTAAAATGAAAAAGCATAGACTTAATAAATAAACCTTAATTGTGGAAACTCAATGTTATGCCCTAGAACTTTCGTTGGTATGTGATGTGAGGAGGGTAGAGTTAGAGTTATATATGTGCTATATTCTCATTATATATATGATATATGTATATACACCGAGATTGAATCGGAGCATGCTTCTCGATGCAGATCATGGACGGACAGTCGACGACGCCTCATGAGACTGGTCAACCTAGTGGTACAGTTAGAGATTCCCCAGTTGCACCTAGTATGAAGGATCGACTCTTGGTTTAGGAGACTCAGATGACTGAGGTGTTACGGTTGCTGCGGGATCAGACCGCCGCATTGACAACACTGGCTATAGCAGTTGCTACACCCAGAGAGCCAATAGTAGTCACGGTACCTACGGGGACATCCGTCATCCCAGTTGCTCCCCAAACAACAGTTGAGAGAGTAGTAGAGGGTACACAGACAGAGAGAGCCACAACCGTTGTTGTTCCCTTGGAGACGCAGACTCATACGCCTCCACCTATGACTACGGGTTAGACGACTACTCCCACTACTATTGCTACTACATAGGGATTCTTCTTAGCTCTAGAGGCGAAAATGTTGAGGGAATTTTCGAAGTTTCAACCAGGCTTTTTTACGGAGGTGGTGACCCCGAGGCTGTGGGGAAGTGGATTGTATCTCATTAGCAGTTCCATACGCTGATGAGGAATGAGGAAAATGTCCAGGCACGATTGTCGGGAGCATGCCTGAGAGGCCATACAACGGTATGGCGGACCACATATCAGGATACGCATCCAGAGCTGACGATATGAGATGAGTTTAGAGAACTATTCTACGATCAGTACATACCTATGGAGGTTAGGCTGAGACTGAGGGAGGAGTTCTCGACCCTGAGACAGGGTAACCGGACCTTGATGCAGTAAATGGAGAGATTTCGGTACCTACTTCAGTTCTCGATGGATGTCGCCGGGATAGAGCGTCTGCAGATATACTATTTCACCAGAGGAGTTGATGACAGGATTGCTTCTGAAGTGGTATCCTCTCGGGCACCAACTCTGTAGGATATCTTTGACAGAGCATTGGCACATGAGACATATCAGATGTAGATAGATGGCAGACGTGTGACTGGTACGGAGGTACATATAGGGCAGAGTTCTCGGTCGGACCAAACGCCGAAGAGACAGAGGGATCCTCAGGATAGAGGCCGTAGGGATGATAGAAGGGACAAGGGTCGCAGGGATGATCATCAGGGCAGTCAGTTCCAGTATGAGGAGAGACAATAGGTTTAGGCCATTACATCAGCACCAGTGGATCAGCATAGGTCACAACCACGGATATACCGTTAGGGTCGGTATCAGGGGGGACATGACAAGGGTTAGAGAGACTGGGGCCAGGGTCCGAGATCTGGAGATGGACAGACGAGTAGGCAGGATGGCCGCAGATGTTATAGGTGTAGTTAGAGGGGACACTTGAAGGCAGAATGAAAGACACCACCGTCACCACGTCGAGAGCTAGAGCTGGGCCAGAGAGAGAGCTCATGCGGTAGCACAGTCGGATGGCAGAGCGACCAGACTGCTCGTCGAGGGTACGTTACATATTTCTGGTCGACCCATGCATGCTATTTTTGATTATGGTAGTACTTTATCATTTATTGCTGGACGTGTTGTTGAAGTGTTAGGGTTAGATACTCAGACACTAGACACACACCTTGTCCTAAGTACGACCTCTGGGGATAAGATATACCATAACCGGATATGTAGAGACGTGATGATAGAGGTTGAGGGACATCGTGCACGTACGCCCGATCTTCGAGTATTAGAACCGTTACCCACTTCCTAGGATAGATGTTAAAGTTTCGATCAATTGGCGGGTGCACATATCTTCTCGAAGATTGACCTTCGCTCGGTGGTTAGAGATTATCATTAGTTGAGGATTCGAGAAGAAGATATCCAGAAGACTGCTTTCAGCACGAGATACGGGCTATTTGAGTTCACAGTCATGCCGTTTGGGCTGACTAACGCCCCAACGATTTTCATGGATTTGATGCATAGGGTCTTGAGACCATATCTAGACAGATTCGTCATAGTGTTCATCGATGCCATCTTGATCTACAGTAGGAATTGTGACCATTACAAGGGACGTTTCAGGGTAGTTTTGACGACACTGAGAGAGCATAGATTGTACGCCAAGTTCAGTAAGTGTGACTTCTGGATAAGTGCGGTGAGATTTTTAGGACATGTCATCAGTGACCAGGGTATCTCTATGGACTCAGAGAAGATTCGGGCTATCATTGACTGGAGAACGCCTGAGTCTGTTGCCGATATACGGAGTTTTCTCAAACTGGTAGGATATTACCGGCGATTTATGCAGGATTTTTTTTCAATTGCAGCACCGATGACGAGACTGACCAAGAAAGATGTTAGGTTTGATTGGTCAGATGAGTGTGAGCATGCCTTTTGTGAGCTGAAGATGAGGTTGACTTTCACACCAGTATTGACATTGCCGGAGCTGAGCAAGACTTTAACAGTTTATACAGATGCGTCGGGCCTTAGTCTTGGATGCGTATTGATGCAGAATTGTAGACCAGTTGCCTATCTCTCCAAACGGTTGAGACCCCGTGAGGGGAATTATCCAATGCACGACCTGGAGCTTGCAGCGGTCGTCTTTGTACATAAGGCTTTGAGGCACTATCTCTACAGAAAGAAGTTCATCTTATATACAGATCACCGAAGTTTACGTAACATCTTTACTAAGAGGGATTTGAATATGCGCAAAATGAGATGGCTTTAGCTATTGAAGGACTACGACTTCGCTATTGAGTATCACCCTGGAAAAGCGAATGTCGTAACAGATGCATTGAGCAAGAGCGGGGTTGACAGTCAGACTGTTCTGTGACCTATGACACACGCGCATAGTCTGTTACATGTGGCATCAGTTATGTGCATGATAGAGGTATCCACTTCAGCTGAGCATCACATTTGTGGTCAGATGAGAGTGCCGACCGTATCGATTGAGAAGGTTGTCGAGTGTCAGAGGGCTGATGGGCTTTACAAGCGGTTCAGTGGTCTGGTTCGGGATCCGGAGTGCATTGATTTGGCAAAGACCATGGATCGATGTTTGAGACACCGAAGGAGATTGTGGATACATGCGGATCAAGAGATACATGACGAGATTCTGGAGGATGCACACTGCTCTCGCTACACTGTTCATCCTGGTCGGACCAAGATGTACTATGATTTGAGACGACTATCTAGTGGTCAGGGATGAAGGCTGACATAGGCGTGTACGTCAGGAGTTGTCACATTTGGCAGCAGGTGAAGGCTGAGCACAGGAGACCCGATGGATTGTTACAGCCGTTGCCTATTCCACAGTGGAAATGGGAGCACATCACCATGGATTTTGTTAGTGGACTACCGTAGACATCGAGGCGTCTCGATGCAGTTTGGGTGGTGATTGATAGACTGACGAAAACAACTCATTTCATTTCGATTCCCATGAGATACACGTTTCCCCAGCTGAGCATATTGTTTGAGCGGGAGATTATTAGATTGCATAAGGTGCTGATTTCCATTATATCAGATATAGATCCCAGGTTGACATTGAAGCTTTGGGAGGCTATCCAGGAGCAGTTTGGCACCAGGTTGTAGTTTAATACGGCTTATCATCCTCAGACCTACGGATAGTCAGAACGACTGATACAGATCTTGAAGGATATGCTCAGGGCTTGTATATTGCATTTTGGGGGTTCGTGGGAGGATTATCTGCTTTTGTGTGAGTTTGCATATAATAACAACTATCAGGCGAGTATTGACATGCCACCATTTGAGGAACTGTATGGGAGGCCTTGTAGATCACCTGCGTGTTAGGCGGAGCCTGAAGATTCAGTGACAATTGTGCATGAGATAGTTGTTGATCACACAAAGAAGATCAAACATATTCGAGAAAGGTTACGAGCCGCACAGGATAGACAAAAAAATACGCGGATCAGTATCACGAGGGATTGAGCTATGAGGAGGGCGACATGGTATATTTGAAGGTTTCCCCTTGGAAGGGTCAGCAAAAGTTTGGTATTAAGGAGAAATTGGTGCCGAGATTCATTGGGCCACACAGGATTGCACAGCGAGTGGGCAGTGTTGCGTATCGATTAGAGTTACCTGCTAAGTTAGCTGGAGTTCATCCGACATTTCACATTTCGATGTAGATACTAGCTAGGTCAGGGCCGAGACTGACTATTAAGTTAAGGCAGATTGAGGTTCGGCCCGACGTGACTTACGAGGAGAGGCCGATAGAGATCGTTGACCGCAGAGTTCAGATTCTCAGGAACAAGGAGCTCTTTAAGGTTCTTGTTTGTTGGCAGCATCATAGGATTGAGGGACTTACCTGGGAACTCGAGTCGACGGTGAGAGAGCGATACCCTCACTTATTTCCTGATATGATGTTTAAGTTACAGTTAAATTTCGGGACGAAATTTTATTTAGTTGGGAAGAACTGTAATGACCCGTTTTATTAACGCTGTTATTTATATCATAATTGCAGACATGGACGCCAGCTCAGATCCACAAAGACGTTGCGGGTAGGCTAGGACACACATCGACCTAGGTACACTAGTTAAATTATGTGTTGGATGGCTTATTTGCGATGCAATTTATTCAATTATTTGTTAAATACATCGCATGTGTGTATGTTGAATAACGAGAGCGTGCGAGGTTGTGTGATAGGTAGCTACCTCGAAATGCGTGTCAACGCGAGTATCGAGAGGCTTAGTACGGGTACACTAGTGAAAATCGATAAATTCATGAAAAATGATTATAGAATCAAATTGAAATGGGTAATGTAACCATAGGCTAGCCAAAATTTAAATTCGAACAATAGGTTATGGCGCTCCTCAAAATACGTGTCGAGACGTGGGGCACCGGGTACGGATAGCCTAAGGTTAGTGCGACAACGAGTTGGTTAAATTTGATAAATAAAACACTAACCATATGGTTGGATTAGGCTAAGGATAATGTATAATTAATTGAAATAAAAGTGACCTCAAGATGGACATCTAGATCGTCCTGGTGGTTAGTACTAGGAGGTGAGTGGGCTATTTGAGTCATCAGGAGGTGTAGGACACATGCTCATAAACAACAAGATTAGCCTCGGGATACGTACGCAGAATTGATTTCGACAAACATATAAATAAAGGGCGAGTGGAGTGTTGATCAAAACACTCACATAATTCATGTAAAATGAGAAATCCAGTGTAGAGAAAGAGAATTTGGAGCTGGAGATTCATCACTTAGAGGTCAAATCTGTAGAACAAACCAAGGTAACCATCTTCTTCATCTTCTCCATTTTCCGATAAACCAATTTTTCACATGTTTAGTGAATTTCGAGAATTGATGATTAGATCTCTAGATTTTGGGTGTAAATTGATGAATTATATGTTGTTAGACCATATCTATAGAAAATTGTTCACTGGTTTGACTAGATTTGATGGTTTTGATGAAATTGGAAAATGTGGTGTAAGCTTGAATTTGGAGAAAATTG
Source organism: Stephania cephalantha (assembly GCA_039657325.1). Classification (NCBI taxonomy): domain Eukaryota; kingdom Viridiplantae; phylum Streptophyta; class Magnoliopsida; order Ranunculales; family Menispermaceae; genus Stephania; species Stephania cephalantha. Next base: position 45,745,876 of record CM077569.1, on the reverse strand, counting down.
GGTTAATTGAATGATATGGAGTGTTCTAATTGATGTATTGAAGTTATTTTGATGAGGAGAGGGTGTAAAACCAGTTAGAGTAGCTAATTGAGAGGGCTAAGACACAATTCTCAAATTGAGAATTCTGTCCCAGAAGGTTATTAGCGCGCTAATTGGAACGATTAACGCGCTAATCATCCTGGGCGTGCAACTGTTCTTCGAAACGAAGAACAATATCGCACTAGTTAAATTTCATAATGCGCTAATTCCATCTAGCGCGCTTGGTACACCCCCTTAGTGCGCTAACTCAATCTAGCGCGCTAGGTAGACCATATTAGCGCGCTAATGACAGATGAATATGGATTATAAAGGGTTGTTTTGGGGATTTTCAGTTAATACATATCTAAAACTTTATAAACAACTCAAACTTATAAAAATGGACTTCAGAGATTTAGTGGATCGAGGCTCGGTGTCTAGGAGCTTGTCGGGCTGGGTATAGGAGTCCGGGGAGGTCGGAGAGCGGTGTGAGGTTTGTAAAACCCAACTGAAAGACTCTGAGTATTTATTTTCTTTACATTTCATTTCTATCATTCCTTGTTGTTCATTATTCTATTCGGTTACTTGGACGTGGGTTGAGGTTACTCCCACGGATTTCCTGATTGTGTGTTAATGACGCACTGGACTGTAGCACGTGCGACCTGGCCCTCAGTGAATGGCGACTTGAGCTTGCCCTTGGTGCACGTGTCGGTGACTCAGCGGATTTGGCCAGCGCCGCGAGGGACCAAGTGTCGGGCCAGTTGGACGCGACCACTGGTTGGAACTTGGTGACCCGAAGTACAGTCTAGTCCATCTGGAGTGAGCACGCCAACACACACATTTGTTAGCTTGTCTGTTGTCTATTCATGCGATGAGCCATTTATAGTTGTTTGTTTTATATTCCGCATGTTTACTTGACAACACTCTTTACATTTCCTTTACTTTATTATATGAATTATCATAGGAGTTCCTTGGGATTTTACTTATTGTACTCGTCATCTGTCTTTTTGTGATGATTGAGTGCAGATTCTAGTACCAGTAGGGGCAAGGATCCTAGGCGATTATATTTGATTGCCCGCTGTTGAGGACCTACTTATACGGGTTTATTTTTTGATATTTTGTATATTTTGGGTATTGGGAGACTTGAGATGACATCGTACATGTATATATACCTTGTTTGTGGTATTGTCTCTTATATACAGAGTACTTTTCAGGGTTTTTCACAGTAGGATTTGCCTTTGAACAATGTTTATCATGCTAAATTACCTTGTTTAAATGGTATTAATTAAGACTTCCACTGAATATGTTAATTTGTAAGATACAACCCACTAGTATGGTAAGGATCTCAATAAATTGCGAACTAGATAATAGTTGAAATAGTTAGATTCCCACATAGAATGGATAAAGAATATAAGGATAATTTACTAATTTATCGGATAATGCACACATGAACACGATTTACGAGACATGAAGAGGACGGGCAGGTGCGAGACACGTGTAGTTGGGCCAGCTGGCAAAGAGTACATGGAGACACGTCACCCCGGGGCGGCAGGGCCGTCACATTATCTATATGTGTTTTTTTAATAAAATGAATCCGATATGAGTAAAAACCATAACCTTTTGGACTTTGTCTTTTTGCAAGTGATGTCTCATCCATTTCCATTGGAGATGCTTTTGTTGGATTAAAAAAAAAAATAGCTTGCTGTTTGCTGAGCCTAGCGTTGTGGCGCCAGCTCAGCGACATCCACAGAGAACGAAAAGGTACGAATTTTTGGTTGATATTTAATTCATTTTTTGTCCGTTTTTTGGTACCTATTCGCACCATAATTCACCTCTTTATGGATAGACACCAAATCTCTTGATTTTCTATAAATCAAAGTGATTTAGTACATACAAAACAACAATTGAAAGATTGAGACACATTGAAACACAAAAGTTTATTGAATCAAAGTGTCTTTTGAGTTCATAGCATCATTCTCTCAAAAGTTCCTCAAATAGTGTTCTTGGTTGGAGTTGTGTTACACACACATCATCCAACAACCATTAGAGAGTTGATTGTATCCTGAAGGCAAGTTTCGATTAATCCCATGGTGTAAATGTAGTTTCGATCGGTAGGGAGAAATCTTGTATAAAAGAGAGCGATTACGCGCCTTAAATCTTTGTTTGATTCTCTCATTCTCATCTTGTAATTTTCCATCTAAAGATTTTGTTCCAACAGCTTTGGCGTATGCATTTTAATTGTAGACAATTTAGGAGGTACAAACTCTTTGAAACTTAATCTCCTAGAATAATTAGCTTCATAACATAAAAGCAAAACAATGCAGAAAAGTATGATCAATTAACCCACCGTTGTTGTGACATAAAGGACAGAAATATGGAGATAAAGTCCTTCCATTTCTTCAATCTCATAATTGAAGTACCATAAGAACATATGCATTTAAGCTAATTAAAATTAATTTTTGTTCTTAGTTCTCCATATAGCATTATATATATGACTGAAGAACTGATACCGCATACTTGCCTTGTCTCCCTGACCTTAAGATATCTCCTGATGGAAAAAGTCTAGCTGGTTCAATAGTGGAGATGAGATTAATTTTGAATAGGCAACTTGTGAGTTGTTATAAATTAACTAAAACTTAATAATTGAATCTATATATGATTTGCTCAAAAAAGATCTATATATGATATTTTTCATCTAAGAAGAAGAAAAGTAGACCTACAAAAAGAAAGAGTATGACACATAGAGAAGTAGATTGAAGAAAACACTTTACTCATTTTTCATGTTTTACAAGTGCGCAAGTTTTCCAATTTATACGGTCATGCTTTCATAAGTTTTAACAACTTCTTAACTGCTAAGTCTGCGACTACTTAACAATTCAATTGCTAGCTAATATTTGTATTTATGTTCCATACATAAGTTCTTCTCCATAATAACAACCTTGTCCTCAAGGTTGACAAGAAGGAAATTGTTTTTCGAGGTTGAAAAGAAATTCTCAAGTGGCTTGCTCAGAAAAAAACAGCCTGTTGCACCAAAACTTGAATTGTAGCTCGATCCACATGCTTCTCCATTCGACGTTCCAACACATCAAGAGGTACTAAAGGAAAATCAGATGAAGGTGACGAAAGGTTTGGTTGAACAGAGCGTGAAGGCTTAGTGTGTGTTTCTTTTGGAGGCTGGTGGTGAGACACTTTTTCTATTAGATGCAACACAAGGAAAGCTAACATCAAGCAGTAATGTGGTTGTGAGCAATGCTTTGGAATCTCTTTAAAGAATTAAAATGCATCTCCTTAAGGAATTCAACATATTGTCAACATTTACAACACAACCTTTTACACAAATTGAGACTAAAAACTGTGAACAGAAAAATGATAGAAGATCAAGGAAAGTAAGAATAAGAGTATGACTGTACCCAAGTAATCTTCAATATTTGTATTCACATTACTTCTATCTGAACCATTTCTTTTGATACTTATAATAATTAACTTTGTTCAGAAAAAGGAAATTCAAACAATTGCAGATTAAAAGCAAATATGGATAGAAAAAAATCTCACAATTAAAATCAACTACTAATCAATGACAGATGAGTCTACAAACCCATTTAACATATTGAATGAGAAAATATTACTGCAACAGATGAAGCTACTAACATTATGGATTTCTGCCAATTTTCTTGCAAGAGAACTTGCAAAAATGCGAGATCTTGATTGAGGAGCATCTTCCGCCTTTGACTTTTTCGACTCAGTTGAGATGGTAGGCATGCATTAATCACATTTTTGGTACCTAGAAGCACATCCTTCAGTAGTCAATTTAATGTATCCTTTGAAAGTATAAAGTATCTGTAGTCCATGCTCATGCTTATAGCAAAATGAAAGTTTTAGATGTACCTACCTTCCTTTCAAGTCACAGTCTAGCAGTAAGAAAATCAATTCCAGCCTACTTCAAAACCTTCAAGAACTCCTCCCTTTTCGTAGACACAACATAAATTTCTAGTATGATAAAATTAATTCTTGATACTTGAGAATTATATTGTAAGTCAAATTTCAAAGGCTAATTAGAGGAAGTAAAAAAACAAATTAATGTTTTCCCTTTTTGGGAACAATGCATTCATGGCATAAATTACAATTTTTAAGCCAACCCATTACTATTCATATGTTCTCTTTTTGACAAACATTTTGTAAAGGATGTTTAGATATGAAACAAAATCAGAAAGAGACTAAAGCAATCAACTATAAGAACAAAATCAATTAGACCAAATTGAAACATAATGATATAAAATACCTGCAATGGAGAGAGCTTTGAGAGGTAGAGAAGCGACAAACTTTGAGAGAGCACAGTGATTGAGAATAGAGAGAGCTTTAAGGGATATCATGGAGCATAATTAAAGAAAAATACAGAGGCGTTGGAGTTATTTTCGAAAAGGAAACAAGGAAGAAGGGTTGTTGGATTTATATATAAATTGAAGAGGGAGAACTCGGATCGTTATTGAGATGAAGATTCGGATGATGAAAGGGCAAAATTCCTTACCATTGGTTAATGGTATAATGAAATTAAACATGAAAATAAAGGTAATTTAGACAATTCCTCATGCTACACATTCACACTTTTATTATATATATATACTAGTTTCATATACGTGCTAGGCACGCAGGTTTAGGCCTCTAAAAAATTATGTTTTCTCATAAGTTTAGCTAGAAATTTTAATTATTAAACTTCATATTAATGTGTAAACCCGTTGAGCTTGTGAGAGAGAACAACAAATTTATTGGCAAAATGATATGAGACATGGGGTAAAGAATAAGTTAGGCACAATTATTTTACCATAGAGAAAAAGGAGTTCTTAAATATGTAATTAGTTATAATAGCTATCCAAATTGAAGTGTAGAGTGAGAGTTATAATATGTGGACTACATGATATAATCAATTGATTATATATATAATTTAATAATCATTACTTTAAAAAAGTTGTATAGTTGTTTAGTTCAAGTGCAACACTTAAACAATGGCACAATTAAATGTAACACGATTTTGAGATAGGGAAAGCTATCCAAATTAACGTATCGGTTGAATGAGAGTTATATATGCAGACTACATATAATTGATTATATATAGGCATAAATCGAAATAAAAATAAATTGCAGAAACTAAAATCGCAAATAATGTTATGAGAAGAAAATATAGGCGACTTCCAAAAAAGTAGGCATAAATAAGTGATTAAAGGGTATAAACGATAATTCAAGTTACGAAGGAAACTTTTTCTATTCGTGCTTTTAATATATAGGTAGATAGGTAGATATATATACACTAATTTAAAGTACGTGCTTTGCACAATTAGGCAGCTCGTTTCGCTTGCAGTAATTTCTTTTTAATAATTCCTAAGTAAATATTAAATTGTAATTTAAATTTAAAATTTTGACCAAATAATCAAATTATAAATGAATAAAATAGATAACAAACAGTTTAAAGTAAGCAATTGAATATTCGAACAACTTTCTAATTTTTTTTAAAAAACTATGCATCATAATAAAAATCTAAATGAAAGAATCATATTCCCGCCGATGTTGATTTTTCATCATCATTATCATCATCCCTGAAAGTTAAAAACCGAGAGTTAGTATACCACATTACATTTATTTAGCAAAAATAATTAAAACGATGAAATTCTTATTTATTAAAGTTTAAATAACTTACTTGATCAAATAATATTTTCTTTGTTATTCTTTTTTAGCCTATGAATCTTTCAAATAAGTGTTACTTCTTTTTTTTTTATAAATTTATTTTATCCACAACGTCTTCTTGATGTGTTTGAAGCTTTGAATGACATATATTTATCATTATGTAACTTTCTTGCCCTTTATTGAAATTGAAAGAAGTTAGTTTTACAATGAATGTAAAACTTCTTCCTACAATTTATTTAAATTCCCGTGGAACATTATTTTTGAGTTTCGTATCCTAATTGAAGTAAAAAGAGAAAATTTAATATAAGAAATTAATAAAAGAAAAAAAAATAAAGGTAAACGTTAATAATAGTTATACTTTAATATAATGTTTGAACGAAATTTATTGAACGAAATTTAATTAAATGTTAAGAAATTTTAAGCGTACTTGGGGTAATTTCTCTAATACGTCATTTATGACTTCCTCACTTATGATTTTGTGTATTTTCAAATAAGAGGAATGTTGCAGATCTCGATTCATCTTGCGTTTGCACTTGTAGCTTAACTGGGGAGGAAAAATATAATTGTCACTTGTAGAATATTTAAAAAGCACAAATACAAATGGTTTTAAAAAGAAGGATTAGTTTGATATATTTTTATTTATACCTCGGCACTGGTTTGCCGCATTTATGTTTCAATTAGTACAATTATATGTTCCATCAAATCTCATCTTCAATCCCCTATTGTAACTTCCGCAAGAATCGTAATGCCATGGACTTCGAATTGAAGTACTAGAGACTTTACAAAGTACGATCAACACCAGCTACATGAATCAATTAACTTGTAAGCAATTTAGTTAATGTGAGAAGAAAAATGACATATTATATATTTATTTTAAATAATTAGCATTGTATACCTTTTCGTCTTTTGACCTTTAGGCTTTGATTTCCCCGATAGTCATGGTTTCCATTTTCACATCATTTACCTTTAGTTCTATATTTTGTTCTTCAATCGTTTGAACTTTTGTCTTCTTCTGTGCATCTTTGCAACTAACATATAGATGAAAAATAAATAGATTATGTCATGTATTTTCATTATTTGATAATATAAAGTAATTAAAAAATGTTATCGCAAAGTTGGGATTCATGTGTTTTGATGATTTAATATGGTGTTCTAAAATTGTTTGATGAAATGCCTATGAGAATCTTAGTGTGGTAACTTAGATTGGTCAATGTTGATGGTGCAAATCTTATGTGCTTATGGAACTTGATTACATTGGAAAGCATTCTAGGTGCCTCACGAGGAGTTAAATTATGTAGCTCATTAACAATTGTCTACTATTTCCTTTTCTTTTGGTTGGGATTGAGATTGCTCCTTATGGTTGGACTAAGTTGCATTGGATTAGTTGGCTATGGATTAAGGGTAATCCAAATGTGGTTACTTGTTCAGTTGGGTTGATTGGAGTTTAAGTGGTGTTGCCCAAATGACGTTTCTACCCCTCTCCATATAAATACCCCAACACAACCGAACTCACCTCACTCGTGATCTTAAACCTCTAAAAAGAGTTCAATAATCAAGAATTGGTGCTAAACCGCCTAACTCATCGCAACACGTTGTAAGCATTCGTGCTTTCTGTTGAAGAGTTAGGAAATCAACAAAAAATGCAGCCATAATTGCGTGATCATAAAGGAAAGGGATGAGATAGAGCCAAACGAGAGATGAGGATCGATGCTCAACGTTTTCAATTTTGAGGTGGGGAGGCCGAAAACATTAATGGAGTATATAGTGTGAAGTGTTTTAAAACAAGTGGGGGCAAAATGGGAAATAACATTTTCTTTTGGTTGGATTAGCTAGTGAGTGGGTTGAGGTTCACTTTATTTAGTCCCATGGATACAAAACTATATATTGATGGGAAATAGCGATCGAAAATTGCAACGGGCTATTTCCCGTCGCTAAATTGTGAGGGATTGGCGACAGGGGCAGTCGTTGACCCATTGACTAGATTAGCGACGGGGTTAGCGACGACTCCCATCGCTAATCGTTGAGCAAGAAAATCCCCACCCAAAATGAATTTTTTCGCCACGTGGCAGTGGGGCCCACTCTCACTCTCTTACACAACCAAACCTTAATCTCTCCCACTTATAACTACAAAATGATGGGAAGCAGTTGATCAAGGCTTGCTTCTTGAGGTAGTTGAGTTGCGTGCACCAGATGCCCATGCATTTCACATGCAATTTATGAATTCATAAAGTAGATCCATGTTCCATAAAAAACAACAACAACAAAGCCTCATTCCTAAAATAGTTAGGGTTGGCTATATGGATCAAACTTGTCCACCTCAGTCGATGTTTTTAAGGAAACCCCACTCGATTTAATTCATTAAGAAAACTATACTTGCAACATCCACACTAGATATAGGTATTTCACTACAAAAAAAGCAGAGATCGAAACGAAAATTTCCGTCTCGATTTGCATAAATTCCGTCTCTAATCAAATCGCAACGAACAGAGAGAATTTAATACTAAAAAATCGTCGACGCTGATTCAATCGAAGAACGGAAATGTGTTTCCGTTTCGATTAGAGACGGATTAGGGACGAAATTTAGAAACGAACAACGACGGAACATAAATGGAAATTTTTCTAAATGGTACAATTGTAATTGCATTCCGTCTCTGATCCGTTGCTAATCAGAGACGGAACAGAGACGGAATGCATTAATTCCGTCTCTGATCCGTTGCTAATCGAGAGACGAACGAGAGACGGAATCAAAAATTCGTCTCGATCCGTGCTAATCGAGAGACGGATCGAGACGCGGAATGCATGAATTCGTCTGTTCCATCTCGATTAGCAACGGATCGAGACGAATACAATAATTCCGTGTCGATCTGTCTCGATTAGAGACGGATCGAGACGGAATGCATGAATTCGTCTCGATCCGTCTCGATTAGCAGCGGATCGAGAGACGAAATACAATAATTCCGTCTCTGATCCGTTGCTGATTTATGTAGCTATGCCTCGAAAATTAGAGATGGAATAGCAACGGAATATTTGAAGGGGGTTGCTAATCCGTCTCAATTCCGCTTTGTTTAGTTTTTCAACCTAAGCTTAATCCAATTGGTTCTCCATAACATCTAAACCTGAAAATACAACCATAGGACCTGCTCCATCGCTTTGCACCCTCCAACAACTCATTGGGGGTGCTAACATCCCCCAAAAAAACAGAATTTGACATACATACACAAATCAACAATATATATCAACAACAAATATTCAAATGAGAAAAAACATAATATTCGATATTAAAAAAGATTTATATATTCACGAAACGTAGTCAAGTATAATAAATGTTTAATATACCTAAGTATCCATAAAAAACTACAATTCTCATTGTTTTACAACAACCATAAAAATACCTAAGTATCATAAAGTTGCTCATTCCTCGTTGTGCTAGCACTGGGATGTGCTAGCATCGAGATCTACGTATCTTCTCTTCTTTCTCCATAACGACCCGAGATCGTAGACACATCCTTTGGGACATCACCCGCCACCTTGTAGTAGTACCGCCTCATCATCCAGGTGATCCGGTCCGGTGTAGTCAGGTCGTCCCTGACGACGTCTCTCTTTGGTGCTTAGCTTTGCATGGATCAACAATATTTTGTTAACAATATAATAGTAGCATTAAGGTGAGAAGGCATCAAAAAAATATTCAAATTATGTTACCATAACGGATGATAAAGTGTGCAAGTTAAATAATTTACTCAAAAATGCTAATTAGTGCCATCAATCCTGTTCAATTGTTTGGGTTTCTACTACCATTACAATAACTTTGCCCGTCTACATTTTGATTAAGATAAGAATGTTTTTGAGTATAACATTTTTCCTCATCAACTGATCATTGTGTTGGGGAATTCCCCATCGCAGAATGCAATTTACATGGAGATCTAAACTATATGAATTTTCCCAACCAGGCCATCACATAAGACCAGGAAGCACAACTAACAATGGACTTCAATAAACAGATTTGGTCACTACCAACTACAAACCCCTCATGCTCTTCCTAGCAACAAATTCCCAGAATGTAAATTGAAAAGATAGCAAGACATTCAGAATGTACGAAAGCTCCTTACTACACAATGAAGTTTGATGAAAGAGAGCATGTTATTGACACTCCATTTGCATAAGAACATAAACCTAATGGAGGTAGGTACTAGATCAGACAACAAACTAATGAATTTTTTTTTCAAGTATTTTCATGTTCCAAACATTTCAAATGTTTCAGCATGAATGTCCACACAAAAAACCTCATATAAGTTCCGCAACATTATTCACAATTAAGTTAATTGTAATGCAAAAACAGATACATATTAGCCACTCCAAAACCAAAATGATCCCAAGTAACAAATTGCACAATTCCTGAATAGAAATCAAGTCACAAGGTTACGAGAATCTCAAACCACCTCACCACATCACCAACCCATAGAACTATAGAATCAAACCGAAAATATATTAGCCTCTGCTGATGTAATTGCATCTCCAACTAAACCGAAGCGGTGAACAAGCTCAACCAACAAGATTTCGAACCCATGAGATCCATTGACCCCAACAACTCCTTCCTTCACTGCAGTTAAGCTAAAAATCCATCAAATAAAGTCACAACTCGTAAATCAACAACGAAACGTGATATCACAAAGAGATCAAAGGAACGATAAAACCAAACTTGTAATTTATTAAAAATAAAAACCATACACCAACGACGAAGCTCTATCATTCTCTGCTAAGAATATACAACAAACCCTAATCAAGCAAGATCAATATGTTACAACTCTAAAACCAGTGTGATCCAAATAACCAAATACACAAATCCCATAACAAAAATCAAGCACGAATACCAAATACACAAATCCCACAAAATCACATGGATTTGATATATTAAGGATCATATATAGGTCAAAGGAAAGTATGGCCAATGGCCTAATAAGAGAAGGATGTCCCAACCATGAGCAACAATACCATTGAGAAATACCAAATTACATTTTCACATGTCCATCTTAGACTCAGCCATATGAATGGATACTGTAATGATTTCATTTTCTACTAAACAAGGCATATACATTGTATTTAGATAGAAAAAAGGTAAGAGAAAAACAGAAATGCATTTAGCTTTATTCTAACATCAAATGAGCTATTTGTACTTATTAAATGAAGAAAAGTTTACTACCTGGTAATTAGCTTTGAAGCGCCCAAGCAAACGACAATACTCATGGTAATTATCATGATCAAAGGCTGAATTCCAGAAATATGTTAATAAAATTAGAAGCAAAAATAAATATTGCATCAACTAAAGCGAGTTCTTTTAAGCAAATGACTCTTCTTCATACTTCAATGATGTAAATCAGTTTTTCTGAGGATCTTTATCGTAAATAATCATAGTTTCAAAAAGAGCTCTGTGCATTTCACTATTGTCCAATTGACTCCAACTCCCAAAAAGATAAGAAAGTAAATGCTTAAGCTTCTCATTTAAAAATTTTTGATGGCTCACTTCACTTGGATATAATGTGGATCAATAACGTTGAGAAATCAAGTCAAAACTTTTAGATAGGCAACTATATCTTTCACTTTCTTTTTTTCAAAATTGACCTCAGTTTCCATATGTTTCAATATATCAACACTTTGGAATCAATGCAAGTAAGATCAATAACAACCAAGGTAAAAATCGATCTCATTCGAAAATCAACCAAATAAAAATCTTGAGATTTCTTTTTTTTTTTTCTAAAAAAAAAAGATGATTGTGTTGATGTTTTCTCATCTATGCTCACTTTCTCTGACAGGAATAAAATCATCATAAAATTTCACTATATTCATCTAAGAGAATATCAACCTCTAACAACTCTTTATGACTAGCAACTCTACCGTTGGTGGCCCAATTTATAATCAAAGTGTGCTCCTGAGGAAGGCACTTAAATCTCAAAAAATAAAGCATTTCAATTGACATTTCAATTATGTAAGTAACTACAATAATTAGAATTGTACAATTAAATTGCTTCTTTAATGGAGAAAAATGTGCATAATCACTGGCTCACTGCGAGACACCATACAATGCAAGATTTCCAATTGATCACTTGGCGTTGTGATGTATGTCCGAAACAATAAAAAGTTAAACTTCATCCTAAGTGCCTAAGAATTAAAGAAGTTTGACAGAGATAAAGTTGGCACCGAAATCTAACACCCATGGAGCAACAAAAAGGATAATCATGAAATAATGATATAGCAAATACAAAAAGACACACCAAACCTTGGCCAGTTTGCAAAATTTCTTTAGTTCCTGTCATTAGATGAGCCAGAAACTTTGAACGCTGAACATCGTTTGCGAACAGAGAACGCCTTACAAAAATAGATCGTACCAAGCACTCCAAAGCCTTCAATAACAAAGATAAGAAATCATAGATACCTTTGTACCATAAGAAAAAATTGCATGACATCTTCTGGCGAACATTTCCAAGCTAATCGTACCAAGCACTCCAGAACTGGCCTCCAAGCAGACGGTACCTACACATGACTGAAAAGCGTGAACATTTCCAAGAGAAATCAAGTGAAAAATACTGCGTTAAGATGTTATCATAAATTTATTAACAATAAATAAAGCAACGTGAATATGTGATAGATAGAAATGCAGTATCATTTTTTATTTTTTTTAAATACCTGTACAGTACCAAACTCTTCTGAACTCTCATCTAAAGATGTTCCCACAAAGTCAAATGACAAGCACTTAAGCGCAAGAGAAAGTGCCGTTCTCTATGCCTGCTTCATTCTTTGCATATTTATTTCATAAAAGTGTTAACTAACAAAGTGAAGTAAACAAAACTACAAAATAACATAAGAGCTCAAAAGCAATAAAACCACTAGATAAACCATAGAGATGCTCAATCTCCTACTGGGAAATAAGAGTTGACACATTACCATCAGTTTTTAGTTGATTTAATGATGACAAACATATCTGAAATAACTGGAATAGAGCTTGATCCCTGAAAGAAAAAGCCACCCTTCGATGATGTGTTGAAGGCAATCCAGGGCTAGGCTGATAACAAGGGTCAAAAATTTTCCAAAAGGATGTCACAGTCAAGATCGAAGGAAGGAGAATGATAATAGAACTTGAGAAATCATACAAACAGATAATAACTCCATTCCTTAAAAAATGTAGAGACTTGTATATCTGACTAACACAAAGAAAATGGCCCACCAGGGTATTCAAAGTTCTACACAAATCACGGGCTTGTACCCCACCACTTACCAAACAAAAAAGGGGAAAAGAGGTATTAGAATGAACCAACCATGTATAGAAGAGATCTTATTTTTTATTTAAGCTAACTGTTTGCAGAAATCAATTTTAAACATACATGATAATCTATTTCAAGTAGGAAAAATCATCTGAGACACATGTTTTTGTTCAGATTTGGAAGAAGCAATCATAAACCCCATGATTTAGCGGTCATGTAATAACAAGATTTTAGAATTATTTGAACCATAGTTTTTCAATATAACACACAACTAACATGTATATTGACAATTAACCAAAGAAACTTCCAAATAAATTCAACGAATGAAAAAAAAAATGAACTAGATAAATCGACAAACATAATACGGAATAACACAATAACAAATATACAATCGGACGAGTTGTAAAGTGCATTGGTCGCCCGGCCTCATATATGCATATATGTACAAGTCTTCCTTATGGGTTTTTCATGAGTGAAAATCGAACTTTCGGTTACACCTTCACAAACATCTCCACGCAAAGCGGGCATACCCCACACACCGAGATCGTAAAATATTTAGCATTTATCAACACATATCATATGGTATTCATGGTGACAGGGAGAACTCTTATTTTATCACCTTCTTCATACTCAGACAAGCAAATGTAACATATGCAGTACGCTAAGAAAGAAGAAGTAAATGGAATTTTTAAAATTATGAACAACAATCCAATGAAACAAAAAGAAGTATCAATCTAAATATGCACAAAAAGAAGTGTCAATCTAAAAGTCATGCGAACAACTGCTAAAGTTATCTACAAAAGCAAAAGTATAATCTCAAAAGTTACACAAACAACAAGAAAAATACCTATGTATCACCAAGGTGCTCATCTCTCGTAAGCCACTCTTGCGTCTCTCGCTCAACATTGTCCCCTTGTTGTGGTGGATCGGCGGGATCTATTTGCGGCGGCTGTTGCTGGTCATGAGGTGGTGGTGGTGGTGGTGGTGGTGGTGGCTGAGATAGGCCTGCTCCGTCCATGGTCATCCCGAATTGCTGATGCATAAACGCCATAACCTTTCGTAATTGATCGACAACGATATCGAACTCTGCACGTGGCACCATCTCCGGCATCTGGGACGTGCTAGCACCAGGATCTGCATATCTCCTCTTCTTTCTCCCTAAAGACCCGAGACCGTAGACACGTCCTTTGGGACACTCACCCGCCACATTGAGGTACACCGCCTCATCATCCACCGGTTGGTCCGGTGTAGCCTGGGTCAGCTCCGGACGTCTCCTCTGGAGCCTATCCTGCATGGATCAACAATAAACAACTTACATGATATGCTTTAAAGTAAACTTAATACTATTTAACATTTCATTTCTATACTTACGTAGAACCGCTCTGATCTAGTATCGATGAATGTCATCCCGTCGTGATTTACGGTGTGGAGATGCAAATACAATTCATTCATGGTAGGTGGCATCTCGGATGAATTAGTCTGCATACAGGACCGATTATAAATTCAGCATAAATATGTCTATTAGTAGTAGGTCGGCGAACTCATATTCGCCAAACACAAATCAATTGCGTAGTGAACAAGTGTATAAATGTAAAAAATAAACTAGAGTGTAAAAAAAACTTACCAATCTTTCATTGGTAGTCACAAAAGACACCGAACCACCACCGTGCTTCGAGGGTCCAGTCTCAGGTCCTTCGACCTCAGTGTTCCTATTCATTGACGCTTGCGTAGACTGCAAGGAAGTCCTCGCTCTCCCGAGTACTCAAGTATCTTCTCCATGCCTCATCTCGTAACATAAACCGTCGAACACGATTCTTCTTTAACTTGTGCATCAATGCGATGTACCTTGTGCTCGCATGCGTGTCGTACGCCGCACGAATGAGATCCTCGGGAATCGCGTCATCCCATCTAAAATATACCTACAAAATGGCGATTGCAATTGTTACGAGACATTGAAAAACTAGTAAAAATCCTAAGACATTTATTAGTCCTGCGTACCTTCCATTGGCGCCAGTAGTGGTCTTTATGATGATTCGGTACCGACTTCCAACAATACCCTTCTGGAATCATCCATCTTTTGAAAACTTTTGTCATCCTCCGTACACAAGAATGAGAAGGATGCAACTCCCTGTGTTTCATGAAAATGGATAACATCTTAACAAATTTTTTAATAATTTACATAGATATTTAGAAGTACATATATGAATCAAATACAAACTTACGTATCATTGGCAATCAGTGTGATCGGGATCCGCTGCACGCGAGGGGGCTCGGTCCCTGTCCTCCGAGGTGCCGCGGAGGGCTCCGTCACCTGCAAACCTGCTTTGCCGTCGTAAGATGGGGATGCCGCCGGTGATGCGGTGGTCGGGGTGTGCGAGCCTCGTCGATACAGAGTGTCATGTCTCGATGTCGGCGACGGTGATCGCAACGGCAATTTGGTATAGTCCTTGATGACGAGGTTGATGGTACAGCGCGACGCGGACGGTATGGAAGGCGAAGGTGACGCTGAATGTAACTCGTGCTCGAGAGAACGAGAAGTCGAATCGATAATACAGAATCGACCCACGACCTCGACCGCCCGACCTCTTTGACCCCCTCGTGTGGCCCGACCATGACGCCTTGATCGGTATTTCGGTTCTGAGAGGTCCGTGCCGCACCTCTTACGACCGGACGATGTCCCCTAAAGGTATCTTTCGACGTGGGGGTGATCACTGCCCGCCATGAAACCTAACAAAATACCAATAAAAGTTTAGAGAACAAATGCATACAAAAAAAAGTAATGAACTCTAATTGATGGGAATTAAGAACACATGATCCATGCTGATAAAAGGAAATTAAGAAATATATCGTCAAAAATATGCATGTCTATATATCATAATGTTTAATCTCTAATTGATGGAAAAAAGATTAGACCTATAAAAGATCAAGCAACATATTAAATATTTATAGCCAATTTGGGCCTTCTCCAATGGGACTACATTGTAATAGCTTTTGGACGTAGTTTTGCCATAAGCTATATAAAAAATAACCTCCAACATCAAACATTAACCCGAAACTTCAATAGTGTGCTATGGAAAGGATGACAAAATTAAAAATATAACAAATGGTTGGATCTCACAAAACAAATTTTGGATAAGCAAAATATCTTTCGAAAGAAGATAACCTTTCTCCCTTTTCTGTGAATATTTCCCTTATCTACCCATTGAGCAAGAAAGGGTAAAACATAGCTCAAAATATAAGAAGACAAACAAGGTAATTTGAGAGGCCAATTTATGTGAAAACATGGGTTGATCTTTGCCAAGCAAACTCAAATAAACGATCTACATTTCAAATCAAATCAAACCAACTTAATAATGTAAGACCAATCTTCAAAAAAATAAGAAAACAAGGTAATCACATAGAAACCCAATGCACCAAAAATGGTTTTTTGTTTCTTCAATCAATCCTATTCCTACATAGTATCAAAATCTGAACTAATAGGAGCATGACCTGGAATCAATGGAATTAACTTTTTAGTTACAACGGTGAAGGATGACCAAGTCTATGATGCCATGAACAATTATGATTACTTACCGTTAATTACTTGATGAAGCTCTAAAGTAAAGGAAACTAAATCAATGATGTACAAGCCAGCTATGACTCTCCCAATGAAGAAGATCTTAAGTACTCTCAAGGTCTGTAATAGATAGAAATTGGTAAGGAAGGTGAATTTAACGGTGGAAGTAGCATTAAGCACACAAACAACACCAACAATAACCACCATATATATAAAAAAGTAAAAACTTGTACAAATCCAATTAGGGAAAAGCTGTGTCACTCACAAGTAGCATTGCAACAACTAAAACATGGAAAAATGAACATAACTACAAAACCCAGATCACAACAGAGAAAATGCGAGTTCACATTTCAATGTTACTCGGTAGAACAAGCATAACCACAAAACAACTAAACATGCAAGAGAAGAGCGAGAATAAAAACTTCTAAACCAAACAAAATACACAACATTAACTTAATAGATCAAGTGAAGAACACCAACAAATGCACATGAAAGCCAAACCAAGAAGAAAATGTGAGCGAGATACAACAAATCAAAACCCGAAACTAAAAACCAAAACTCCCCACAAAAATGTCGGCACTAGAAGCTCTAATCAAGGTGGGGCGACGGCTAGGGTGTTACAATTTTTATTTTTGATTGTTACCTTGACGAGTTCGGCGACGGCTTAGGGTGGGGCTTAGGTCGACGACGGCTTAGGGCTTCGGAGGCTCCAATCTCCGACAAATGGGCGATGGCGATCCGACGGCCTCGTCGCAGCCGCAATCGCAGCGACGAGCGAAGAGCGGTGAGCGGAGCGGTAAACACAGAAATGCGACCGAGAGAGCGAGAGCAATGAAAGAGAGAGAGCGGTGAGCGAAGATGGCCGATGAGAGATCGGTCACCGGTGAAGCGAGAGCGGTGAGCGTTGGCCACCGGAGAGAGAACGGAGAGCCGTGAGCAACAACGATGAGCTAGAGACGGAGAGACCGAGAGAGAGAGAGTTGAGAGCAAGAGATCGAGACGAGAGACTTGTTGGGGGTTGGGGATTTGGGGGGCGGTGACCGGAGAGAGACGGAGAGACCAGAGAGACCAGAGTGACTGGTTGAGCAAGAGACGGAGAGACCAGAGAGAGAGAGTTGAGAGCAGAGACCGAGACGAGACGATCGACTTGTGGGATTTGGGGATTTTGGGGGGGGCCTTGATCGAAGCACGCACAAATCTCGAGATTTGATGAACGGTTATAAGAAAAGAAAGTTTTGGTGGGAATGTTGGCGCCATTTTTTAGAGACGAAATTTAATTCCGTCTCTATTTCCGTCTCTATTTCCGTCTCTGATCCGTCTCAATTCCGTCTCTGAATTAGTCCGTCTCAATTCCGTCTCTAACTACTTTTTTTTAGCAACGAAACTTAATTCCGTTGCTAATTCCGTTTCTAAATATCATTTTCCTTGTAGTGTTTGTTTATGGTGTGTTTTAAATAAGTTAGAAAAACAAAATTATGAAATAAAATAAACTCAAACTTGATGAGGAATGAACCATCGAGATTCAATGTAGTGTTGAAGGAGAAGAATTAAAATTTGGAGCCCCATAAATAAGTCGAGTGATTGTCATGTCTATGATGTAGTAAGGATGTAATGGCTTTATTGAATCACGCACAACATTAATAACTATATGAGGAATCCAAAAGGAGAATAAGATCCGAAGAACTGGCTTGATGAAGTTATGAAACTCATACATGATCAGAATGCCTCCTTGAAGAATCACATCTTCATGTGCATCTCTTTCATGTAAGGTCTCAGCATGACAACTTAGAAAAAACCTGTAATCTTTATTCCTAGGAACATAAAGTTAAGCAGAACTCTATATCATTAAAACACTAAGTTCACTTACAAAAAGGCTATACAACACAAATAGCTCACGCCTCAAGGTCTCCCAACCCTCTCCATTATTCATAGGTCTATTTGCCTTCCAAATTGCCAACAAATATCTCATTTCAAAATTGAGAAGACAACAAACTTGAAAAAGGCAGCAGTTGTCACCTTTTAAGGAGCATGCTCAATCCCGACCAAAAGAAAAAAGGAGAGAGTAGAAAGTTGCTTATGAGCTACATAATTTATCTTGTCATGAGGCACCTAGAATGCCTCCTAATGTAATCATGTTTCATCAGTACAAATATTCAGTAGGAATTGGATTGAGAACCATCAAAGGACATCAATATTGTCATAAGCATTTCATCAACATTGACCTATCTAAGTTACCACACTAATATTCTTATAGGCATTTCATCAAACAATTTTAGAGCACCATATTAAACCATCAAAACACACTAATATTCTCATAGGCATTTTATCAAACAATTTTAGAGCACCATATTAAACCATCAAAACACACCAATATTATTACAGGCATTTCATCAGTAAAGATGATTGACATAATAGAGAAATGCTAGGTGTTAGTAAAGAAGATTGACATACCAAAAAAATGCTAAGGGATTGTACAAGTTTCGGCGATGAATGTCATATCTCTTCTTTTGTCCCATTGGTATAGAAACTTGTTAGGTCCCTAAGGTACTTAAACTTATCCAATAGTGTTCTAGGTAACTTCTTAATCAGAAAAATTTAGTTAATGCAATGAAATGCCGAAGCACAACTACCTTTAGGTGTTTTATTGACTGCCTTAGTCGCCTGCAACACATTAAAATATTATTAGATGTTCATAATCAAAATTTATGCTTTGATATTATATATCATCTATGTTGTGATAATTTTATAAGCATACCTTCTCACGGTTTACATCTGCTCAAGACTTGCACATTTTTTTCTCAACTTGTTCTTTGCTCGAGTCAGGATTTATGTGGCCAGTTTCAAACAAATAGAATAAAACTGATTAATCTGAACTATTACTGTTATTGTAAAATTGAATACATGTTGTATGGTGAATACATGTCGTTGTCAGAGGAATACGTGTTGTGTGGTGAATACCTGTAATCGTACTCCATTGCTTTGTTATTCGCTTCAATTCTCTTCTCCTCAAAATCATTTTCTTTATAATGCATACATGACTCTGTTTCCATTCAAAGTTTTGGAATTTGGATTCAATCTCGATGAGAAAAATGAGAGAGGAAACGAGATAGAAGAGGTGTGAGAGGAGGAACGAATACGTAGGAAAAGGTTAAAGGGTAACTTCAAGTCACGAAGGACGAAAACATTATTCGTGATTTTAATATATAGATATATGTTGGTATCGTGATCATATCGATAGTTTAAATTTGTCACTATAGTTGTTACGATTGATGTTATTAGTAAATGAGTTATCCAAAATTCAACACATGATACATGTGTTCAAAATTTAATCCGAAACAGTTGGAGATTTGAATAATGATATGCGGTTGCAACCAGTAGATCGAAGCGGTTGCAACAAGATTTCTACATCAGACAGTTGAAGATTTGATCTTATCCCCAATCGGTGAATAACTAACTGAAGATTATGAAGATGTTGGATATTGCAATTGAGAAGAATTATCACCACATGTTAATCCAAGAGGAATGTGGTTATTTAGAGATGGATATTGATAAGAACTTGCTAGTTTAGTTAAGATTGTGAAATCTACATTGGTCTATATATTTTTCTAAGTAATTGAGTCCTGTACACCAGTTATTCACTTTACGTTTTATAATGAACATGTTCTGTTCACTCCATTTATCGAGTTATAAAATATCAAGTGGGAGACTTGTATTCCATCGAGGGGAGCTTGACGCACCGAGTGAAAGCTTAGGTATTCAAGTGAGGGGGAGCCTCACCGTGCAAGTAATATGAGACTTGCGTAAAGTCCATTGTGAAGGTAAAGGGAAGTGTTGCGAGCCTTGTGAGGGATCACTGGTTCAGGTGTTGCGTAAATCTGTAACTTTTTTTTTTTATCTTAGTAGATTTTACATCTGGGCTGGCCTCGTAGATGTAGGTTTTGGATTGAACTGCGATAACATATCTGGTGTCCTGGTTTGATTTGTTTTTCTGCATAATTCATTTTTAAGTATTTGCATTGATTATTGTTTCCCTATTACAACCACCTTTGTATTCGGTTGTAACCGTTTTTGGTTATTTCAATTGGTATCAGAGCGGGCACTATGAAATCTTTGTTTATAGAGAGAAGTAAGATCCGTACTAACCAAAATGTCTCAGGGAAATCAATCAGAATAGCTTGAGGGTGTCTAAAATATGAGGCCACCATTGCTGAACAATACAAAGCACACATATTGGAAAGCTCGCATGGAAGGGTACATCCTGTCCATCGACGTCAAGCCACGGAGGGCCATTGAGAAAGGATACAAGTGACCCAAAGTTGATGGAGTACTAAAGAGTCCAGACGACTGGACTGTTGATGAGGAGAAACTTCTGTCGGCTAACACCAAACGATTGAACACAATCTTCGGTGTTGTCAACCAAGATCACCCCAAGCTCATCTCCTCATGCAAAGTAGTAAATGAGGCATGGCAGATTCTCGAAAGCTTTTTTGAAGGTAACGATGATGTTCATGAGTCAAAAATAGTGTTGTTGGCTTCTCTGTTTGAAACTTTGAGGATGGAAGAAGAAGAAATGGTGGCTGAATATACAATAAAACTCAAAAACATCGCCAACCAAGCTCAACAACTAGGGAAGAAGTACTCCAACAAGAAGCTGGTCCAAAAAGCAATTAGAAGCCTCTATGCAAAATACAATGTGAAGGTTGCTGCTATTCAAGAGAATCAAGGTCTCAAAGATCTGAAGCTCGAGGAACTTATGGGATCACTTACCACCTATGAGATGTATCTGAACTAATAAAAAAAGTCCAGAGAGTTGGCATTGAAAGCTACTGCCCGGTTCTTTACTCTTGAGAAAGATATTACTCCGGAAGAAGATGATCTTGCTCTACTAACCAAAAGGTATAATAAATTGCTTCAACAATTTCAGGGTGTAAAGGCCAGTGGAAGAGAGGATGCTACAAAGAAAGAAGTCGAAACAAAGACATTAGATAAAAACAAGCTCACATACAGAGAGTGCAGAGGAATTGGTCACTTCCAGGCTGCATGCTCATCTAGAAGAAAGGATAAATCATTGAACACTACATGGAGTGATTCAGACTCTGAAAGTGAAGGATATCATATGAATCATCATATTGCTTTCACTGCCTTGCACTCGGTTGCAAGCGTCGCCCCTGAATCTACAATTGCAACCACATCTAAGGAACATAACTCAGCATGTTCATCAAATCCAAAAGAAGCTGTAAGTGATTCAAATGATTCTGATTATGATTTACCTAATCATATTAGTCATGCAAAAATGAAGGGAAACTATGGTGAGATCATTGCAAAGTGGGAGGAAGCTGTTGCATGTAATCAAACATTTGAACATCTCCTCGAAGAAAAAGAGGAGTTGATCGAATGCAAAAACAAGCTGGGGCAAGCTGAAAGTACACTTAATAAGCTGAACAAAGGAAAAACCAAGCTTGAAGACCTTCTACAGCAAGAAAAAGGGTACGATGATCATATGGGTCTTGGTTTCGTCAACGAATCATCTTCTAAGGTAACTTCTATTGAGCCCATGATATTTGGTAAATCACAAATATAATAATCCGTCACCTTAAGTTGGTGTTTAATACTAATCCAAATCATAATTTACCCAGGTTAGGCTCGTGGTTAAGTTTGGCGTACCTCGATTAATGTGTGTGTGCGTTTGCATAATGTATGGTGTTTATCTGGATTGTTAATTCAATTTATATATAGATTGTTGTATAATAAGGAAATTATACACAAGCCTATAAAACAAAAAATACCCAATAAACTTAGGTTTACCGGGACACCAAATGTGATGAGGGAGTCGTGTTAAGAGTGTGCACGCTTAAGGACACTTGTAGGCATGTCCAGTGAGTTTATTGGTAAATAATATGCGATATATATTTATATGTTTTTAAATATATAAATATATATTGGAAAATAAAAGAATATTATAAATATATGGAATATCAGATCATCTTGAATGAAGCGTAAGTGTTTGATAGCATGATGCGTATCTCGAAAAAAATCCATATATAAAAACAAAACTCATTCTTATCCAATTCGATTGATAATTCAAGAGGGTTCGGGAGGTTGGTTCGATTCCGGATCAAAGGAGGTCGTTCTGGGAGCCGAATTCACTAAAGTTAAGGAGCTTAAACGGATGAGAAGCTAGTGATCATCACTTTAGTAAGTTTGATTTTTGAGTTTGTTGATATTCAATTATCTCGTAATGATCAAATCTCTGTAAATTAAGGTTGTTGTTGATTTGAATTGGTTTATAACCTCATTAGAGGTTCTCTTAGATCATTTGGGAGTGTAATTGTTGAGTTTGGATGTGGTTTGGGTCAAGTTTGGATCAGTCGAAGTATGCTGGTGTTGCAGGTCTAGTGCACATAGCGCGCTAGGCATTGGCCATAACACTACGCGTATTAGGGAATATGACTGACATATGGATAACGCGCAATCCATGTCAAGTAGCGCGCTATCAGACCCCAGAAGTGTGTATGAAGTTCAGTAGTGCGAATAGCGCGCTAGCTCTGGGATATAGCGCACTATCCACACTCATATCAATATAAAACTGATTGGATTTGGGTGGTTTGTCAAGAGCTTTGGGTATAGGGGTTCTAATTAGAGTATACTAGACCTAAATTGACAACAAATGATTGGTGATAGGTTTAGGAACACCAAGTAAACGTGAGATGATTGGAAACTTAAGGAATTTGGGAAACAAAGACTTAAACCCGAGGTAAGTATGAATTTGCTTATTTATCAATATTGCCTAGCTATTTACTATATATAGCTCATATATTTGTTAGAATGGAATGAGGGGCTATTTATACTGTGATTGTTTTCAATAAAAGAAAAACGGTGTTTACTGTGATTCACAAAAGTAAGATCCTGGAATTGAGACGAGGTGATATATGAGATGGGTTAGCTTCCCGGCCTATATGTAACATCCTACTCAGTTTGTAGGTGGCATAGGTTACATTTACACTAGAGGGTTTGGGATGGAACCTTTGGGCATTAGTGAATGGGTTAGAGAACATATCAGCCAATATGTTGGTCTAGCAATCACATTAATGACGTCAGTGGGTAATCGACCCTAGTCTTACAAAATAAATGGGGATAACAGTGTAATAGTCCAATGACATTTGCTTTGCATCCGTTTATGTATTGAATTTGTATGATTTCCATATTCTTGTTAGATATCATTGGTGCAAGTTGTTGTTGCATGATATCCTAGAATATTATATGGCATGTTGATGATTAGTATGAATCCTACTTACTGAGCAAGTTGAAGTGCTCACCCTAATTAATATTACAGGTAGATCCACGAGCGCTACGACTACGGGATGGAGAAGTTATAGGAGTCTTGAACTTCTCTTCGATGTAATGACTTTCTCTATTCTTATATATTTGTATTGAATTACAGTTTTGTAATATCACATGGATGGGTGATTATATAACCGATGTTTATTACAGTTTGTTTTTAATATTGTATATCTTATTTTGGTTATCGAAAAAGGTTTTAAATCTCCGCTGCGTATATGATTTATTTTATGTCGATAATCGATATACAATAGTGCTTATCAAGTGTAGGTCGTAAGGCTGCTGGCTCTAGGTAAGTCTGGTAAGGGTAATCTGGTCTCAATTAGGGTTTCAGGCCGTGTATTGCCCTAATCAGGTTAGGGGATGCTACAACAAAAGCAATAGGTCTCTAGCCAGCAGCCAAGAAGAAGATTTTGACCTACGTGCTACTATTATGGCATTAAAGGACACATACGTCCTAGATGTTTCAAAATGATTCAAGAATTCGCAAGAAGGCAATATAAGATCAAGCAGAAAGTTTTTTAGGAACAAGAGCATCACCAACACAACCGTAAAAAACATTAGGTCCCAAAGAAGATTGTGTGTCATGCTGCTCATATGTCACTAAAGTCCATGTTATTGTATGACTAATATTTTGATAGTGGTTGCTCCAAACATATGACCGGTGATAAAGGTCTTCTTTACGACTAACGGTCCTGCCTAGAAGGATATGTAACATTTGGAGATGGAGTACGTAGCCGAGTTGTTAGAAAAGGAACTCTAAAAGTCCAAGGCATGTCAGTCCTGGAAGGAGTCCTTCATGCTAAAGATCTGAAAGGAAATTTACTAAGTATTAGTCAGTTGTATGATCAGAATTTATATGTAAATTTCACTAAAGACAGATGTAATGTGTTTGATGTAAAAGGATACTATATCATGACCTGAGAAAGGTAATCTAACAATTGCTACCTGTTGCAACAGCTTAGGATGCACTATTACAACTCCACAGTAGATACCACTGAAGTTTGGCACCAAAAGTTGGGGCACGTTCACTACGGCACCTGAGAAAGCTGTCAAATTTAAAGGTTGTTCGTGGACTGCCTAAAATCAGGCTCGCTACCATCAGAGTATGTAAGCCCTGCCAGCTTGGAAAACAGAGATGATAAGGCCACAAACTTGTCGATAACTACAAAACATTAACAATGCTTGAGCTACTCCATATTGATCTAATTGGTCCCACTTATAAGGTGACTAGTATATCAGGATAGAGATACATTCTGGTATGTGTTGACGGCTTTTCTCATTTCACTTAGGTTCTATTCCTAAAAGAAAAATTAGATGCTTTAGAATGTTTTAGTGATTTGTGCTTGAAGTTGATGAGTGAAAGGGCAGCTACTGGTGAACGTATTGTGAGGATCAGAAGTGATCACGGGAAAGAATTTGAAAACTCAAGGTTTCAAGAGTTTCGCAGAATATTAGAAATTCATCAGGAATTCTTTGATCGTTTAACACCTCAACATAATGGGGTGGTAGAAAGGAAGATCAGACATGTGTGAGAAATGGCGAAAATTATGCTCACATCCAAAGAACTCCCTACCAAACTGTGGGCATAAACTGTGAACAGTGCATGCTACATCATCAATAGAACATATATTCGTCCATTCACTCACAAAACACTTTATGAAGTGTGGAAAGGTAAAAAACCTAATCTTGCCTATTTTTACATCTTTGAAAGGAAATGTTTTATGCTAAAGGAAGGGAGGTGTTGGAAAATTTTAATACAAGAAGTGATGAAATAATCTTCCTAGGATACTCTTCAAACAACAAGGCATATAGAGTATTCATTTGACACACTCAGAAAGTTATGGAGTCCATAAATGTTGCATTTGATGTCCATACGTCAGAGAAGATAGCTCCACAAGTTGATATGAGTGATGATGAATCTGTTCCATTTGCAATCGACCTTAGTGACCCAGTTGCAACTGCCCCCTGAAGCATTGCCTAGAAATGATGATATTCCTGTTGCAAATGATCTTGGTTCTGTTGAAACTGCACTGTGATGGCCCCAAATTCCGAGGCAAACCAGGCACCGCCATGTCACCTGACATGCACCAACCTATGCCACGTCACTTGCACACCTGTCCATGATGGCCCGCAAGCTAGCCATCTTGTAATCCAACTTAGTCAATTTCATTTTTTAAAAGATTATTTTATCGAAACATACTAAGTTAAGAAGTTTTACAACTTAATTTGTTTGTTTTGATTCTTTTTAGGTTATTTTTAATAGCAGAAGTCTTAATAACATGCAATAATTAATGTAAACAAATTTTGCAATAATTAACAACCTATGGGGTGGAAACCCAACAAAATAATATCATGTGTATCGATAAAGGCGACAAAAGGTATAACAAGTGTCAATATACACGTATCATGTAATTAGTCTCCCAAAACGATCCAAAAAAATTATATATATAAATACAAACACCTACGACTAAGCTATTGGAGGCACTTCGAATCAGAGTTAGTCGTCAATCACTGCCTTCCCCCGGCTCGTCGTAGGATCTGCAACTTGCCATTAAAAACAATGACAAGTTCTAGTGAGTAAATCCCAGAGAAATCCAGTTAGTATTCACAAGAAATCCAAGAAAACGGTTACAATTAATGCATATAAAGGAAATGAACGGGAATATAAAACATGAATATAACTCATGAGATAATCAAGAATATTGAACGCGAGTTTGGTGTGTAGCTGTTGAGCTCTGTGATACAAATACTAAACCGAGAAGGCCTTGGAGGCGAGGAAATCCACACCCCTCTTCACGGTCGAAATGAGGAACTCTGTTGGTCGGATGGTGGACTTCCGCCCAATGCCTCAAAAAAGAGAAACACTATAACGGAGGCGAGCCTCACGCCAACTCATTTTCGAGATCATCAACTCGCTTAGAGAGATCTCACGCGTAGTATAAGGTATGACCAACACCGTAGAAACAATCGGATCGTCATTGACGAGAGAGCTGGAAATGGGTCATACCGTCCCTTCAACCATACACAGACACACGCTGGAATAGAGTAAACATGCAAGCCGAACTGGCGAAAAGTAATGTGAAATAAACAAATTTACAAAGGAAATAAGTAAATTCTAATCTGACTTTCTCATGGGTTTACTTACCTCAAGCAATCGCAAATATCTCTTCAAAATGTCCCGCTCACACGTCGAGATGTGCACCCGACACTTGACTATGGTCTCCAAAGTCCATGGTGTCCAATTATACCACTTTTATTATATTAGAGTCACATTAAGTGAATTTATAATGTGTGACCAAAATTTGAAATTTTTATTTAAAAAGTTTAATTTGGGCACACTTTTCGAGTTATACCGGGGTGCCAAACGCCCAAAAATTCTTGAAAACTACTGTTCTATCTTTTTCTCATTTTTATATTTTTTCTGGATTATTCCAAGATTTTCTAGCTATTTTTCCTATTTTTTGAGATTTATTTTATTTAAAACTGTATTTTATTTAATTTTTAATTATTTTTATTTTATTTAGGGTGGGTTGGGACTGATCCAAGCTCGGTTCGGCCCAACCTGGGCCACTCGAGTCCGGGCCGACTCGGCCCGACCCGTCCCTAGGCTTGGGCAGCCCGGCCTACCTGGGCGTAGGTAGCTCGGCCCACATGGGCCTAGGCAGCCAGGCCCGGCTCGCTGGCTGCCCACCCTCTTTCTTCTTCCCGAATTTGCCAGAGAAGAATTCTAATTTCTTTTTTTTTAACACAAAACAACAACAACAATATAACTACATAATCACCATTAAAGCCTAAATTTCTCTACCAAAAAGTTTACAAAATCAACAAAACTCACCTCTATTTGGAGATCGTCGTGAGCGCCAGGGAGAGGAGTGAACACCGCGAGAGATGTGAGACCGAGTTGAGGGTGTGATGGAGAGCTTGGTGATGAGGAGTTGGAAGAGAAGAAGAAAATGGGGAGGGAAGAGGGAGCTCGGGTAGAGAGATGGGGAGTAATGAGAGATTTTTTTTTAAATGAAAGAGTAGAGAGAAAATAAGGTATGGTGTGGGTAAGTGATTGATGGGTGATGTGATGTGATGTATGATGTGACAACTAAATCTCAGACTACCCAATACACTCGCGTTACGCACACACCGCGACGTCGTACACTCTTGTCACTACACGCGCACAACGCGACTAAGTGTAATTCTTATATAGCGCGATGCGAATTATTAAATAATAATAAAATAAATAAACACGTGCCATAAAAAATAACAAATTTACCTCGTTAGGCGTGCTTCAGACTTTTCCGCAACGTTCATGTAGGTCTGAGCTTAAGGCCATACTCTGTAATTTGTCTGTTAATTGAGATTAATTAAAGCGGGCCGTTACATGTGCCTACTTCATCTAATCCTACTGAAGATGATAATCAGAATATGCCATTTACTAATACAATGTTACCTTCAGTTAGTTGAGAACCATTAACCAGAGTAGAGAAGGATCTTCCTCTCTCAAACATTATTGGGCTAGTAGAACAAGGAGTTGTCACTAAAGAAACACCAAAAGTGGACTACAAGAAGTTGGTCGGGTATGTTTGTTATGTTTCAAACATAAACCTCACTGAGGATCAGGTA
Organism: Stephania cephalantha; assembly: GCA_039657325.1. Classification (NCBI taxonomy): domain Eukaryota; kingdom Viridiplantae; phylum Streptophyta; class Magnoliopsida; order Ranunculales; family Menispermaceae; genus Stephania; species Stephania cephalantha. Next base: position 45,717,421 of record CM077569.1, on the reverse strand, counting down.
TGTCTCCCCTTGATCATAATTTGTCAATATGTTCTCACAAAGGAGGAGAATCCGTAATTGAGGAGGAGTTGAGGGGGGAGCTGCAGTTGAGTTGAGGGGGACTTGCAGTAGTTGTTAATCTTTTGGAAATACTAATCTTGTAGAGATACTGGTTTATTTTTACTTTCTTAAATCTGTTAGTCTAAAGATACCTCTGCTAGTATTTTTTGACCTCTGAAATTCTATAGAAGCCTATTTGGAGATGCTAACAATGTGATGCTACCAGTTGATTGAGGTTGTTGTAACCACCATGGAAGCTGTTATTACATGTTTGTATCAACAATATATTTATCTTTTTTACTTTCGTGAATTTTTGGAAGAGCACTAAACATTATTGAAGATTTATGTGACTCTTTATGATGGAGCAGAATGTTAGCTGATTCATAATTATTATTTATGCTCAGAAAATATTTTACTGATTGTGACAACAAAATGACAAAGGGGGAGATTGTTAGTGTCGTGATCATATCGACAATTTAGATTTGTCACTATAATTGTTACAGTCGATGTTATCAGTAAATGAGCTATCTAAAATCCAACATATGACACATGTGTTCAAAATCAGATCCGAAATAGTTAGAGATTTGGATAATGATATGCAGTTGCAACCAGTGGATCAAAGTGGTTGCAATAGAATCTCTGGATCAGACAGTTGAAGACTTGATCTTATCCACAACCGACGAATGGTTAACTAAAGATTATGAAGAGGTTGTAGATTGCAATTCTTAAGAATTATCACTACGTGTTAATCATGGAGGAACGTGGTTATTTAGAGAAGTAGATTGATCAGATCTTACTAGTTTAGTTAAGATTGTGAAATCTACATTGGTCTATATATTTGTCAAAGAAATTGAGTCATGTACACTAGTTATTCAGTTTACTTTATATAGTGAACCTGTTCTGTTCACTCGTTTTATCGAGTTGTAAAATATCAAGTGGGAGACTTGTATTCCATCAAGGGGAGCTCGACGCATCGAGTGAAAGATTGGGTATTCCAGTGAAGTGGAGCCTCAACATGCAAGTAACGAAAAACTTGCGTAAAGTCCATTGTGAAGATGAAGGGTAGTGTTGCAAGTCTAGTGAGGGATCACTGGTTTGAGTGTTACGTAAATCTGTAACTATTTTATCTTAAAGGATTTTACATCTGGGCGTGGCCCGCGGATGTAGGTCTTGGACCAAACTATGATAACATATCTGGTGTCTTGGTTTGATTTATTTTTCTGCATAGTTTATTTTTAAGTATTTGCATTGATAATTGTTTCCTTGTTACAAACACCTTTGTATTCGGTTGTAACCGCCTTTGGTTATTTCAATATATACTCTTTTTGTTTCTTATTTCAACAAGAGTCAAACCGTGATTTGTAAAAAAAGAAAATCAAGCCTGCAACCTTGTCAAACCTTGCCTTCTAGCAACTACAGCCTCATCCATCCATCTCACCAAATATACTTTGGCCATAATAAAACAACTTATTGTTTACTACATTAGACATTGACTAAGATTAAAAGGAAATTCAAATGTTAATTAATTTATCACATATTCTGTTATCTATTTACTTAGTTATGATAATTAATTTCACCTTGGCATAATACGTGGTAAAGAGCAGATGTGATCAAATGGGAGCGACGGAGAGACAAAAGCTAGTGGTAAATTATGTACCCAATTCTTGGACGCTTTTTTATTTTATTTTATTTTTTTAATGCAGTCATTTCAACTGGGAATGAAATATGTGATCAAAGAAAAAAAAAAAAAGAAAAAAAAAGCTGGGAATGAAATATATTTTATTGACTTTGTTTGGTCAGTTATGCTCTTTTTAAGAAAAGCATAAAAAATAAAATCACCCATTGAACTGATATGATGATTAAAGGGTGGGAGCAGTATTAGCATGCGCACTAAACGCACATGTATATATATATTTATCACATTAAATTACAAGAAGCTAGTGCAGCTATAATAAGCTCTAAAATGGCCTTTTTGATCAGTAATGCGTCTTTACACAACATATCTCACTCTTTCTTATTCGTCACGTATGATCTATCTACCTATCTTTTTTTTTTTTTTTTTAATAAGAAATCTATCTATCTATCTATCCATCCATCTATCTATACTATCTATCTATTTGCTTTATATATGTAATCCTTTCTGATTAATTCCTAATGTGATCCTAGCTAGCTAATTAAATAGTTGGTGGGCTTAACAGTTCTTCCCACATCTCCAAGGATTTTATGGTTTTCAGGGCCGGGCCTTTTAATTTGGGTGATCCATTTTGGACACCTAAAATGGACACCTACTCATTGGTGTCCATTGATTTGTGCGTCTATATTTGTGCGTGCACACAATTCGATTTGTATTTAAGGAACTACAACAACTTATATAGTGCCCAAAGTGCGCCATCCTATCACTACCCGAAGAGAATAATGATTGAGTGACCTGTTTTTAACGATGCTTTTGTAACAAGCGAAAATTAAAACTTTTTCGATAATCACAAAATATACAATAAAATCAGAATAAACCTCGATTACAAAACCATTTCTCAAAACCCTGTTTATACAAACTATATCTCAAACAGTATAGTTAACAAAAAGAAGTCAATTACATAAATTGAGAAAACTGAAGTTAATTGCATCAACTGTGAAAACTCTAAACTCTTAGATCTTCTCCTTCCTTTTCACCGAAGTGCTAGGTGAAGAACATGAAATGTTTAGAGGAGTGATAGCTCCAATTTGCTCAGTAAGTGATACTTGTATACATATAAATTATCTACTAGTAATCAATGAATCGATGAGATAACAATATGATTCATTTACTTAGCTAAGGATTGCATCAAAGATATTATAAACAAGATAAATAGACACAAGTCAATCGATATTAGCTCATGTATTTCATTACTAAAATGAGTTTGTTTAGCGACAGACGATAGAAACCCATGCTTTTCTTTCTGCAATTGAAGTTTGCGATAAATTGACGACATTCCTACTTAATCGCTAAACTTGTTGTCGATAAACAAAATTAGTGATAGATTGTGCGATTTGTCTCCAATTAGCGGCAGACATGTTGTCGCTAATCTCTCGCTAACTTGGACGACGACTAACTTGTCAATTCTGTCGTTAGCGACAGCTAAGTCTGTTGCTAATTCTATTTTATTTGTCTTTTTTAAGTGTAAAACAGTAAAAAGTAAAAAAGTAAAACAAAGTTAAAAACAGCAAGAATAGTAAAAAGTATATATAATAAAAAACTTTTACAAAAAGATTTACAAAAAGATAGTATTTGCTTTCCAACAAAAAAACATACAACATCACTAAGTCGACGGCGACAGCGGCAGAGGTGGCGCCGGCGGTTGCAAGAACACATTGATGAACTCGTCATGATTATCTAGAAGTTTCGTTTCCCGAGGCACCGCTCTATGTGGATTGACCCAATATCTACACTGGTGGTCGTTCTAGTGAGTAAATGGCGAAGCCGCACTATGTGATGCTAACGTCGAGGTGTTGCCCGCTAAGTGTTTTGTGTTGACAACAAAGGCACGTACCATCATCGAGTTTGTCCAAACGACTAGAAGAAGGATTCATCATTGGTGGAGGTATCGGCTCAGTCGATGGGGGCTGATGCCCCGATGCACCAACATTAACGTCTCCAAACGGCCATAACGTTCCTGCCATGCTTCATTTTTGTTGACGTGACACGTGTCGAGCGTGTACAATAAGTTTTCGGCATATCTTTATTATTTGTAGTAGTGATAAGTGAGGTCTTCTCCATATGGATTTTGAAAACTTCTTTAGAAAAAACTTTTTCTAAGGGTTTTATTATTTTTACTTTAATTTAATTACTTAAATTAAAATGGGAATTAAAAATTACTTAATCAAACTATAACACTGAATTAAACTAATTAAACTAACTTAACTAACACAAATGAAACTCAATAAAATTAAATCAAATCAATTCAATAGATAACAAACATCTAAACAAATATATAGAACAATGAAACATTAATGCGTTTTGTGTCCAAACATATTACTTAAATCATAGTAATAATCATACTTTTATTATAATATAAAGTATTTTGGATAACTAAACTTAAATCATAAGTAGATAGTCATTATCAAACCATTAGTTTTCCTTATATCAATAGAAAAACAACATCATAATTTTATAAAACTAATCCTTTGAAAGTTCAAAGAAATCAATTAGACGATAAAACAACATTAAGTTTAGTGAAAACTTCGAACTACTGAGCCTAATACCTTCAGAAAGCCACTTCAATATTAAACTCAGATCTTAATTCACCTAGGACATCTAAACGCTAAAAGACCTCTTTAAACAATCATAGTTACTACTTTAAACTAGATATAAAATTCCAATATCACAATACACATTTAGTAGTGGCCTTGCACCCCGAGGCCACCAGGTGTGTTACTTCGCGCGTCCTACAGCCTTGTTGACGTTGATGCCACGTCAACATTCTCGAAAAACGCACCAACTCGTCCATTTCGTTAGGTAATTAACCAATTTTTCAGTATTTCAATAAGTTATTTCTTTAGAATTTAACGCCCTTTACTTTGTTTATTTAGTTGGGAAGTATCGCGTGTATTTTATAGTATTAACAATCAAATTCAGTGTAACACTCTAAAGTAATGGTGAACTAACATGGATATATATGTGACGGCCCCAAAATCTGAGGCAAGCCAGGTAGCGCCACATCACTAGACACGTCACTAAGCATGCTATGTCACCGCATACTTGTCTTTGACGGCCTATGACTTAAACCTTCGTTTGTATTTTATTCTCTTTAACTTAGTATTTATCATGTATTTATGAATATTTAGAATAAGTTAACTAAGTTAAGTTGTTCACGACTAATTAAATCATTATAAGTTAAGTATATTAGCGGAAGTCTTTAAAGCATGCAATTATTGTAAAATGAAAAGCTTGCATTATATAAACAACCCTATGGTGTGGAAACCTGACATGAGATACCATGTATATAAAAATGCAACAAAGTACAAAGGATGGTCATATACGCGTATCAGGTATACAAGTTTTCCCAAAGAACCCATAAAAGCAGTAAATAAGTATATACAAACACCTAAGCAAAAGCTGACGAGGCTCTCCTAACTTAAAGATAGTCTCCTAAGACCCCCTTACCTCGGCTCGTCATAGGATCTGCGATTTGTCACAAAAAACAATGACAAATCCCAGTTAGTAAATCCAAGAGAAAGTTAGCTAATATTCATAAATTCAATAAAACTGAGAAGGAACCCATGACGATCATCTCGCCAAACGTCTCACGATTGAATGAGAGGAAACCCATGAACAGAAGAAACCCCGTCCAAACATTTCTCGAGAGGAACCTATGACAGAGACTCAGGTCCTTGTTAAACATCTCTCAACCAAGTGTGTCTCGCAAGAAATAATTACCGCGTAGCCCCAACATGGCCAATTACTTTAACAGCGCGGGGTAGCTAGCCCTGAGGTGTGAGTCGTGCCATGCCCCACCTCGTCGACAATCACACATACACACATAGGGCGGATGAGCAATAAGTGAGTAGCAATTATAGCACGATAGAATAACTGAAATTTAAAATAAATCAAGTGCTACAAATGAATTCCACTAATTTTCTCGTGTGTTTACTTAGCTCAATCAATTGCAAATCACCTTCAAAACATCTTGCTCATGCCTCGAGATGCGCACCCGACACCCGACTATAGTCTCCTAAGTTCCTGGTTCAGCCCAACCACTAGGACACACTAAGTGAGTTTATATTGTAGGACAAACAATTAGAAATTTTATTCCAAAAAGTTTAGTTTTGGCACACTTTTCGGGTCATACCAGGGTGCCAAATGCCTGAAAAAATCTCGAAACTCATTTTCCTAGTTTCTTCTATTTTCATATTTTCTCTGATTCTTCTGGAATCTTTCATAATTTATATCTATTTTTCTAGAATTTATTTTATTTTAAATCATTTTTATTTAATTTTTAATACATTTTTTTATTATTTAATGGGTTGGGCCTAAATCAGGTTCGATTCGGTTTGACTCGGTCCATCCAAAGCTGGGTTGATTCGACCTAATTCATATTGGCCTGGGTCGGTCCAACTCGGCCCACCTGGGCCCGAGTCGGCCCGACCCATCTCACCTGCGGTAGGTAGGTCTGACCTCCTCCCTCTAATTCGTCTCTGTACAAATAAAGATGAATTCAACAACTTTTTTTTTTAAATTTTTTTGTTTTCATTTTAAACATTATAACAACAATAAGAATCTCAACAATAAGATCAACCAAACTACCATTAAATCTCCAAAATTTCTCCAAAAATGTAACAACAATAATCACCATTCACTTTAGTCTATGAAGGTCGCCGGCGGAAGCCGCTAAGAGGGAAAGACTTCGCGAGAGAGGCGACCGAAATTGATAGTAAGGGTGTGAGGGGAGCTTGGTGAGGGAGAAAATGAGAGGGGGTGTGATGAGGAAGATTGTCATTGGAGAGGCAGAGGGGTGTTGTGGATTTTGTTTGGAGATGAGAAAGAAAAGTAGGAGAGAGAAAAGTAAGGGGTGGGTGTGAGTGATTTGATGGACGATGTGATGCGATGGGTGATGTGACCTATAAACCCTTGAATACCCCATACACCCGCGTTACATACACCCCGCGACGTCCTACACTCTCGTCACTACTCGCGCACAATGACCAATGAAAATTTTAACTAGTGTGACGCAAATTATTGAATAATAATACAAAATTTAACACGCGTCATACAAAAATAACTATTTATACCTTGGTTGGCGTGCCCTAAACTTGCGGTGATGTCCATGTGGGTCCGAGCTACAGGTGCTAATCTACAATTAATAATTTAATTAAGATTAATTAGAGTGGGCCGTTACAATCTTCCTAACTAAAATGAAATTTCGTCCCAAAATTCAAACTTAAGTAGGAACTTTACCTTGACACAACTGGGGGTACTGCTCCTGCATGGTAGACTCTCACTCCCAAAGAAGTCCTTCGTTCTTATGATGCCGACATCGAACGAGTACTAGTGGTATTTCCTTACTCTTGAGAGTATGTACCTTGCGATCCACTATCTCAATGAGGTGTTCCTTGTACGTCACATCTAGTCGAACCTAGATCCTAGTCATATCAACCATTGGTCTTGGTCTGATCTAGCCAGTCGTAACATCAAAATATGGAGAACTTTATGAACCCATGCCAACCGGCTCGACAATCTCAACTGATAGGTGACCTCCCCAACTTGTTTCTCAATCTAAAATGACCTAATAGATCGTGGTGCTAGTTTCCCCTTGATCCAAAATCTATGATGTCCCTTTAACAGGGAAATCTTCAAATAGACCCAATCATCTACTTCGTAGCTTAGCCATTTGCAGTATTTATCCGCATATTTCTTTTATCTATGTTGGGCAGCCTAGAACCGTTGACAAATCAGTCTCACCTTCTCTGTATGATCCAAAACAATTTTAGGCCCCACGACTGCTGTATCCTTGGGATTTGCCCAACAAGTTGGTGATCTAAATGGTCTATCGTACATCGCCTCAAACGGTGGCATCCCAATACTGGCCTGATAACTATTGTTGTAGGCAAACTCACAGAGAGACAAGTACTCATCCCATGACCCACTAAACTGTAACAAATAGGCCCTGAGCATATCCTCGAGTATCTGTATCAATCTCTCCGATTGTCCATCTATCTAAGGATGTAATGCAGTGCTAAACTGTAACCTTATACCAAATTGCTTCTGCATAGCCTGCCACAATGATGATGTAAGATGACTTTCTTGGTCTGAAACTATCGAAATTGGTACTCCGTGTAGTTGTACAATCTCTCTCTTGAATAATGTGCTCAACTGTGTGAAGGTATATTTCATAGAAATTGGTGCGAAATGAGCTGATTTCATCAACCTGTCCAAGATTACCCATATCGCATTGTGTTTTCGGGAAGTCTGTTGTAATCCACAATTGAAATCCATCATAATGTGTTCCCATTACCACTGAAGGATGGGCAACGACTGCAATAACCGTCCAGGCCTCCTGTGCTCAGCCTTAACCTGCAGGCACACTTCACTACCCTTAACATAGGTGCTGACATCTGCCTTCATCCCTGGCCACCAAAATAACCGTCGCATATTGTGATACATCATGGTCCTGCTGGGAGGCACTATAAACCGAGACCTGTGAACCTCCTAGAGTATCTCATTACGTATCTCTGCCACTGCTAGAATCTATAACCTCCATATATGGCTCAAACACTAATCTACAGACTCGCTCCAATCTGGATGATGGGGACTGTGTGTCATCTCACTGATCCTTGAGTACGTCTTGTTAGCCCTCCGACACTCTAACACTCGTGGAATAGAAACAGACGGTACCTCAATCTGTCCACAAATCTATGCGTCCGCTGTAGTAGGAACCTCTGTCAAATGCAATGTTGTCGCTGCCCCAAGTGAACCATACTAGTGCATCATATGACACACAATTGTCTCAAAATCTGGTCCTCTCATACTCAATGCATCTGCTACGACATTTGCCTTCCCAAGCTGATATTCAATGGAGAAGTCGTAGTCCTTCAACAACTCTAGCCAACGTCGTAGTCTCATGTTCGTATCTTTCTTAGTGAATATATACTTTAAGCTCATATGATCTGTAAACAATATGAACCCTCACTGCAGAGGTAATGTCTCTATACCTTCAGTGCAAATACACCAGCTGCAAGCTCTAAGTCGTGCACAAGATAATTTCTCTCATGGGTCTTTAATCGCGGGAAAGGTAGGCAATCACATTATCTCTCTACATCGGTATGCAACCCAAACTTGTGCCACAAGTATCAGTATGAGTTGTTAATCCCTTGCTTGACTCTAGCAATACTAGTAATGATGCGGTAGTCAGCCTCATCTCCAATTGTGCAAAAGCGTCCTCGCACTCCCTTGACCAATTAAAAGGTACATTCTTCTTGGTCGATTTGGTCATCGGTGTGACGATATTCGAGAAGTCATTCACAAATCATCAGTCGTATCCTGCTAACCCAAAAAAAACTCATAATATCTATGACTTTCTCTAGTGTCGGCCAATGAATGACTGCATGAATCTTACTCAAGTTAACTGAAATACCTTTGTCACTGATCATGTGTCCCAAGAACTTGACCCTTGACAACCAAAACTTGCTCTTACTAAACTTAACATACAATATTTACTCTCTCAACGTCATCAATATATGCTTGAGATACGGCCCGTGATCCTCATGAGTCTTGTTGTAGATCAATATGTCATCAATGAAGACTATGAGGAATCTATTTAAGTATGACTTTAATACTCTGTGCATCAAGTTTAGGAAGATGGCCGACGTGTTTGTCAGTTTAAAAGACATCAATGTAAACTTAAATAACCCATATTTAGTGCTGAATTCAGTTTGGGGTATGTCCACCTATCGAATCGTTAGCTGATGATAACCCGATCTCAAGTTGATCTTAGAGAAAAAAGGGGCTCCGGCCAACTGGTCAAACAAATCGTCAATTATGGGCAAAGGGTAACGATTTCGTATTGTCACCTAGCTCAACTTCCTATAGTCAATGTACATCCTCAAGCTACCATCCATCTTCTTAAAAACATCACCGGTGCTCCCCATGATGACGTGTTTGGGTGTATAAACCCCTTCTTTTCTAAGTCCTCAAGTTGAGCCTTCAATTCATCCTGCTCCTTCTGTGCCATATGGTACGGTCTGCTAGCTATCTGCTATGTGCCCGAAACTAACTCAATAGCGAACTCAATCTCTTTGTGCGGGGGACAATCATGGTAAATCCTCGTGAAAGACATCGAGAAACTCACTAACAATTGGTACATCCTCAAGTTTGACCTCTAGTGTCTCGGTTGACTTTATTATCCCTGCAAACACTTCCTTCTCTTGAGCTGTAGCCAATCTACCCTTAGTGGTCGACAATACACTCGCATCACCGGTGAAAATGAACTCTGGTATGTCGGGGATATGAAAATTCACTATTTTACAGAAATAGTCCACCTGGGTGTGATACGACACTAGCCAATCCATGCCCAAAAGTGCATCGAACTCTTAGAAATATGGAACACGTAGGTCAATAGGGAGCTAGTGTCCACAGATCTTTATCGTGGAACCCTCACAAATCATGTTAGGGCTCCTCAGCCGCTGTGCTGAGAATCCGATGTGTGCTAACTCTAATATGTGTTATCTCTAACTCATCAACCATACGTCTAGAAATAAATGATACAGTGGAAATAGAATCAATAAGTGTATGCATAAAACGACCACAAATTGAAATCATACACTAGACGAGCTATCCGGTGGCCTCGTGGTCTGGCTGTGCTATCGTGTGTGCCCGCTCCCTAGTCTGAACTAGTAGTGCTGCAATCGTTGTTACTAAAGTTCTTGGTTAATCCTTCTTAATATGTTCAGGCAATATGCATTTGAAACAAGTAACATGCTTGTGTCTTGACCCTTAACCACTACATGACCTCTGCGCTGACCTTGACCATACTGTCCTCGGTCCTTGCCTCCATGATCATGAGTCAGTTTTTGTCCTTGCTGCTGTGTATAACCACCACATTATGTTTACGATGGCTGCGTAGGTACTATAGCATAGGCACTGACCGCCCGTTGGTCATCATGTTTCAGCCTCTCTCCCCGTCTATCTCTGTGATCTATAACTCTATTCCCCTTCCTGTTAGACCTGGTGTTGCGTTCGAACGACCCTGATGCCAGCTGTGGAATATGCATCGCATCACGGTAAAGAAGATATGCGCAAGGGTTAAGGCCCTCTCATAGATCTCCTATAGTGTACAAGCTCCATCCTATACTATTACATTCGATATCTCATCTCTGAGCCCCACTCTAAAATAGTAAACCTGATCGCGATCCATAGAAGACAAATCCCTAGCAAACAGTAACAGGTAGCTGTACCTCTCTATATACTAAACAATTGTGCTGGTACTCTGCCTAAAATACAAAAACTCTTATCTCAGAAGCAACTATATTTCCTTCGGTATGTACTGATCATAAAAGATCCATCTAAAATTGACCCAAATAGCAAGCTTTTTGTGGGTCTTGGTATGGGCAGTCCACCAAGCTCCAACCTTTCCTATGGAGTATATATCCAGATATTTTGGACTGAATGCTATCATGAATATTTAGAAGCTTATGGAGCTTCTCATATGCAAGAAACCATCTCGCGGCTGCCTCTGGGTATCTGCCAATAGTAAAATATCTCAGCTGAAATTTCACAAACGTCTTTGTTAGCTTAGCCTCAGGTGACAAAAAGGTCTCGAATGTGATCTCCTGTAAGATTTGTGTGATTATCAATGCGGGTGTAGACGCCAGTGTGGTAACCTTTGTACGGGTCTCTATAACTGTAGTCAGTGTGGTAGTTTTTGCTATAACTATAATCATTGGCATGTCCTGGACAATCGGGGTGACTATCGTCTCAGTGACGTTCGGTGTAACGGCAGAGATAAGCATCGCGATAGCCGCTCTTTGGGCTTTGAGCAAGGCCATCATCTACTCGAACTGCCAGTCATGTGCTATGATATGAAAGAGTACACTCCGATCAATTGCAATAGGTTTGGTACCACTCGTCTGTCCCCTATCCTTTGTAGGTGGAGTCGTTGTCCCTCCATGTCGTATATGCAATAACAAAGATGTGAATGTATCAGCCTCGTATAAGCGCATATACTATTACAAATCAAAATATATAACATATAAGCCCTGTTACTACCCGCCTTATGTTCTCTGCCCAACTAAATTTCTAAGTCATAATCTTTCGATTTCCACGTTTAAGTTTGTTTTGTTAAGTCTTATTCAGTTTCATTAAACTTTTCCTTTAGGTTCACTTGAACCTAGGCCCTAATACCAATAGTGACGACCCCAAACTCTGTGGCAAATTAGGTATCACCACGTCCCTAAGCATGCCATGTGGTGCATACTGGTCCTTGATGGCCCGCTACTTAAACCTTCTTTTGTATTTTATTCTCATTAACTTAGTATTTATCATGTATTTATGAATATTTACAATAAGTTAACTAAGTTAAGTTCGTCACAAATTATTAAATCATTATAAGTTAAGTATATTAGCAGAAGCCTTAAAAGCATGCAACTAGTGTAAAAATGAAAAGTTTGCATTATATAAACAACTCTATAGTGTGGAAACCCAACATTAGATAGCATGTATATTAAAAAGCGACAAAAGTACAAAAGATGGTCATATACACGTATCAGGTATACCAGTCTTCCCAAAGATCCCATAAAGGCAGTAAATAATTATATACAAACACCTGCAAAAAAACGGATGGGGCTCTCTAAGCTTAGAGGTAGTCACCTAACACCCCCTTGCTCGTCTTGTCGTAGGATCTACGATTTGTCACAACAAACAATGACAAATCCCAGTGAGTAAATCCTTGAGAAATTTAGTTAATATTCATAAAATTCAATAAAACAACTACAATTCATTCAATTTAAATAAGGAACAAAAATAAGGTAATCGCATGAAAATAAGTTGCAGAGAAGTTTAGACTGGACACGAGTGCAGCGTGACAAAAACCCTGATCGACATCCGGGAATCTACTTAGCTAAACCGAGATGGAACCTATGACGATCATCTCACCAAACGTCTCAAGGTCAAATGAGAGGAAACCCATGAATGGAAGATAACCCGTCGAATCATCTCTCGAGTGGAACCTATGACGGAGACTTATGTCCCCATCAAACATCTCTCAACCTAGCGGGTCTCCCAAGAAATAGTCACCTCGTAGCCCCAACATGGCCAATCACATTAACAGCATGAGGTAGCTAGCTCAAGGTGTGAGTCGTGTCATGCTCGACCCCGTCGACAAACACACATATACACGTAGGAGTGGATGAGCAATAAGTGAGTAGCAATGAATATCATGATAGAATAACTGAAATTTAAAATAAATCAAGTGCTATAAATGAATTCGAACTAATTTTCTCGTTGTTTTACTTACCTTAAGCAATCGCAAATCGTTATCAAAATGTCTCGCTCACACCTTTAGATGCGCACCCAACACCCAACTATATTATCCTAAGCCCTGGTGTTCAATTATACCACTTTAATTATTTTAAAGTCACATTAAGTGAGTTAATATTGTGGGACCAAAAATCTGAAATTTTATTCCAAAAAGTTTAGTTTTTACACACTTTTTAGATTATATTGGGGTGCCAAACACCAAAAAAAGCCTTGAAATTCATTTTCCTATTTTTTCTAGTTTTTATATTTTCTCTGATTTTTTCTGAAATTTCCTTAATATATATCTATTTTTATGTATTCTTCTGTAATTTATTTTATTTAAAATCATTATTATTTAATTTTTAATCAAAATTTTAATTATTTAATGGGTTGGGCCTGAACCGGGCCTAGTTTGGCCTAACCACTTGGACCAGGGGCGGTCCGACCTGCCCCTCCCGGACCTGGGTTGGCTCTACTGACTCACTGTTGTAGCCAGGCCCGACCCGCCGTACTACCCCCTCCCCTAATTGTTTTTTCTATTTAAACAACTTTTTTTCTTTTCTTTTTAGACAATATAACAACAAAAATAACAATCTCAACAATAAGATAAACCAAACTACCATTAAATCTCCCAAGTTTCTTAAAAAATGTAACAACAATAATTACCACTCACTTTGGTCTACGACGGTCACTGGCGAGAGCCGCCAAGAGGGAAAGACTTCGCGAGAGAGGCGACCGAAATCTTGAGGGTGAGGGCGTGAGGAGAGCTTAGTGAGGGAGAAAATGAGAGGGGTGTGATGAGGAAGAAGGTCGTTAGAGAGGGAGAGGGGTGTTGTGGATTTTGTTTGGAGATGAGAGAGAAAAGTAGGAGAGACAAAAGTAAGGGGTAGGTATGAATGATTTGATGGGTGATGTGATGTGATGTGATGGGTGATGCGACCTATAACCTGACTACCCCATACACCCGCATTAGGTGCACCCCGCGACGTCGTACACTCTCGTAACTACACGTGCACAAAGCGACCAATGAAAATCTTAACTAGTGCGACGCAAATTATTGAATAATAATACAAAAATTTAACACGCATCACACAAAATAACTATTTATACCTTGATCGACATGCTATAGACTTGTCGACGGTGTCCACGGTCCGAACTATGAGTCCTAATTTGTAATTAATAATTTAATTAAGATTAATTAGAGCGGGCCGTTACTATATATAGCTTATATCCTAAGTGCGGCTACCCCAAATCTCGAGGGAAAATGAGCACCGCCGCATTGTTGAACACGTCACCAAGCCTAACCACGTAGTGGCCTGCTTATCTATGACACCCCGCGACCTAACTGGTTGCTTATACGTTTCCAATAATTTCTAACCTAGCCATTTATTCTACAACTAATGATTAGTAAGTTTATTTAGCGAGTTCGTTAGTTTATGAAGTTACAATAAATTTACAGCGGAAGTCTTTAAATATGTGAGTATTTTATGCATATTCAACAATCCTAAGTAGTGAAAAACTTGGCAAAAGGATACCATGTATATAACACAAGCGAAAAAATAAAAGATCCATATACATGTATCAGTGTTCTACAAGTCCCCAAAACCCAACAAAATGTTATATATACATCTTGTAAGTCACATATGAGCTAGCGTCAGATAACTCAGAGGTAGTCGCCTAATACTCTATTGCCCTTGCTTTTCGAATGATCTGCACTCGATCCCCCAACAAATACATTGACGAGTTCAGTGAGTAAAATCCCAAGATAATTCCACACAATATTCATGAATAAAACTGATAAAACTACAAGACATGTAAGTAATACATTTGACAACAAAAAGTCATACTCACATGAATTTAGTCGGCATACGTCATACAAAAATAACTATGAGTAATTTAACAACATATACAAAATTTAACAAGCTCGAAAGCAAAGCAATAGTAAATAAACAATCGAATAAAACAAGATAACCTCGACCTAAATCAGCCGGTACAATGATAAAAAAAACAAGAACCACGTATGTACTCGCAAGCTTATAGTGACTAAACTTCAACTACGATTAACAGATGAACCCCTCCAGACGATATTTCAAGTCTAGAGAACACCTTAAATTCCTCTTGACGGTCGTAGATACATTCTTCTACTGTCGATACGAACGCTACAAACAAGCATCTCGTGTAAGTGATTTAGCCACAACTAATATATACGCAACCGAATTTAGAGTGAAAACCCATGTGTGCCCACCAATAGTCACACATGTGACAAATCAATAATTAAACACATTTTATAGTGTAATTTACGTTGGTTTTATACATAAATGGTGATATTACACTAGGTATTCTCTTGTTTTTGTGATTTCAAGTTTTAAATAGGAAAATAAAGAAATGGAAGAAAAGAGAAAGAAGAGCAAAACGGTCAACTAGAAAACTACACCAGCGATTTGGAATAACACTAGGAATTGCCATCTAAATTGGCAACAGAAGAAGGCTAGCGAATCCACAGCAAATTGGAGAATGAACTAGAAATCGCTAGCTGAATCGGTGGAGCACTAAGAGCTAAACTTAGTGATTCAACCAGAAAACTACACCAGTAATTAAACCATGTAGTATGTTTTGGATTGCTAGATAGTTACAATTAAGGAATCGTGAACTTAATGCTTTAAATTTATTCATACACGTCAATCACGGATTTAGCAAGTAGTTTTTGCTTATTACAACTAAAGAAGATTAATATTACATGCGTAGTTGCAAATGTGTTATATGATATTATAAATCTGATTCTATGTCTATAATTATTCAGAACAATTATAGAAGTAGTAGCTAGGATTAATCTATAGGGCATTTCTTGAGTGGATGTTGTAGGTGATTGTGTTCAAAGTTGTTTATTATGTGGCTTCAGTAATATTGGCTTCGATTAGATATGATTTTCATTAAGTGTAATGATGTCGTGTTTCTACGGTGTTGCATTTTATCCAATAGGTAGATTTACAATGATAAGAATGTAGCATTTCCATTGAATTTAGGAAAATCGGTAGCTTGCTAAAGGCTATCAACATAGTATAAAGTAGGATTTAATGATTCCAAGATTCCATATATATTATGATTATAACTATAGAGTGAAGTGATATTATGTTCTAATTATTTGAAAGCTATCCAAATATATTATATTGTTTAGTGGGGGTTTATTTATTTATATTGAATTGAATTTGAATATTGTTTTAGTTAGTTTACATTTGAATTGTTTGAATTAGTTTAGTTAGTTTGATTATATAAGTTAGTAATTATAGTTTTTAGTTATTTAATATTTTAATTCCTGTTAAATTAAATTAACTAAATTAATAGAAACAAGAAAAAACATTTTCCTTTGAAAATCGCAAAATCCTTATGGAGACGATATCCCATTTACCACTACAAGTTAATAGTAAAATACGAAAAATTATTGTGACGCTCGACACATGTCAAACTTTTGGCCCCGTTGCCGAAAGTTTTAGATAATTTTGAAGGATTCTAGACGTTGTATTGTCTACACACTTCATCATGTTAACTAAATAGGATCTTTAGATCCGTTTGATTCTGAAATAGATAAAACTTTTAATCAGAGTTTAAGACAACATCAACAACTTAGGAAAAACTTAGCTAATAGGATGGAAGACAACAATAATGATGTTAATGAAAATGTCATTAATAATAACAATGATAATAGAGTTATCAATAATAATAGAGAACTTACTTTTAGACAAACAAATCAAAATCTTACAGCATATGAGCCTATATGCATAGCATACCTCAATGGATTTCCTGAATTTGAACTTAGATCTAGATTTATTAGTGCCTTACCTAACTTCTATTGTAAAGACAATGAAGATCTATAGAAATTCATAAGGGAATATCAACATAAAGTTAATGGGATGAAACTGAAAGAATGTACTTTAGAACAAGTCCAACTTAAGGTTTTTCCGTTTGCATTGAAAGATCAAGCATGAGATTGGTTGTTCTATCTCCCACAATATTCAATAACTACATGGACTTAAATGTTATAAGCTTTCCTAGATGAATACATGGCAAATCGCAGTTGCGAAGATAAAATATGATGAAAACTTTAATGAATTTTGGGATAGATCTCAAAGACTAATTTCTTCTTGTCCACATCATTGATATACTCAAATAGCTTTGTTAGAATATTCTCATGAAAGACTCAATCACTTTGAACAAAGACTACTAGATACAGTATGCGGAGGTCTTTATTTGAGACAACACCTACTCTAGCGAAAAAAACAATTAATAAAATGGCAAAACAATCTAAATAATATGGTGAAAAGGTTGAATCCTCAAGAAAAAAGACTATATGAAGTGGATAGTAAGAAAAAAATAATGCAACTGATGATAAAATTGATGAATTATCTAAGATGGTTAAGCTGTTAGTTAACGATAGATCTAATCAAGTTAAGGCTTGTGGATTCTATAATGAAGTTACACGTCCTACGAATGCATGTCGTCATTTACATGAAGAAAATATTGAAGAGGTTAATGCAATGATTAATAAGTTTTCTAGTCCCCTAAGAAATTAATATAATAATAATACTTATTATCTTGGAAGACCGAATCTAAATCTTAGTTATGGTCATCAAAATTAGAATTATAACACTTATAGACCAAGAGCTCAGATATAACCTGCACCTAATCAGCAACCTCAACAAAACACTCAATCTATGAATCCAAATTTGAAGCAAATATTGCATAACTTTATGAGTCAAAGCCACCAAAACTTTACACTGATTTCTCAAAATCAAATTAAGACGGATACTACTATTAATGAACTAAAACATCAGTTAAGTCAAATGAATTTACAAATAAATAGGTTCAGTACTCAATAAGCCAATATTGCTCATACTAATCAAGCACAAGTTAATGCTATATTCAGTGATAAGAAAGACACAACTATAATTGGCAAGACACCTAAATAGAGTAATAAAAAGAAGGTTCATAAGACTATTGAAGAAAAAGAAGAAGAAATGATGGATAATTTCATTCCTACTCGAGAACAATTGAAATATACACCTTTTCTTTGAAGGCCGTACCCATGGTATTTAGCCAGAGTTGAAGCATATGAAATTTTTTTACAAAAGTTTGAATTAATTGATAAGGATAAAAATGATAAGATTTTTGATAATTTGAATGAAGATATGTGTTCATATTCTACCGTTCCATAACGATTAGCTTATGGTAGGGAAAAAGAAATTAATGAATATATACTTGAATCATTCAGGAAAATAGAATCAATAAACCATTGATAGAATCAAGTATGTAGTTTTCTAATTATGATGAAGCTTTGAAAGAATTCTCTGAATCAAAAGATACACTTTTAGAAGAATCTAATGAAAATTTAGGACAAAACGTGTCTGCTTTAATTAAAACAAAACACCCGAGAAATGTTCCGACCCACGGATGTTTGGAATTCCTATCACAATAGTTACTCATTTAATATATTTTGCTATATGTGATCTTGGAGAATCTATAAACGTTATGTCACTCAAGTTATATGAGTCATAGAAAATATCGTCATTGACTAATACACATATTAATCTTACCTTAGTTGACAACGCCGTTGTTAAATCCTATAGTTTACTAGAAGATATCTTAGTCAAAGTAAATGACTTAATATTTCCAACTGATTTCTATGTCATCGAAATGGGAGACTCTAGCAACTAAGTCCCCATCTATACTTTTAGGAAGATCATTCCTTAAAATAGCTAAAACAAAGCTAGATATCTTTGAACAGACAATGTCTATGGAGTTTGAAAACAAAATTGTCACTTTTCGATTCAATGATGAAGGTATTTATGGAAACTCTGATTAATTTGATAATGAACAAACTAAGGATAATGAATATTTAGAATTAAATCTTCATGAAGCTGAAATACATGCTATTAATGCAGTAACAATGGAAGATGGAAATGTTAAGACCACGGGCAAACAAGGTGAAGATACTTCTAATCAACAGACAACAACCCAAGAATGGAGGGTTAAGCAACAATCTAATAATTGTCAAGCTTGATGATCCATGAAATAATATATATACATATACACATAAAGGTCAAATGGAGTTTAAAGCTATATGTGATACGGGTTCTAGAGCAAGCTACATGCTAATTCATTTTTTGCTTCACACTAGATTGGAATTGGATGTTCTTGTTTCTGAAAAAGTTACTCTACTAAATGGTTATTCAGTAAAACCAATAGGCGTGCTTACTAATTTACCAGTTCAAATTAACAAGTATTTTATTCCCATAGACTTTTTGGTCATGCCACACTTCATCAACGAAGATCCTCCATTAATCCTAGGACAATCTTTTTTAGTCACTTCGCAAGCTGTCATGGATACTCTAAACATGACAATTACCTTTCGAGTGCATGGTCGAGCAACCACTTTCTAAAATGGCAGAAGAGTGGATAATCCTAACTTAAGTTCATTGAACCAGTCTAGAATTGTGTGGTTCAGTCGAGCCAACGACAGTAAACAAAAGCGGTTTATGGGAGGTAACCCATACTCTATATTTATTTTCAGTTTTAGTATTAAGATTAGCTAGTTGTTTTTATAATCTCTCAAATTTTGACTCTTATAATGAGGATATTTTATGAATTATTACGTAATAGTTTCATGTAAGGCGGGTTGATCGAGCCAATTTACTTTCGTACTATATTGTTTTATGCATTAGTTTTATGTTAATTAGTTATTTATGTCAATGAAATAGATTATTTAATACATATCATAGCTAAATTCTGTGAATTTAGAATGATTCTATCTTTATTGAATATATATGTGATAATTAAATGGAAAATTTGATTTAATTAGATAAACAGTAAAATTAAGCTGGCGATTTCCCAGCGGTTCCTGTTTGTACTGGAAATTGCAGAGAAAATCGGCAACAATATGTAGAGTTTTTAGTGTAAATTCGAGTCGGCGATTTCTCACCAAATCAAACTTATAACTAGAAATCACTGAGTCACTAAGGCCCATTTCTAACAATTTTATCAGTGATTCTTCAGCGAATCCACTTAAAATTTGATTCGTTGAGAATGAATTCAAGTTTTTAAAACCAAAAACCCAAAATCGCCACATTTAAACCCTTCACATTATAAACCATTGCGACCTTTGGATCAAAAGACCTATTTTCGACTAGATTCAACATTCCAAACCTTAATTTTAGTGTATTTAAGTGATTCTCACCTCACTCCTCACACATTCAACTCAAAACTTGGAAAGTTTTGAGAGTGTAGAGCTACCTATAGCTTGACAAGGAAGTTCGGATTGGAGCTTGGAGGAATGCCATAGAGAAGAATTTCGAGCTCCATACTTGAAAGATTCACTTTAAAAAAGGTAATCCACAAAACTTTAACCTCTTATGGATTAAAATTTTAGTTTTTTGTTGATTTTGAATAGGAGCTCAATTTCAAAATTTGTACTTTATAAATGGCTTTGATATCGAATGATTTCTATTCCAATACTCGTATGTGAGTGATGTGATGATTTACTTATCAGTATTGAATTTTGGAATAATTTTTCTTATATGGCGAGTGGATCAAACTCTATATGTAAGCTGATTTGAAACTACATTTCAAATGAGTTTGGGGGGGTTGTTAACATTTATTACGTGACTTGGATCACATACGAAAGTTCGATTTATCCCAATGATGTTTTATCAACAACTTTCATATAAATTTCAAACTCTCAATTTCAAAAATGATTTTGTCGATGATTTCTCACTATCGATAGATAAGTTGAATTTCACCGAACACTTTTTCGACAAATTTGGTTTTAAATGATTTTATTGGTTCATTCTTTTACTTACATAATTCCAAATGGCCGAAGATGGTAAGGGTAGAAGTTCATGAGAGGAGATGGGGAAAAGAAAATTAATAGAGAAATAAAAAATAAAATTCAAGGTTTCCCAAATCCAACCCACATCAATATCGTTTAACTCACCTAGTATTAGACCGTAAAGAGAACATACTCTACCTTCTTCATTTAGTTTCAACACCGAGGATGATTATGTGGAAGAGGGGGATATAGAGGAAGTTGAACAAAAGATACCGATGGGGGAGATAAACTATGAACTAAGGAAAGAAGATTTTGTCAATGAGAAGGCCAATGAAAAATTTAGGAATGATATAATTAAGGATAAGAAGTTGATCCGGGAGAGGGAATTTAATGTGAAGAACGAATTGAAGCATAGGCCTAGGATCCTTGATATCATTGAGGTCAGGAATCAGGGACTATTGACTAAGGATTACAACTACCTAGACCTAGAGGATGTTCCTAGAGAATGAGGGTGTGATATCTTTATAAGAGAATTTTATACCAACACATATGGAAATGAGAGTAAGACCGAATCCTAAGTTCGAGAAAAGACAGTGGACTATTCTGCTGCATGAATAAACCAATATTTTGGATTATTGGATTTTCACCAAAAATAAAATGACGAGTACCCCAAACCTGAGTATGACTTTTAGTACCACTACCCCACCTAGACAATAAGGGGAGGTTTAGAGTCAATCCACAAAGATGGATTTATTTTGACATGAAGGGTTACCACAAGCACATAACCACCAAATTCTTTAGGAAGACCACTAAAGCTTGGTGTCATTTCATCAACGTCAGCTTATAGTCGAGCTTGCAGTACTAAGAGATAGTGAACTATAAAACCACGCTACTTTACCAAATTGTCATGAGATTAGGATACTTGGATGTTGGCAGAATCATTTATGAATCAATTAAGAGTGCCATCGCACCAAGAAGAACCATCACCGATTTATAAAAAGATATGAGATTGCTAGAATGAGAAATCGAGCTAGAGAGAAATCGAGCAAAGAAGGAAAATTAGAGATGACACGAGGAGAATCTTGGAGGAAATGTTGGAAGCTAAAAATGATCCGAACATGGAGCAGGCTTCTAAGGATTATGACGGATTATTCATGGAACAATCGTAGTTGGCTTTTATGAGTGCAATTTTGCGCAATCAGATAACCACTCTCCGTAATCAATAAGTAGTGTTTGAGAACCAGAAAGCATTAGTATGGAGCATCCAGAGAATGGAGCATATTATGTCCAAGAGAAACAAGGATACATAGAGGTTGCTTTGCCATATACACAGATGAGATTACCACTAAGCAGTAATCTTGATGTTCCGACATTGCCATGTCAGGAATACCACCTCTACGATCCTGCTGTGAGCTACCTGTCCCAGAGGATTGATCCAGATGAGGATAATGATGACGCGATTTCCCGACGCCGACATTGATTCCCTTATTTCATTTTGTTTTCTCCATCTCTGAGTGATACTGTGAGAGACCTTTTTGTAATTCTGGTAGTGGTTATATACTTTGTGTTTATGGTGGTATACTTTGAGTTATGTTTTATTTAGTGCTTGAGAATGATATTTAATATACTTAATATATAATGGTGATGTTTATTCATTAAATCTTTATTCACTTTGTCTTATTCTAATTAATTTCTTGATCGTCAAATTTATGATTTTATAAATCCTTTCGTACTGCACATGGTATGTTTGTTATATTGAAAACTTGACTTCATTTTTAAACCTTAAGGACACGATTTAGAATGAATTTGGGGGTATTTTAGGTGAAGTATGACACTGATGGCAATGAAAAGAAAGAAAGATAGAAGAAACGTTTAGAATTACTTTTAATATGATATTCAAGTAAGTTGATGAAAATTTTAAAATTTCTTCCAAATTCAAGAAACTATAATTTTCATTTCATTTTATTTTATTAAGAACGATAGTGAATATATAATAGATTTTGAATTGAAATGATATTTTTAATACCTAAATGAATCTTATGATAGAAAGAATTAATTTTTATACCCTTTTTGATTAACTTTACTACTTAATGTAAACACTAAATTGAATGCCTTGTGTTAGTCATGATAATGGGTAGAAAATCAAAACAATAGTGCAAGATAAACAAGATAGGTTTTTAAGAATCTTGTGATACAAAGACTATTGATTAACTATTTTTATAATATATATATATATATATAGAAAGTTATTATACTACAATTGAAAGAATAAATGAGTTAGAAACCAATAAATTTTTAATAAATAAGAAATAATACTTTCTTCAACTTTAGTGGATAATGGAAAGTGTTAACAAGAGTTTACAAAAATAAATATACAGAGAGTCTTATAAATTCCAAAGGAAATGGAGCAGAGAACCTATAGTGGGAAAATGTGAGAATGTCAAAAGGAAATGGAGTAGGGACTCAAAAGTTAGAGCAAAAGCAAAAGAAATATAATAAGAAGAAATAATTAGAATGAAGTAAAAAAAAGGATGAAAAAAAGGACGTTCTTAAACTTTTCAAAGAAAATATTTAATTTGAGTACTTAAAGCTAGAGTTGAATGAAATATTTCTTAATTTAACACGTTTTAAATAATATATTCATTGTCATCTTGACCAAATTCCTATTAATTTTGATTGTGGTACTAGTATAAAGTATTTTTTTAAATTGTAATTAATCTAGTGGTTTTTGTGTTTTGAGATTCTATATTAGGTGGTTGAGTTATCATTAAGGGATATTTTGTTTTGTCTAAATCATTCTATTCTATCATGACTTTCATTTACTTATAGGTAATATGTTTTTATTTGAAGATCACTTCTATTTTAAAATCTATATTATTTAAATTGAAGATGAATTAATTTGAAATCAGTATATAAGAATGAAAATATGATATGATTGATAGTATTCTTTTGCTCGAGACGGCAAAGTACTGAGTTTAGGAGTATTTGACAAGTCAATAATTAGACACATTTTATAGTGTAATTTAGGTTGGTTTTATATATAAATGGTGATATTACACTAAGTATTCTCTTGTTTTTGTGATTTCAGGTTTTAAATAGGAAAATGAGGAAATGAAAGAAAAGAGAAAGAAGAGCAAATCAATAGAAAACTACACCAAAGATTAGCCAACGATTTGGAATAACACTAGGAATCTAATTCTAAATCGGCAGTAGAAGAAGGCCATCGAATCCACAACAGATTGGAGAATAAACTAGAAATCGACAGCTGAATCGGTGGAGCAGTGAGAGCTAAAATCTATGATTTGCTAATTGATTTGTGTATAAGTTAGGAATCATTGACAAATTGCTGAGGTTGATTATATGTTTTTAAATTGATGTGAAGAATCTGAGTTTATCTAAGGTATGTATACATAGGGAGACTATAAAAAAGGCAAGAGAGCTTCAAAATACTTCCTCTTTTTGCTTTCCTCTTGCTATATATTAGTTTTATTGTCTATTTTTGAAGATACATTGGAGCTTTGATTTATATTTAGAAATTTATTTATTCATTATGTCTTTTAATTATATTTATGCATTGTTTCTTTCCAGCATGAGTGAGTAGTCTTTCAATCGAAACAAACCCTAGACATGTAATATATATTGGATTGCTAGATAGTTATAATTAAAGAATCACGAACTTAATGCTTTAAATTAATTCATATAGGTCAATCACAGATTTAACAAGTTATTTTTGTGTATTACAACTAAAGGAGATTAAGATAACATGCATAGTTGCATATGTGTTATGTTGGTATTGTGATTATGATTTTATGCCTATAGTTATTGACAACAATTATAGAAGTAGTAACTATGATTAATCTATATGGCATTTTCCGAGTGGATGTTCTAGGTAATCGTGTTCTAAGTTGTTTATTATGCGGCTTCGGTAATATTGACTTATATTAGGCATTATTTTATGACTAAGTTTAATGCTATCGTATTTCTACGCTGTTGCGTTTTATCCAATTGGTAGATTTACAATGATAAGATTATGACATTTCCTTTGAATTTAGGAAAATCGGTGACTGGGTAAAGGATATCAACATATTATGAAGTAGGATTTAATGATTCCAAGATTCCACATATATTATGATTATAACTATAGAATAAAGTGAT
Organism: Stephania cephalantha; assembly: GCA_039657325.1. NCBI lineage: Eukaryota > Viridiplantae > Streptophyta > Magnoliopsida > Ranunculales > Menispermaceae > Stephania > Stephania cephalantha. Next base: position 45,692,423 of record CM077569.1, on the reverse strand, counting down.
ATTTTGTTCTAAGTGTTTGAAAGCAATCCAAATATATTATATTGTTTAGTGGGGGTTTGTTTAGATGCTTGTTTATTTATATTGAATTGAATTTGAATATTGTTTAAGTTAAGTTAAGTTGCATTTGAATTGTTTGAATTAATTTAGTTAGTTTGATTATTTAAATTAGTAATCATAGTTTTTAGTTATTTAATATTTTAATTACCATTAATTAGATTAACTAAATTTATAGAAACAAGAAAAAAACATTTTCCTTTGAGATTTGCAAAATCCCCGTGGAGACGAGATATCTCATTTACCACTAATACAAGTTAATAGTAAAATATAAGAAATTATTGTGTATGCTCGACACATGTCAAAATGTAATCCGATATCGATAAAACCACGTCATGAGTTTTGTGAAGCATTCCAATAGGTTTTATATACCTGAAATACGCGCTCGCACTTCCCCGATCTTTCACATCTGACCCTTACTCGCTCCAGGTACTCGAGCTACGTTCCCTCAGCCTCCTAAATTCAATTAAGCTCGTTTATTATGTATTCAAATTGGTTGAATGGCTTTTAAGTTGATCTTCCTAAATTAGACCCTCATTAGTAAATAAATTCTCAATTTTAATCCTGTTTTGCATCACGTTTTTAGGCATGAAAACGTTTAAATCTCAAAAACTTCCTACAGTAAAAAGTTGTTAGTCTATGGCTTAGCTTTATGAAAAGTTTTGGTTTGCGAAATTCATATTTAAGATAAAAAAAGGTGTCACAATTCTACCAAAACAGCTCAAATTCGAAACAAATCCGACCAGCAAGATTGTAAAAATTATTTCTCCCAATATATAGCTCTAAAAATCGTGACTCTTGGTCATAAGTCATCTAACATCCAACAACAACATACTAATAGATCAGCCCAATCCGATAAGTATTAAGGGAGTTAACCTTTGCAAAGGTTTGGCTAATGTTTCATGAATATAATCAGTTTGACTAGCAAGTTTGGCCCAATTCTTTTGAAACCAAAATTGTATGACGTGTATATGATTCATCTTCAACCATAGAAAAACATGAAATCAGCAAGCCAAAACTATTTAACACTTCATGGCCATGCATGTAAGCATTTTTTTTTATCAAAATCGAATAGAATGAGTAGAAGTTGTCTCATATTGTTTGATTTTTTGTAGTTTGATTCTTCAAGCTTAGGTCCTCTTGAAGTCCCAAAAATTCAGCAAACTCTTGCTTTCTTTGCTCTAAAAAATCTAAATTTTTATTCTTTTGTTTGCATGAAAATCAAAGTTGTCTTTTACATACTTAGATTAATATGTGGATTAATTAAGCAAATCTTTAATTTGACTAAGTTAATTACTAGGACATGTGTCCATTCCCATAATGTCACTTGTCCCAAGTGGAGAGTGCATCCCTCAATTAACTAGTTACTATTTAGTCTAAGACTCCTACACATCTTCATCATCACTTGGAAAATCTAGGTTCCTCAATTTGTTTGTCCAAACTATAGTCCCATTAATCCATATCAATTAAATTTACAAACTACAACACTTAAATTCATGTGGTTAATGTATTTAGTCTCATTGTTGACACATTAGTGGTCCTATTAACCCCCGACTACCTGACATCTTATGCCCGCGGCTATGCGCATGCCTCGAGGTGAACACCGGTCACACATCTCGCCCGACGACAATATAACACACATGCGAAGCAATATGATAAATAATAATTTTAAGCATTACAATATGAACAAACATCAATCATAAATAACATATAACCTCGATTCTCGTGTCCAAGTCAACCAAGTTTTCTAGGTATAACCGAATTATGGCTGTTAATCCTCGAGATTAGTGTTAATCCTAGTTTAATTAATTCGGGCCATTACATATAAACAAACATCACTCATAAAACAAATTACCATGTACAAAAGCTGACAAGGTACTCAAAATTAGATATACATTTACTAGTGCCTTCAAGTCCCCAAAATAACCCAAAGTAAGGCAAAAGTCAAAATAAACACCTATAAGTATGCCCTCGACAATTAGCAAATCCAAAATAAACCAAGATCCCCTTGCCTCTACTCGTAGAAGGATCTGCACTTAGTCATCCAACAAAAACGATTACGAGCCTAATGAGTAAAATCCTAGGAAAAGTCCACATAATATTAAATAGGAAATCAAGTAAAAAATATGAGACATACAAGTATTACATCTGGCGGCAGAAATAAATATTTGCATGAATGTAGAACATAACAAAAATCAGAGCACTAGGTAAATAATTGAAAACCAGAAACAGTTAAAAAAGTAAACATGAATGTAAACCACAGATAAATCAAAAGTAACTTGGTGTTTAACAATGAAGATTTAACATGCGTAGTAACTTTGATAACCTCGGCATAACTAAACATCTCTAAGCTGACTAAACCTCTATAGTTTCCCCGGGGGTCGGCCTAGACTCTCGACTTATCATCCCATGCAACGAAGTAACAGCTCGGGTTGAAATCTACTAAGTGTTCGGGTGTCACGTTTTTCCTATCCATCCATCTTCATCTTATACAATTGCACAGAGTAACCCCAGGTGAAATGTAGCACCGTAACCTGATTAGGGCAATACCCGGTCAGAAACACTAATTAAGCTTAGATTACCATTACCAGACTTAACTAGAGCCAGCAGCCTTACCACCTACACTTGATAAACACTACTATATGTCAATTATGAAAATAAAACAAATCATATATGCAGAGGAAATTTTAAATTTTTTTTCGCTAACCGAAATAAGATATATAGTATTAAAAACAAATAAAAATGATCCTCGGTTATAAAAATCACCCATGCGGTGTGATATTACAAATATATAAGACTAGAGAAAAGCATTACATCGAAGACAAGTTCAAGACTCCTATAACTTCTCAATCCCGTAGTCGTAGCACTCGTCGGATCTACCTCGGTCTAAGTCTTTGTTTCCCAAACTCCCTAACTTTTCAGTCATCTCACTCTTCCTCGGTGTTCCTCAACCTATCACCAATCATTTAAGATCAATATAGGTTCAATACACTACATTTAGAACCCTTAGACCATTCGCTAAGTCCCCCAAAAATTATTCATAAAACATAGCACAATTGCTGGTTTCAGGGGTCTGGTAGCGCGCTACATGACATGGATAACGCGCTATCCATAATTCAATCATCTTCCCCAGCAATCGTAGCACACTATGGCCAATGCGTAGCGCGATATGCGCACTAGACCTGCAATAACAACATACTCTGCTGATCCAATTCGATTTAAAACACCTCTAAACACAAGAATTACACTCCCAAATGATCAGGGAGGACCTCTAATGAGGTTATAAACTATTCAAATCAACAACAACCAAAATTCAACAAATTTTGATCATCACCATGAACTCAAACTTTAACAAACTCAAAAACCAAACTTACAAAAGTGATGATCACTAGCTTTTAATCTGTTTAAGCTCATCAACTTCATTGAATTCAACTTCTGGAAAGATTTCCCTTCAATCCGAATCGAAACCGACCTCCCGAAACTCTCCAATGATCATATGATTTAGATAAGAATGAATTTTTGTTTTAATATATGGATTTTCCTCGAGATACACTTCGCACTATCTCGAGACCGATTGCGTGGTTGATGCGTTAAAGTGACATAGCTTAAAGTGACACAAAATCTGATACGTAAAGCACTTACGCTTCGTTCGAGACAATCCAATAATCCATATATTTCTAATATTCTTTTATTTTCCAATACATATTTATATATATCACATATTATTCACCAATCAACTCACCGGACATGCCTACAAGTGTCCTTGAGCGTGCACACTCTTGCCACGACTCCCTCGTCACACTTGGTGTCTCGATAAACCATAGGATATTGGGTATTTTCCATTTTATAGGCTTGTGTATAATTTTCTTATTATATAACAACCTATATATAAATTGATTTAACAATACAAACAAACGCCATGCATCATGCAAACACATGTACACACTAATCGAGGTACGATGAACTTAACCACGAGTCTAACTCGGGTTAATTAGGATTTGGATTAGTACTAATAATCAGCTTAAGGTAACGGTTCATTATAGTCTCCCCAATTGAAAGCAATTTCGTCCTCAAAATTAAAGTAATCTGAAATCACCTACAGTTTCGAAGAGAAATGGCAACTATTTCTCATACTTCCGCTCTCAGGTTAGTTCCTCATTTTTGTGAAATCCCTATTTCACTATAATCAAAGAAATCTCTTTGGTTCTCAGCTTTAATACAACTTGAAGATAGCTTACCTCACAGTCCAAACCTATACCACTCCTTTTATAGGTGAGACTTTCAACAGAACATATACGTCTTTTGGAAACTCCAGTCACCTATGATATTTATCGGCGTATCTCTTCTGTTTTAATTGGGTTGTAGTTAAACGCTGGCTAATCTGCTACATTTCCCCTGTGTAGTTCTAAATTAATTCCGACTCCAACAAACTTGCATCTTAACCTCTGTTCAGACACTCCGGTGAATGAGATGGTTGACCATACAAAGTCTCAAAGGAGCATTCCATTCTATAAACGAACTGACACAGAGAAATATATCTCTTATAGATATTATTAAACTTTAAGACACAAGCTTAAAGTATATCCTCTAGCACCAAAATCAATTTCTCCGGTTACCCATCGGTCTACCAATAGTATACCATACTGAGGTTAAGACAATTCCACAGCTGTCGCAACAATTCACTCCATCCTCTAGATGTGAATCTCGGATCCCTATCCGAAATAGTCGAATGCAATAAACCTCTGGGTTTCTTATGCTCAGCCTTAACTTGCTGACATATCTCATATCTCTTTATTATTCCCACAACATCATTTTTCATCCCAAATTAACAATAAATAAAGGCGCCTTATTTCATGATATTCCTTACTGCTATCTAGATGAATACAATAAAGAGATCTATGAGATTTCCATAACACTTTCTTCTACACCTGATCCTGAACTGGAATCCATAATCTATCCCTGAACCGTAACACAACATTATCAGATACTGACCAATCATGATAATCTACACTAGCTGTTAACCTCTAATGCTCTATATAATCTTGATTAGCTTTCTGACAACTAATCACCACTCTAATCTTCTCCAATTTTAGTTTGAATAACTCAAAAGATCGATTAGTAGCTCCAAAATTAGCTCTCTAAGTTGATGACGCGTCAACTAATCTTATACGAATCATCATCACCGTCATTTCCTCATGAAGTCTAAACTGAGAAGCTCTATTAATAGCTACATTTTCTCCATATACCTGAGTTGCAATTGTATACTGATAGTTTGATACCACCTTTCTATGTAATTCTAAATTACTCAGGCTTTAACAAATTTGTATCATTACTTCTCGTCCCACACCGTTTAATGACAAAGTAAAACATGCAAAATGTTAAAGTAAATACCTCAATTATATATATAGCCTGTTAAAATTAACACCATATAACTCACATTAAATATTTCTTCCAGTAATTTGTACTTTCCAAGTCACAAGCTCGGAAACTATAGTATTTGAAAACCATGGTCAACTTCAGATATATTATGTTAAGATTGAGAAAGGTCCCTCCTAACTATTATACATCTCTTCCCCCCTGAGAAATAGATTTTCGATTCCTTACCGAAATAATAATACTGGTTCTCCACAACTATCAACTCTTCCACATGCATACATCTTGTTTACTTTTCCACGAGGATTTAAACCACAGTACTGGCAACAAATTTCCAAACTATATCAGTTTTAAAATTATATCAATAACCTTTAGTTGTCGCCACAACTTAGGTTATTTCATCACGAATTTCTAAGCACGAAATATCATTCATATAGGCATGAATAATATAACCTTCAAGGTTAATATCATTCAACTTCCACTTGCCTCACTTTTTGTTTCAAGTTCTAAGAACTTTCCTTACATCAATGTTTTGATTTGAGATCATCCTTTCCAACATTAATAATTAGTAGTCATCCTTGACCTACTAGATAATCTCAACCAATCTCCTTCAATAATACATCATTCGTTTCAATCGTTATTAGCTCAACTCCAATATGAGCTCCAAAGAACATACTTATAGTTAATGATCCAGACAACTGAACTTATGATGTGCCTGCGTAGAACTTCCATTTAGTCATCAGTAAATATGTCACCTAAAAGATATTACTGAGCAACTCTTATTATAACTATAGCCTATGTCCCTTTCTTTTCAAAGCATTGCCAACACAATCACCTTGATGAGGGATGTTTCAGAGTGAATTTCTAATACTTAGGAAATTTTTAAGGTAACTTTCTTACCTTCTATTTCAATCACTCTGACAATTTCCATTTTTCAAACTTCCACAGTTTAAAATTCGTTACTTACTCTTACAACAGTTCACTGGTGTCATATTCTCAGGTTGTCTTTTAATGATTCCGCTAAGATTCTTATTAATCTCCAAAGAATGGTTAAAAGATCCTTAACAACCTTTCTTCTTAATTTACAAGTGATGCATTTCCATATTTGGTACAACTACCATATTAGTTATCCCGAGATTATTAGTCTCTAATAGTTCTTGTCTCAAATTTGGAACTATTTATATATAGCTGGAAATATGAGTTACAATTTTGCTTTATTATGTCACCCACACATTCTTACCTAGATCAAAAGTCTTAGCATAAACCTCTAACTTCTTCCACAATTTAGGTTTCGTCAAGCAAACATTGTAATCAAACTATACTTCCACCTTCATATAAGGCATCCTTGTATTCGATTTCAACTTATAACCATCACATACTTGAGTTAACTGAATAAATCACACAACGATATCACAGACCCCCGGATTAATCGTTTGTAATATTCAGTTATTCCAAGTTTACTTTCCTATTTTTACCATTGTGTTGAATATAGGACAACCTCATATTGTCTCAATCACAGTCAAATCCCCTGATTTACTGTTAATATTCAACACTCATACGATTTATTATCCTTTGAAACTTAGCACTAGCATTTGCAAAAATCTGGTCTAAACCAACTCACCGTTAGTAATTTACAATTATATACGGTAATTGCTCGTGCCTTTTCTAAGTCTTCAAAGATTCCATGTTATTATTGATAACACAATAATAACTTCATACTATAGGGCTTTCCTTCACTTGATAACCTTATTTTATAAACATAGCATGAGTTCTAGTAAGTTCTAGTGGTTTCCATCATCCACTTAAAATGATCCAGCACCCGCTTGAAATCATTTTATAAGTATATCCTTAACTCTGATCATTTCACTGTGAAAATCAAATCTCAACTACCTCTTGAGAACCGTTGATTTCACTTATTTTCAGAAAGAGTTGTTAATTCTAAGTAATGAATACTCATTTCGACTACTACACATTAATCCTTAGATTCCTTAAATCATCAGACTCACTGACCACTCATTCTCCCCAACTTAGACTATACCAATCTAGTACATATAATATACACAACAAATAACATATCTCAATCTTTTATCTTTTGGTTACCCCCTAAAATCACTAGAAAAACCGTTTATCAAATCCTAAGTTTATTCATAACTTGAGACAACTCTTAGAGTCAATAAACTTAGGTTCCATTATTAGGGTAAGCAAAGTACCTTAAACTTTAAAGCAGGCTTTCATTCACTTCGAACACAATTCAAAAGTGAATGTAAGGTCAGAGCTTTGTCTATGATACCCAACTGTATCACTGTTACCACTTTATCCCTAAAAGTGATAAACCATAAAATCAAGCACTACGCTATATCAGATTTATTCCTTGATTCTAATAAATCATTGCTAACTAAGCTTTACAAACTAAGGTTAACTAAGGTTTTAAAAACTATGTCTCTGATACCAAACTGTAGTATCCCTTAACCTGATTAAGGCAATACCCTGTCTGAAACCCGAATTAAGCTCAGATTACCCTTACCAGACTTAACTAGAGCCAGTAGCCTTATCACCTACACCTGATAAGCACTACTATATATTGATTATCAAAATAAAACAAATCATATACTCAACAGAAATTTAAAAATCTTTTTTGCTAACCAAAATAAGATATACATCATTAAAAACAAACTAGAATAAACCTCGGTTATATATATCACTCATCCCATGTGATATTACAAATATGTAATTCAATACAAATATATAAAACCAAAGAAAATCATTACATCGAAGAGAAGTTCAAGACTCCTATAACTTCTCCATCTCGTAGTCATTGCACTCGTCAGATCTATCTGTAATGTTAATTGGGGTGAGCGCTCCAACTTGCTCAGTAAGTAGGGATTCACACTAATCATCAACATTCCATATAATATTCAAAGATATCATGCAATAACAACATGCACCAATGATATCTTACAAGAATACGGAAATTATATAAATTCAATACATAAACGAATGCAAAGTAAATGTATTGGTCTATTACACTGTGACCACCATTTTATTTATAAAACTAGGGCCGATTACCCACCGACGCCATTAATCCGATTGCTAGACCAACACATCGCGCTCATGTGCTCTCTATCCCATCCATTAATGCCCAATGGTTTTATCCAAACCTTCAAGTGTAAATGTAACCCACGCCACTTATAAACTTAGTAGGATGTTACATATAGGCCGGGAAGCTATCCCATCTCCTATATCAACTCGTCTTAATTCCAGGATCTTACTCTCGTGAATCACAATAAACACCATTTTTTTTTCATTAGAAAAACCATCATAGTGTACATAATTCCCCATTTCAATCCAACAACTACATGAGCTATATATACTAAATAACCAGGTAATATTGATAAATAAGTGAATCCGTACTTACCCCGGGTCTAAGTCTTTGTTTCCCAAACTCCCTCACTTTTCGGTCATCTCACTCTTCCTCGGTGTTCCTCAACCTATCACCAATCATTTGGATCAATATAGGTTCTAAACTAGACCATTCCCTAAGTCCCCAAAAATTATTCATAAAACATAGCATAGTTGCTGGTTTCAGGGGTCTGGTAGCGCGCTACATGACATGGATAGCGCGCTATCCATAAGTCAATCATCTTCCCCAGCATGCATAGCGCGTTATGGCCAATGCCTAGCGTGCTATGCGCACCAAACCTGCAACAGCAGCATACCTCTGCTGATCCAATTCAATCTAAAACACCTCCAAACTCAACAATTACACTCCTAAATGATCAGGGAGGACCTCTAATGAGGTCATAAACCCATTCAAATTAACAACAACCTCAATTCAACAAATTTTGATCATCACCATGAATTAAACTTTAACAAACTCAGAAACCAAACTTACTAAGTGATGGTCACTAGCTTCTAATCCGTTTAAGCTCATCAACTTCGTTGAATTTGGCTTCCGAAACAATCTCCCTTCGATTCGAATCGAAACTGACCTCCCGAAAATCTCGAATGATCGATTGATTTAGATAAGAATGATTTTTTTATATATGGATTTCCTTGAGATACGCATCGCGCTATCTCGAGACCGATCGCGTGGTTGTTGCGTTAAAGTGACACATCTAAAAGTGACATGAGATTTGACACATCAAACAATTACGCTTTGTTCGAGATGATCCAATAATCCATATATTTCTAATATTCTTTTATTTTCCAATATATATATTTATATATTCAAAAACATATAAATATATATATCGCGTATTATTCACCAATCAACTCACCAGACATGCCTACAAGTGTCCTTGAGCGTGCACACTCTTGCCACGACTCCCTCGTCACATTTTGTGTCTCGGTAAACCATAGTTTATTGGGTATTTTCTGTTTTATAGGCTTGTGTATAAATTGATTAAACAATACAAACAAACACCATATATCATGCAAACGCAAGCACACGCTAATCGAGGTACGACGAACTTAACCACGAGCCTAACCCAAGGTTAATTTGTATTTGGATTAGTACTAATCACCAGCTTAAAGTAACGGGTCGTTACATGAAACATTCAACCGATTAATCAGGGCTTCCTATACCACCCACATACAACCCCGATGAACTAGTATAAACAATAGTTTTTTAGCATAAATTTGTGAAATAAAACAACCAGCAATAGATAAATACAATCGTAATAATGAGATGAGTTCTATGAAGCATTCGCGTGGGTCTTACGCACCTCACATACGGGTTTGCATTTCCCCGGTCTTCCAAATCTGACCCGACTCGTTCTTGGTACTCGAGCTATGTTCTGTCAGTCCCCTGAAGTCAATTAAACATGTTTATCATGTATTCATATCTGTTGAATAAGTTTTAAGTTGATCTTCCTAGATCAGCCCCTAATTACTAAATAAGGTTTCAATTTCGGTTCTGGATTCCTACACATATTCATCATTACTAGGAGAATCAAGGTTCCTTAATTTGTTTGTCAAAACTATATTCCCATTAATCCATATTATGGCAGTCCCAAATTCTAAGGCAATCCCGGGCATCGTCACGTCGCATCACACGTCACCAAGCCTTGCTATGTAGTGGCCTGCTTATCTATGATGTCCCATGACCTAACTGGTTACTTATACTTTTTCCATTAAACCTTAGCTTAGCTAATTAATCTTCGTATAAATATTAGTGACTTAATTAGCCAATTAATCAATCTATCAAGTTATAATACAATTTTACAGCGAAAATATTTAAGTGAATAAATTATGCAATATTTAACCATCCTAAATAGTGGAAAACTCGACAAACGATACCATAAAGGCGAACTAATACAACAAGAAATTCATATACATGTATTCAGTGTTCAAAAGTCCCAAAAACCTAACAAAACATAAATATATACATACTATAGTCAAACACGAGCTAACGTCACTAACTTAGAGGTAATCGACCAATACCTTCTTGCCCTTGCTCATTGAAGGATCTACACTCAGTCATCACAAAAATGCAGATGACAAGTCTAGTGAGTGAAACCCGGAGGAAATTCATTGAGCATACATAAGATAAAGTAAAGAAAATCCAATAAATATTGTTAAATAATCATGCGAAATTTAAACAGACAACTGTAAATGGATCATCACATGCGTAAATAACAATAAAGCACAAATGTTTGTGCCCATCCTAGTCAGATTAAACCATATTTCAGACTCCCTTTCCAGGATCCCTCTAGTAGGTGCACCCAACTGGCCCATCACCTGGTCCTCTCGGTGGATGGTGTAGACCTACGACGCACCGACACATGTACCGACAAAGTAGCTCGAGTCATTATTCACCAAGTACTCCTCATACACATGCTATGATCTAGCGTGTCATAGACACACAACAAAGTACCCGGTGGGAGTAAACTCAACTAACCATTCAAATAGTGACACATACATAGATAACTGAAGTAAATAAGGAATTTAACAGTAATACATTAAATAGGATGGAGTAAAGCAATAATGAAAGCAAGTAAATACTCAAGGGACATTCCATTGAGTTTTACAAACCTCAAACATGCGATCCGATCCCCGGACTCCCAAATCCAACCCCCTAGCTCCTCGGTACACGAGCTATGGCCCACTAAGTCCCTGAAGTCCAATTTTATGTATTTAACTTAATTCTAGGTTGTTAAGATATGTCATAGATCAAACTTTCCATGACAACCTTTAAAAATCCAATCTGTTTTGTCTGTAGGTGCTAGGCAGTTCACCTAGCGCGTTATGTCGGAGCAGCGCACCAGGAAGACGCCTAGCATGCTACTATTCTTCTGGCTAAAGAACAGTGGCCTGCCTAAATTGTATAGCGCACTATCCAGCCTAGGCAGCGCACTAGGCATGCAACCAACATAATTCTCAACTAAGAAGCTTCGCTCCCGACACCTCAATTCGCCTACTCTATACGCAGTCGATCATCCTCGACTCGTGGAGGAAATCAACCATAAAAAATTGTCGAATTACAACATACTCATTATTTATATCCATTAACATGTATTCATCAAATTTTCCCAATTTTGAGTTAAAAATCATATTTCATGAAAATAGGTTTACAAATCATGTTTTGTAGGTGTATTTAACATAGTCACATATGAAGATCACTAGAAATACAAATAATTCAAGTGAGAAATTTATTTTGTACCAAAAACCTCAATTTTTAGCTCGTTTTCATGGAGAATAGGTAGAGAAGATGATTACCTTTTATGTTTAATTCCTTAATTTTATCTCAAACTTTGAATTCTAGCTCTCTAAATCATCAAATGTTGTTGTCCAGTATACTGATCTTCTAATTTTGCATGTAAATTGTTAGTGGGTTTGCTAAGATTAAGTATGGCTTTTATAATGTTGGTTGAAATCAAACAAAAATGCATATCCCGAAGACAATCCTATAGTTCTATTTTGAGCTACCAAACACCACATTGTGACTCCAATATGAGACTCATTAGCCTAGATCAACCCAAACTAGGATTATCCCAAGGTTAATCTATGGTTTATATAATTTTTAACTAACTATAGGAAAATCAATCTAATTCATTAATTCACTAACTTAGGTACACCATTATATGGTTAGTGTGTTTAGTCACATAATTAACATATTTACAGTTCCACAAACCCCTGCCTACCTGTCATCCGGTGCCCACATCTTGGCATGCATCCCGAGGCAAGTACTCATCACACTAACTCGCCCGATAGCAACATACACACATGCGATGTGACACAATAATAAAATGCTTTTAAACATCACACATAAACAACCATCATCCAAAAATAATATATTCCATCGATTCTTGTGTCCAAGTCAACTGAGTTGTCCGTGCAACGCTTGAATACGATCGTTAATCCCTAAGAGTAACGTTAATCCTAGTTTAATTAATTTGGGTCGTTACAATTTTTCCTAACTAGGTGAAACTTCATCCCCGAAATTTAAATCTCAAGGAATTTCTTGTTTACTTCTTCATGGAACTTAAATTGTGGTGGAACAACTGATGTCGCAAACTCACCATCGAACCCCATTAGACCATACTTCATTACATTGGGATCCCTCCAGTGGGCTTCTCCAACTCCCTCCAATGGTCTATTACCTAAAAGCTCTAGCAGTGGTCGGCATGGACCCACGACTCACCGACATGTGCACTGAAGACAAACAACTCAGGTCGCAATTCATTGAGGGCATTCATGCCACGTGATATGGCCTAGTGTATAGCACAACTACAGAGTGTTCATATGTATAGCTAGGAATAACATAAGTATGCGCACAATTTAAAATAAATAGCTGACAAAATGCGTCAGATGACTTACCCTGGACATGCTGTCTGGTCGTCTCCATGTCTGGTTGACCTACTACGTGAGCTCTCTCTTAGGTTTGATCTGGCTTTGGTGGTGAGGCCATCGAACAATTAGCTCTAAGATGTCCCGCATGACCACATCGGAAATATCAATGCGTTTCTGACCTCCCTGCCTTTCTGTCTCCAGATCTCTGACCCTAACCTCAGTCTCTTATTACGACCTCCTTAATCTCGATCTTGGTTGTATTATGGTGTCTGATGTTTATACTGCTCTATAGATGCAGTCGTAATAGCGATTACTGCCTGTTTGTCATCATATTTATACCAACCTGACTGATAGTCATCTCCACAATCTCGGTGATCTTTACAGCTCCTATCAGACTATCGATCATCTCTATGGTCTCTCTTAGACTGGTCTATGTATCTTTTATGTCTCTGGTCTAACCTCAAACTCTTCCTGGATTGTTCCTCAAAATCCATAGCCGCGCTTTTGCTATCTCTCTATAGAAAAAAGGTCTCGTGTGTGAGTGCTCTATCATACATTTCTCGTTGCGTGTAGGCATTAGTCGACATAATAGCAATACCGATGATCCGTTCTAATCGTTTGACAAAGAATGATCTGCAGTCTCTCTGTCTTTGCAATGTCTATGGAAAACTGTAGTAAATACTGGTACCTCTCCATATACCGTATAATTGACCAGTTTCCGTGTCTCAAGGCCAAAAAATCATCTTTCAGACGTAGCTGGACCTCCACCGACATGTACTCATCGTAGAATAAATGACGAAACTTGGCCCAATTCCTTAGATTTGGATGAGTTTCGCAGTACGTAGTCCACCACATGGTGTTGATCCCCTGAAGTACGATCCTGAAATCCATGCCTGAATGCACTCCTCGACCTTCAGCAGCTTGTGAAGCCGCTGATGTGAAAAAATTCATATCCCGGCAGCCTCTAGGTCATTGTTTCCATGAAAAAATTTCGACTGGAATCTGATAAACTCCTTGATCAGCTTGGCCTTAGGTGACAAAGTAAACTCTGAAGTGGTAGCCTGCTGCTTTGTAGCCATCAGTGTAAAAGTGGGAGTTGGCGTCTCAACTGATGCAACAACTGGCGTAGTCATCTCAAGAACTATTATAGCGGTAGTAGCGGTGTAGTAGCGTTACGTGGTGTGGCCCTAGCCGGATCACTAGTCTGACCAATCTTTGGCGGAGTAGTATGTTGTCCGTCCATTCGTGATCTACATCGAGAAGCGTGTGTCGGATTAGCCTCAATATATATGCGTATAGTATATTACATACTGTAAAACCATAACACGTGTATAAACCCTTACTCTACCAGCCTTACTGTGATATTCAAGAATTTCATAAACTTGATTAGATTACTAATTAAGTATTTTCGATTTAAAATGGAATTTAGGTATCTAAGGTCGGACCCACGCGCTACCGATCATAGATCATAAATTAAATATTATTTTTGTATGCTGCATACCTATATTATGTATTATAAACTATTTCATCGTGAAAGTGACTTGAATTAGGGCCGAGACTCGGTGTATGAATGTTTCGGAGTGCGTTGAAATTTTTTCAATTTTTGACGAAATTGGGGTATTTTTGGATTTAAAATTGGGGTTAAATTAAGAGATAAATATGACGAATTCATAAAATAATGTGAAAAGACTTTAAAGGGTATTTAGGAGAGTAGAGAAAAGGATAGACATGAGGGGTAAAATGATATTTTGGTAAGTAACAAAAGAAGTTGGGTTTAAAACCCACCCTCTGTTCAATACCTCTTATCTCGCTCTCTTCTCTTATACTCGAAATCTCCGTGCTCTCTATCTCATCTTTCTGTCCGCTCTCTCCTATATCTCTTGATGTTCATTTAAGTGTCTCTCTCTCTATCGTGTTTCCTGTGGCTCTTGGTGGCGAAGCAGTTAAAATGGTGAAGAGGAACAGAGGAGGAAATGGATTCAATAGAGGTGAGTTTCAGATTAGTTTGATGATTCAGATTAGTTTTGATGATTTACATCGATTTATAGGGGTTTACGATCAGTTTTGATCGAATTCAATAGGTAAAATCTTAGAAGATCAGTTGGGATTCTTTTTACAATTTTAAAACTGTCATGTTTGTGTAAGTTTTGATCTTGTCTCACTTTAGGGTTCGATTTTAGTCAACCAATTGATGCTTTCAAGGTCGGATTTTCAATGATTTTTTATGTTTCTATGTCAAACTTAGTCCATGAAAATCAACATGAGGTTTGGTGGAAGTTTCTTGGGTCAATTATAATCGAATTGATTGCATAAAAACTAGTTTTGTAAAAACTAGTAGTGCTGTCTAATTTTTGGACCAACATGGGTAATGATTCCAGACAATCAAATGAGTGTTTTTTGATAAAAGTTTTAATGGGTTTCAATGTCAGTATGTCCTCCATTAGAATCATATTTTGTTTTGGAGGAGTTTTGGTGGTGTTTTCGACACCAAGAACATGGGATAAAACCTTATTTTAGACTTGTTGAATATTGATGAAATATAAAAACTGTTTCGAGTCGGCAAGTTGGGGTGTCGATTTGAGACATCAAATCAGGTTCAAAATATTTGCGAGTAGGTTTGTTTGAATCTTAGTATAAACTACTTTGATAATGAATAAAAATTATGGTCATTGAAATTTTTTTGATCGATGGAAAACAAGGTAGAACAATGCATGTTGATATGGTCCAAAACTGTCCGATTATGACTATTGTAACTTAGTAACTTTAGATAATAATTTGAGTGGGCATTTATTATCCAAATCAACTAAGGTTGGACTCTTTGAAATCCCTATATATCTTACTTTGAATAGCACTTAAGATCAAACTTGATACAACCTATAACATAGTGAAAAATAGTTGTGAAAATGGTCAAAAACAAGCTATCCAAAATTTGAAAGAAAGACATCGACATATATGTAACTTTGCGACACGTTTAGGATGGGTTGTAGGTGTCTGAATAGCTTGAGATTTAGTTTGATTGAATTCTTCTATATCCTAGTTGATACAAATGTAGAGTTTGTGTTTAAAATAACATGTTAAGATGTTTTAAAATAAGCGCAAACTATGCTAGTTGACAAGGACAACTTATACTAAGAAAAATTA
This sequence comes from Stephania cephalantha, assembly GCA_039657325.1. Taxonomy (NCBI): domain Eukaryota; kingdom Viridiplantae; phylum Streptophyta; class Magnoliopsida; order Ranunculales; family Menispermaceae; genus Stephania; species Stephania cephalantha. Next base: position 45,676,064 of record CM077569.1, on the reverse strand, counting down.
AAACTTTGCTAAATTATGGTGAATTGGCAATAGTTGTGACGACGTGGTGGTGCAATGATGAACGCGATGCCAATTGTGTTGACGTGATGACGTAGTGTATACGTAAGACTAATAAGAATAGGTTCCAAATCAAAGTTTGGAAGGGGTTTCACTTTGTTATGACTTGAAAAATGAATTTAAGTATTAAAATAGAGTTGTCACTCTTAATGTTGAATTTATGACTTAATAGGATTTGTTGACGTACGTGAAAGCGGCGAACATCTTTTGAGGTTTCACAACCAACCTTAAGTTGGTTTAGCTATAAGTAAACTTTATAGTGACTCTCATATTGATATGGTTTATCTATTTGCATGAATTGCATTTATATTTAGTCATGCATGGATAGAGAGAGTGAGGGGGATAAGCTTGTTTTGGAGTCTGTTATACTTGAAATGAGATTTCAATCCTACCTCTACGCCGACTAGTGAGACTAGTTCTGGAGTCTAACGTCGACAAGTTATCTTTTCATTTCATAAGCTCTTAATACTGTTTCCATACTATTTTTGGAAGTCGACATCTGATTATAGTTAGGAAACAAAAACGAAGTGGATTGCATAGTTGTATATTTGTTTTTTCATTTCCTTTGCTTTATGATTATTTCATATTATTCTGTTGCTATTACCAAGTGTGTTAGACAGTGTAAAGTTTACTTATCTGACATCATTATTTACTGTAATGGCGACAGGCTCATATCTCACTAACAAGGGAAAGTAAACGCTCGAAGATTTTTTGGTGATTCCTTTTAAAGCTTAATTTCTCTATGTGTGACTTGATTTTGTATATATAAGCTATATTTTTAGGTTTGGGTGAGAGTAGGACGTTCTTTAAATTAGTTTAAAGTAAGTTACAAATTTTATATTCCAATTTTGTTTTATTTGAGATTGTAAAGTTGAAACTAAAGTATCAGAGACTTTAAGTTAGTTATAAATTTTAGGCCTCTCCACAATTCTGTTGTTTATTAGGTGAAATTTTTTTCGGCAGGCCAATTTTAGGAAAGGTGTTACCGAAATTTTTACAAAATAGGGAGAATGATCAGTATGATTTCCAAAGTCGCTGCAATTAAACAAATCCTGAATTAACTTTCATCGAGGATATAAATTTACTTTTGGAGCTTTATTAAGTATTGAAATGAGAAATTATTTAGAGGTCAAAATTAAAAGAATAAATATGTTAACTAGATTATTAAGGGATTTAAGTAATCTAGGCCAGTCAGTCGTCCTAATTACGAGGGAGGTGACAAAGTTGGTATCATAGCCTAGGTTTGGCTCACTTAAGGATAAATTTGGTTGAGAACTAAAAGGGAATTGAACGCGATTAGTTGGGAAGTGACTTTGAGTTGGGGATACTTTGTTATTTTGATATAGTTGTTGTAAAATATGTATTATCGCTAGATATATGATAAGACATTTATTCTTATTGTTTGTTCGACACTTAACTCGTGAGATATAAGATTAAGAACAGACAATTAAAAAGAGAATAGACTTGTGAAATAAAGCAGAGCATAAATGGATGTGAAATAGACTTGTAAAGTCTGAATTCACAAAGATGTTGAAAGTAGTTCGATATTAATATAGCTGAGGGGAGTTATAAGTTATAAAACCAATGAGAAACTGGTTGAAAAGGAAGTCCAAATGAGTCAGGAACATAAGTATTGAATTTGGACTCCTTTACAACTAAAAGTATCAAACTATTACAATTCTTAAACGCTCAGAAAAATATCGAAATAGACTTAAATTAAGTTTCAAACGATTGAAAGCTCTTTGGAAAACATGAAAATGAAATTGAGAGTTATGGGAAGCACAAGATATGGATACCTTGGATTTTAGAATGAGTTTAAATACCAATTGAACTAGTAACTCGGTAAAACTTATTTTAGGAAATAGTGGTTTGATTTATAACCAATTGTAAGTTGCTTTTGAAAGAGTCTCAATTGAAATGAAATTGAGACATATGGTTTCAAAAATAGAAATTGATTAGATAAACTGATTTTAACCTGGAAAATCACAATGAGATTTTGATTGGATCACTCAAATTGTGCAAGTCAGTTTCTACTAAAATAAAATAGTTTGAAGCAAAGTATTGTCTCCTTTGCAAAACAAAATAAAAAGTAAAACATGGAATAGAACCATGGTTCAAACAATCAAATGAATTTCAAACGAAGTTTTGAATATTTTTTATTGTTTATTACTTAGTTTATTACTCAAGTTTCTTATTTATAAGTGACATTGAGTGTAGTAGATCTATGAGATGAATAAAGAAATGATAAATGAATAGAAAATACATGAGCTAGAGGTACGAAACAAAGATCAATGAAAATTCTACCTTAAAAAATGATGAAAGGAGTAGTGATTCTATGAGATGAATAAAGAAATGATAAATGAATAGAAAATACATGAGTTAGAGGTATGAAAAAAAGATCAATGAAAATTCTACCTTAAAAAATGATGAAAGGAGTAGTGATAGAATCAATGTATTAGAAGTTAAATATTTGGAAAATGGTATGAAAATAGCTATGATTAGCTATTAAATAAAACACAAGTAGTTGTGTTTTGAAACTCAAAGTACCTAATAGTCACTTCTAACCAAATTAAAATTTTGATGCCTATCACTATGAACTTAAATACAACAAATGAAAAGACATATATACTGATTGAGAATCAGTAAGTGAGTTTTATTGGAAGTCAGTAAGAACTATATAACGAGAACTTCCATTGATCACATCTACATGATTGAAATAACATCTTTTTAAAGTTTAATTAGTCGTTAAGTTGTTTGAGGTAATGGAAATTCAATTTTTTTGTCTATTCGGTTGAACAATAACAACCAAATGAATTCGTGAAAAGCTAATTGATGATCAATAAGATATTTTGATATCTTATATAGTCTTTTGAAAAGTACCAAATTTTTTTTGTGAGAAAAAAAATTCGAGAAAATCTGAGACTAAGGCAAGTACATATGGTTTCCACATCTAAGGTTTTGTTCATTACGTTTTATGCTCTTTCATTAGTTCATGAGGTTCTTCGAACCATTTCTCTGATACCAACTGTAGTGGCCCCAAATTATGAGGCAACCCTAGGCACCGCCACATTACAACACACGTCACTAAGCCTTGCCACGTAGTGGCCTGCTTATCTATGACGTCCCACAACCTAGCTGGTTGCTTTTACATTTTCCATTAAACCCTAGCTTAGCTAGTTAATCTTCGTATAACTATTAGTGATTTAATTAGCCAGTTAATTAATTTATCAAGTTATAATACAATTTTACAGTGGATGTCTTTAAGTGAATAAATTAAGCAATATTTGACCATCGTAAATAGTGGAAAATCTGCCAAAATGATATCATTTATATAACAGAGGTGAACTAATACAACAAAAGATCCATATACATGTATTCAGTGTTCAAAAGTCTTCTAAACTCAACAAAACATAAATGTATACATATTGTAGTCAAACACGAACTGGCGTCACTAGCTCAAAGGTAATCACCGAATACATCCTTGCCTTTCCTCGTTGAAGGATCTGCACTCAACCATCACAACAAAACAAATGACGAGTGCAGTGAGTAAAAACCTAAGAAAGTTCATTAAGCATTTATAAGATAAAGTAAAGGAAATCAAATAAATATTGTTAAATAAACTTGCGGAATGTCAACATGTAACTGTAAATGGATCATCACATGCGGAAATAACAATATATCGCAAATGTATGTGCCTGTCCTGGTCAGACTAGACCATACTTCGCATTCCCTCCCCAAGAATCCCTCTAGTGGACACACCAAATTGGCCCATCACCCCGTCCTCTCGGTGGCCGGTGTAGACCAATGACGCATCGACACATGTAGTGAAAAAGTAGCTCTAGTCGTTATTCACCGAGTACTCCTGATACACATCCTATGGTTTAGCATGCCATAGACACATAATAGAATACTCAGCGGGAGTAACCTCAACCAACCTGTCAAACAGTGACATAGACATAGATAACTGAAGTAACTAAGGAATAGAATAGGAATACATTGAACATGATATAGTAAACAGTAATGAAAACAACTAAACACTCAAGTGACGTTCTATTTGGTTTTACAAACCTTAAACACGCGTTTTGATCCACGAACTCCCAAATCCGACCCCTGCCTAGCTCCTCAGTACCGAGTTAGGGTCCACTAAGTCCCCGAAGTCCAATTTTATGTGTTTCAAATGATTCCAAGTTGTTTACATGTGTTAGGTCAAACTTTCAAAACAGCCTTTAAAAACCTAATATGTTCTATCAGTACCGTACTAGGAAGCTCACTTAGCGTGCAATGTCTAAGCAGCACACTAGGACAATGCCTAGCGTGTTACTGTTCTTTTGGCTGAAGAAATATTGGCCTGCCTATACTGGATAGTGCGCTATCTTGCCTGGGTAGAACGCTAGGCGTGTCGGGCATCTGAATTCTAAACTGAGAAATTTTGCAATTTGACTCCAAAACCCAATTTCATGAAAATAAGTTTACAAATCATGTTTTGTAGGTGTATTTAACTTAATCACATATGAAGATCCCTAGAAATATGGAGTATTCAAGTGTGAAATTTGTTTTGCACCAAAAACCTCAATTTTTAGCTCATTTTCATGGAGAATGGGTAAAGAAGGTGATTATGTTTTGTGTTTTATTCTTTAATTTGATTTTAAACACTGAATTTTAGCTCTCCAAATCATCAAATGTTGCTATATAGTACACTGATCTTCTAATTATGAGTAGGTTTGCTAAGAAACCATTAAGTATGGCTTTTATAATGTTGGTTGTAATCAAACACAAACGCGTATCTCGAGGACAACCTTATGGTTCTGTTTTGAGCTATCCAACACCACATAGTGACTCTAATATGACACTCATTAGCATAGATCAACCCAAACTAAGATCATCCCAAGGTTAATATATGGTTTAGATAATTTCTAACTAACTATAGGAAAATCAATCTAATTCATTAATCCACTAACTTAGGTACACCCTTATATGGTTATTGTGTTTAGTCACATACTTAACATATTTTTGGTCCCGCTAACCCCCGCTTACCCAGCACCCGGTGCCAATGTTCCGGCTCGCATCCTGGGCAAGTACCCGTCACACCAACTCGTTCGATAGCAACGTACACACATGCGATGTTACTCAATAATATAATGCATTTAAACATCACACATAAATAACCATTATCCAAAAATAATATATTACCTCGATTCTTATGTCCGAGTCAACCGAGTTGTCCACATAACACCTTAATTACGACCGTTAATCCCCAAGATTAACATTAATCCTACTTTCATTAATTTAGGCTGTTACACATATCAATTAAATTTACAAACTTAGACACTTAAATTCATGTGGTTAGTGTATTTAGTCTTGTTTTTGACAAATTAGTGGTCCTACTAACCCCTGACTATCTGACACTCAGTGCCCCGCGTTTCGGCATTTATCTTGAGGCATGTCTATTATTGCGTTCTTGGTTTAATTGACTTAGCCTATGATTTTATTATCATTAAATGTCACATTTACTTCGACTATACTCATTTTAGTTTATGTAGCATAATCTAGATTTAGTGTAATCGTACTTCACCTAGCCGATACCCCATGTCATCACACTTTTCGAGGCAAATACTTGTCACACAATCTCACGCGACATGATAAGGTAAATACACTCATGCGATGAAATATGCAATATTTAATAAGATGCACTGCAATAAGGCAATCAATAAAATAAATATAAACTAATACACCTAGTCAAACGTGTCCTAGTCTTATTCACATCTTCGTGGATTTGAGCTGACATACTAGTCCGAAATTTCTGAATAAACGCGAATCAATAAATGTTGGGTCGTTACACATTCTATACTATGCATGAAATACAAAGTTTCATGATTATAACCCGCAAATAATAATCTATTAAACTAGTGAATTAAATAATACTATTAGTTTCAAGCATTAAGTACAAATCAATCTTCATTATGACTACATTACAAAATAGATCAAGTTCATATTCATACTTTGTTTAGATTAATAAACTACTCACTCATATTCATAATAAACATCACAATAAAATAAATAAAAGACATTAATAAAAATACCTCTTATTAAATATTTTGAATCTTCAAATTTTCTCTATAAGCAATAAACAATAAATCTAAACTTAAAACTTAATAAAACAATAAAAACAGAATAATATGGCTCCAAGAGCAACAAAATATGATCTAGGAAACTCAAGGGCAATTGATTTCAAAGCCTAAGGTTCATATGTATAGTATTCTAGGTAGCGCATATCCAATCAAAACAAAATTCCTTGATTTGCTTCTACAAACTAGAAATCGACGAGTCGTCACCAAATCCACTTAAAACTTAATTCGCTGGGTACATCGGTGGAAACCAGCCTCTGTCCTTCATCGATTTGTCTGGCGAATCCTCTATAAATCTTGATTCACAATAGATTCACTGGCTTCTTTTCCTAATTGTCTGAATTCTTTGTTTTCTTCGATTTTTCTTTCATTTCTTCACATATTTTAAATACGACCGGATATCACAAAAATAAGAGAAAACTCAGTGTAATATAGTCTTTTACATCTAAAATCACTCTAAAATATACTATAAAACACCGTCTATTTATTAAGTCCACCGGCACCCCTAGCCAGCCTCGGTAAAGCCCAATGAAGGGATGGAGCCCCCTACATCCAAATGTTGTTGGGTACAGGCACGCGCCTTTACCCAGCAGATATCCAGGGGCTATTTGGCTTTATGAGTACTAAACAAGGGCAAGACCAGCCTCGGGACCAGCCAATATGTGCCATTTTGGCCCTTGGACCTTAAATTAAAAAAACGAAAAATAAAAAAGTAATATATATAATAAATAAAAATAATATATATGTTTATACGTGTATGTATATAAATAAAATAAAAACAAATTATTGCCTTCAAACGAGACGCTATCGCGTCCTTGAAGGTGATATATTGGGTCCCACCCCTCGATCTTCGCACCAGGCGATGAGGGACTCGCGGGACCCCAAAACAAATTATATGGTAAATCAAAATTTTAAATGTGACTTGTCGTTGATGTGACATATCTTAAATTGTCAGGATTCGCGAAATGATTCACATATAACCCCATGCGTGCAAGGACCGAGACTAGATATCGCGGCGAGTCGAAGTAAGTGGGGAGCTTCGCGCAAGTATCAAATATGACATGTTATTAGATAATTAAGATTCATGATTTGAACTCGAGACTTGGAAATGAGTTGCATTATAATATTGACTTGATTTTACTTATTTATGAGATGTATGTGTGTTGCACCAAACTTGGGATTACGTCTTCCTAGACAAGGAAATGGAATTACCTACTCATAGGTCAGGAGTTAAATTACCCTTTTTCCTGGGTAAGGAGTTGAGATTACCCCCTGGCAAAGGATATGGGCTTACTTCTTCATAAAAATCTTAGTGACTAATTACTAAGGACATGAGTGGTGGTAAACATCTCATGGAAACCCTAAGTGATTTTGGTGCACATATCGGCGATAGCTTGGACTAACTTACTATTAATTTCATGGGACCATTGAGGGGACACAACGACCATTGTGTTCACTAGTGATCTTCATCACCTCAAGAGTTTGAGAATTGGTCACTGGAATCAATTCGATAACTAGTATTCATTGAATAGAACAACGACTTATATTTATTATTATATCTTTATGGTATAGCTCTTATGGGCCCCTTTGCATGAATACTTTGATTTCATTTATGATTTGCGAATCTCTTTCTATTATGGTTCAATGAATCTTGAAATTTGACTTAAATGAATATAATTGATGGTTTCTCACTTGCTTATAGACATGAATCGTACTTCTATGTTTTTTACTTAATGTTTGATGATTTGGTTTCAACTTCATGCTATCTTGCATAATTATAAGTAGTACTTGCATATTTGATGTTTGAGGGAGCTTTTTCTCTTATTGAATTTCATTGTCCTTTTTAGCTCACCCTACTTACATTTCAGGGCATTTCATGTCTGCTTTAAACAACAGCAAGGGAGGGTGATAGCGTAAAGCCTTTTCTTGCACACGTAAGCCATGCGTGCTACTAGTTTATCTATTTTTATTTTTCAAAAAATTGAATTGAATTGTAATCTAAAATAGGTCATTTGGGTAGTGGAACCCACCTCATTTAGCTTGAACTATTTGAAAGCTTTATGGTGGTTTTGGAAGCTTTTTGATCTTTGGAAGCTTTTTGGAAGGATTAGACTTATTTAGACTTCTAATTAAACACCTACCTTATTGATTATATGAATTATGGAGTTTTAGTTTCGGTTTTACTTCTGCATTTATTATTCCATATTTTTAGTATGTCATTCCGCAGGTTGAAATAGGCGTGTCAGACTGTTACTTGGTATTGGTCCAAGTATTAAGCTTGGGTGGCGGTCTTGGCCGGGTGACCCAACCCTAGGTTATGTGAGGGCTATCACGTAGAAGTTATAACCTACTGTCACCCCCTCAATAGCATGACCCGAGTAGGCTGGGCTGGGCAGCGAGAAAACCTAGCAAACAGCCGAGTTTCGGAGGGCTCGGATGGTTCCATGAGGTTTGATCGCGAGATAGCATGCGAAACAAAGGAGGCATCGCACAGGTGTGAAGGAGGTCGCGCCTTAGCGCGCGCCTAGGCACGGTGCCTAGGCGCAGATGAGGTTGCGCCTTGGCACGTGCCTTGGTGCAGTCACAGGCAAACCTTGGCAGGTTCCTTTCGCGGGAGCAAGGCAAGTTCCTTAGGCACGAGCAAGGCCGCGCCTTGGCACGTTCCTTGGGCACGAGCAAGGCATATATTCCTTGGGCACGAGCAAGGCCACGCCTTGGCACAAGCAAGGTCGCGCCTTGGAAAATTCCTTGGGCACGAGTAAGGCAAGTTCCTTGGGCACGAGCTAGCAAGGTCGCGCCTTGACACGAGCAAGGTCGCGCCTTATCACGAGCAAGGCCGCGCCTTGGCTCGGGCAAGACATACCTTGGCAAGGGTTGACAAAGCTTGACTTGGGCGTTGACCAAGTCAAAGTACGCTTGGTCTCATTTCTTGATGTTTCCTATTGGAGCTGAGGAAACGACTTCAGATCTACTATAAGGAGAGATGGTCTCTCTTAGGGGCGACATGGGCATAGGAGCAAGGAAGACCCTCGAGCATGCCTTGGGCACCATGCCAAGGCAAGACCCATGGACCCATGGTCCGAGCCACCCCGAGCCGGTTGGATTCGATAGAGCCCCAGCTAACACCTAGGGTGCCTAGACTCAGCTAGGCACCACCGAGCAGTCCATGTCCCTAAGAGAGACATGGACCAAGTCCCTTGAGGCGTGGATGGACCAAGTCAAGGCAGTTCCAGGCGGTTGGGTAACTACCTTGGTCATGGCCACTGGCATGACCAAGGCACGTCCAAGAATGTCCCGAATACACGGAGCATGTGCTAATTGACCAAGCGATTGAGGCGGTTATGGAACCAGGTGGCAAGAGGGAACAAGGCGCAGGGTAATCGCCTTGACCACAAAGGAGTGGGATTTTACTTAGTCTATGAATCGATGTAATCAGGACAGGTGTCCTAGACAGTTATGTAACTACTTGTTGGTTGATCTATAAAGCCATGGGCTCTAGGCTTGGGAAGCATAGAGTACCAGTGTTGTATTCCCATTGAGACTAGTAAAACGTTTCCTTGTTGCCATTGCTTGCTGTTCATTTACTTTGATTATTGGTAGTGCTGAACTAAGGTGGCCCTTAGGCACCACGGGTTGGGTTGAGCGAGAAATATCTCCTTAGGGTAAACTCGTCGCTTAACGGCCCCGTGACACCTACCATATTCTTCTTATCTTGCGTTGCGGATATTGATCCACAAATGTGCAACAACACACCAGTCCCTGGGCCTCCCTTCTCGGACTTCTTATTCGTGTTCATTTTCGGCGAATCTTCCTTGAATTCCTCGTGAGTTGCCTGCATTCTCTTGTAGTTTTAAACACCTCATTTGTTAGATAGATAGGAAGAGTTCTCTTCTGAATTATTTTTAATTAATTAAAATAATAATAATAATAATAATAATAATAATAATAATAATAATAATAATAATAATAATAATAATAACCTATAAAGGTCATTTTTCCTAGAGAAGTTTGATAAATCAGTGTGGAGATGATTCCCACTTGCCATTACTACAAAATATTTATAGTATAATATAAAAGGAAAAATCATTTTACACGCTCCGTTGCCGGGTATTTAAACATAATTTCTTAGGAGTTTTAGATGTTGTATGGTCTATCCACTTTTTCATTTTCAATTTCACAAGATCTTTACATCCATTTGATCCTGATGTAGATAGGGAATCTTATTGTAATTTAAGATAACAACAACGTAGAGAGCACTAAACTACTACAATGGAAGTCAATAATAACTTTAATATTAATAATAATGATAGATAACTTACTTTTAGGCAAGCAAATCAAAATGTCATTACTTATGAACCAATGTGTAATGCCTATGTTGAGGGATTTCCTGAATTTGAACTTACATCTAGATTCATTAGTGCTCTACCTAACTTCTATAGTAAGGACAATGAAAACCCACAAAATTTCATAAGGGAATATCAATTCAAAGTCAATAGGATGAAACCTAAAGACTGCATGTTAGAACAAGTCAAACTTAACGCTTCTCCTTTTGTATTAAAAAATCAAGTACAAGATTGGTTGTTTTATCTTTCTCAAGACTCGATAGCCATATGGGCTTAAATGTTAGAAGTTTTCCTAGATCAATATATACCTACAAGAAAAATTAGTACTTATAGAAGACAAATCACAGTCGTGAAAATGAAATATAATGAAGATTTTAATGAATTATGGGATAGATTTCAAAGATTAATTTCTTCTTGTCTAGAACATGGATACACTTAAAGAGCTTTATTAGAATACTTCTTTGAAGGAATAAATCATTTCAAACAAAGACTATTTGATAATGTATGTGGTTGATCATTAGTCAATGTTACACAAACTCTAGCAAAAAAGGTATTAATAAGATGGCCAAATAATCTAAACAATATGTTGAAAAGATCGATATATCAAGAAAGAAATTTTATGAGGTTAATAATAGAACAAGTAATAAATTTGAAGAAAACGTTGAAGAATTATCTAACATGGTCAACCTACTATTAAAATATAGACCAAATCAAGTTAAACCATGTGGATATCAATGAAGAAGTCAACGCAGTTACGAACCAATATTCTGGTCCTCCTAGAAAGCAATTTAACAACAAAAATTATTACAATGGATAATCAAGTTCAAATCTTAGCTATGGTACACAAAATCAAAATTATACCACTTATAGACCGAGAGCACCAACATAACTAACACCAATGCTACAACTTCAACAGACTAGTCAACCTGCGCAATCAAATTTAGAACAAATATTACATAACTTTATGACCCAAAGTCATTAAGACTTTACACAAATTTCTCGAAACCAAATTAAAATCGATACGTCTGAAAAAATAATTATACCAAATGACTCTACAAATCAACAAGTTAAGTAGTCAAACTAAAGTATCTACTCAAACTAAAAACACTACTAATCGAGCACTTGTTAATGATTTATTTTGTGAAAATGAAAAAGAAACAAATACGCAAGAAAAGACATCAAAAAGAGGTAAAAAGAAAATTAAAATACTTAAGACAATAGAACAAGAAAAAGAAAAGATGATGGAAAATGTCATTCCTACTACGAACTGGACGGACAAGCAATTGAAATACACACATTTTTCCGAAAGGCTATACTCATGGTATTTAGCCTAAGTGGGAAGCCTACAAAAAATCTTTACAAAATTCCAAATTAATTAACCAAGACAAAATAAACAATATTTATGAGTCGAATGAAGATATGAATTCTAATTCTACCGTTCCACAACCATTAGCACATACTAGGGAAGATGAAGCTAAAGAAAATGTATGTAAATCATTTAAGAAATTAGAAATTAATGAAATTCTAATAGAATCAACTCATGATGAATTCACCAAGAATTATCTGAGTTTAAAAAGAGAGTGCCTGAGAAATGTTCCGAGCCAGAAAGGCTTGTTATACCCCTCACCATATGCAATTCTTCTACTGAGTTTGCTATGTGTGATCTCGGAGCATCTATTAATGTTATATCACTTAAACTTTATGAATTATTGAAAATAGGATCATTAACTAATATGTCTATTAATCTTACTTTACCAAACAATACCAGTATTAAATCGTATGAATTATTAGAAGACATCCTAGAACAAGTACATGTTTTAATATTTCCAGTAGACTTTTATGTCATGGAAATTGGAAATACAACATTACCCAATCCTTTACCTATAATTTTAGGTAGACCTTTTCTAAAGACAACAAGAACTAAGTTATATATTTCTAAAGGAACAATGTCTATGGAATTATTTTATAATGAAATAGATGATAAAGAGTTTTTAGACTTAAAATATTATGATAATTTTAACGCTGAAATTTATGCAATTAATGCAGTAACAGTGGAATCAGATAAAGAGATTCAAAAAAAAAGAATCAGTTGAAGACATTTCAAAAGGAAAGAAAGTAACTCAAGAATTGAGAGTTAAGCAACTAGAGAATGAAAAAAATCATTAGCAAGACGAAAGTTTCTAGATTTAAGTACAATAAGAAAAAGAAAAAGCCAGACTTGAATCCTATAAAGCTTAATTATCTCGGAAGAATACACTTGGATATTAAAATTAAATGCGTTTGGTACTTCATAGCTCAGTGTGATACGAACTCTAATGCAAATCTCATTACCATACATTTCTTTCTACATACTCGATTGGAGTTGAATTCACATGCTTCTGAATGATTCACTTTACTAGATGGAACTTTAATTCAATTAATAGGAGTGGTCACGGATGTGGTAGTTCAAGTGGACAACAACGTCGTACCTCAAGACTTTTTGGTAATGCCACACTTTATAAATGAAAATGCTCCTTTAACATTAAGACGACCTTTCTTAGCCACTACTCAAGCTATAATGGATATTCTAAACAAAACAATTACTCTGACAATTAATGGTCGAACACTCACTTTCTAGAATGGCACTAGATTGGATAATCATAAATTCAAGTTTAGAGATCCATTCTAATTTTGTAAGGGTTAAGTCGAGCCAACAATAGTAAACAAAAATGCTCTATGGGAGGCAGCCCATATTCTATGTTTATTTTATTTTTATTAGAAATTTAGTTTAGTTTAATATATTTTTACTCTCTCACTTTTTGACTCTTATGTTGGAAATATTTTTCGGAATTCAAACTCTATAGTAATTTCCATTAAGGGGGAGTGATCAAGTTGTTTTTACTTATATGGCTTTTACGCAAGTCGCATTATTTACTTGCTTATTTATATGTTTATTTATTTAATTAATAAAAGTATTTGTTAGTTACATGTCTCACTCAAACTTTCTGATTTTTAGTCAATTCTACCTTAATATGAGTTTTTATGAATGATGTATAAGTTGATTATAAGATAAATTGAAAAAATATTAAAAATAGGCCTAGTGATTCCCAGAGATTTGGATTAACACTAGGAATCGCTGGCAGAATTGGTAGTAGTACACAAGAAAATTCAATGCAAATTTGGAGCATGACAATTCCTAGCGATTCCTCCATACATGCAAATCACTGGCAAAATCAGTGGAACATCAACTCACATTCCATCGATTTACATAGCGATCCCCAGCGATTCCACTTACATAAGAATCGTCGGGCACGATTTTTGGTTTTTAAAACCAAAACCCCAAATCGTTGTTAACACTAAACCATTTACACATACAAACCATTGCACCCTTTTCACAACAATTTCAATTTCTTGCCTAGATTCAACCATTATAAGCTCAATCACATAGTATTTAAGTGATTCACACATTAACCTATTATCATTCAAACCAAAAATCTTAATTTTGGGGATGTTTAGCCAAATTAGGGTTTTAGGGAATTTTTACCTAGATCTTGGCAAGAAGGTTTAGAGTAGTTCAAGAGCTTCAATATTGAGATATTCACTCTCAAAAAAGTAATTACATTTACCCCATCTCTTTACTTTAACAAATTTTTGATTTGAGGGATTTTCATAAATTCTCAATATTTTTCGAAATTGTTTTGTTGAAATTTATTCAATTGTATTGCACAAATGGTTTTATTGATTCCAATAGACTAGGTATGATGATCGCATTGATAGTTGATTTACAAATTCAACAATTTTGAAAGTTTTGCTATATTTTCACATATTTGCAAAATGGTTTACAAAGCAAGTTTAAAATAAGTTTGGGGGTTTAATTATGGTTTTATTTCAATTTAAGTTACTATGTTTTTCAAATGACTACAATTTGATACCTAATTGCCTTACGATATTTTGAAAACTGATTTTCAAGTTAATATTTTAGTTATCACTTCGATGCCAATTTTATTTTACATTTACAACAAATTTCAAACTAGCTTTCCAAATAGATTTCTCCTCTTATATTAAAGTCTTGAATTTTAGCGAACTATTTCAGACAATGTTGCTTCTATCATTTACAGGTTTCTTTAGTTTTTTAACTTATGAGTTTCGAGAGTTAAAACAATGGCCAGAGGTAGAGGTAGAGATAGAGAAGACACCCACTATTTCTTTTCGTGTCCACGATCTCATTAATGCCAAAGCTATTGCTATGATGAATAGCGACATAAGCAAAAATAGAAAGATTATACCAAAGAGGCGTTTCAACGTGAAAAATAAAATGAAGTACGGGCCTGGGTGATAAGTGATTATTTAGACTTATATATATGATAAATTTAGTCGTATATTTAGTGGAAGTATCCCTATATGAGCTCTAATTCATGGTATTATTGCATTTTTTTGGGAATTAAGGTGTAAATGAAGGAAATGAGCAAAAACGAGAAGAAACAGAGCAAAACCCCATATGGTTACACAAGTTGGCGCTATGGAGGAGTAAGGCACAACATGGGAAGGAAAGGCACGAAGTAGGAGAGCGAAAGAAGTGAGGAAATCAATACTTAAGGTCTGGCGCAGTGGCAGCGTTGTGGCATACAAAGGATGGAGTTTGGACATGCAATGACAGTGTCGAGGTACCAGGGGTCAAAAGAAACACCTAATAGCGGCATCGTCGCTTAATGCACACGGTGCCGAGGCATTAGTGACAGCGCCAAACTCGCATAAAATACAAAGTTGAATTTTATTTCGAGTTAAATTGTAAAGTAGGGTTTTGTCATTAGGAAGTATAAATAGGTATTAGGACGTGGTAAACTCACCACATACTAACTATTAGTCTCCATTAGATAATTTAGCATAGGTTTTACTTTGAGTCTGAGTGTTAAAAGAGTATTGTGTGAAGAAAACATTGAAAACTTCATGTTTGCAATTCAAGTTTGGTTTCATCAGACTAATTGAAGGTAATATTTATATTCATCTATGAATTGTAATGATTTCCATTATCGATTGTGATATGTGTATTTCAATGAAGTGCGAGTAGTCTATTTATCTTAAGGATCAATGGATCTTATAGCATGAATTATATGCTTCGAATATGAGTAAAATTGGTTATAAAAAGTGCAATGGTTAGAACTTGTATTGATTTTGAGCATAATGCTTTAAACATCTTGATTACATTTTTATTGAACTTGGGTTTTAGGAGTTATCATGGCCATTGAAGCTTTTAATCTGGACATGAACGGTACAACCCTAAAATGATTAAAGAAGCTTAAAATGCTAGACACACAAGAGTTATAAAAACCATATATATATATTAGCACTAATTCGCATAGAATGCCATAATATTTCATAGAATTATATACGAATGACAGAACCTTGCAAATTGAGCAAATAGCTTTTATTAGTGGGTATAAGTTCCATGGAGTAATATACACACTACCTCACCGTATTTATAAAGGAGAGGTACTTGTACTCCTATTTGAAGCAATGTGGACTTAAAAGTCTTACATTCTACTAGATAGACTTTCAATTGTCCAATCTATACTCTTTAATGTATGGGACTAAAAAAATAAACAAGTAGTTGTTCCTCTTTGTCCTAGATCTATGAACTATAGACAAATTTGGAGTTGGTTTATAATTTACTTAATGAGGTTTTGCTTAAAAAGATTTAGTCTTACTTTGGTGGTCACTAAGGAAAGGAAGAGCTAGACAAACTTAATTATACAAGGGTACTGCCATCTTTCTCATTTCCACAGCCTTACTTGATTTAAGCTAGCAAGATTTAGTGTACCTTTATCAAAGCACTATATAAAAGATAAAAGATAAAATCCATAGTTTAACTAGTCTGGATGAAATGTGGACACTTAGCTTAAGTTGTATATGTGCATATATATCATATATATAAAAGCACGAATAACAATTTTTTGAGTGGTAATGAAATTTACTTCTTTGCCCATATATATCTATCATATTTACTTCTTTCCCCATATATATCTATCATATATATAAAAGCAACTATATATCTATCTATATACGCTACCTCTTCAACGTCTTGAACACTTGCCTCTTCAAATCGATCAACAACTCAACGACTCTCCTACCTCTTCAAATCGATCAACAACTCAACTGATCAACGACTTTCCTTCCTCTTCAAATTATTCATTCCCAGCTTTCTTTCATCGACTCATTTGTTGCTTTCCTTTGCTCTTCGATTCAAATGTGAGTTAATCCACCTTTCTTCTCCAATTCTTTTTTTTTTCTAGAGAGGTTCGATTCAAAGGTGAGTTAATCATCTGGTCTATATGGTTCAATTTGATTCATGGTTTTTGAAAGAAATTTGGGTCTAATCCACCTTTGATTCAATGTTGAATTTAACACAAAAAGTCCTCTTTCATCTGGTCATATGGTTCGATTTGATTCATGGTTTTTGAAACAATACCTTGGAAGCTAATATGATCAACCCCTCTTTCATTGTATGGTTATTAGAATTCATGAGATACATATATGTTTGACTATTTGTAGTGAGCGATTTCTTGAAGAAAATAAGCCGAAACTGAATTAGGCTTTAAGATCTTGAATACTAGGTGTTTGTTGAAATGTCAAAATAATCTCCATCTTCTTCCTTTATATAAGAAATATATAGATGTTTGATTTTTCTGTCTTTTTACAAGTTGGAATTAAAAAATTGCATCTTTTATATTAGCATACTTGGAAAAAAAGGACATAAAGTAAATTGAATATTTATTTGTTGAACTTGTTGTGTTGTTGGTGATGAACTAATCTCTTGGTTCATTAATTCCTACACAAATGAATGTAAAGTTTTTGTGCACATTTGAGATAAATGAAAGTCTCCAATAAAATCATGTAGGAGATGGAAAGTAAGCAATTGAATTCTTGTGTCTTTTTATCTATATCAAACTTGCGGTCGATATTTTTTAATTTTTCTCGCTAAATTATGTCTTTTATGTCTTGTTGAACAAGCTCTTCAAGTAATCTTTGTAATACATAATTTATGGTGCGTAATTCTTTTGAGAGGTCACAACCACAATACATGCTAATGCTATTATAACTTGGAACCGAAGTTGAACTAAAAACACAAATTGTCTCCAAATTATATTTTCAATAATTGTGGTTTATCATATTATAATTTCATATCGAGGAGCAAAGCCTATTGCATTTTCTCGATTATGAAACATTATGATGTATGTTCGACACTCTCGTATGCATACGCTATTTGATTGCGCTTTTCAACCGATCATTTAATTTCCATATGTGCGTAAATATCATCTTAATTCATAGTTAAGATGAAATGATGGACCATCTTAGTTTTACAATTATGCTTGTCTACCATCTTAATTTTACAATTATGACTGACACGTTCTTCTCGTGGTTTTCTGCTTTCGCTTAATTTCCTCAAAGTAGGTCTTGACAATAAAGCAAATAAAGGAATAATAAAATAAGAATAATCTGTAACATCAATTGAAGTATAATGAGAGAGCCCCTTATTGAGGCACTTGTCATCCCTCTTTCCATTTTTTCTAGATTATTCTCGAGGTATCATGGGATTTGCCTCGGCCAATTTTGGACTCGAGGAATGTAGGACTACAATAATTTGCAAGAGTTTTATTGCTTTTCCATTTCTAGAGTTCTCATCCATCTTTCCACTCGATTTATATTTTGAAAATGTGTTTGTAAGCAATTCTTCTTAGTAATCCGACTTCGAAAAACTCATGATAAATCATTTTTAATAGGTAATATGAACTTGAACTTGTAATTTTATCTTTATATAGAACTACTTCCATTTGGTGAAGTTTTAATGTATTTAAGTTTTAAAGATCTAATTAAGTTTTAAATGTCTAATTAAGGTAAAGTTACACATAAGAAGTTCAATCCTCCAATGGGTGGCTCAAACTACTTGCATTTGATGGCGGTAGTTATAACTTAACATCAGAAAATTGAAAGAGTTTATTCTAGATTGAGTTAACTCATAAATAATAACTCCATAATCTTTTGTTTTGATAAGAAGCCAACTTAATTAGAGACAAAGATACTTGACTCCAAAATGAGTCAACCCCCAACCTTTCCTTTGACATTTGCCTTAATATTAATTCATCTAATTAGAGATGCTTTTGCATAACTCTCTAATCTTTTTTCTTGCTTTCCACTTTATTCATCAAACAAGTCCAATTTGTAAAATTGGTCATCTTTCAAATTTTAGGCTATTGTTTCTTTTTTGTTTTCTAGAACAAATAATTAAACACTATAAAAACTAACAAGACATATTTGTGAGTTGATCAAAATTCTATTGTATAGTTAATATTTTTTCAAAAGAAGATATTTGCGAGTTGTGTGCTAATCTATTGGAAGACTAAGGAGGACTAACACCAAAAGTCATTAACCTCGTAGCTAAATATTGATTTATTTTTTTCAAAAAAAAGATAGTATTTAGATGAGCGGTTCATGTCGTCGGTATATTTCATGTAATGTTTAACAATGCTTATAATATATGTGTCCACAATTGTGAAGTTAATTTTGTCACGTCTTTTGCTTTGATATTTTGTTCATATGGATCATTTTTTTCTTTCTATTTTTTTCTTTGCTAAATGATGCTTCTTGAATTGCATTTTTACTTCTTACGTATTCAAATTATGTACGTTTGGATTTTATATTACATAGTTTGTTCAAACTCATACATATTATTTAAATTAAATTTTATATTTAGTTGCATATTAAATTAACATTATTTATTTTTTTAATTACTACTCTAATGTTTGTTTCATTGGATTGTAGTTTAACAATCTCATCTAAAAATTCATTAAGTATAACCATTTTACCTTGCATTAGCGAGTTACCATGGTTAAAAACTTAAGAGTTATCAACAATAGTGAATACGCTGTAAGAAAAGCAATAAATACTAATCGTAGGGAGGTGGATAGTTTGAAACGTAAATTTGCAATGGAGGAAGAAAAAGAAATGAAGCGGGCTCGCCAAAGACAACTAAGGAGTGAAAAGAAAGAGTTGAATGATCACAAAGATGGATTTGAAAACTTCACAAAATATTCTATGAAATATTGAGTAGGGTAAATGCTATGAAGGAAAATGAATGATTTTAATTAATAATATAGAAATTAAGTTGCCTTTATTTCTTTTTTATGTATAGGTCTCCGAAATGCAAAACCACGTTATGTCGCTATGGGATGTTGCAAGTTCAAATGAGATGTGTTACCATCGAAACTCTTGTCGAAATTGTAGTGCGAAGATGTTTTTCATGAATCTAATAGTTTTCGTTGTTCAAACGATCAAGTAACCCTCGTTCCTAATGTTGTCCCTGAAGAAATGTTTGACCTATTCACTTCAAACACTAAAGAGACATGTGAGTTTTTGATGTACATCCGTACTTATAACACCAATTTTGGTTTTACATCTTTTGGTGTAAAGTGCGAGAGAGAGTATGCCAAAAGTAATGTGGGTGTATATACATTTAGAGTGCATTGCCAAATTCATCATTTTATAAATAATTTACTTCCTAAGAAGGAGCATCCTTCTTTTTTGCAACTGTACTTTTATGATACTGATCATGAAGTGCAAAACCGAATGCATTGCTCTGATAGGATGAAAGAGACAATTTTGGCAAGGTTAATTAGTATGCTTGCGAAAAATCCATATGCAAGTTTTTTCCGCACTTTACAAAATAAGGAAGATTTAGAAGATCATGTTGTTCAATTAGTTTCAAGTGTTAGTCATCTTCTACTTATTGTTTTTCATGTTTTCTATTAATTGTAGTGGTTCTTTTTAATTTTAGTTGATTAACTAGAAATTAATTCCCGCGAGCAAAGCGAGCGGGTCAATCGTGTGTAGCACGTCTTGAAACTAGTATATATATATATATATTTGCATGTGAAATAGTGAAAGTAAGTAGCTTTCACATTATATCAAAAGTTTCAATAAGAATTACCAAATATTATCTAAAAATATATATTTTCCTAGCTTTGACTCGTTGAGGAAGCTTCTTGATCTCCAAGTCCTCTTTTTGTAGAACAAAATTTGTGTTGATAACATGTTGTAAATTAAGTTGAGACTTAGCTAGAACTAAACCAAAAAAAGTATGAACTAAGAACAAGTAGAACAACATCAGAGAAGGGAAGACAAGTGAGAAGAGAAGTAAAGATGAGAATGTAGAGATTTCATTCAATAATTGGTGTGTCCATTACAAGAGAAGAAACCCCTTTATATAGGGCCTTTGTCATGATGAATGTGTACTAATACAAAGATTACAAGTTACATGCAGTGTGTAAGTTACACCAAGATCATGTCACACAAGATTATGAGTAATTGGTATACAAGTTACATTGACATGATCAAGTGGAGCGCACAATGTATGAAGGGATACAAGCAACATGGAGCTTTACAAGTCACACATGTTTGATGTTGCAAACGCTAGAGTTATCCAATTTACAATAGTTAAAACATTTTTTTTTAATTTTCAGCAGGATGGGAAGTCCGCTACCGTGCCTCAAATATCACCCTACCTGGGTCAAAACCCAAATTTTTTAATTCAGAAATTCTGTGATTTCTTCCCTTGTAGCCTCTGCGTAAGCCATCAACCCTACCCTCTATTTATAGGGGAAGTCCAAACGCCAACAAAACATCATACACAAACCACCAATTGCATCCATTTATAGATCAAACATGCATTTTGGTTGAGATCAGTTTGGGACTTGTTTATGTTAGAAATCCATTGTTTTAAACTTATCAATTGAGGCTAGAAAAAATTAAAGTAGCCTCAATTGACCTCTTAAATCCATTTTGTAATGGAAGCCCCAAAATAGGTATGCTTACACACCCCATTTCCATTAAAATGATCTTAAAGGAGAAGTAGCCTCAACTGATCTCTAAAACCCATTTTGTAATGGGAGCCCCAAATTAGGTATGCTTACACACCCTATTTCCATTAAAATGATCTTAAAGGAGAAGGAGGTCATTACTTAGTAGTTAAGCCTTTCCAATTCATTCTCCTTTTCTTATAGAGCTCCTTCAGCACTCTAAATCCCAATGAGTCTAGTTGTTTCTCTTTGAAATAACCAAAATGTTGTTACAACACGAATGCGTGTTGTTGCAACTGGGAATATGTAATAATGTAAGTTCTTAAACGAAATAAACAGTAAGCAAATCAAACGAGACACAAAGAACATGTTCAAGCAGTTCGATCCAAGACATACATCTGCGGGGTCATGCCTAGACGTAAAAATCCACTAAGTAAAGAACAACAAATACAAGACTATTCGCGTAACTCCTTCACTGAGCTTCTCCTTTCATCTCCTTCACTCCTCTTATGGAATTTATACAAGTCTCCCGATACTTGCACGGTGAGGTTCCCCCTCACCAGAATACCCAAGTCCCCTAGGTGATACAACTCAAATATTAAGTGAACAACACGTTCACTGAAATACAAAGTAGACGAGTTACATAATCTACCAACTTTGGTATATAAATAGACCAATGAAGACTCTTGATCTCAACTATCTCTACCGATATTTGGTTCGTCTTCATCTTCGAAAACAAACCACGTTTCATCACAATATTCACATGGTTATTGCGTCTCAGATCATTTATGTTATCATTATATTTTATGTCGTCATAAATAAGATAATATTTGCAATTGTTTAATTATGAGACCTTGTTGCAACAACAAACTCTTTGTTGTAGCCGCCTTATCCTTATTCATTTACAATTGTTTCAAACTGATTCATAAGTAAATCCATAACACTGATTTAGAGATCACAACTTCATAACTGATCTCTGGATGGTTTTATTAGCACATGAAACACATCATAAACAATTCTTTTACATAAATCAATAAAATGACAATCAATCGGATAATGACATTAAGAATCCTCCCCTTTGTCATGATGTTATCACAACTGTGGTAAATTAATGATGGAACGATTTAGTGAAAAAGTAAAATCACCAAATAAAAATAACAATGAAGGATATTTCATAGTAGCATCCAACACTTCTCATACCATAATTAGCATTACAGTCATCCATAGAGCCAAAAGAATATATGAAAGTGAAAATATCCATACTACTGATCATTACTTGTCACTTTCTATAGTTTTGCATCTTCACTTCCATCTTCAGTTGCAACAATGGGTTGTTGCAACAGACTTCATCAGACTTTCATCAAAGTCATAATCAGAGTTACGCAGCAAAAATTTTACAAACTCACAGATTAACAAAAAATTGTCTTCCTAAAATAAAAACAAAACCAATAACCAAAGTAACTAAGTATCAAATAACTTGAATAAACTCCAACATCCATATTTTCCATACTCCATCCATTCTCTCCTGCTCCCCTTAGTCACATATTCTCCCCCTTTATGGGATCAATAATGAAAAAATAAGGTAAAAGGGGTGACATGCCAGACCTTCACTAAGGAGGAGGGCTTAAAGCTTAAACAAAAGTGACTAGGGATTGAAATAGATGATCTAGTAGTGCTTGAATAGATGCAATTATATCCCTCTCCTATGTTGCTCTAGATTAACATGATCATCTCCAGTATTGCTAAGTCTAGTTAGATTAGAGGCAGGAGTATTATTTGTCTGAGCCTTCTTTTTTTTCTTCCTTCAAAGTTCTGACGGGTCGACCTTACTATCATGTGTGCACCAGAGAGCACATCTTGTTGCACCGAGTAAGGAGGTGTATTAGCTAATTCTCTATTGATAGGAAGTTCATTTGCATGAATGGAATTATCCTTCGTGATCTTGGAAGTGATCATTCTTACTTCTGCTGAACACCAATGGTCCTATCTATCTATCTTTACAATTTGATAGATCAGTAGATCAGTTGTCAAGTAATGAAACTGATTTTCAGGCTTTATCCTGTCCATAATGGCCCTAAAAATTATTTCCACCAAATCACATGGTACTCCCTGTCCTATGGCATAAAGTAGTATTCCCATTTTTTTACAAAAGTACTTCCATGCTTGATTGGTAGGATATTATAGGTCAGGTGAGTGTATAGAGAGAGGTACAAGGTAGTTAGGTCCTTAATTTGTTTTCTTTCCTCCTTTTCTATAATGTAACTACCCCTCTCGTGATAGTTTTGACTAAGGTTGGCATACTACTCTCAGTTCTTAAAGAGACAAAATATTTATGACCACCATTGTTGACGTCACATCCCAAAACCATGTTAATTTTCTAAGGAGAGAACTAATATATATGTTCTCTAACATATAAGAAAGGTGAGAAAAGGTTACTCACAGCTACCCTCAAGTTGGCATAGAATTTTCTAACTAAGATCCCATTGAACTTAGTTGGGAAAGATAAAGTTTTTAGTAAAGATCTTGAGGTCAGAGACTTTACCAACTTTGCCTTGACATAGGTATCCTTGTGAAGATAAGTTTCAGAGTGGAACTTCATCTGTCGAACATCATCAAACCTTCTTTGGGCTTCAAAATCATAGAATCGTCGAGTCATTCCTTTGTCATTTCTTTCCTTCAGAACCACTTCGTAATCAGAGTCAGAGCTGGCCCTTCCATATCATTATGATTTTCAGATTTAGAACTAGAACTGCAAAAAGGTGATGTAACACAGTTGGAGCTCTTTGTTAGTGCAATAGGGCTGGTGGGTGTAGACCTCATAGGAGTTTTCATCTTCTTCGATACTTTTCCAATAATTACGTATTTACCCTTTAATCTTATAAAAGTCTCAACAAGAGACACAAGATCTTGTGTGTCCTTACATTGGACATCAACGTATGGTTCATTATTAATGGAGTTGTCATTGTGTTCAGGTTGGACGTCTTCTTTAACTTCAGTACTTTCAGGCTTGTATTCTTTAGTTTGAGGAATGGATTCCTCAAGATGTTAAGTCTTTTTTTATAGAAATTCATGTTCTGTAGTATCATCAAGAACTGGACTGCCTTTTTCAATGTGAAAATCTAGTTGTTCCTCAATACTAACTTCTTGAGAAATTTCAGCAACAATAGAGTCCCTCTCTTTAGTAATATGTTTAGTTGGAGTCGCTTGTTCTGAGGCTTTATCTCCATAATCTCCCTCTTTCATGATTGGAGGACCAGTTGTAACACCATTAGTTGCCTATTGCATCTCGGTTGTTGCTTCAGTGGTTAACTCTTCACCCATCTAATTTGGTTCAGATGGTGCATGCAATGGCTTTGTCTCTTGTACAATAGCAGTAGTAGGTCGAACCTCATAGTGTTGTGCATTGTCTGGCTTAGAGGATGAAGTCGTCACTGGATCTTTCTTATTTGGTACTCTTGGTGGTCGATTGACAATGTATGGTGGAAAAATTTCTAAAGAAGATGCTGACTCCTTCTCTACTAACGTTGATGGTGGTATGGCCATCAGAGGAGTAGGGTTCAGGAATTTAAATGTCTTCTTTGTTGCTTTAGTTTTTCTGCCTTTTGGGGGTGGCTTCGATGACGAAGGCTTTGGTGCTACTATAGTCTTCTTGGATCCTCTTGTTGAAACCATGTTCAATTGGTTGATGGAACTTTGCTGATCAAGAAGAAGAAAGAGAGAAAACGCCATAAAATGACTTCTACAAGGATTATGATTGTTAAGGTTACAGAATTCTCGATTCAAGTAAGAAAAATAGAGCAATTTTCGAACTAGATAATCACAAATGCACTAAGGATTCTAACTTCCCCCTTCAATCTTTCACCAACCCAACGCCTTATTTAGATAAACACAAAAATATAAAAAAATATAATGATCATAACACTTAGATCAATAAACTATCTGTTGTGTAAAACGGCTACTCACAACGGTAAAAAAAATGTACACAATACACATACTCCCCTTTGTTTATATTTTTTAAAAAAATAATGATAAACCAAGAAAAATTTGATGAAAAAAACATTTTAGGGAGTACTCAAATGTGCATTACACAGGGCTTTTGCATAGCCTTATCTCTCCCCGTAACATCTCCAACCTATTAGCATCAAGTGCCTTAATGAAAATGTGAGCCAATTGCATATCAGTTGTGATATATTGAATGTCTATAACCCTATTCTAAACAAGATCGTGAATGCAATGATATCTTAGGTCGATGTGTTTGGTCTTTGAGTGTTGAACATGATTCTTATATATGTCAATGGCACTCTTGTTGTCACAAAACACTGTAAGTTGTTGCAACTAGATGTTGTAATCCTGTAGCATCTGGCGCATCCGTAGTAATTGAGTACAAGAATTTCTCACAACAATGTATTCAACTTCAGCTTTGTAGAGGGAGATAAAGTTTTGTTTCTTGCTAAACCAAGATACCATGTTGGTACCAATAAAGAAACATCCTCCTGAAGTGCTTTTTCTATCATCTGCACTACCTGCCAATCTGCGTCTCTATATCAAGGCAAAAAAAAGTTAACATTAGATGAGTACCAAAGACCAAGATGAGATGAACTTGCTATATATTGTATGATACGTTTCATAGTAGCAAGGTGCGATTCTTTTATAGCATCTTAATATCTTGCATACAACACTAAAGGCAAGTCTAGTCTAATGGCCGTGAGATACAAGAGACTTCCAATCATACTCCTTTATAGAGAGCTATCAACTGGTTTTTTATGTTCATCTTTAGAGAGTTTTCATGTGTTCCCATTGGAGTTTTAAGATGGCGATCTTTATCCAATCCAAATCTTTTCACCAAGGAGTAGCAATACTTATTTTGGGAAATGAAAGTTCCTTGAGCAATTTGCTGAACTTGTAGACCTAAAAAATAAGTGAGCTCACTAACCATGCTCATCTCGAACTCATTCTTCATGGTAGTAACTCTTCCACCATGGGTTTTGCAGTTAAGCAAAAAACAATATCATCTACATACAATTGGGAAATCAAAACACCTTTAGTATGGTGTTTGACAAATAGAGTTTTATGAACACTACCTCATGTGTATCCCTAAGGAAGCAAGAATGAGGCAAGTCTATCGTATCAGGCTCTTAGGGCCTGTTTCAACCCTTATAAGGCATTTTTAGGTGATACACGTGATAAGGAAATTGTGCATTTTCAAAGCCTTTTGGTTGTTCCACAGAGATTTCTTCCTTGACTGTGCCATTTAGGGAGGCACTTTTGACATCCATCTGATATAGTTTGAACCCAAGAGAACAAGAGACAACAAGCAATAGACATATAGATTCTAATCGAGCAATATGAGTAAAGGTTTCATAGAAATCTATATCTTTGACTTGGTTGTATCCTTGGGTAACCAATTTGGCTTTGTTACATACCATGTTTCTTTCAGCATTTGTGTTATACTTGAAGATCCATTTTGTGCCAATAACATTTGAACTTTGGGGTCTTTGCACCAAGATCCATACATCAAGTCTTTGAACTTAATTCAGCTCCTCTTGTATTGCCATTATCTAGTACTCGTCCTAAAGAGCATCAGATACACTTTTAGGTTCAAGGGAGGAGACATAACATACGTACCCAACGAACTTCATACATTCAATCTTGTTGTTTCTCTGGTAATCATTACCTCTTCTAATGATCAAATGAGATTTTTATACGATGGTTCTTTTGGATTTCGGTAGAGGGTTCTTAATTCACGGATGAAAAGTCTTCCATTGGAGAGTTCTGACTGACTGCATAGACTGGTTCCTTAGTGGTTGTAACAAGCTCTTCTATGATAGATATAACGGTATCATTGGCAGCTGGTGTATCAAGGTTTGCAAGAGATTCAATAGGGGTAAGAGAATTGTCAGTCATCTATTCTCAACTCTTGCATTATTTCTTCGCATGAATAGTCATCGAACACCACGTTGATCGACTTTATGACTTTCTGTGTTCTCTGTTGAAGATTTTGTAGGCCTTGCTATTTGATGAGTACTCCAAGAAGATCTCGTTGTCACATTTTTTGTTGAACTTTCCTAACTACTCCCTGTCTTTTAGTACAAATATTTGCTCCCAAATATATGGAGATAGCTGAGGTTAAGTTTCTTACCCTTCTATAATTCATAAGGGGTCTTCTGAGTGAATGGTCGAAGGTAAGTCTTGTTGATGATGTAGCAAGCTATACTGACTGCTTTTGCCCATATTTTTGTAGGAAGTCCTTTGGAATTAAGCATTACTCGATCCATCTCCTGCAAATGCATGTTCTTCCTTTCTACAACCCTATTCTCTTGTGGGGTGATTGGAGCAGAGAATTCTTAGTATATGCCTTTCGATCGGCAAAACTCAGCAAACTTGTAGTTCTCGAATTTCTTTCCATGATTACTCCTCATCTTGACAATGCTTTCTCCAGAGGCTTTTCTTACGGTTAGTAACTTTAAGCATTAGTCACTAAATATATCAAATGAATTTGATTTTCCACTTCGAAACAACACCTAGGTGAAATGGGAGAAATCATTCACACATACTAAAATATATCTTTTGCATAATATACTAGTCACCTGAGTGGGACCAACCAGGTCAATGTGGAGGAGCTCAAACACGGCCTTGGTATTACAACTATGACTTGGTTTATGTGCCTTTCTCCTTTGCTTTCCAAGCTAGCATGGCTCACATACTTGTTTGGTAGTATGTTGAAACTTTGGCAAAGCCCTTACTGCTCCTAGATCAGATATCTTCTTCATATGTTTGAAATGTACATGCCCCAGCTTTTGATGCCATGTTTCTGGCTCATCGTGCACAGAGACACTAATATTACAGCCTCCTGTAGGTGGTTATTGCAACAAATAGCAATTGTTAGATGTCCTTTCTCTTGTCATGATATAGTTTCCACTCTCATTACATACTTGGACGACTATCTATAGTAAACTTTATAAATAGATTTTGATCACAGAGTTGACTAATACTAAGAAAATTGCCCTTGAGATCTTCAATATGCAACACATCATTTAGAGAGGGAAGTCTAGCAATGTTGAGTATTCCTTTTCTAACCACTCTACTTCATGCCCCATCTCCAAATGTGACGTGTCCTACCACACAAGTCTAGTAGTTCACAAGGTTATCCCTATCTCCAGTCATATGCTTCGAGCATTCGCTATCAATGTACCACTCAGAGTATGTTAAGGATGTAAGAGACATCTGAGCAACTTGACACTTCATCATCATTTTAGTGGCGGCCCTGCCGCCCCGGGGTGACATGTCTCTGTGTACTTCTAGCTCGGTGGGCCTAACTACACGTGTTCGAAACCTGCCCATCCACCTTTTGCCTTAGATTTCGTGTCCACATATGTTACATCAATTTAGTTAGTGGATTATTAGTATTTTCTTAACTTATTCTCTTTAAGTATTTAAAAGTTTATTCTAATGCCTAACCATACTAGTGGGTTGTATCTTACAATTTAACATATATCAGTGAAGCCTAATTAATTGATACAATTAGAATAAGTAGCTAGCATGGTAAACATTATTTATAAGAGCAAATCCTACTACGGAAAATTCAAAAATATACTCTGTATATAAGCGACAGTACCATAAATAAGGTATATATACATGTATAATGTCATCTCAAGTCCCCTGGTACCCAAAATAATACAAAATATCAAAATAAGCACGTACTAGTAGGTCCTCGATAGTGAGCAATCAGATATAGTCGCCTAGGGTCCCCTTGCCCCTACTAGTACTAGGATCTGCACTCAATCATCACAAAAAGACAAATGACGCGTCTAGTAAGTAAAATCCCAAGGAACCCCTCTAAGCATTTTCGTAAATAAACTAAGGAAATGCAAGAAGTGCTGTCGAGTAAACACGCGAAATGTAAAGACATACATTTGTAAATGGCTCATCACATGAATAGATAAAAGCTAAGCAAACAAATGTGTGTGCTTGCTCCAGATGGATTAGATTGTACTTCAAGTCACCAAGTTCCCACGAGTGGTCGCGCCCAACTGGCCCGACATTTGTTCCCTCTCAGTGCTGGCCAAATCCGCAGAGTCACCAACACGTGCACCAAGGGCAAGCTCAGGTTGACGTTCACAGAGGGTCGAGTCAGACGTGCTACAGTCTAGTGCATCATGAACACACAACCAGGAAATCCGAAGGAGTAACCTCGACCTACGTCCAAGTAACAGAATGGAATAGTAAAACAGTAAGGAAATGATAGGAATGAAATTTAAAACAGAATCAAATAATTAGAGTTTTTTAGTTAGGTTTACAAACTTCAAACCGCTTTTCGACCTCCCCGGACTTACATATCCGACCCGTCAACTCCCCGACACCGAGGTACGATCCACTAAGTCCCCGAAGTCCAATTTTATAAGTTTAGGTTTTTTATAAGTGTTTAGATATGTATTAAGTTGAAAATCACCAAAACAGCCCTTAAATTCATATTTTATCTGTCATTAGCATGCTAATGGATCTACCTAGCGCGCTAGGTGGTGTTAGTGCCCTAATGGATCTACCTAGCGCGCTAGGTGAAGTTAGCGCGGTAAGGGATCTGTTTAATGTGCTACTGTTCTTTATTTTGAAAAACAGTTAGAAAATCAGAATGATTAGCGCGCTAACCCACCTAGTTAGCGTGCTAATTGCCCTCTATGATAGAATTCTTAAGTCAAGAATTATGTCCTTCCCCTTTCAATTAGCTACCCTAACTTGGTTTACATCCTCTCCATACCAAAGCAACTCCAAAACGTCAGTTAAAATCACCTCAGAACAACAATTAAGTCAAAATCATCAAATCCTAACATTCACTAGTTTTGTCCAAATTCAACAAAATCCCAATTCATGCAAAACCAGTGATAAATCCATAATTCAAAAATCAAGAATTTAACCCTCCAACTACAATTTTACCAAAAACACAAAAAATGGGTTCATTGAAGAGTGTATAAGATGAGGAAGATGATTACCTTTGTTTGATCACTTGATTTGTCCTCCAAGGTGTTGAAGTCCCAGCTTGAAATCCCCTCTTGTGCTCTAGTTTTCTCATATTGCATGAGAATTTCGGTTCGTGGAGATGAAACTCTCACTCATGTGGCTTATATATGTTGGTTTTTATCAAATGTGCATACGTATCTCGATGATTATCTTGTGGTCTCATTTCATGTTGTCCCACATTACTTGATAACTCCACTAACACACTCATCTCCTAGAATTACTCAATATGATCATCTTGATGTCCATCTTATGGTCCTCATTATTTAGTTCAAACTATAGGCTTATTATTTATTTAATTAACTCACCGTATATTAATCCTTATCAAACCATATGGTTCGTGTTTTATTTATCAAAATTAACCAACTCATGATCCCACTAACCTTCGGCTACCCGATGTTTGGTGGCCCGCGTCTCGACACGCATTTCGAGGCGTGCCATACCCTATTGTTTAAATTTTGACTCAATTAGCCTTTGGTTACATTACCCATTTCAATTGAATTACTTAGTCATATTAACATGAATTAGACGAGTTCCCTAGTGTACCTGTACTTTGACTCTCGATACTCGCGTTGACATGTATTAACAAATAATTTCATAAAATGTCTCGCAATTAAACAATACAACACACAATTTACTAGTGTACCTAGGTTGATGTGTGTCCTAGCATACCCACGACGTCCACGTGGATCCGAGCTGGCTTCCATGTCTAAAATTACGAAATAAATAATGGCGTTAATGAAATGGGTTGTTACACCCATTTCTTTTGAGAGTTTGTTTATTGCTGCCTCTGAGTGATTTCATGTTGTCTTCTTGCCAGTTTCCTAATCATTTTGAAGCATCTAGGACGAATGTGTCCTAAAATTCCATAATTATAACAACTAGGAAGTACTTCCTTTTGGACTAACTGCTATGCTCAGCATTGACTGTCTCCTTGAGTTTGATAGATTTTACAGCTTTGACAAACTTCATAGGTTTATTTTGGGTAGTCTTTGAGGATGATCCTTTAACAATGTCGAGGCCATTGTGATCACTAGACCCCTTTCCTTGCTGCAAGATGTCGTCGAACTTTGCCTTTCCTTTTATTAAGTTTCTTCAATGTATCTTTTGCTTTTTCTAGCTTAGTTTTGAAATTACCGAACTCCTTGTCTTTCTTTAATAGTAGTCGTTGTAGTACTTGGTTACACTCAAATATTTCTTCCCATTTCATTACCATCTCAACATGGTTTTATGCATGATTAGTGTCATTAGATAATTTAAATTCAGAAGCATCATAGTCACTTACAACTTCATTTGACGAGGTTTTGATATTTCAGCCTTAGTTGTTACAACAGGCTTATCTGTTGTAACAGGTACTGTGGTTGCAACAAGAACTTTTGAAACTTTGCAAAGGCAACATAATGATTTACATGATTTTTTCCCTTTCTAAGCCTGAGTCACTCCAGGTGGACACAAGTGACTTCTCTTTCCTCGTAGATGGCACTCATGCTGAAAGTGACCAAGTCCTCCATACTTTCTGTAATTCATCTTACTTTTGTCAGCCGCTTTGATCTAAACATCTTTCTTCAATGAGTCTCCCTTTGCAAATGACTTCATTCACTAAATTTTTTGAAATAATTATTTATATTTACGAGTTAGTAGAGCCATGTCATGTTCTTCTTCACTGATAATTTTATCTGCAGGGAGGTATTGAGCAGCAGCCTTCGATTCCAGTTCTTTGGACTTCTTTTTCTTAGTTAAATGCATCTCATATGTCGTGAGAGATCCCATAAGTTCTTCAAATCTCAGATCCTTAAGACATATGTTCTCTTGGATGGAAACAATTTTCACATTATACTTTGCTAGAAAAGATATGATTGCTTTCTGTACCATCCTCTTGTCAGAGTACTTCTTACCGGCAATATCTTTAAGCTTTTCCATGTACTCTGCTATCGTCTCATCTTCTCCAATTTGAAGTGATTCGAAATGGGAAGCCAAGAGAACAATTTTTGATTCTCGGATATCAACATTTCATTCAAAGAAGTTCTCAAGGATTTCTCATGCTTATTTAGCTATCTTGCATGATGATATTAGCTTGTGGCGTTCCTGCGTCACTGCTCCCTAAGATTGCAGTTAGTCATTTAGCATTTGTTGATAGCAGTTTCTCTTCAGCTTCAATCCACTAGCTTGTGTTTTTTGGCTCCCCTTTCATAGGTGGTGGGGCATAGCCATTCTCAATGGCTCTCCATGCTTTTAGACATCTATGGAAAGTATATAACCTTCCATACGGGCTTTCCATTACATGTAGTTTGTATTGGTGAGTAGTGGTAGCCTTGTGTTAGATACACCTTTTGGCCGATCTGATTAATTTCCCTGAGACATCATGATTCGTATGCGAATCTCACTAATCTTTGTAAACAAAGATTTCACAGTGCCTGCTCTGATACTAATTGTAATAACCAAATGTTGTTATAACAGGAATATGTGTTGTTGTAATGGGGAATAAGTAACAATGTAAGATCTTAAACAAAATAAAAAGTAAGCAAATTAAACCATACACAATGAACTTGTTCACGCAGCTTAGTCCACAACCTGCATCTGTGGGGCCACGCCCAAACATAAAATCCACTAAGTAAAGAACAATGGATACATGACTCTTCACATGACTCCTTCACTGAGCTATTCCTTTCATCTCCTTCACTCCTTCTATGGAATTTATAGAAGTCTCCTGATACTTGCATGGTCAGACTCCCCCTTACTGGAATACCCAAGTCCCTTTAGTAATTACAACTCAAATATGAAGTGAACAACACGTTCATTGAAATACAAAGTAGACGAGTTATATACTCTAACAACTTTGGTATATAAATAGATCAATGAACATTTTCGATCTCAATTATCTGAACTGATCCTTGATCTGTTTTCATCTTAAAAAATAAACCATGTTTCATCACATTATTAATGTGGTTAATGCTTCTCAGATCATCTCTATTATCAGCATATCTTCTGTTTTCGTAGAGAATATCATATCTGCAACTATTTGATTCTAAGACCTTGTTGTAATAGCAAGTCCCCTTGTTTCAACCGCCTTATCCTTATCCATTCACGACTATTTCAAATCGATTCATGGATAAATCTAAAATAATGATTTGGAGATCACAAGTTCATACCTGATCTCTGGATGGTTTCATTAGCATGTGAAACACATAATAAACAAGTCATTAACATAAATCAACAAAATGACAATCAATCAGATAATGACATTAACACTTTTGATTTTCTTTTTAAATGTTGTGCGTGGAGAGAAATTCACGTCCTTTATATATGGTTTAGGGGTGTAATCCTAGCCTTCCATCTCATCACAAGTTCTCTTCTTTAAAAGATCATGTGGTTCAAGTTAAATAATCATGAGCCTCTAATCTCACCATTTAGCTCTAGGATCTCACCACAACCCTTTACCAAGTCCATCAAGTGGTCTAACAAATTCTTTGTAATACTAGGCCAATTTAACTTACTTAGCCTATTTATTCAAGCCATTTGCACATTAATCTCCGATAACTTAGATAATGTTTTCCTTGCGAAATTAAA
Source organism: Stephania cephalantha (assembly GCA_039657325.1). Classification (NCBI taxonomy): domain Eukaryota; kingdom Viridiplantae; phylum Streptophyta; class Magnoliopsida; order Ranunculales; family Menispermaceae; genus Stephania; species Stephania cephalantha. The sequence goes on along the minus strand of CM077569.1, from coordinate 45,642,131 downwards.
TTCCCATTAGTACTCAACTAAGTTATTAACTACCCAACAATTTGGTGCCCCTCGCCTGTACGCATCTCAAGATGCGCTTACGATGCGTTTTATACTATTTATCATATAACTTAGCCTTAGATTTGATTGTTGTTACATTAGCTTAGGGTTTATTTTAAATATTGTTGTCATAAAATATGTAAGCTACCTAAGTGTTCCTCGTATATTGTCTACCGGATACCCGCATCAACACGCGTCCCAAGATAATATACCCATCGCACTAAACTCTCGCGATACATGCAGATAAATACACACATGCGATGTAATTTTGTAAATTTACTTTAAAACACTACAATATAGCTTGTACCAATAAAAAATATCATTAATCCCTGATTCTCGTGTCTGAGTTTAACACGTAGGCACAACTTATGGCCATTAATCCCTGTAATTAGAGTTAAATTTCGGTTTAACTAATTTGGTCTGTTACAACCCCATGGAGATAACCCCCATAAAGGTGGGGGAGAGTGTAACCTGGAAGATAACTTGCAGGGAAGTTGGATTAATAAAATCAACACAACAAGATTAGTTGCAATTTTCCTACAAGTTATCTCACTCCCCTTAACTCCACCCCCACTAAATAAGGTCTCAATTTCCCACATGGATCAATTTTATCCTTTCCCATGGGGAATTCATATGATGAAGAGTTTTTTTTATCTAATTCTCTGCAAGGAATAATCTCTATGTCACAAAAATAATAAAATATTTTACTTACCAATAATCAAGTTCAAGTTAAGAAATAAGGGGTTAATTTTCCTAAAAAAAACAATTGAAACACATATAATTATTTAATATACTGTAATTTTGAAATTAAATGTTAACAAATATAGTAAAAGTTTATTCTACTATTTTTTATGTTCCATATTTGACATCTATTACTAGAGTTTGGTGATGTAATATTATATATATATATATGTATATATATATATATATATATATATATATATATATATATATATGTATATGTATATTGATATTTGTAAGTGATATTTATACTAGTAATATACATATACATATTTATAAACTTATCTAATATGTCATATGTTAGATATGTGGTATGTAATATTTAATATTGATTATAAATTTATATGTCGGTAATACATATTTTAAATTGATATATGAGAACACCCACGGGATCCCCGTGGTGATTACCAATTAAGGGGATCCTTACGCGAGATCCTCAATGGAGATTCCTCTCGGAGATCCTCGTGGATATTTTTTTTTCTCATTCTCAGTCTCGTACTCGTGCCCTTTCGGCTACGGGATTTTTCCTCATCCCCACCTCCATCATCATTTAAATTATCTGTCTCCATCCCTGTTGCGGGGAATTTCCATCTCCGTGGGGATCCTTCGCCCCACTTGCATCCCTAGCTCATCCAAGCATCCTAATATGGTTACCTTGTAAGGTTAATTAAGTAGAAAAACATGTTCATTAAAAAAAAATAAGTAGAAAAACATGACAGCACTTTGCTGTTAATCATAAGTGAATATATATGATGAACATGCACCTAAGAATCTTACTAGTGGTACTCAAATAAAGCAAATTCGTTTGATTTTAGCAATTTCGCTTTCCTTTTTTCTTCCTTGTCTCTTAATAAAATATAACAATAATAACAAATAACCTTAGATTATGCAAAAGTCGCCCGCCTAAATCGTCCCCACCAGTGTCAAATCACGCTTTGAATCAAATGCTGATTATAACTTCAAGATTAGCACGTTTTGCTCCTACGTGAGAAAAGCTTGGGAGAGTGGGAAGCATGACGCCCACATCGATTTTGTGAGCTGTATACTTTATTATGGGGAGGAGTGGAATAGATGATTCTCCTAATAAATACATAAAATAAAAAAATTTAAAAAATAAAATAGAAATATAAATAAGGCCTCATGATAAATATATATATATATATATTCTAAGTTGTATCGATTATATCCTAACATTTTCAAGTTAGTATCAATTCACTCCTCAATCAATTTCGGACATTTTTTTTCTTTGAAATCAACTTAATCTTCTAACTTTTTTTGTCATGATCATTCATATAGATCAATTTACATCAAAATATTTTAAGCCCTAGTTTAAATTAAGTTTATGAAGACTCACAAAAATAATAATTTATAAATCAATGCTACAAGAATACTTTAATTCAAATTTAGTTATTAACAACTCACCAATAGTAAGTTGAGAATTATGTGTATACGCCTATGAAAATGGCATATAATACTTATTAGAAGGTTGTCCATAATTGTTTAATTTGACAAAAGAAATATGTACTTAACTACGTATTTGATTCAGTGGACATATGTACAATTAACTATGTGTATTGTACACATGAATACATATTATCATGAATATTGAACTCTAATGCTATTGTATTAATAAATCCTTAAAGGGTGTTACAAGAAAGTTGAAGAGAATGATGTGTGAACAAATATTATAAAAGAAAAATAAAGTCGAATTTGTTTATGATAGAATTGAAACTAAATCGAAAAGGTCATGATCTAATTGATAAATTCTAAAGGTTGGGATATAATTGATACAACTTGTAAAGGTTATGCTATTTTTGATCATTTGGCCTATAAATAATTAAAAAATAATGTATTTTGAAAATAATTAATTAAAGATTTTCTAAAGAAAAGGTTTATTTTCAGAAAAAAAATGTTTTTGTCGTAAATTTACTTAGATCTTCAATTTTTTAATTTTTTATTTTTTTGCATACAAAGAGTGTAATGTTTTAAACCGCATGATTTTTTTTTTTGTGAAAAGAAACCAACTTGCCTCTATTGATACTCAAAACTCTCAATCTCATATGTAATTACGTGGTCGGCTCATACTAAACCAGTAAGCTAACACGTGTTGAGCGTGTATAATGAATTTTTCACCTTCTTTTATTATACTTTTAGGTTTATAGTAGTGGTAAGTAGAATCGTCTCTATAGAGATTTAGCAAACTTCTTAAGTTGTAATTTTAGGGATTTTAATTTATTTTGTCATTAACTAAATCAATTAACTAATTAAACTAAATTAAACTAACTAAATCAAATAATCCATTTACTAATTCAAATCAAATAAGTAATCTTAAACAAATCTAAATCAATGCTAACAGTCAATTCTTCAACAAATCCAAACCAAAAATAATGAAATCTATACCAAAATGGATTCAAACACGATATATTTATTATAACCATAGTCATAGCCTAGTCACGGGTTTTACGAGATCACTAAACCTTCATCATAAGTAAGCTATAATTATTCTTTCAAATCACCTAGTTTTCGTTTTATTATGGTAGATTCACGCGATTCATATCCATAACCTATTTTTATCACTAGTAGTACTTCAAACGCTTAAAGTGTCTAATAATAACAAAATATCATTAAGTTCTATGAAAGCACTTACTATTAAGTAAAAAATTAACAGTAATATGTCATTAGATAATTAACATAAAACATAACCTAAGACTTTCTAATAGGTAAAAAGACATTTTGGATAAATCTGAGTTACTACTTATATTAAATCTATATTTAAAACCTATCATTCACAACACATATTGCGCACTATGCATGCAAAGTCTAGTGTCATGGATTGTAATACATGAAAACAATCAATTAAAAGTGTGACTTATAGAATGTATTATCAATTTAAAGCATTAAATTTGTAACCTCGTAAACTATGACTTTTGCAATTGGTTTAGTTCATATCTTGATTTAGATTAATAAAGTACTCACTCATATTAAACTTAAACATCATACAACAAAAGAAAGACACCAATGAAAAACACTTCTATTACTAACTTTGAATCTCCAATGAATTCTCCAAAGCAATGAAAATATAAATGAACTAAAGAGCTTCGGGTGTTCAAAGGTGTTTATTTCGAAGCCCTAATCTCATATATATGTAGTAATTTACTAATACATATCATAATCAAGTTCAAATTCCTAATCCTTATCTAAAAAACTCGCAGTCGACCTCAACGATTTTCACCGATTTGGATTTATATGTAAATCATTGAGTCTTCTATAAAATATCTTTCATCTGATCAGTGATTGAAGTGGCAATTTATGTGTAATCTTTACTTCACTGGCATTTCATTGACTCTTTTTGTTGCTGATTTCACTGGCGATTTATGCGTAAATTCACAACGCAAGTACATCACCAAGAATTTTTTGATGTTGATCAAATTATTCTCTTTTCCTCTCCATTTCCTTCATTTCTTCATTATTCCTTATTTTAATATAAAATCACAAAAATAAGAGAAAATTCAGTGTAATATAGCATTTTTTATCCAAAATAATACTATAATCTATTATAAAATATTGTCTTATTATTGACTTATCATAAGCTACTCACTTGGTTGGTCCAACCGTGTGCATAAATTACAATCCTAATATTCTTGTGCTGGAGGAGGTGAACAATCAACCATGGTCTGCTCTAAGCTTTTAGGGACCTTGGATAAATTCAAAAATTGGGCCTTAGTAAATAAACAACTATATATATAATTAGTATGCAATACGCTTCGAAAAAGATTAAGTGTTTTTTTAAATGCTTAGGATAGTAATATAAATTATATCTAGTTTTTTTTTGGTCAAACATGGTTGTATTGATGTTCCTCACCCAAAAGGGTACAACAATGAGAATAATAGATAATACATTCCAATGGCGCCCTGGAACTAAAGTCCGACACTTTCACACATGGTCTTGCAACACCAACCTCACTATAGAGGACAATCACCCCATAATTAGGACAATTGCCTCACAATGGGGATAACTACCCCTAACGAGGACAACTAAATCTGGCCTAGAACTCTAAATCAAAAAGAGAAAATATAGTAAACAATTGACATCTACATCACTGCGATGATACTTGCCACTTTACATCGCTCATCTTCACATAAGGTCGGTTGTCGGTGTTTTCCACCACTGACGTTGAAGGCATATAAATGTCATGTTGCTCCTCTTTATTTTGTTTTAAAGCCTAAGTCAAAAGGGGCCATTAATGACGAGAGCATCGAAAACCCACCAGCACCACGACACATAACCTGAAGCCATCAAAAAAGAGAGGGAATAAGAGAAAAAAAATCATAGTGCAAAGAATAAAAAAGGAAATAACACATTGGAAAGGATGGAAAAGAGGGCACATAGTAAGGAAGGGGTGGATAAAAGGCGTTGTGGTAGGGGAGAATGAACGGGAAAAAGGATAGAAGAGGGGAAAAGACTAGAAGAAGGAAGGGAAGGGAGGGAGGAAAAAGGAGGACATAATAGGGGAAAGAAAATAGGATGAAGAGGAGGGGGACGGATAGAGAGGATTATGAAAGGGATCTTTGATTCTAGAGAGATATAGAGAGAGAGGTAGTGAGTCGTGGCAACATCGGCCCCCAACACCAGATATGGTTTTTTTCCTAGGTTTTTTTGATAAATGATATATAGTTAGAACATATTTTCATCAAACCTTTTTCCTTCCTCTTTTCCCAGGGCTTGAGATCAATAGTAGATTTTGCATTAAATTAGCTGCATTAAAAGGGTAAATCCTGTATAACGGCCCAAAAATATTTTATATTTGAGCAATGAATTGTAATATCCATTTATACTCGTAAGTGTTATGGATTTCATTGCCGATTTTTGGAGTGATATATATTCTCAAGATGTATGCGAGCACAAGAGTCAAAAAGTTCGAGGAATTGGTAAACCTTAGGTTAGTTCACAAATTAGGCTTTGATTAAGCAAATGTAAATGCCTAAGTTAGTGGTGAAATCAAAAGAATTCGTTAATAAATTAACCTAAGATAAATTAAATGGGTTAATATGCCTGAGCTACTATGACCAATTAATAAGTAAATAGGCATATAGTTCTAGGTTGTTTCTTTTAAAATACTTGATGAATTCTAGTTGGTACAATGGGATTTAATGAGATTTATGATGAGAGGTTGCGCAATATATACACATTTAGATATGCCTTGAGATAGGGTATGTACATGATTAGAGAACAATCCAAAACTCATGACTTAAACCCACAAGTATATAAAGAACACTTATGGTTATAGATGCAAAAGAAAGAAAAAACACCAAACCATTAAAAAAGAAGAAATGAGGGCTGGAACACTAAAGAAAAATTTTGAGATTTAGGATAGATTAGATGCATGTTGGTGGTCAACAAACTAAAGGGATAAACTAATTCAAGAACCCTAGCTTGAGTGAGAAAAATCTCTCCTTTGTTCATTTTTATGTGGTATGATTGGGGTTTTTGTTGTGGTAAGAAATTGTGGAATTTGTGTTTGTTTTCCCTTTCAATGTAGTGTGGCTATTCTGATTTTTAATGGTTGATTTGGATTTCAAACATATTTCAATTTATGGCTTTAAATTTAGATCTCAATTCATGTTTCTAATTTTTTAATGTAAATTTTGATCTTAATTGATAAACTGAAGCATAAGTTATTATATCAATATTATTTTGGTTGCCTATAACAAAGATTAATCGAATTTTGGTGATTGTTGACTTGGGGATCGAGAAATATTTTTGCGAGATTTGAGAGTGCAGAACTGCATTTCTATCTTTCTGCTCGACCCTGGAGCACGCTCCACCAAACCATGAAGCGCACTCTACCTTTTGGGTAACCTCAGGATTGTTTTGAGTGACTTTTGTATAATAGTCATAACTAACTCGTTTTAACTCATTTTTTATGTTCCATATACCATTGGAAAGCTAAGAAAGAGAAGAACAACCTAAAACCATTAGTATTCAAGATTAAGCCAAATTATTTGTTGAAAATGTGTTGAAAGATAGGGTTTGAGCGTGTGATAGCTTTTTATAAGCATTTTGACTGATTTTGCTTGTGGTCTTTCCGAGGGTCATTTTCACTCAAATATTTTAAGAGGGCCTTTACACTATAATATTGATGTGTAATGAGTTTGAGTGTTTTCTAGAGTTTCTAACCCATCCATTCGATTTGATTTTGGTTGAAGAACTCGATATTTTGAAATATGTGCATAATTGGAATGTTTTGCAAATAAGGAGTTCTAATCCATTTTGGTTTGTTTTCATTGAGGTTTATCGCTCTTATAAAGTATTTTCACATTGGATTTTATATCTTGAGCTTAGTAAAGTCCTTCTGGGTATTTTGATCCGAGTTTCGAGTCATTTTTTGGATAAATAACTTAATTAGAGAGGTTAAAAATGAAATAATAAACCAAGTATAATTAAACTGTAACGCACTTAAACAAAATTGAATGTATACCAGGGACCTAGTGGACCAGTGTCGGATGTCGGGAATGGTTTGGAGGTGTGTAAAAGTCGCGAGAGCTGATATTTTTGCATTATGAGGTAAGTAAACCAACGAGGGCCTCAATACTAATTCTTATCAATTGTTTGGTAATTGTACTTGGTAATTCATTCTATGTGAGATTTCTTGTCATGTTATCGATGATGTTGCTCTTTTTGTGATTCTAATTCCATATCTTCGTGATATGCTTTTCTTGTGAATTCATTATATATGACTTATCTGTTTAATTCATTATTGATCTCTGTGACTTAATTTTTGAAATGCATCCGTTATTTGCAAATCTAAATTCACTTTATTGTCTATGATAACATGTGTGGTTTATATTGATTACCTTCGTGATGCACTCTTGTATTGAGCAGATTAGGGCCTAAGTGGTCGAATGGTAGTCTTACGTGCAGTACGCGTGCTGTGTGTCATGCACCGTGACTATATAGATTGTAGATTTTGCTAAGTCCGCAGTTTAGGATTAGAAAGTCAAGCAGGCAGAGGTGACTGAGTGTCCGCTAAGGTTGATGGAGCTGATCTAAACTGTTAGTAACTTGGTTAAGTCTACAAAGTCTGCAACCTGCTTTGAAAGTCATGTTGTAACTGTGTGTTGTAACTTGATGGGCTTGGACCACTTGGATATCCATCTATGTGTGATGTTTTCACTCAATTCTCTTTGATCTACTTATTAGTTTATTTATCATGTGCTTTTTATTTCCTTTCCTCGTTATTACATGTGACGATCATAGTCCCCACAAACTGGGCCTCACCCGGCCTAAGCTTACATGGACCCCCCAGTCAACCCTCGCTGAGTCAATGCACGCCTAGTCAGCCTCTTATCTGAAGTATTCACCCATTGGTTGCTTACTAACTTTGCTAATTAGTTTAACAATTCTTAATACTCATTACGCAGCAGAAAGTAATTTAAAGCAACAAAAAATAAACTGAGTTCGGGATAAGTCCTAGATGTGGAAATCCTACATAGTATAGGTCTCATGTATATCTCAAGTGATGACAGTGTAAATAAGCATTATATACATGTATCTCAAGCGTATCTCTCAAAACTCATACCCAAATGTGTATAAAAACATCAAGCATAATATAATAGATACAATTAAAATACCTATGATAGTAACAAAGGAAGAGTCGGCTCTAAGGAAAACCCAGAGGTAGTAACCGATCTTGGGCTCCTCACCCTTGCTACTAGAGGGACCTACAATTTTCACCAATGACAAAGACAATTCCAATGAGTAATGCTAGAATAGATTCAACAATATTTGTAAGTGATAAATGACAATAGTCTCTAAATCATATGGGTATTTAAAGAAAGTTGTAAATGAATGGTAAAACAGTGAAAGTCAAGTGGCAAGGGATCAAAATAGATAGGCGAATAGGTAATCATGTCCAAACTGTCGGTCATCAAACCAAAGCACAACTTGAAGTCAAAACAGCGAGCCTAAGACCACTTCTAACTGCCTTGACACAAATTTTTAGGCACTGCAAACTCCTCGAGTCACTTCCAACAGCCCTTTTAAATTGTCAAGCTAAGCCACAAAAACGTTGGATGCTTCATCCCTTGCATAGTCCTTAACCCGAGATAACACAATTGGTGGATTACCTAGACCCTAAGCCACTTGAAATAAGAGTGGAATACAAGTATGACATGCTTTTCAAGAAATTAACAATAAGAAGTTGAAAAGAAATCATGTCGACACTCTTACTGGTTTACTTACCTCAAAATGCAATAATATCCGAGATAAACACGGCTCCCACAAGTCCGTTCTACACTCTCCATATCCGGTACTGATGCTCTAGGCCCCTGATACTTATTAGAGTTCATTTGGTATGTGTTAGAGCTTACTTATTTTTGGTTATCTCAGTTCATTATAAAATAGTCTACTATTTGTCTCAATGTCTTTTTTATTTAACTTAAACCAAATCACAACTTCAATGTGTCATATTCAATTTTATGCTATATCTTTTGGGTCCTTAGTAACTTATTCTTACCATAAACAAAGCCTTGATGCGAAGGAATAACTCTGAGAGGTCTCTTTTAATCATTTTAAATACCCCTTTAACCTTTAACTCGACCAAAATACCCAAACTTGGTGTTATAAGGTTATAAACATTTTCCCTATTATTTTTAAGTGTTATTGAATCATCAAAGCCCATTGGAAATCATTTCAAGTTGGTTTAATCCATTGGTTTGCAAAACAGCCCTTTTAGGGCCTTAAAATAATTTCTAAGAGCTTGGTTTTTAAGCAACTTGAAATGCAGCTTAAACATCTATAAAAATTTCTAAAGTTCTCGGTGTTAATTCATTGAAGTCTATTAACTTTAAACCAAGGTTTTTGAGTGATAAAATCTCATTAATATGATCAAAAACCAAATTTGAGACTCTAAGTAAAACTTAAAAGTCCTTATTTGTAATTATTTATTTCTTATTCGAAGCATGACTTGAAAACTATGTTAGACTAACCGAAAAATCATGAAACTTGGTGGACACCTTTAATATGATATAATAACATATTATGAAAACTTTGGTTCGATTCCGACACCATTTGATGCTCAAAATACCTTAAGTCAAAAATTAGCTCATTGAGTAACTAAGTTTTACCTATTTCAAAACTCATTTGGAAAACCATTCAGAATACCTTTGAGTCACTTGAGACTTTTAGGTAACCTAATTTATAGTATTTCAAGCTATTGTAGAGATTTTAGTTACTATTAGACTAGTGGAGACCCCTGAAAGAGGTCCCGACATCCAAATACTTGCAAAAGAAATATCTTGATGGATTAGTGCTAATTTTCAGATCATTTTTGAAAAAGAAGATGAGTAAATTTTTAAGAAATATTGATCTCAAGTTGTTTTCTATGTATTAGCTTTTTGAAATGGTAAAGTACGCTAAAATACGATTAAAATTGAGTGAGTTATGATTAAAATACCAAAATAACTCAACTTGAGAGAGTTTTGGACCGGCAGTGATAGGAAATTCATAACTCTCAAACCACACATCCAAAAAATGTAATTTTAAGTGAGAAACTTTTCAAAATATCCAAGAATAACACATAAAAATTAATCATTTATGAGAACAAATGAAGGACTTATGCTATCTAGAATTTCAGCTATAAGTTTGGCTCAATTCAAGGCATCAATTCATCCATTCAACTCAATTTAAGACACCAACTCTTGACAGTAGTTTTATCCATTTTTCAACTCTATTAGGGTCCTAATAGTCTCTTCAAATAAATCAAATAATCCAAGAAAAATAGAATCAATGAAACTCCAACACTTAATACAATGCAACTCTTCATTGTAGCATTTTATCAAACATGTATTATTCATGAACACTATAAACACCAAAAATTAGAAACTATGAGTCTAATTCCAAGAAGTTATTGTCCATAATTGAAACTCAATCAAGAAACTTGTTTTTGAAGTGAAGATCAGTTATCTAAACATTTCACAACTTTAGAGAACAATCCATTATCAATTTGAACACTAAAACTCCAAATTTGAACAAGAAACATGGCTTTAAAAAAAAAAAAAAAAAACATGGCTTGTTTGAAAATAAGGATTTGATCCGATAAAAGTGTTGTAATTTATGGTATATTTAATTTATTGGCGACCATGTATGTACGCTTATATGAATGAAAAATTGAGTGTATTAAAGTAGCAATGAAACTTTGTTCATCTATTAGAATATATAGATGAGATATGTTAGTTAAATTGCTACGTGATTGAATGTTGTGTATGTTGTATTTTAGATAAGTATAACCATAGGGATATATATATACATGTATATATAAATAGGTACATTCTCACGTGATGTTTTTATTGATACATTGGATATATACATGATTTATATATATATATATATATATATATGCATTGGATATTCTATTGAAGCATAGCGAATTGATGTTTGCTTTCAATGCATAAGTTGCATGTGCATGAAGTCGTTAAATCAATGCATAAGTGACGTGTGTTGATGCATTTATAAAGTTACATATTTCAAGTTTCTAATATGCATGAGTGACGTGTTAAAGCATGCATGCATGTATGAAGTTGTTTCAAATTTGAAACGTTTTGACAGTGAAACATTATCAATACATACATGTACATATCTATTATGTTGTGTGCTAAATTGAGAATTGAAACGACATGTATCTACGTATAGTCACAAGTACACAATATAAATACTCCCCAATGTAATAGGATAAATACACAAGAGTTTTGATTTTAGTTTTCTTAAAGAAAATTTCTATTTTATCTCCGGTCATTAAAATCCCTATTTTCTCTCCGGTCAGTAAAATTCTTATTTTCTCTTTGATCATTAAATCCATTGTTTTAACAGTGAGTGAGTACAACAGTTTGATCCAATTATTCCTACGGTCTAAAGTGTTGTAATCGTAGGATCGTGATTGTTATATCCTGCAATGGCAAATGCTACTAACCGCAAGCACAATTTGCGAGACATTATTGTCTTAAAGAGATAGAGTATTAAACTCTAACCTCAATCTACAAATTTCTTCAATTCATCAAGTTTGAAGTGTTTTTTGCAACAATTCAGCCATGACTACACAAAGCGACGTAGTGGAGGTTTTTGATCCGAACAAGATTAAGACAATAAAAATAGGCTCTACCTCTATGCATGTCGTCGTTCCCCTGATGAAGCCATAAAAGCTTGAGAAATTCACTGGCACAGACTTTAAGCGTTGGTAACAGAAGATGCTATTCTACCTGACGACGCTGAACTCGGTAAAGGTGCTAACTGAAAGTGAACCAGAGTTGCATGAAGATGAAACTGACAAGCACGTCATCGCAGCCATTCAAGCATGGAACCATAGCAAATTTTTGTGTAAGAATTACCTTCATAACAGTCTTGATAATTCTTTATATAATGTTTTTAGTACCATGCATACGGCTAAGGAACTGTGGAATTCTTTGGATAAGAAATATAAGATGGAAGATGCTGGCCATAAAAAGTTTATGTTTAGTAGGTTTCTAGATTATCGGATGGTGGACTGAAAGATGGTGTTGGATCAAGTCCAAGAAATTCATATTCTTTTTCATGAAATTCATGCAGAGAAGATGTCTTTGAGTGAATAATTCCAAGTGGCGGCAATTATTGAGAAATTACATCCATTTTAGAGAGATTTCAAGAACTATCTCAAGCATAAATGCAAAGAGATGGGACTTGAAGACTTGATTGTTCGACTTCGAATTGAAGAGGATAATAAGAAAAATGACAACAAGAACGGTGATTTGCCCAATGAGCCGAAAGCTAATCTTTTGGAGGGTCAAAGTAGTAAGAGTTCCAAAAAGAGGAAGCATTCTAGTGATGAACCCAAGCAATTCAAAGGGAGAGCAAATAAATTTAATGGTTCTTGCTTTATTTGCAGGAAACATGATCACAAAGCCAAAAACTGCAACAAGTGGAAGAAGAATAAAACTCAGTCTAAGGCTCATGGTGGTGGTCATACTAATTTAAATGAAGATGGGTTATCTAAAGATGTTTCTAACTTGAGTTTATCTGCAGTTGTTTTTGAAGCAAACATAATGGATAATCCATGAGAACGATACATTTATACCGGAGCCACCAAACATGTGTGTGCAGATAAAAATATACTCTTATCCTACAAGCCTATCAGTGGAAAAGACTTATTTATGGGTAACTCTGCAACTTCAAAGATAATCGGAGTTGGGAAAGTGGTGTTGAAGATGACATCTGGCAAGGAACGTACTTTTAATGAAGTGTTGCATGTTCCTGACATCCACAAGAATTTAGTTTCTGGGTCTTTACTTAGCAAAAATGGATTCAAAATGGTTTTGAATCTAATTAGTTTGTACTATCTAAGAATAATGTATTTGTGGGCAAGGGGTACGTAGCTAATGATTTATTTAAGATGAATGCAATGTTGTACTTCGAAAATTTGGTATTAATAATATTAAAGTTTATGTTTACTTATTGGATTCTTCTGATTTGTGGCATGAAAGACTAGGACATGTTAATTTTAATTTGTTAAGAAAATTAATGAATTTAGAATTAATTCCTAATCTTAAAATTGATCCAAATCATAAGTGTGAAATTTGTGTTGAGGCCAAATTAACGAAAACTCATTTTCACATTGTTGATGGTAGGAATACACAACCTCTAGATTTAATTCACAACAATATATGTGATTTAAAGTTTGTACAAACTAGAGGTGGCAAGAAATATTTCATAACTTTTATTGATGATAGCACTAGATATTGCTATGTATATTTGCTTAAAAGCAAAGATTAGGCTTTAGAAGTCTTTAAACATTATAAAAGTAAAGTTGAAAATCAACTTAGTAAATCAATAAAGGCTATAAGGAGTGATTGAGGAAGTGAATATGATGCACCATTTAATGCTTTTTGTCAAGAACATGGCATAATTCATCAAACGACTGCACCTTAATCAAACGGGATTACGGAATGCAAAAATCGACTTTAAAAGAAATGATGATTGCTATGCTATTAAATTCTGGGTTACCTCAAAATTTATGAGGCGAAGCAATTCTTTCCGCCAACCATATTCTGAATAAAATTCCTCGAAAGAATATGGATGCAACTCCTTATGAATTGTGGAATGGTAGAAAACCTTCATACACATAGTTGAAAGTGTGGGGGTGTTTAGCTAAAGTAGCTATTCCTGAACCTAAAAAGGTTAAAACTGGACCAAAAACCATTGATTGTATATTCATTGGTTATGCTCACAATATTCGTGCATATAGATTCCTTGTATTTAAGTCAGATATTCCTGATATACATGTAAATACAATCATGGAATCTTGAAATGTATCATTTTTTAGCATATTTCTCCTAATAAAAATATGAGTGAATCAAGTTCTAATAAAAGAACTAGTGATGATGCAAGTAGTAGTAATCCTCAAAATAAAAAGGATGAACCTAGAAAAAGTAAGAGGACAATAGTTGCAAAATCTTTTGGTCCTATTTTTCTAACTTAAATGTTAGAAAGTGAACCTTAAACGTTTAAAGAGGCTATGTCTACGCCCGAAGCTCCTTTATGGAAAGAAACGATTAATAGTGAAATTAAATCAATTATGCACAATCATACTTAGGAATTTGTGGATTTACCATCAGGTATGAAGCTTTTTGGGGTGTAAATGGATTTTTATAAAAAAACTAAAGGCTGATGGTTCAATTGATAAATACAAGGCTAGGTTAGTAGCCAGGGGTTTTAAACAAAAAGAGGGATATGACTTATTCGATACATATTCACGAGTAACGAGGATAACATCCATAAGAATGTTAATTGCAATTGATGCAATAAACAATCTTGAAATAGATGTTAAAATAGTGGTTTTAAATAGTGAATTAAAAGAAGAAATATACATGCAACAACCGGAATGATTTGTTGCACCGGGACAAGAGCAAAAAGTGTGTCGACTTGTTAAATCTTTATATGGATTAAAACAAGCTCTGAAATAGTGGCATATTAAATTTGACTATGTCATGATATCAAATGGTTTCAAAATCAATGAATGTGACAAGCGTGTATATGCCAAAGACACACCTAAAAGCTTTGTCATAGTTTGTCTATATGTGGATGATAAGTTGATTATAAGCAATGAGAAAGCTATAATAAATCAACAGAGAAGTTGTTGACACAACATTTTGAGATGAAAGATATGGGAGTTGCCGATGTTATTAATTAGGAATTAAAATTTCTAAGATAGCGAATGGATTAGTGATGTCGCAATCTCATTATATTGAGAAGATATTGAATAGGTTCAATAATTATGACACAAGTCCAATTAAGACATCAATGGATGTTAATGAACATCCAACTAAAAATAAAGAGTAACCCATAAATCAATTAGAGTGTGCACATATACTTGGCAGTATAATGTATGTCATGTCGTGTACGAGACCTGACATAGCATGCGTAGTGAATCGATTAAGTTGATTTACTAGTAATCCAGGGAAAGATCATTGGAAATCAATGATACGAGTACTTAGATATTTAAGCTACACAATGAATTATAGATTAAATTATACGAAATACCCTGCTGTTTTAGAATGATATTGTGATGCTAACTGGATATCAGATATTTAGGATACTAAATCTACAAGTGGGTATGTTTTCACACTTGGAGGTGTTGCCATATCTTGGAAGTCTTCTAAGAAAACATGTATAGCTAGATCTACTATGGAATCTGAATTCATAGCTTTAGATAAAGCTGGCAAAGAATTCGAATGGCTTGGAAATTTTTTTAGAAGACATTCCTTATTGGCCGAAACCTGTGTCAGCCATTTATATCTATTGTGATAGTATGTCTGATATAGCAAAAGCGCATAATAAAATGAATAATGGTAAATCACAACATATACGTTGACGACATGACACAGTAAAACAGTTGCTTGAGTATGGAGTAGTTTCCATTGATTATATAAGGTCAAAAGTCAACCTTGAGGATCCGTTAACTAAAGGCTTGCCTAGTGATCAAGTAATCTTTTTATCGAGGGGAATGAAATTAAAGCCTATAAAATAGAATTCATTGTGGATACCTAACCTAGCTGACTGGAGATCCCAAGATCTAGGTTCAAAAGGGACAACTAAATGATGGAATCTGGTGTAGTACTATGGAATTTATAACTAACCAATTCCTATGATGTTTTAGTGTTGCCTGCAAAATTATTGAAGATAAGCTTTGCTTTTAATGATTTCTATATCATAATTTTATGAGGGGTATAGCAGGATACTCTTAATAAAAAATACATATATAAGTGTGAACTGGGCCAATTCTATGAGAATGTTTAAGGCTTGAGTTCTCTAAAGCGCTCATGAGTTCGAGAGTTGTTCAGGGTCATATTAACGAACAAAACCAAGTAACTCAAATTGTCAGAAGTGGGTTGTGTGTACATTATTGTTTTGGTTTGCACAAACAACTGAACAGTTTGAAAAGATCGTGTTCACTGATTCGCTAGCAAACTCGGTGGTGTTACACTAGGGAAGTTTCAAAGCCACAAGCTACCTATCCTGATGCCTCTCACTTTCATCGTACTCACTCTAGAGTCTACATTATCATTTTAAAAGAAAATCATGAAAAATCCATTTATACGGGGGATGATATATATAATGTGTGTTGGACAATTTACATTCAAGTGGGGGAGTGTTGTAATATATGGTATATTTAATTTATTGGCGGCAATATATGTACACATATGAGTGAAAAATTGAGTGTATTAAAGTAGCAATGAAACTTTATTCATCTATTAGAATATATAGATGAGATATGTTAGTTAATTGCTACGTGATTGAATGTTGTGTATGTTGTATTTTAGATAAATATAACCATAGGGACATACATATACATGTATATATATATATATATATATCCATAAAAATTGGAGATAAAATAGGTACATTCTCACGTGATGTTTCTATTGATACATTGGATATATACATGATTTGTGTATATATATAGATATATGCATTGGATATATATCTGTTGAAGCATAGCAAATCGACGTGTGCTTCCAATGCATAAGTGACGTGCGTTGATGCATGTATAAAGTTACATATTTCAAGTTTCTAATATGCATAAGTGACGTGTTAAAGCATGCATGCATGTATGAAGTTGTTTCAAATTTGAAACGTTTTGACTGTGAAACATTATCAATACATACATGTACTTATTCAGTCCGTTGTATGCTAAATTAAGAATTGAAACGACATGTATCTATGTATAGTCACAAGTACATATTATAAATACTCTCCAACGTAATAGGATAAACACACAAAAATTTTGATTTTGATTTTCTTAAAGAAAATCCCTATTTTCTCTGCGGTCATTAAAATTCTTATTTTCTCTCCAGTCAGTAAAATTCCTATTTTCTCTCCGATTATTAAATCCATTATTTTAACAGTGAGTGAGTAAAACAGTTTGATCCAATTGTTCCTATGGTCTAAAGTATTGTAGTCGTAGGATCGTGATTGTTGTATCCTGTGAGGCGAGTGCTACTAACCTCAGGCACAATTTGCAGGGCATTATTGTCTTAAGGAGATAGAGTATTAAACTCTAGCCTCAATCTACAAATTTCTTCAATTCATCAAGTTCAGAGTGTTTTCTACAACAATTCAGCCATGACTACACAAAGCGACGCGGTAGAGGTTCTTGATCCTAACAAAAAAAAACTTTTGAAAACCCTATTTAAGACTCGAAATCCTTGCATTATAAAGTTAATTGAAGTTCTAAAAAATTAGAATTGGAATTAGGTCTCCAAAACCTCTAATTTGCATTACATAGAGCAAGAAAAAAAGAGAAAAGAAAGTACCTAGATCATGAACTCTCTTAGGGCTAAAATTTCTTCAATCGCAAGCTTCAATTTCCTCCTTTTAGCCTCTCAATCCTCTACAATCCCAGCACTCCTAGTCTCCTCTCTTTGTTCTCTCAAGAAAATGCAAGTAGAGGTGATGTTAGTGGTCTCTCTACTAAGTCCTCAATTTATAGACTTTTAGATGTCTAAATACTCATCCTAAGATTTACTTAGCATCCCATTTATTGCTCATCTCTATGTGGATCTAAGGTGAGTTTTAATTAAAACATGCCCACCCTAGGATTCAACCATAGACTTGATCTCATGGCTCATATTTCATGGGATTTTTATTAAGACTTATGGACTTGCATTTTTAACTTGAGACAATCGGTGCTATGAACTAGATTAGTTAGTTTACACAAGGTCATATAAACCACCCTAGGCTAAATCATATAATTAGTAGCTTAGCGTGTCATTTAACTTAGATTAATATCTAGGATAAGCATTTTATTTTAATTTCATGACTTAGGTGAGTATTTTGATTTCACAAAATATTTTAGGCCTAATTTCTCAAATAAAAGCCTAAGTTGTAAGCCCACCAAGTCCCCCATTAGCACATCGACTCATCTAAATACCCACGCGCACGCATCTCAATATATTATAGCTCGCTCGTCCAATGTTAGAGCTAGTACCATTTGTAGGTTAACTTAGATAAGTATAATACATTACATGACATCAAACACAAATAGAAATAATTAATTTAATTATTACCTTGGTGTCGACGCCTGAATGTTGATCAAGTGTGCCACGTAGGATTGGACACCTGGTCACGGTCCTACAAAGTGTATAATTAGGATTAGATTATTGGGGTCGTTACATTACTTGCATGATATATCGGTTAACCATTTATTTGAACTCTAGAATTAATATGTTGAGATTCCTCTAGCTTTACTCATTGGAATTGTCTCTTGTGTGGTGACAATTACAGGTCAGTCATCAAGTAAGGGAAAGGAGTCGGTACTTGGTGACTTCTTTTGAGCTTTCCTCAGAGTCGGCTTCCACTTTTGCTACACATAAGTTCTTTTTGACGTACTTATGTTATATATGGTTTGTAAAATTGGTTAAATAGGCTGAGTGCACTTTGATACATGTATATTTCTAGTTTTTGTTACCTATATCCATGAGATCATATTTTTCCACACCATAGGTTGTCCTGACTATATTTATTTGAGTTATTTAAGTTGCTTATGTTTAGTTCCGCCGCTTTAATTGTAAAACTTGCTTAACCTAATAACTCAACTTTAAAACATCGAATTAATAATAATAATAGAAATGAAGGCTAATTAGGCTAGCGTTGACATTACGAGGGCTTACTCGGGGGTCTACGTAGGTTTAGGCCGGGCGGGACCAATTTGTGGGGACTGAGGCTATCACCCTGAGGATATAAGATGACATAACAAAAGTCTTCTAAATCCATTATTTGAAAATTATGAATAAAACCCTAATTCTCAAATTAAAGAAACACAATTCTATATTAATCATCATCAATCCCCCGTACAAACATGTTTCAAGTCTTATTGACTTTGTAAAAAAAAAAATACAATAATGTGACACCCGTACTCTACTTAGGACATAAAAGTCCTAAAAAGTCTAGACTTGACATATTTATCGTGAATAGAAAAGCACATCAAAAAAAGGAAGTTTTTATAAAAGTACTAATGTTTTTAGTTTAAATCCGAAAAATAGGGTGGTGTTTTTTTTTTCCCAGAATAGGCAATAGCGCCTTTTCAAAAGGCACTATCAAAGTGGGTAAATTTGGTTGCTGACGTGGACGGTCCACGTAGGACCGCCCTTACACAGATAGCGCCTTTTCAAAAGGCGCTATCTGTGTAAGGTCGTCCACGTGGACCGGGTTACACGGATAGCGCCTTTTGAAAAGGCGTTATCCGTGTAACCCTTGTCGCCGTGGACACCACGTGGACATCGATGGGTCGAATATCGCCATGGGTTGTACGGGTTGTCCGCCTTGCAATACGCGCACTACGTGTAACCCGGTCCACGTGGACATCGGCCGTTTCGGCGGCGCCATGGGTTGTACGGGTTGTCCGCCTCGCAATACGCGCACTACGTGTAACCCGGTCCACGTGGACATCGGCCGTTTTGGTCTCGAGCTAGGTTAGGTTTAGAAAATAAAGTTGAAGGTTGAAACCAATGTATATATATATATATATATTCAAAATTGGTTTCTTACGTATACAAATATAAACTCATTTGGTTGTAATTGTCGAGATCGCTCGACTACGACGACGACGACGACGCCAATGGCGAGGACGGAGCGCTGCCGAGTACAACGCAGCCAGCAGAAGAACGTCCGCGGGGACGTCGCGGACCAATGCGCGGCGTGGCGGAAAGATCGGCGAGTCCATTTGGTGATGTGGCGGTGAGGTGGCGGTGACGTGGCGCAGCGTGTACGCATATAGCGCTTTTCAAAAGGCGCTATCATCGTACATGTGGCCGCCACCTAACCGCCATGACTTCCTATCGATAACGCCTTCTCAAAAGGCGTTATCGATGTTGGTGAGTTGGCGATGAGGTGGCGGTTACGTGGCGGTCACGTGTATAGATAGCGCCTTTTCAAAAGGCGCTATCTCGTACACGCCGCGCCACGTCACCGCCACCTCATCGCCAACCAAACCAACCACACCCAATAGCGCCTTTTCAAAAGGCGCTATTACCTACTTCAAGTAATAAAAAAATCCTCTCTATTTTGAGAAATTAATTGTAAAGTAACCCTACTTTTGGAAAAACACCTCAAAAAAAAGACTAAAAAACATATTAGACTCCTATGTACTCTACACAACTAATTCACTCATGGGACCTATACTTTCCATTTCAAATCTTATTTTTTGACACATAAAACAAGCAACATTGTAACTGTAAATTACATGTTTTTTTTAAAAAAAAAAACCTGTAAATTACGTCTAAACTAGCAAGAGACTCAAAAACTAATTACTAAAAACTACTTAACTACGCAAAATAAAGAACACACCATCCATGTAGCAACTGATTTTTTTCCACGCCACTAATTAGACCTAGGTGTACGTGCCAACTCGTTGTGTCGATCCGCCACACTATTATCTTGATCTTCATCATATGACTGATGAAATATTTAATTAATTAGTAAAACCAATTTAACAATGAATAATTAGGAATAAATTAAATGTGAAAAATATCACAAAAATTAAGAAATTATAGTAAAACAATAGAACGTGAGGATAAATCCTTACTTGAAAATTTGCCTAAGATTCTTTCATGAAAAATAAGCTGGATTTTTTATTTATAAAGGCAATAACTAGATAAATATATAGTTTTTGTGGCTAGAAGACAAGAAGATAATAATTTTTTGATAGAGAAAGAATAATAAGATTATATAATAAATAATATTATGAATTCGGTAGAGTACGGAAATAGTTTTTGTTTACTTTTGTTGTGGAGGGATCTTGTAATATTGCAATTATTACCTTTTTCTTTCAAATCTATAAAATAATATTATTAAAGCATAATTTAGCATGTTCATCACTTCTCTTTTCCTTCAATTATTATGCTAAATAAAATGTGTATCTAAATAAACTCAAAAAAAGACGGTTCACTTTTCTTTTAGTGTGCTAAGATTTTTCTTACTGTTATTAGTAAGGTTTTTTCAATTTTTTAGTAGTACAAAGTTTTTCTTAATTTTTAAATATTATATATTATATATATATATAAGTAAAATGAGGCCCTATAGCTTGAGGTAGAGCCACCGCTGCATCCACAAATTGCAGGTGGCAGAGACTAGCTAGTTCAAATTAATGCAACCCATAAATAGTTAAATATTAAAGTTGATTCTTGGCTTATAAAGGTTTACTTAATATATGGATTGTGTGCGGAACGTTGTCCCAAACTATAGAAATCAAATATGCAGTACCAGAATCCCTCCTCATCATTTCCTTTTTCCTTTATATGTTTGCTTTATTAGTCCCATGCTTTTAGTTTGCAGAATGTCTTTTTCAAATAGATACTTATATTTGGAGGCATTGATACTTGATGGGATATAAAGTCCTTAAAAAGCTTACTTCGAGCTTTTTTTTTTTTTTTTTTTTACGAACTTTGAGCCTATTAATTTAAATGGGGCTGACGAGCTAAATTATAAATTAATGAAATAATTAATTAATTAAGGTGCAATCATAAGAACGGAGAAGCACAAACCTTCCATTAATATAGATATAAGGGAAGGATCATGATCAAGACATTTGATAACTTTTCTTTTCTTTTTTTCTTATATAGTATTTTTTTTTCATTTTCAATGCACCACTAACTAGTTTTTACATAATCAAATAGATTATTCCTTGATCTGAACCTTCCGTTTCTGATTTTACGAAGAAAACTTAAGTAGTGTAGTGCAGCTATAAGGATTCTTTTCACGTGAACAGAGTTATGTTGAATGTTTGACAAAAAAGGGTTGCGCGGAATCGGTTCCTTTTAAATTTGATATAGTAGTTTTTGAGGTTATGAAACAAAGTACAATAGCACTGTTGTTTCTTATAAAAAAATAAATTTGTTCGGCATCGTTCATTTGTTATAAGAAGAAAAAAAGGCTTATTGTATATATGTAACTATTAAAGTGGGACAATTGCTTATATAAATAATATCATAGTGATACAGAGAATAACAATATGCAGGTGATATAATTTTGTCAAAAACAGAAGGAAAAAAATAAAATCCAAATAAAAATCAAGTGTGATGTGGAGAATACATAACATAATAATTATTAACTATATATATGTGTGTGTGTGTGTTAATCATTACAAAAGAAACACTACAAAAATCAGCCAATTTAGTGGCGAAATATTCTGTCGATAAACCCTCCATATTTCGTCGTTGATCTAGTTAGCGAGGAATATATAGTCGTCACAAAAATCATCATTGCTAAGAGTTTGGTGGCGGATATTCCAGTCGTCTCTGATTTAGCGGTAGAATTATCTGTCCCTATATGTCGCAAAACTATTGGCCAGGTCGTCATCTCTTAGCGACAAAGACATCGCCATCGCTAGTTCGTTGATAGTTAGAGATAGAACTCATAAACTCCATTGCTAGTCTGTCGCTAGTTAGCGATGAAATAGCAACAAGCTCATGAACTCCGTCGCTAGTTAGTGACATATTTTTGTCGCATTATTTAGTACGGTGTCGCTAGTCTGTCGCTAGTTAGTTGTTAATTAGCGACGGAAGGGAACTGTAATTTAAAAAAAAAACAAATGCTATGTTACCCTTAATATGAGAAAAATACCAAAAATTTAAGATATATATTTAAAAAACAGTCAATATGTTACAAATATTGTTTACAATTACAAGGCCTCAACAAACCGGCCGATAGAGGGAGCAAAATCCTACGGGCGTTCTAAGTCGTTGTCCCTATCCTACGCAAAGTAGCCATCAATGTCGTCGTCGCCATCCATGCGCCCATGATCTGTCGCATCCCGGTACTGACGGTATGAACTGGGTAGGTCAGGATGATGAGGAAGGGCGGCCTGAGAAAATGGGGCATGATGAGGCGTAGCCTGAGAGATGTTAGCCCCGGAATCACCAAAGAATGATGTTCTATTTTGCGTCGCCCTCATAAACGCCAAGATTTGAACAATTGTCTCATCGTGCTTCTGTGTGGTCGCACGAAGCGAGGTAACCTCCTCGATCAACCTAGACACCTCCCGTGTCTGTGACGAGTTAGGGCCTGTGACGTGAGTAGGTCTTGCCTTTGATCCTAAACCATAAACACATCCCTTATCTATCTGAGAAATCTCATAGAATAACTCATCCTAATCTAGTGGCACGTTGGAGATGCCAGTGTTATCTCCTTGAACCTCATTTGGAACTCTTCCTGTAAATAATGAAAACGAGAATTCACTTAGTCATTCATGTACGTACCACCAAAGTGATTCATATCTAAGAATTTTTTATTGAATAAGAATAGTGACTTACATTCAATCTGTAAGACCTCTCATCAATGAACGTGGACTTGTCATGCTTAATAGTGTGGACGTAGAGGAACAAGTCGTTCACACCTACAAGAGCTCTGCATCCTTGTCCTACAAAATTGAAGTTTAAAACATTACACTACAAAAAAAAGAGATCGAAACGGAAATTTCCGTATCGATTTGCATAAATTCCGTCTATAATTCAATTCTCCAACTAACAGAGACGGAATCTATTCCGTCTCTAAAATCGTCGTCGTTGATTCAATCAAAGAACGGAAATGTGTTTCCGTTCTTTGATTAGAGACAGATTAGAGACGAAATTTAGAAACTAATGAGACGGAACAAAAATGGAAATTTTTCTAAAGGGTACAATTGTAATTGCATTCTCGTTTCGATCCCTCTTCGATTAGCAACGGATCGTAGACGGAATTATTGGATTCCGTCTCGATCCGTTGTTGATTCATGCATCTATTCCTCGAAAATTAGAGACGGAATAGCAATGGAATCTCTCGAATTTCGTTGCTAATCCGTCTCAATTCCGCTTTTTTAGTTTTCAAACCTAAGCTTAATCCAATTGGTTCTCCATAACCTCTAAACCTGAAAATACAACCATAGGACCTACTCCATCACCTGCACCCCTCCAACAAGTCCTTGGGGGTGCTAACATCCCCCAAAAAAGCAAAATTTGACATACATACACAAATCAACAATATATATCAACAAAGATTCAAATGAGAAAAAACATAAAATTCGATATTAAAAAAGATTTATATATTCACGAAACGTAGTCAAGTATAATAAATGTTTAAGATACCTAAGTATCCATAAAAAAATTACAATTCTCATTGTTCTACAACAACCATAAAAATACATAAGTATCATAAAGTTGCCCATCCCTCGTTGTGCTAGCATTTGGGATGTGCTAGCATCGAGATCTACGTATCTTCTATTCTTTCTCCATAACGACTTGAGACTCGTAGACACATCCTTTGGGACAATCACCCGCCACCTTGTAGTACACCGCTCATCATCCACCGGCTGGTCCGTGTAGTCCGGGTCGCCTCCCGACGTCTCCTTTGAGCTTAGCTCGCATGGATCAACAATATTTTGTTAACAATATAATAATAGCATTAAGTTGAGAAGGCAAAAAATGAAGAGATAAGTAAAAAAAATTAAAGTCGAGAAGGCAAATCTTACATTTATCAATTAAGTTGAATAATTACGCAATACCCAACTCGTAATGAATCTCATATTCAAACACAAAATGATTCGTCAAGATTGGATCTCATGCTTTAAAAAAATAAAAAAATTCTTAATCTCTAAAACCTCCATACCATACCACATAATTTTAAACAAAGCCTTAATCCCAAATTAGTTGAAGTTGGCTAACCTACACAATGTATCACATAATTTTTAACTCCAAACCTAAAAATCTTAAACAATTGCCATAATTCCCAAAAACATTTGATTTAAACTCTTAAAAGTTCTAGAAGCCTAAATCCAAGACATTGAAATCTCAACCCTAAGTAAGTCATGCACCCCTAAAACACTAAAGTTACACTCCATAATACCAAAAAAAAAAAAAGTCACACTCCATATCCTAAATTTGCAATTTCGAAACATCAAAGCCACTTTGAAATCCTAAACCCACAAGTATGAAAAATGAGGCAATATTGGAAGTAAAACTAGAAACAAGAAGTGGCTTTCTCATTGAACCGCATTAAAATAAATTAGAACGAACCTTCGATGTTCTTTGGACAAAATCAACAAGATCGCTTGGTCCAAATACCCGCATCCACAACATTGTTTTGTATCTCAATAAACCCGAAAAACAATGAATTCGAGAGAAATAGTGAGATACACCAACGGATATTTCTAACCAACACATACCATCGAGAATCACCGTAGCAAGACAGCCTAATATAAAAAACTAGGCTACAATTATAATGATAATCATAGTCATCATATAATATTACAACGTTGATTTACAATAATGGAGTATTTAGAATACTTGAGGATTTGGGCTTGCGGTAAAAATAATGATAACCAAATCATAAACAAATGACAAACCATAATCCATATCTCTTCTCCATTTTCAAGACCTTCAATAGAGTAAATCATATATTTACCAACTTAACAAACTTCTGAAGCTACACCCTAGGATAAATCCCTACAAGTGAAAAAGACAAGGCTATAATTTTTTGTGCATAAAATGATCTCGCTTTTTGTCATAGATTAGTCATTGTATTACGGCATTCACCATTTGCAAGAAAGTAAAATGAAAAACAAAAGAAAGAAATGGAAAAGAGTGAGCTCAACTAGTAAACAATGCAAGGACATGAGGAAGAATTATACACAAGGCCGAGAGTCATTAGCCTGTCTATACCTTTATCTCTTCACTAATTGGTCTCATTTATTCTCCTGCGATCAAAAAGGCATCTAAGAAATTAAGAATAATGATTGATTAAGGGCATACTAGCAATACCTTTTCAAGAATTATGCACATGGATTTCTTAACTATTAGTATTTCTATCGCTTATCGTAGGTGTTTCTTCTAACACATATTTGATCAAAACTATAATCGTCATTGATCAAGTGCATGATATGTATAAAGAACTATTTCTATGTAACAAAAAAAATACGTTTCCTTGCACCAATTTTGTTTTCAACAGATTGCTTCTTATATCATTAGTCTTCCAATATTGGTTCGTCTTTGAAATAAGGATACTCTAGAAAGTTAATACATACCGTAAAAATCTTTCCCAAAAGAAGAGTCGTTTATATCTACAACTCGAAGTTTCGATTAGTCACGCACATCAATGACATAACATTTTCTCGCTTCAAAACACATGGAGATTCATTGATTATGTCAATTGCATCAATTTCATAAGACCCCGTCAATGAGAAGGTCTCAATCAATGCAGAACATCTACATCCATCAAAAGGTCCAAGAGAACCCGTAGTATAGATTGCTCAAAGCAAGATTTTTGAAGCTTAGCCTGGGTGATTAAATGAGAACAAAAAATTAGTCGAATTCAATTATCGATTAAGATCCGCATTTAATTAAATAAAAACGAGTCGAGTTCCCTTCTAACTTTCTAGACTTGTTGGAGCAGATTCGAGGTTCTAATTATCACAACAAACCTTAGAAAAGCTTGACACAATTGCATCATTTGGAAGCACTTCACGCTTTCGGCAAAAATCAATGTACCTAGTACCAGCCCAATACAGAGTTAATACAAAGACCATGAACTTAAGCACAAGGACTGGACTAAAAGCAAATCCCAAATTTGTTGGGGTCTACTGCTACATGGATCAAACTCTTCCATTGCGCTCAATTTAGTGCAAAATTACAATTCTCGCAAAATAATAAGAACATGTGTACAAGAAAACAAAGAGAAAGCGAGAGAGCAAATGCGTTGGAGAAGACCAATCAAACAACAAGAGAGAAACGAAATTCAATATGGTTCTCAAGCTAGGGTTATAGAATTATGATCCATCTTTCATTTATTAAGATAAAGGTTCAATAACAATTCCAACAAGTGAAATTTTCATCTCTATAGCACCTAATTAGTCCAAATTATGATCCACCTAATCCAACCCCTCTTTAATATTAGTCTAAATTAGCTCCACAAAAACTTCAAAGTGAATCAACCGAAACAAAAACTAGAAAAAAAGCATGGCCATGGCTACTTGTTGTTTCAACAAACCCGAAATCGGGTTTAATGAGCGCAGCAGAGAGATCGAGAGGAACAATGGCGACGGCTTAGGGTGCTTAAAGATCAAGTGAAGTTGCTAATCGAAAACTAAATCCAAGATGGTCTAGGCGATCTATGAGCAAAGCAATAAACGTTTACTATAATTTTGGAAGGAGCCTAAAAAGCGAATCTTAGCTTTAGTCTCGCACATTCAACACTAGCAATAGCAAACATTAACTAGAAAATATATCAAAGAGAAAATAATTTCGAGTATCTCTAGCTTTCAGCCATAGCTAGAAAGATGGAACAATGCCATATTCAGTTTCAGCCATCATGGTGGAGGAGAACAGCCATATATATGACATTAATTCATAAGCACCAGATTCATAAAACAAAATAAAGAAGAAAGGAAAGGAAAATTAAGTACAAAAAAAACTAACAAAAATAAACCGACCCTGTTGGAAATTCTTACTTTCGCCATTAATGGAAAACTTGAAAAAAAAACTCCATACATACCATTAATTCATAAGCACCAGGAACCAGCCATATATATGACATTAATTCATAAGCACCAGATTCAACTTCATAACTTTACATACCATTTCAGAAATTATACACCTTAACTTTGTCACAGAATATTAATTAAGACAATGAAAGAAAGAGAAACATATATATTTAGAGCTTACACTTGTGGCTTAAGGTACCAATGTGGTGGTACTCAGAATCGAAGGCAACCTTAGAGGCCTCATACTCCATCTCCAAATCCCGATAGTTGTCTTCTTTGCCGCACAGTGCACAACACACTCACTCCCATCATTCTTCACTTGGTTTTGTCCATCAAGTCCTCCAAATCTTAAGTTTCTAACCGTACGGTTAGAAACTTAAGATTTCTTCGATTGTTCTTGATCCCGACCTTGTATCGACACTTGCACTTTCAAACAATTTCTCTCGATCTGTTTCATTATCTATGACGGCATATAAGAAAATCTAGCATTGAAAGAGCTCAAAAACACCGATGTAGTAAAGAGGAAATGAAAAATCTACCCTTAGAGTCATTTTTCGCAAGTGGGGCTACAATATCAAGAAGTATAAATAACAAATAGATCCAAATTTCCCGTAAAATATGGAAATGAACGACCACTTTCTATCTTGTGAAATCTCTTTGTACAGCAAAAGTGCGTAAAACAACAAATCAACTTCAGCTTCAAAACTAAAAATAAATCTCAACATTTAGAACAGATAAAAAATGAAGTTTAGAAAAAGATAACAAAGAAAGAAAGAGAGACCCACCAAGCTAATTAGGCCATTATCGGAAGAACAAGTAGTGCAACGATTGTGTACTCTCGACTCATTTATATTTCATCTATTAGGTTTAACGTAGCTAATATTAGAAATTGAGAAGAAAGAATTAAGACTAAACTAGCTTTTCTCATTCAGCTTTTTATGGCATATCTTTATGCACATACAACAAATTGTAACACCCGTGTTACTTGATCTAACAACCTCATGTCTTAGATTAGTGATGAACTAAGTGAGCAATCGACTAACTACTAAATTTTATTTCTAACATGCCCCCTTGAAACATAGATTAATAAAGACACTAGTATGTTTGAAATTTTGCGTTAGTAAAACTATAGAAAGAAATATTCATGTCAAATGGGCATTTGCAAGAAAATGGAATACAAACAATTTAATAAAACTTGTAGCACTTACCTCTACCAATCCGATCGACTTAAACAAGTCAACAGAGCAGATATTGGTTAAGCACTTCTTTTTTGGTTCCTTTGCTAACTTTGTTGATCATCGCTAAGAGGCAATATGCACGAAAATGAGAATATTTTGCTAACAAATGTAAAGAAGGGATTGCAAAGACTCAACTCAAATATTAAGCTCCCCCTGGTAAACTCTTTTAGGGGTGCATATTCATCTTTTGGATATAACATCCAAGAAAAAACATCCGACACAAATCAAGTAAAATAGGAAGCCAAACATGAAAATACGGTAAAAGATCTTGCTCACGAAATTTGACTACACCATTTGAAGAGGGGTTGATCCCACAAATCACACCAATGCCGTCTCTAAAATCTCAATGAAACCCCAAAACCCCAACACCCGAAGCGTACCTCTACTCAAATCCAACGCCCTCTCTCGTCCTTCCTTCTTCAAACCCAATGCCTAATCTGTCATTCCTTCTTCAAAGTCGAAGGCTTAGGTCCGACGAGGACTTCTGGAGATGGCGAGGTAGGTACACGACGAACGGCGGCGAACAACGGCGACGACTTAGGGTGCGGCGAGGGCACACGGGGAGGGCTTCGAGGCTCCAATCTCCCATAGCAGACGGCGACGCAGACCCGATGGCCTCGTCGCAGCCTCAATCGCAGCGACGAAAAATCTCGGTGAGAGAGAGAGAGTTGACGGTGAGTGAGATTTCGGCCGAGAGCGAGCGGTGAGAGAGAGAGAGCGCGTGGACGGTCCGTGAGAGAGAGCGGTGACAGAGAGAGATATATATCTCGCCGTAGAGAGAGAGGGATTTTTTGGGAGATAGGGTTTTCGGAGAGACAGAGAGGGTTGATGGTGAGAATCGGGAGAGAGAGAGGGAGCGTTGTGTGGTTGCTATTTTATTTTTGAATCATCGAGATCGAAGGATGCACGAATCTCGAGATTTGATGAACGGTTATGAAAAAAGAATGTTTTGGTGGGAATGTTGGCGCCATTATTTAGAGACGGAATTAAATTCTGTCTCTATTTTCGTCTCTATTTTCGTCTCCGATCTCTCTCTCTTCCGTCTCCGAATTAGTCCGTCTCAATTCCGTCTCTAACCACTTTTTCTTAGCAACGGAACTTAATTCCGTTGCTAATTCCGTTTCTAAATATCATTTTTCTTGTAGTGTTAGTGATGATTCTTTTAATTATAAATCAAGATATGAGTGTGATGATAAAATCGAAACAAATGATACTTATCAATTGCTCCTTATGACTTACGAAAGAACGAGTACCACTAGTGGTTCCTGATCCATTCTTCTCGTTCTTCCTATTCTTAGACGCCTACTTTGACTTGGCTTTGTACTAGGGCATATCCCAATGGGTCATGTATCCTTCCCATATCTCCTGTATTAGAAAACCTAGCCTCTCTTGATCTTTGTGAATCACATTCATCAACCCCGCATATATGATCCCCATTCAGTAAGAAAAGGCTTGGTAGATCTGCACATCAATAGAAGGATCTCATACGAAGAAGCGATGCAAACAAAATGGAAAGTTTTTCATAACAGTACACAAAACGCGTCATCAATTGAAAATAGTCACAAGTCAATGTTACTCTCCCTCCAATCGTTCCAATAGATATTTCGCATGTGTTAGGGGACTTTTCTCTATACCCATCTGGTTTTTACTTCAAGTCAATTCCTAAAAGTATATATAGGTCTCGTTTCAATTATCGAATATACACGATTTTACTGCGCCACGACAAGTATGAGCAACTTCATGACATGCATATCAAAAGTAATCACTTTGAATATGAAGTTCACATCGTATCTAAAAAGTAACAAATGCAAATTATTTGTTGCTTTTAAGATAGAATGGGAACTCCAAATTTCACGTGACATAATCGACATGAATGCCACGAGAATTGCTTATACTTCATTTTAATGCACTAAACACTATGTTAAGTGTTGGTCATTTTTCAGATTGAATTTTCCATGCCGAGCTCAAATTGTGGAGTTTGTTTGCTGACTATCGTCGATTATCAAATATACGCTACTTTGCTACATCACGACTAGTATAACCAACGCCATGACATTGACATCAAAGATAATCACTTTGAATATTGAGTTCACATCGTATCCAAAAAGCAAAAAATGCGATTCATTTCCCACTTTTAAGATACGATGAGAACTTAAAGTTACATGTGACATAATCGAAATGAATGTCACAGAAATTAGCTATACTTCATCCTAATGAACCAAAGACTATGTCGAGTGTTGGGTCGGTTTTCATATCAAATTTTCTATACATAGCTCAGATCGTGGAGTTTGTTTGCTTACTATCGTCGATTATGGAATATACTCGACTTTGCTGCACCACGACTAATATAACCAACTCCATAACATTCATCTCAAATCATTTTGAATATTAAGTTCACATCATATCTAAAAAGTAGCAAATGCAATTCATTTTCCACTTTTAAGATACGACGAGAACTTAAAATTGCATGTGACATAATTGATATGAATTCCACGAAAATTGGTCATACTTTATCGTAATGAACCAGAGACTATGTTGAGCATTAGGTCAATCTTCATATCTAATTTGGATATGCCGAAAACAATAATATATTAAAACCATAATATAAATATCATTTTCAACAATTTAATATAGTAAATTTCAAATAATACATTGCACATGATTTTAGATAATCTCATGCCCCGAAACATACAATCCATACAATTTTTTTTTTATAAGAATCTATACAATAATATAAATGTCATTTTCAACAATTCAATCTAATGAAATCAATGAAATCATGACGTATACCAGCAAAAGTTTTAATGGTTGTTACAACATTTTTCATTATGTCACTTATTTTAATTAATTATATTAAAATAAGATTTTTTTAATGGTTGTTAAAAATTTATAAACAAAAAAAACACATTTTTTATAATACTTTTTAATGCTTCGTTTCAATATAATGGTGTACTTGATTTCAACCATAAATTTATAACATATAGAATTCAAAGGAAAATTTTAAAATATATATATTTTCCTAAAAAATAGTAAATACAATTTTAAAGGTAAATAACAATAAAAATATTAAAAGAAATACAAAAATAATAAATAATAAAGAAAACTGTAAAAATTAAATTTATAGTGGCGGTAGCGCGGAGGGACGACAGGGGTGGTGGCACGCCGGTGGCAAAGGGCAAGACCACTGGTGGCACAAATGGGACAGTGGGGTGGTAGTGACCAGAGCGATTGTAAGGGAAGGAGAGAGAGAGAGAGAGAGAGAGAGAGAGAGAGAGAGAGAGAGAGAGAGAGAGTGTGTGTGTGTGTGCGCGCGCGCTCGCGCGCGTGTGCACGTGGGCGCATGTGTGTTGACTTTGCCAAATTACTCTAATCAGGCACCTAAAGTACACAATCAACTTTATACCTCAAAATACTTTTCATTTATTATCCTTATTAAGCTCCAATACTAGATTTAGATCCTCAACTGACCTCAGCTCTTAATTTATTTCCTTTGGAGCAAATTAGGAAATCATACGGAATGTCTTGTGTATTTTTATAATTTTTTTCGGCAGCACCTCTCCTAAAAGTGGCATGCTGGAAAAATTCACTTGGTAGACATCAAAATGGGGAGAGGCCTAGAAGGACTCACAACTCTTCGCAATTCACAATATATATCAAATTCAAACTTATAAACTAACTTAGGGTCTCTGATACTTTAGATACAACTTTACAAGATATCCCAAATAAACCAAAATTGAAATATAAACCTCGTAGCTTACTTTAAACTAATTTAGGAGACACTCATAACCTATTTGATAGTATTTCACGACCTACACTCACCTCGGAACCCAAAACAATAATATATAACATGATTAAAAAAATTAAACTTTTAAGTTTAAAAACAATCGCCAAGATCTTTCAATCTAGTTCGTTCTTCCTTGTCTTCACCGAGAACCAGACACCATAAAATATAATTCGAAGACGTCAGGTAAGTAAAATCCAACATTGCTTTGTACTCCGACAAATGTTAGTCCAAATACATAGAGACATGTAATTGCATTTCCAAATAACAACAAATTTATATAATAACCTGAAACCCTTTCATTACTATTTAAGGTTCATAAACAAGTTGACCGACCTAAGAATGAACCTAAAATAGTAATAAAGTTCAATGCATGCTGCCTGGATTCAACATTGTCCGCTTACATATTTACACACATCTAGTCTTTTTCACCTAGATCGGATACCTATTCTTGACTAGATTTACTCGCACCTAGTCTTTTTCACTAAGGCGAGATACTTCATAGAGAACGAACATGACAATGAGACCCATATGCCATGTATGCATGACAAAAAATGATGTGAAATACAATGCATACTAAATACAAATGCAGGTACAAAGATAAATTTCATAAATAGTGAAGATCACTATAAGGTTCACTTACTGTCAAACCAACTCAAAGTTAGTAACAAAGCTTCACATTCTAATCCCGACTTTCACGTACTTCCATGTGTCCTATTAAACATAGAAATTATTATTTAAGAGTCATAACTCTATTTGAATACTTAAATTCATATTTCAAGTCATAACGAAGTGAAATCACTTACGAACTCATCTATATACTTCACATTAAATTCTAAACCACTTTCAATCTCATAACAGAGTTTAATCCACCATAAACTCCGACAACTTCCTTTTAAAGTCCCAAAATACTCTTCATAACTATTTTTCTTATTTTTGAACTATAATTAAAGTTTCAATCCATTAATTTAACTTGTAAACCAATATTGACTCACCTGTGCATTTTTAATTTGAGTTTATAACTCAAATAGCAACTCATAGGCGATGCCTATCCCAAATCTCAATTAGAAATCCTCAATGAGTCTCAATTTGAGTTGTTTCAATCAAACAATATCATTCACCAATTCAATCTAATCCTTATGAACCAATGAAAAGCACAACAATCTTAATTTTTAATTGATTAAATAAAAGACTAGAACAATAGTCCTTTAACAATGATCTACATACTTAACACAACACTAACAACAATGGTAACAACAACCACAATTTCTATTTCAACATTTCAAATAGAGTTATTTTCTCAAGTTTCTTCCCCAAGTGCTATGGCGTTGGCCAAGCCAAGGCTCGACTGAGCCTAGCACTCAATATACTACCTTAAAGTGATTAAGGATAGACTACAAACACCTCGAGGATCGACCTAGGATAATACCCACGCCTTCCCTCGGTTTGGTGGGGCAATTCCCTACACTACAGGGCATGCCCTGCCTTGCCTTTCAAGGCATGTTTTAGGGGAGAGCTAGTGTGACATCCGAGAATTTTATAAATTTGATTAGGTGGATAATTAAGTATTTTTGAATTTAATCTGACTTTAGGTATCCAAAGTGGGACCCAAGTGTTATGGATCAGGATCATTAATTTTAATATTATTTTCGTGTGTCGTGTGCTTATTTGATGTATTATACACTATTTCGACGCGAAATAGGGTCAAGTGGAGTGTATACGTGGTGTCCGTGAGTTCTAGAGCACGTTAAAAAAATTTCTCTAATTTTTGGTAATTTTTGGATATTTTTTGAAATTTAATTTGGGTATAAATTGAAGAGATAACCATGAAATTAAATAAAATAATTAATAAATTGGTGGGCACTCAGTGACACGCGAGGTCGAGTATGACACGCGTGGGATGTACAATAGTGTGCATAATCGAAGTTGGTCGTTGGTGCCCGTGACGAATTTATAGTCTCGATAATACATATGTGTATGCATATATATTTATATATATAGTATAGTTTATATATAAATATATAAATTAATCATATAATTTGAATTAAATAAAAAATTTAAATTGGATGCACCTCGAGATACGCGTAACTTGATCATCGAGGAGTTAAAATGGTTAGACGATTCGGTGGTTGTTGGTGAGGTGTTACATGCCTCGAGATGTGTGATGTCCAATCTCGAGGAAAAACAATAAAATAATATAAGTGAATCATTAGATTTGCCTCGAGATTCGTGCGATGTGAATCTAAAGGAAATTCTAATACATATATCCTCAAATCCATACACCACCTCATTCAATTGTTTTGAGCCAAAGATTGACCTTGAGATACGCAGTACGTAACTTGAGAAAGATCAAGTTTAATTATAAAAAGGAATCATTTGATTTTTCTTAATATTCGCGTGATGCGAATCTCGAAGAAATCTCATATATATGTTTTCAAGGCAAATAGATCATCTCCTCTATTTCAATTAAAAGAGAAAATCAGAGAAAATGAGAGAAGGTGATTAAGAGAGTGACTGAAAGAGGGGCAGACAAGAGGGAACAAGACCGTGTTAGAGGCAAGACGATGGTGGTGGGTAAATTTTCGTCTTTGTTGTTGATGTTGTGGCTGTTGTGTGTTGTTGTGAAGGCGATCATGAAGGTTGGAGGGGATGGTGGTTCGAGGAAAGAGATGACCATAGGGTCATTTCCCCTCCCCAAAGGTACAACAAATAAAAAAAAATGGAACTAGTTTTTGGGAGAGAACAGGGACTCGCGAGGAAGAAGAAGGGGGTTCGTCAGCCGAACCGGACGAACCAGGTTTGGTTCAACTGAATCAGACCAGTCCGGTTGAGGGGATTAAACCCTTCATAATTTTTTTTAAAAAAATTATGCAAAAAATAGAAAGGAAATCCTAAAAAATAGGAACAAAATAAAAAAGATTATATGTTTAGACGAATAAATAGAAATTGTGTATTTCTATGAAAAATAAGAAATTTGGGATTTTCTTGAGGATTTATACCGGGTTTTTCTCGTAAAGCGTGCTAAGATACCCGAAAGTATTTGAAATTTAAAAAATTGTTTTAAGGTTTTGTTAAGGATGATTTTCGATTCTCAATCAAAATTTGGAGTTGAAATTAGGATCTGGACATCCGAGAAGTTGATATGGAGGGATTTCGGGGTATTATTGTTATTGAAAGACCGATAAAAAATATATAAAAATTAGAAAAATTATATTTAAGCCTAGACAATGTCATTCTCGATGTCGAACAATAATTTTGAGTAAAAAAATAAATCCGAGCATTTGATAATTTATTTTGAAAGTATTTTAGGGGTTTCGAGACGTGATTGGTGAATTAAATTGCAAATAATTGAAAAAATAGTGAAGTTGTTGTGGAGTCTTACCTGACGTATTAATGAATTGTAGCACCGCAATTGGAGCCCCGTGTGGACTAGTTTACCGACTTGGAGTACAAGGGAGTTGCAATATCGCGTTTGTAAGGTTAAGTAAATCTCATAGTAACCTTTACATTGTATGATAATAATCTCGTATAAATTAAATTTATTCTTGATATTGCATTTTTGTTGTACATGCATTCACGGTTTGGGCGGATAAGGCGTTACGACTCTCCTTATAGTGTAGACTATACCGTATGCTTTGGGGGTGGAGTCACCGATACTTTGCATCTCGTGGTTATCATGAGATCACGTTGAACCGATCATACTCTCATAGTCTAGAGGAACGAGATTCGTTTGATTATACTTCACGAGCATGAGACCTTATTGTTGTTTACTTACCACTTTTGGAGAACATTATCTCGATTGTGGTCGAATAACAAAAACGGGATGGATTCACGATTGTATTTAAACTCATTGGATTCTATTTCTTGTTTAATATCTTGGATTATTATATATTTAATTATTGTACTGGATAGTATGAGATTTACTTATCTGACATTATCGAATTTTATAATTGGATAATGACAGTTTCAATTGGCGATAGTGGAAAGGGAAAGCTTTCTGACTATATGTTACATGCTTTGTTCTTTTTTCTCTGTATGCATTATTTTTTAATATAATTTATTGTATGAATGGGTTTTTGGGTTCGAGTGTGATTAGGATCTATTTTGAAATAGTTGGAACGGTTTTAGGAAGAATTGAGATTATTTTGCAACTAAGGTAATGCTAGTTTAAGAACTTTGATATTTTAAATCAAGTTAGAATGAATATATAATTTAGTTGATCAAATATATATTGTTGTGGGTGGATTGTGAGTCCTTCAGCATTTCCACCAAAGCTGAGCAGGTTTTGTTGAAGATTTTTGAAGGCCGAAATTTTCGGTGTAGGTTTAAAAATAAAGGAGGTGCTGTCGAAAATATTTTACAGAATCTTGAGGATAATGAAATCAATCTAAATGAACTTTAAAGATTATTGAATTCATTTAAACGTACTTTAAGGTTTCATATTCACTTGTGAATCCTTTGTGATTGATAATACTTTATAATTGATGATTATAATATTTTAATCTTAATTGTTTATTGATGAAGATGTTAAGGCTGCTAGATTATCAAGGGATTAAGATAATCTTGGCTGGTTAGATGCCCTAATTAGGTGAGATCTGAAAACATTGGTATCAGAGCCTATGTTTGGCTCAATTGAAAATTAAAATTTAGTTGAGAAGCAAACAGTGATTGAGCAGGATTAGTTGGGAAGTAACGTGATGGAACGGGAATAAAAAGTTTAAAAACTTTATTGTAATGTTATATTTGTATTGTATGTATGTATGTTTTATCACTAAATATGCGATAGAAAGTTTATTCTCCTTGTTCGTTTGATACTTAACTCCTAAGATAGGACGAGTAAAACTAGAAATGAATAATTATATGTGAGAAAAACTTATGAAATAAAATTGAGCGTGATTAGATGTGAAATGGACTTGTGAAGCTCGGATTCATAAAGGTATTGTAAGTAGCTCAGTACTGATATAATTGATGAAACTATTAGTTACGAAACCAATAGGAAATTGGTTGAAAGTGAAGTCAAAATGATTCATGTATGTAAATACTGAACATGGATTTCTTGAAAATCGAAAGTATCGAGCTATTACAATTTTTAAACGCTCAAGAAAATGTTGGAATAGACTTAAATTAAGTCTTAAGCGATTGAGGATCGTTTGGAAAACGTATTATGAAATTGGGACTTTCAAGAAGCACAAGATAAGGATATCTTGAATTTTAGAATAAGGTTAGTACCGATTGCATGGTTAACTCGGGAAGCTCTATTCTATAAAATATTGGTTTGATCCATAACCAATTGAGAGTTACTTTTGAAAATAGTCTCAATGAAAGGGAAAAGGAGATACGTGGTTATCAAAAACTAAAAAAAATAAAAATTGATTAGACAAATGGAATCTTAACTTGGAAATCAGAATGAGATTGTAATTGGATCAGTCAAGTTGTCTAAGTCTGTTTCTATGAAACTAAAATACTTTGAAGTAAAGTATTTTCTTTTTTTCTAAACAAAACGTCAAGTGAAAAATGGATTAGATCCATATTTTAAAACAATCAAACGACTTCTAAAAATAAGTGCTGAAAACTTTGATTGTTTACTACTCAAGTTACTTATCCGTAAGTGACGTTGAGTATTGTAGTTCTATAAGTTGAATAAAGAACAGATAAAATGAATGAAAATACACGAGTTAGAAGTAATCTTTGTTAACACCAGATTTGGTGTTGTTATGAAACAAAGATAAGTGAAATTTTTAACTTGAAAATGAAAAAAATGTAGTGATAAGATCAATGTATAAGAAGTTAATGTATTGGGAAAATTCGTCTAATAATTGCATGGATTAGCTATTAAAAATCAACACAAGTGATTGTGTTTTGAGATTCGAAGTACCCAATAATTACTTATAAGGACATTAAGTCATGACGCTTATCACTACTACGTAAAATATAATAAATGAAGAGATAGATGTACTGATTGAGAATCAGTAAATGATTTGTATAGGGTGTCAGTATGAGCTCCTATATTACGAGAATTTCTATTTATAATACTTACAAGATTGAAATAACATCCTTTAAGAATTCGATTAGCCATTAAGTTAATCAAAGTTTGAAAATCCAAATTCTTCTATCTCTTCAATTAAATAATAATGGAAAGGTAATTTCATTAAAAGTAATTTGATGAATAATAAGATACAAAGTTATCTTGCATAGTCTCTTGAAAAGTACTGAATTTCTTTTTAAGAAAAAGAAAAGTTGGGATATTTGAGACTAATGGAAATAACGTAAAAAAAAAAACAATTTAACTGTTTGAGTCGCAAAATTTCTCTGTTTCAAATTAATATTAGCTAAGGAAGACTTCGATTCATTAAATGATAATAAAAAGTCGCACCATCCTTAGCTATATTTTTGAAAAGAGAAAATATATAAATTGTCTTTCTAAGTCAAGATTAAGGAGGTGTAAGTGGCCTGGTTGTTGAGCAAAAGTCGTGGTAAGGTTGTAAAGGGACTAAGAGCAAGATCAATGTGGGAATAGTTAAGATTGACAAAAAACTGAACTGAATAAACTTAATGTATAAAATAAAATGAGATGTTGAGATGAATTGTGACTGCTGGAAGTGACACGAACGGACTCCTTTAGTCAAGGTAAGACACTAAAATAGTCGTGCATGACCAAAAGTCGAAGTAACTCCTTTTCATAATGAAGATTCATTCACAGCGTAGAAGATTGGTGTGACGCATCCACCGATCTTTGAATAATCGAATGAATTAATGACAGCCGGTATAAAAGATTCTGTGAAGTTTCGTTTGAGTCAGTTGAAGGCTAAAGTATAGGCAACTAAATGGTCAATATATTCTCACATTAGTATGAAAATGAGATTTTAGGTTAACGAGTCACGATCAAATTATAATATCAAACTATAAGTTTGATGGAACTTAATATATCTTTACAAGGATCTTATAAGAAGTTAAACTCCAAATGTTGAAAGTTTTGAACCAAACTAGTGTACAACTAATATTAGTGAATATATTCTACATTGATTCAATTGTAGTGCTACATCACCTGATTAGTCAGTGGTGAAGTTTAAAGCACCAGTAATTGTAAATTTGAAATGATGTTAGATGCTTTAGTCAGTAGTATCCCTATTGGTTGAAAATGCTGAATAGAAAACAATATTTCTTACTTGGTGTGCTTGAAGAATTGAATATTCTTCAATTGTAATTTAGTAGAAATGAAAAAGTGATAACATATTTATAAACTTATATGGAATAAAAGTTAAAAGTTATACTATGAGTGTATAATTATCGAATATGTTGATATCTCTGTGTAGAAACGTATGACAACTCAAGTTAAGGATAATTATCTCTATTCAGGCAATGAGAGAAGTAGGTGAACAGTAAGTGATTAAGTCGTGGGTTTGTAGGAGGTTTTAGTTAAGTGAAACGAATGAGGCTCTTGAAGAACTTATCATTAGAGAATGATTTAATGAAGTTAGAAAATTCGATAATTTTCTAACCAATCAAAGAAGAAATTACGTGAATTGGCTGACGAGTTGGAATTGATAATTACTTTTTAGTTCACAATATAAATAATATTGTGATTAGACATTTAGAGTTGCACGATGTGTCAGGATGCTATTTCTAATCGGATTGGAAATTCGAGATCTCTTGTCATGGGATGATAGATGTTTATGAGATCTATAGTCATGAGATGACTTGTGTAATACCAAGTTTCTAGTGGGGAATGCTGGAATGGTGATGGATCAGATAGACAGACAACTATACTTAGCATCTAATGTTATGCTCAAATATTATTTGTATCAATATGTCATTTTAGACTGATGATAGTCTAAGAATTAATCGGTTGATAATTGAAATAAAAAAGGATGGTTAGTGATGAGAAAGTAAACTGGGAAGTGTACCGAGTTTGAGTGGATATGGAAAGAATGATCAATAGTTTGTAGAATAGTATGCAGATGAGAATGAGAATTGTGTTATGAAAAACAAGATAGGCTAGGTCTTGCTATGTATTGATACTTGAATGTGATTCAAGGTATGAGATGAGAAATGAAATAAGAGCATCGGATATTCCACAAAGTTGATTGTTTAACTCGTCATAAATTCACGAATTTTCGGGATTGACAAAGTAACGAAGATAGCTTTTCATTAAACCAAGATGTTGGAAAATGAAAAGTTAAAATAGTTATGATCTCTACCACCGATTTGTTGAATACAACGAAAGTGATTGGTTCCACTTAACGGTTCACCTTGGAAATTGTTTTAAAGGTTTGGATTCAAAGAGTGTATATGAATAATCATTTTCTTATATATTTTTTGGTTCAGTAACTTGTAAGTTTAAATTTCGATGACGAAATTTTTTATTAGTTGGGTTGATTATGACATCCAAGAATTTTATAAACTTGATTAGGTGGCTAATTAAGTATTTTCGGATTTAATTTGGAATTTAGGTATCCGAGGTGGGACCCACATGTTACGGATCGGAGATCATAAATTTTAATATTATTTTTTTTGTAGCGTGTGCCTATTTGATGTATTATACACTATTTCATGCAAAATAGGGTCAAGTGGAGTGTATACGCGGTGTTCGTGAGTTCCGGAGCGCATTAAGGAATTTTTCTAATTTTTAGTAATTTTGGGTATTTTTCATAATTTAATTTAGGTATAAATTGAAGAGATAACCGTGAAATTAAATAAAATAATCAATATATTGGTGGGTGCCTAGTAACACGTGTGAGATATATAATAGTTTGCACACCTGAGGTTGGTCGTTGGCGTGCGTGGGGAATTTATTATCGCGAAAATACATAGGTGTATATATATGTATATATAAAATATAGTTTATATAGATAAATATATAAATCAATCCTATAGTTTGAATTAAATAAAAATATACATTGGATGCGACTAGAGATACACGTAGCATGATCATCGAGGAGTTGAAATAGTTGGACGATTCGGCGGCTGATGGTGAGGTGTTACATGTCTTGAGATGCGTGCTATCCAATCTCGATGAAGAACAATAAAATAATATAAATGAATCATTAGATTTTTCTCGAGATTTATGCGATGTGAATCTGGAGGAAAATCTAATATATATCCTCAAATCCATACACCGCCTCATTCAATTGTTTTGAGCCAAAGATTGACCTTGAGGTACATAGTACATATCTCGAAGAAGATTAAATTTAAATATGAAAAGGAATAATTTGATTTTCCTCGATATTCGCATGATGCGAATCTCGAGGAAATCTAATATAAATGTTTTCAAAGCAAATAGATCGGCTCCTCTGTTTCAATTTTCATTTTGAAATTGAAAGAGAAAAACAGAGAAAATGAGAGAAGGAGATCGAGGGAGTGATCGAAAGAAGGACAGAGAAGAGGGAACGAGACCGTATAAGAGGCGAGACAATGGTGGTGGGTAAGTTTTCATCGTTGTTGTTGATGTCGTGGCTATTGTTTGTTGTTGTGAAGAGGATCATGAAGGTTGGAGGGGATGGTGGTTCGAGGAAGGAGATGACCGTGAGGTCATCTCCCCTCCCCAAAGGTACTTTGAGGTTGGGTTAAACACCACCCCAACAAATAAAAAAAATGGGACTGATTTTTGGGAGAGAACAGGGACTCATGAGGAAGAAGAAGGGGGTTGGTCCCCCGAACCGGACAAACCTATTTTGGTTCAACTGAATCGGACCGGTCCGGTTCAGGGGATCAAACCCTTCATAAATCTTAAAAAATAAAAAATAATGTAGAAAATCGAAAGAAATTAGAAAAATTATTTTTTATACAAATAAAAAGAAAATTGTGTATTTCTATAAAAAAAAATAAGGAATTTGGGATTTTCTCAAGGATTTATACTAGGGTTTCCGCATAAAGTGTGCTACAATACTTGAAAATGTCTGAAATTTAGAAAATTATTTTAAAGCCTAATCAAGGGTAATTTTCAATTTAGAATTATAATTTGAAGTCGAAATTGGGATCCGGACATCCGATGAGTTGATTTGGAAGGATTCCGTGGTTTTCGAGTTATCGAAAGACCAATAAAATTATAAAAAATTAGAAAAATTATATTTAAGCCTAGACAACGTAATTCTCGATGTCGAACAATAATTTAGAGTCAAAAATAAATTTCAGGCATCGGATAATTTATTTTAGAAGTATTTTAGGGGTTTCGGGATGCGATTGGTCAATTAAATTGTAAATAATGAAAAAAATGGTGAAGTTGTTATGAAGGCTTACAAGACGTACTAATGAATTGTAGGATCGAAGTTGGCTCACCGTGTGGACTAGTTTATTGACTCGGAGCACAAGGGAGTTGCGATATCACGTTTGTAAGGATAAGTAAATCCTATAGTAACATTTACATTGTATGATTATAATTTCGTATAAATTACATTAATTCTTGATATTGCATTTTGTTGTACATGCATACACGGTTTGAGATGATATGGCGTTATGAGTCTCCTTATAGTCTAGACTATATCGTGGTTATAGAATACTATATTATGCTTGAGGGGCTTGAGTCACTGATACTTTGCATCACGTGGTTATCATGAGATCACGTTGAACCACATAATACTCCCATAGTCTAGAGGAACAAGACTCATTTAATTATAATCCCCGAGCACGAGTCCTTATTATTGTTTACTTACCACTTTCGAAAAACGTTATCTGATTGTGGTCGGATAACAAAAAGAAGATGGATTCACAGTTGTATTTAAATTCCTTGGATTATATTTCTTGTTTAATCTCTTGAATTATTATATATTTGATTATTACAGGTGTATTGGATAGTGTGAGATTTACTTATCTGACATTATCAGATTTTTATAATTGGATAATGACTGGTTCTATCGGGGACAAGGGAAAGGGAAAGCTTTTCGATTGTATGTGACATGCTTAGTTCTTTTCTCTCTATATGTATTATTTTTGAATATAATATATTGAATGGGTTTTTGGGTTCGAGTGTGATTAAGATCTATTTTGGAATAGTTGGAACGATTTTGAAAAAAATCGAGATTATTGTTAAGCTAAGGTAATGCTTTTAAGAATTTTGATACTTTAAATAAACTTAGAATAAATATATAATTTAGTTGATGAAATATATATTGTTATGGTTGGGTTGTGAGTCCTTCGGTATTTTCACCAAAGCTGAGCAGGTTTTGTTGAAGATTTTTTAAGGCTTAGATTTCCTGAGTAGGTTTAAAAATAGAGGAGGTGCTGTAAAAAAATATTTACAAAATTTTGAAGATAATGTGATCAATCTAAATGAACTTTGAGGAATATTTAATTCATTTAAACGTTCTTTAAGGTTTGAAATTCAGTTTAGAATCCTTTGTGATTGATAATACTTTATAATTGATGATTACAATATTTTAATTTTAATTATTTATTGATGAAGAGGTTAATGCTGTTAGATTATCAAAGGATTAAGATAATCTAG
Organism: Stephania cephalantha; assembly: GCA_039657325.1. Classification (NCBI taxonomy): domain Eukaryota; kingdom Viridiplantae; phylum Streptophyta; class Magnoliopsida; order Ranunculales; family Menispermaceae; genus Stephania; species Stephania cephalantha. The sequence goes on along the minus strand of CM077569.1, from coordinate 45,597,860 downwards.
GCTGGTCAAATGCCTTAATTAGGTGGGGTCTATCAGCTAGGCCACCAATTGCAGCCCCATCAATGGCAGAAGAACATCACAACAACCTCAAATTAAGCCATAACATCACCTACCTCAATCCAAATTACCAACAGCAAATAGCCGTAACAGTAGTGATGTTTCCTCTCCCCTTATCTTCATTTTCGACATCACCAGCCTCCCTAATTTCCTTCCTTACCGAGCTCAACCAAACAACAGCAATAAAGATTCCAAGCCACTAACAACCAAATCACTTAATAAATAGAAAACCACTAAACAAACATAATTTCTTACCTTAATTAGTGCATTCGATCCACTGCAACTCCCACTACAAGAAAAATGTTCTTTAAGGAATGGAATTCCCGTCACTAAACATTGTTTTCCATCACTAAATTATTTTAAGGATGAAAAAATCTCGTCACCGCCGGTCACTGAAGCCTCCGAGACTAAAAGTATTTAGTGACCAGATAGGTGTCCGATAGAACACCGAATTTGATCTATTGAATTAAGAGACAACAACGATTACAAACTCGAAAGTAACCCCGAGAAGAGTCTTAAAACTCTCTCACCCAACTCCTAAGAGTTCCCAAATTACATTCAAGATGACAAGATGTGTAATCTAACTAACTCACCTCTATTTATACTATCTCCTTCATACTAGTACTATATGACATAGATGTGGGATCTTATCATTACTCCCCCCTAAAACATCCACCTTGTCCTCAAGGTGGAAAAAGAAACAAACAGTGATGTAGTACAACACGAGGAACATAGACCCAACAATAGCAGTAAGCGAAGTCATGAGGAGAACAATCTTTGGTACGACATTCGCCAAAGTCACTTTATCAAACACTTGTTGTGCACTACGAGCAATGTCAAAGGAGACCGATAAAGATTCACAGGGTGTATTATTGAAAGAAAACCGTACTAAGATCCATAGAAACTGTAGCGTTAGGTGGAGCAATGCGCAACAGAGAAGTAGCCGTCAAGAAACCAAGCAACAATACTGCAAAAGACCAAGACCATGGTATAACCCATATCAACCTTGTAGTTGTCCTTTGATTACCATCTCCCATTGCCTGGTGAAAGTAGGGAGTGGTCCCAAGTATAAGCGATACAACGACAATTGCAAACATTGTTGCATGCCCACTGACCCTTAGAACCCCATCATATATCTAAAGCAAGCAACCATTCAATACCCATAACCAAAAAGAAAGGATATTGCAGAGAACAAGATGACAATGAGAGGCAAAAACTAATTCCAATCCAACAGAAGAACTTGAAAACAATACCAAAGATCCTCGAGATGATTCGCGAAAATCGTATAACTAAAATGCCCCAAGTGCTTTAAGTGACATAAGGAGTACGTAACTCTAGGATAATCCATCCACCATTAACAATACGCATAGAGTCTCATTGTACAAGCGTGAACAAGAATGAAGTGACGTACGTAACGATGCAATGGCGAACCTTCAATCATTAGATGACCTCGAATGACACATCGACCCCTTTGAGTCGTCTTCCCAACGACTCCATCGAACAAGAACCAAAACTAGAGACGAAGTTGCAACAACAATGGATGCATTCGTCGATCGAGGATAAAGTGGAGGTGGCCATGGCGGTAGAGGGATAGCAACAAACCCCATTAAATTGTTGCGAAATCCATAGATCTCGGTTGTTGAACTCCAAAACTGCAAAAAGGTAATGGAGCATGCTTGATTGGGTCGGGCTTTGAAGAAATCAAGAACAGAGAACCTCGATCTCGGTGGCTTGGGTTCCAAGTTGGTGTTTACCTTCAACATCTCAATCGAGAATTTCCCATCGCAATTTGGATATCGAGTGAGTGAAGGCATTTCGAGAGTGCGTTGGAGGTCTTTCAGATGTGGTTTTAGGGTTTGGAGAGTGAGACTTAGTGGTGTTTGAAATGGCGATGGAGAGGTATAGTCACTCACATGGTAAATAGATGGAACTGGGAGTTGAACTTGGCTTACCTTCGGCATAGAGACCTTGGTAAGTTGTTGCACTGGATGAAGAAGTGTTGGAACTGGTGGATCTAGAACTTGTGTGACCGACGGATGTGGTTCTGGTTCACCAAATGTCTGAAACCCCTCAAACAACACTAGATCTGATGGATCAGAAACTTTTGTGCAACTCAATGCAGCGATCCCGCAATGATGAAGGAGTTGCTCATCGAGTCTTTGAGCCAAGCCTCTAATCTTCATCTTCACTTCAGATCTAAGCTTCTCAATTGACGCCTCAATGGCTGAGATCTTCTTCACCTCCTTTTCAATTCGATCCATTAGAGCTTCCATCTTATCCAATCGAGCTTCCATCTTTAAAGTATGCTCTGATACCAATGATAGAACACTGAATTTGATCTATTGAATTGAGAGACAACAACGATTACAAACTCGAAAGTAACCCCAGAGAAGAGTCTTAAAACTCTCTCACCCAACTCCTAAGAGTTCCCAAATTACATTCAAGATGACAAGATGTGTAATCTAACTAACTCACCTCTATTTATACTATCTCCTTCATACTAGTACTATATGACATAGATGTGGGATCTTATGAGTGTCCTGTCTTTAAATATGTTTAGTGATCGGATCATTCCCATTATAATTAGTTTTTATAATAACAGCAATTACTGTCACTATATGAACTTTCCTGTCAATAAATCACAAAACCAAATAAAAAAAAAGCTTCTCATTGTAATTACATTTTCGGTCACTAAATGGTTTTTGTGTCAAACTTGCTTTTTGCACAATTTTCGAAAACTTCCACAAGATCATTTTCTGTTATAAAATGCTCCCACGGAAGTGGTGTGTTTTGTGATTGAAGTGTCATTAAGAGCTTCATTTGTATTTGAAATCTTTACTTATAACAAGTACATGTAACTTTACGTGTAAGGGAAAATTGATGAACTTAAAAAAAAAAACCATCTTTCCGAACAAGAAAGCATTGTATTAAATAAAATTATTTGTATCCCTACAGAAAAGATTGTAGTGCAATTTAATTTTTTTACATCATATAAACATATGACATATTGCCTTATGTAATCAATCCATACAACACATCTTCTACCTAATACGCACAAGGATCCAATACATAGTCTTTAGTGCTGTCTCGTGGTACTCTAGCTCCTTTACTTTTTATTATTCAACTTAGCAAGTTTATCGGCAGCAACATATTTAATACCCACCTGCAAAAGATACGTGAATCAACATATTAGAATAGAATAATTTGGCATGTATATGATCACGACTTGGGCAATTAGCTAGAACAAACAACAAATACATGCAACTAGAATCACAAAAAAAATTGTGAAAGATATGATACTTAACAAAACAATATATATATAAACAAAAATACAAGAAAAATTGTACAAAAGAGAACATTTTGAAAAAACACTCTAGATCATAACCTCTTAATTGACCATAATAACAACTTAAAAAGAATGACACCCTTGTTGAACGAAGCTAGCAAAAGTTCTCCTTTTGGAAGGTCCTTTCTATACGCCTTTAATAGCAAAAATGACTCAAAAGTATCTCAAGTTTAACTATACTACTAATGAAACATACGCACACTTGTACTGGTGCACCACGTAAAGCTTAAAACAATTCTCACAATGTGCTTACATGCCACTTATGCATACAGTAAATGAAAATCCAATTATTAGATTAAATAATAATTCCACCTCACTTGAAACTTTAAAAACTAAGTATCACCTAAAGAATTATTTCCATTTTTAAATTATTCATTTGATGAAAAGGCTAGACAGACTTAAAAGATCAAGTCATAAGGCTATGTGATGTAAGCATGCATATGTAAAAGACCATAAAAAAGGAGAACTTTAACCATCCAAATGAAAAATGTGATATATATATATGTGCACAAATATATGATCCATTTGTAATAGTACTTCTTTCAAAAACTTTCCACCAGAAATAGCAATCCCACAAAGATATAAGCTCAGATCAAAGAATACCTCTAACACCAACTTGTCAATTTTGTCACTTGAAAGTAAAGGTCTTTCCAGCTTCAAAGATGTCTCACATACATGATGTAGAAGCCTAGGCTTAACTGGTACAAGTTTGAATTGAAGTGCATATGAAAAAGGGTAACAAGAAAAAGAAACTGCGATGGACATTCCAATTTTCCATTTATAGTCATTGCTGAAATTTTGATGGGAAATAGACGAGTCATTAATATTACCTAAACAGGGAATGCTGACAGAAAAATGGCTTATTCTTTTCTCATATCTTCAAAGTTGCTTCACAACTTGGTTGAATATGATCAAGCTTGCTACTTTCAATCAAAATATTCTGCAGAAAGAAATAAGTAAAAATGAGAGAGCAAATAAATTTGATATCCAAATACTATTAACGATTATATATTTAAGAAAAGCGATCATTACAAATACATAATAAGCTCATTTTATTGATGATGTAGATAATATACAAGTATATTCCCACATATATAAGGCCAAAGTGTCCTGAAAGATTGTGTTCAAAGATGATGAAGATACAAATATTTCTCTTAACCATGTGATGTAAATGTTATGAAAAGTTAAGCATTCTATGGAACCAAGATGTTACTACTGTAGTTTGAAACTCCTACAGCTTTCACAAGGCCCTTCTCTACGACATCTTTGAGACCATTGATGTATCCTATAAAGTTTGACCTAACAAAATGAATTAAATCAGAACATTAATGGGGTTTAGTAGCAGCAATTTAATTCAATCATATGAAAAAGTAGCGCAAGGTGATTAAGAACTTTCATTTCCCTATATTAATGGCCTAAAAATAAGTCCAACAACTACAATTAGCAAATAATTTTCAAATCAAGAGCTGTAAATACAATTTTTCAGTTGCAGTTCATAATAATAAAAAACCAATGAAGTTGATAGAGTTTGACTGAAGAAAGTCCAAGTCAGCACAAGTAATCCTTTCGAGATGAAACTACACTGCCACGACCTAGTCTTCATGGAAAAGCTGCAAATTTGCTTGCAACAGCCACCTCTACTATTTGATCTTTTTCTTTCCTTTCCTTAATGAACCTGCAGTGTGGGAAGAAAGAAGCCGAAAGTTTATTTATATCGCAATTTTTCTATCAGTTCTTCAAACACGCAGAGCAATAAACAGAAAACTACCGTTCATCAGTGCCATTACTTACATTCCTAACAAAGTTTTAGAGTTGATTGTGCCAAATGAGAACTGCAAGGTCACAATGTGATGTGTTAGAATGTAGGAAATCTCATGTCTTTTACCTTAACCATGTAAAGGAATATTGATAAGAGCAAGTAGTGAATTTCCTTACAAACGAACCACACACTTCAGCAGTATTGAAGAAAGTTATTCAAGAATCCACACAAACATCAAAGGCAACCTTAACAACCTTGAGCTTCATATTTGACATTATTATCAACAATAGTTTTATATTGAAACAATTAATTAGTGATTGGATATTGGTTAAAACTTTAAGACAGGAGATTAATTCTACTTGAAGATCCACTAAAAATAGAGCACTAGCAATAAAGAAAGCAGTTTGTAGAGTAATTAAGTTGAAATACTTCTCTCAGACCATCTACAGGGATTTCATCAATACTAAGAATAAACAAATTTCCTAAAATTCTTGTAAGGACCAAAGTTTTCCTTACTTTTATGAAACATAAAAAAGAAAAAGACAACGTCAAAACATTTTAAAAAAAAACTATCACTTTGTTCCCTTTTATGGCAAAATGTCATGCCAATCCAAAAGTAGCAACCATTAGAGTCATAAAATGAAACAAAAACCTAATCAGTAACTTTCTCAGACTCTAATTTGAGAGAAAGACCCCCCTTTAATAGGGGTTTAAAAATCTCTATTAAATACTGAAATTGTTCTAGTGTCAGACTCTAATTTGAGAGAAAGACCGGCGACGCCCTCCGCTGCAGACCCAAATGCCCTATACTCCATCTACTTTTTGACAAATACAAATCATCTCAATCCACTGCCTAAAGCAACCAAATAAACCCATTAATCCTTTTCATCTGTCATTTTCCCCATGTCCGCTCCGTCTACTATCGATAGTTAAATAATCAAACACTTCTTAATCCACCCAAAAAAAATCTATAACCTAACAATACAATAACACAACAATTCAAAATCAAAATTCACTTAACACTAAAACAGTAAAAGTTAAAATTAAAATTTCATACCTCCCATGAACCATGGCATCTAAAGTGAAAGACACAACATGACACTCTAACTATTCTCCCCATCAACCTTAACCCTAATCGAATCCTTCTACACATTCACATCATTCTTAATCTTCTTCGCGCTTTGGTGATCCACAAACAGTGGTGGCGGAGCTAGCAATGGCTGAAATGGCCTCATCCCCACCCACCCATTCCCTTGATTACCATAATAATGATAATGTTGATAAGGATTATAATTAGGGTGAGCCATCAATAGTGTCGCGGACCCAAATGTGTCGTACCCACCTGCGTAAGGCATGTAGTAGTAGGGTTACGGTGGTGGCAGAGGCGACGGGTGCACTGCGTAAAGGTTTTGGTGAGATGGGTATGTCGCATCAGCTGGGTACATATTGTTCTGTGGCTGCTGCAGTGGCGGGAGCAGGGGACGATGGCGCTGGCGGTGGCGGTGATGATAATGGAGGGGGATTGGTAGGTGGGACTGAATTTTGTAAGAAGGGTTTATGGGTATTATTGTTTTTGTTGTGGTTGTTGGGGTCATTGTTTCTTCTTCTTCTGGTACTATTACTGCTGCTACTGCTAATCCATGATGCGCGCATTTTTGGGGTTGTTTAGAGGAACTGAATTGAGATATTGGAACCCTAGATCGAGTGACCAAGATTTTAGAGGTCGAAAAGGGCATCGATGGAAGGGGAGGATTTTTTTAGGAGTTGCCCGTGAAGACTTGTTGGAGGATGGTGGACGCGGATAGGTCGTTGTGTGGAGTTTTCGTTTGGTTTTGAATAACAGATAATTCAATGAACAAAAAAGAAGAATCACAATGCAAACCACAATGAATCAAAGTCGCAAAGAGCGACTGTAGATGGTGGCATTATTGATGCTGACAGCAATGTTGCGTACACATCTGCAACAAAGAGGGTGTTTTAGAGAAGCGAAGATGAGAGAGAGGGAGTGAGTGAGCGAGCGGAGAGGAAACCTTAGATCTTCAGTGCATTGACCCTAGCTTTTTATAAAAGAAAGAAAGAAAAAATAATATATCCAAACAAAATGCAAAGGTTGACAAATCGCAAAGGCGGGATAGTTAAGCGCTAATTAGTTTTAGTGGATCCAAAAAACTTTAACGAACGAATTTAACATCAATAACCATGAAATACAAATCTCATCCCTAATTCTTAAGGCTCTAATGATTAAAAAAGATTCTCCTAACCAAGTTGTCCCTTTAATCACGAGGTTTAGTACGGTCATTAATTTTTGGTGATTAAAAACTTTTTTTCTTACAGTGTCCTTACCGTCGTTGGCTCAGCCTCCACCACCGAAAGATTGATAGTGAGAGGACAACTAAGCAGAGTAGAACCGAGAATGGAGAGATACTATCGAAAGAGGGAGACAATGGAGAGGAATTCAAAAATTGAGAGGCTTGAGCAGCGAGTCGGAATAGAGGGAGTTTGACGAAGAAAGAGTTGGGTCGATGGGTTTAGGAGAGATGGGGAGACAGTTGATCGAAATGGATATTGAGTGACAAATATCTATATACCCTTAACTTATAACCCTTCCCGTTACTATGCCATTGGTCTTATGAGTAAATTTCCAATTTTCTATTAAATTTCATGTTTATCTTTAATTTTATACCCAAATTAAACCCCAAAAAATACCCTAACTTCGTTAAAAATTGTAAAAATTCCCAACGCACTCATAATTCCGACTTCAATTTAGCAATGTTTCGCGATAAATTGACACGTGTTGAGCGTGTACAATTAGTTTCCCGTATGTCCTTATTATTTATAGTAGTAATAAGTGGGATCGTCTCCACAGGGATTTATCAAACTTCTTTAAGAAAAAAGTCTTTCAATGTTTTTTTATTTTATTTTTTACTTTAATTAATTTAATTAAATCAGGAATTAAAAATCACTAATTCAATCTATAATATTATAATAATTAACTAAACTAATTGAACTAACTTAATAATCACAATTCAAATTTACTAATATTCAAGTCAAATCAATTCAATAATAAATAAATATTTAAACAAACATTCAGAACAATGAAATATCAATACGTTTTGTATCCAAACATGTTACTTCAATCATATAGTCATGAAAATACTTTATAAAGTACAATAGATCATTAAATCTAATCATAAGTAAATAAACAGCCCTTAGCAAGCCAATAGTTTTCCTTATACCTGTGAAAAAGTCATGTTCTAATTTTATTGAGCTAACCCATTGAATACACAAAAAATAACTTTCGACAATAAAACCGCATTACACTTTGTGAAAACTTCGAACTACTAAATCTAACACCTTAGGAAAGCCACTTCAATATTAGACTTAGATCTCAAATTCACCTAGAAAATCTAAATAGTAATAGACCTTTCAAATAATCCTAATTACTACTTTAAACTAGATAATGAATATAAATATCACAATACACATTCTAGACTATGCATGAAATACAAAGTTCATGATTAAAATAAGTACATAATAATCTATTAAATCAATGAATCAAAGAATACGATTGGCCTAACACAAAATTATCTCATCATAACTACATAAAAAATGGACCAAGCTCATGTTCGGACTTTGTTTAGATTAATAAATACTCACTCATATTCATAAATAACATCGCAATAAAGTAAATAAAAGACATAGATAAATACCTCTAAATAAATACTTTAGATCTTCAAATCTTCTCCAAAAGCAACGAACAATAAAGCAATAAACTAAAATAATAAAAAATGGCTCATAGAGTAATGAAATATTGATCTAAGTACTCAAGGGCAATTAATTCCGCAGCCCAATGGTCGTATATATAGTATTCTAGGTAGTACATACCCCAAACTAACTCAAATGTCTTGCGGTTATCTAAAATTCTTGTAATCGAACCCAGCAATTCCTCAGCGATTCGTGGGTTAAGTGGAATCCCTGGAAAAATCCTTGAGAAAATAGCCTTAGTGCTCCACCGATTTGAGTAGCAATTCCTTCGTAATGCAGAATCACTCAAGAATCGCTGGTAGAAATTTCTAGTTCTTCCTTGATTTGTTGATGATTCTTTGCGTACTCTTTCAACTTGATCAAATCCTTCATATTCTTTCATTTTTACTCAATTTCTTCATTTATTCCAATTATAACCTGAAATATTAAAAACAGGAGAAAACTCATATGTAATATAGTCTTTTACATCTAAAATCATCATAAAATGTACTCTAAAATATGTTTAATTATTAACTTATTAAATACCCCCAAATTCAACATTTTGCTGTCCCAAGCAAAGGAATACTCTCAATTATATTTTCCTTTCGTCCCTTGTTTTGATTTCATAATTATATATTGTAATTCTTAATAAGAAGTGATCATTAAATAGAAACATATTACGCTTATAAAAATAAATTCATGATATAATATAAAGATTTAAAGAACAACCCCTTTATTTGACAACTCAACCTCGCGTTGTGCAATGCACTTCAGAATTAAAAATTAAATCAATAACCAAGGTCAAACCACAATATAGGTTTTCTCAATCTCCATTGACAAGCTTCAAGCTTATGATAACTAATATAGAATCTCAAGATACAAAAATCACTAAATCAATATCATTTTCAAACAATATTTAAAATATCACCACAATCGAAGTCGATCAAAATTTTTAATCACCAATAATCATCATTTAATGTATATTTGAATGTTGGAATAAAAAATATACTTCACTTAATTTAGCTATAAACACTCAAGCTAAATCATTTATTTGAAGAGTTTTCTGAAACATCCTTCGATTCTTTATATCTCTATTTCTTTCTTCTTTCTTCTATAATTATTCTTTTCTTCTTTATATTATATTCCTACGGTTCACTGCTCTATTTCCTTTGGAATTCGTTATTCTTTTTTTTTTTATTGGAGTTTTCCTCTCATTTTTTTCACCACTAGTTCCTTGCTCCATTTCCTTTGAAATCAGTGGGTCTCTCAATTTTCTTTTTTAAAAACTATTGTTAGCTCTTCTCAATTTCACTATAGTTAAGGAAGTATTCTTTCCAATTAAGAAATGTTTATTGGCTAATTTCCCATTTTCTTTCAATTGTGGTACAAACTCTTTTCAAAACATATATATAAATATAAAAAGTTGATCCATAATCTTTATGTAACAAGATTCTTAATAATCTATCTTGTTTATCTTGCACTATTTTTTTGATCTTCTACCTATTATAATGTCTAACACAAAAGAATCAATCCCCTCTTAACTCCTTTAGTGCATACACAATCTAGGTTAAGTCAAATATGGTATAACAATTTTTCTCCATCATAAAATTTCAATTTTTATAGGTAATAAAAATATATCACTTCTTATTTAAATCCAAAATATATTTAATTCCATATATTCCTAACTAAATAAAGTAAAATGAAATGTAAAAATATTACCTATATTGTAGAAAATTTCAAAAATTTGCTATGTTAAACGTTCATATAGATTCTACCTCTCGTTTCTTCCATATTTCACTTTTTCATACTTTACTTCACCTAACACCCCCAAACTCATTTTGAACCTTGTCCTCAAGGTGTAAGAATCAAGTTGGGTTTCTAACAAAATAAAAATACATCATGAAGCATGAATGAATAAATTAAATAAATATCAATCATAAGAATGAATTTCATAAGTAAAGAAAACATGATAAATTAAGAAATTTTGAAACATCATAAATGAATTGTACAAATCAAACCAGTCAAAAAAATGAATCACACCATACCAAATTTATCATAGTAACATACCCCATCATACATATCAAAACATTAAAAACAAAAACCTCACACATAATCACTCAACGAATGATTACACAGAGAAGAATGAGAGATATGAACTGCAATCCAGAAGTTACATCGTCACAAACATCCCGTTGGTCTTACTGTTAAGTTGGAAGCTCGTTGAAGGATCATAGAACCTGTAGTCTACTCCCGCCATTGGAGTAATTCTCAGAATGATTCCTTGGTTGGGTATTCTCAATTGGGTGGATGGTACCAAAATATCAGCTCTATTGCCTTGCATTCTTCTGATCATGCGCCTCTTGAACCTAAGTATGCTCTTAGCAATCTTGCACGGGTATTGAAATATTAAATCTTGATTTCTTAGAGTTCTCATATGGTTTCGTAAGATTGACCCCATCACGACCATCTCCATCTCATCCACATACATGTCAGTATAATCCTCCGCAAGTGGCTCTAGGCTCTGGTTCATTCTATCATCACGGGAAAAAGGCAATCCTTCATTTTTCTTTGTAGTCATGGCATTCCTAATTGAATGATAAAATACTTGCTAACATTGATATAGCCTATCCCTTGGATAATATGGTACAAAAGTGTCGCCTTGTAGTTAACAATCTCGTAGTGTTGCAAACTTGGTTATAGGCTCGTATTTATGAAAAAGCTCCATGCTTTGGTGATTTTGTAAAGTTTTTGGTTTGAATATGTTTTGAGTACCCATCCTTATAAATAAGAAATCCATCCCCCAGAATTGCTTCTAAACCATTTCTAATGGTTTCATGGGGAAATCCATTTCTAAACCTATATTCGGGTTTTGGGTACTTATTAGCTTGTCTCCTATGAGATCTCGGTAAATCATATAACTGGTTTATTATTGCAAGTGAGTAGTTCACTGGTCTTCCTCGGACCATGGCTACCATTTTATTGTAATTTTTATGCCCATTTGCATAAAATTCCCCCACTAATATCTCACAACCCATCTCAATTGAGGACCTGCATCATTATCGACGTAATAGTCCCTAGTCAACAATCCCCAATTTCTTTCCCTTATTTTGCTCAAAATTCTAGGCCCATACTTAATCTCATTCTTAACATTAAAACCCTTCATCGATATAATCGTCCTATTCTTTTTTATATTACTTTTCATCCTATAAAGAGTTTTGGCGTTTATTAGGTTGTGTGCTTAAAAAAGAATGCTTGGTGTTTCTTCAACCTCTTCCTCTTGACTCATCGGTAAAATATAGAGGTGGAGAAAGTTCCCTGGTGTTCTAGTTCAAGGGTTATTCATTGAAATCCCCATTGGCTTAATAGGTGTAGGTGGAACTTTGGATTTTTGTTTTCCCCTTGTCCTTTCGTAAGCTTCTACCTCTACCACCTCCAACCATTGTCTTAAATAAAAAAATCACAAGTCCAAATAAGTAAATAAACCTGTAGATCATAAAAAATGTTTGTCTGAAGTAATTTGGTAAAATTCAAGATCGTATTTTAGAAGGAGAAATTTGTTTGGAAAGCTAGCTTGAAAACTTATTGGAAACTTTAAATAAAATTTACATCAAATTGTTAACTCAATTATAAACTTTAAATTGGTTTTCTAAATCTTTTAAAGAAATTGTGTGATGAATTCTTAGTCTTTTTGAAAACAAAACAAAGCAAAACAAAATAAAACCAAAACCAAATCCCCAAACTCATTTTAAACTCGATTTTCAAACCATTTACAAATACGTTTAGATGTACCAAAGCTTCGGAATTGTTGAATTTGTAAACGAACGATCAATGTAATTGCAATGCCTAATCTATTAGAATCAATGAATTCATTTATTTTAGATAATAGAATGAATTCCTATAAAACAATTTCGAAAGTCATTGAATAATTTGCAAGAATCTTTCTAATAAGAAAATTTGTTAAATATAAAGAGCTAGGGTTGACGTATTTATCTTCTTGAGAGTAAATCTCTCAAGATTTAAGCTTTTAAGCTCTTCTAAACTGTTCTTCCAAGCTCTAAGTCAAAATATCTAAAACCCTACTTTGGCTCAACACTCTCAAATTCAAATATTTTGGGTTGAATGTAACTAGGTTGAGGTGGGAATCAATTAAATACTATAAGATTTGAGCTTATGAGGGTTGAATTTAGGCAAGAAATTGAAATTTGTGTGAAAGAATCCAACACTTTGGTGTGTGAATGAGTTTGAGTTTGTGGTGATTTGAAGTTTTTGTTTTAAAAACTAAAAACCGTGCCCACCGAGTCCTGTATTAAGTCGAATCATTGGAAAATTGCTAGATGAATCTGTGGGTTGTGAGGTGCATCGAACCGCCGATTTGAGCAACGATTCCTTTGTAATGGCGAATCGCTGAGGACTCGCCAGACTGAAACTTTCACTTAACTGACTGGTTACTCTCACTGATTTTGCCATTGATTCCTATTGTTAATCCAATTCACTGAGGAATCACCAGGCATAATTTATTGTTTTTTTCAATTTATTCCATAATTAACCCATATATCATTCATTAAAAATTATATTAAGGTAGAATTAACTAAAATCTAGAAAGCTTGATTAGGATATGTAACTAACTAAATAATTCTATTAATTAATTTAATAAATTATCATATAAATAATCAAATGAATAATGCAAACTTGCATAAAGGCCATGTCAGCAAAAACAAATCGATCACTCCTCTTTAACTGAAATTACCTTGGAGTTTAAATTCTAAGAATATTTCCAATACAAGAGTCAAAAAATGAGATAATAAAAACATAATATACTAAACTAAACTCCCAATAAAACTAAATAAACGTAGAATATGGGCTTCCTCCATAGTGTGCTTTTGTTTACTGCGTTGGCTCGACTGAACCCTTTTAGAATTAGGCTGGATCTTTATACTTGAATTTATGATTATCCACTCTAGCGCCATTCCAGAAAATGAGTGCTCGATCATTAATTATTAGAGTAAATTTTTTTGTTCAGAATATCCATAACAGCTTGAATAGTGGCCAAGAAAGGTCATCCTAAAATTAAAGGAGGATCTTTGTTAATAAAATGTGGCATGACCAAAAGGTTTGTGGGTACGATGTAGTTGTTCACTTGAACTGGTACATTTGTGATCCTATTGGTTGAATTGAATTACCATCCGGTAAAAAAAACTCGACTGATTCCGCTTATTTCCTAAATCGCTAGCTGAATCCTTTAAAAACTATCTCTAAGCTCCACCGATTTTTGTAGTGATTCCTAGTGTAAATCCCAAATCGCTGAGGAATCGTTGGTAGTGATTTCAAGTTCTCTCTTGAATCGCTAGTTAATCGTTTTGCAATACTGACAAGTCAATAATTAGACATGTTTTATAGTGTAATTTTGATTGATTTATATATAAATGATGATATTACACTAGGTATTCTCTTATTTTTATAATTTGAAGATTAAAATAGAAAAACAAAGAAATGGAAGAAATAGAGGAAGATGAGCAAAATAGTCAACTACAGAATACGTCCAGCGATTACCTAGCGATATGCATTTACACTAGGAATCGTCACCTAAATTGACAGTAGGAGAATGCTAGTGAATCCACAGAGAATCGAAGAATATATTAGAAATCGTCAGCTGAATCGATAGAGTATTGAGAGCTAAACTCAGTGATTAACTTAGCGATTTGTGTACTACTTAGGAATCGTTGACAAATCGTTATGGTCGGTTACAGGTTTTTTAGATTAACATGAAAAATTGGACTTTATTTAGGATATGTGTAAGTAGGGAAACTATAAAAAAGGCCAGAGTGCTTCGAAATAACTCTATCATTTTCTCTCCTTTACTTATATTGATTTTTCTTAAACCTATTCTACATGTTTTAGTTGATGTTTGAAGCTATATTGGAGCTTTTATTTATTTTAAGGTATTTATTTATTTATTCATTATATCTTTTAATTACATATTTGCATTGTTTTTTTCCAGCACGAGTGAGTAGTATATCAATCTAAACAAACCCTAGACATGTGTATACTTTGGATTGCTAGATAGTTATAATTAAGGAATCATGAACTTAATGTTTTAAATCTATTTGTACACTTCAATCACAAATTGAACAAGTTGTTTTTGCGTATTACAACTAAAGAAGATTAATATTACATGCATAGTTGCAAATGTGTTATGTGGTATTTTGATTTTGATTCTATGTTTATAGTTATTGACAACAATTATAGAAGTAGGAAAACTAGGATTAATCTATAGGGTTTTTCCTGAATGGATGTTCTACGTGATTGTGTTCTAAGTTATTTATTATGCAGCTTCGGTTAATATTAGCTTAGATTAGGCATGATTTTCATTGATTGTAATGTTATCGTATTTCGTTTAAGTTATTTATATTTATATTGAATTTGAGTATTATTTAATTTAGTTTAAGTTAAATTGTTTGAATTAAGTTAGTCAATTTGGTTAATTAAGTTAGTAGTTATAGTTTTTAGTTATTTAATATTTTAATTCTCGTTTAATTAGATTAATTAAATTAATAAAAAGAAAAAAATACTTTCCTTTGAGATTTGAAAAATCCATGTGGAGACGATATCAAATTTACCACTACTACAAAATAATAGTAAAATATGCGAAATAATTGTGCACGCTCGTCGTTTGTTTTGTTGTGATAGCTGAGGGCAGATCTTAGTACGAGTAGGGGCAAAGGGATCTTAGGCGACTATCTTTGACTGCCTATTGTCCAGGACACTCTCGTACGTGTTAGTTTTTTATATTTTGTTTTATTTTGGGTATTAGGGAAACTAGAGAGATAATGTACATGTCTATATGCATATTTTTTATTATCATGTAGCCTTATATACAGAATACTCTTTTTTTGGGTTTTCCACATTATGATTGATGCTCTATGACACACGACATATATATATTATGCTTTTATGTCAGTTTAAGACTTTTGATGTAAACTAACTAGTTATTTACTTGCAACTCTGTAAAACACAAGCCATATGTCTAACTCGCAAACTTCAAAACTAAAAAATCTGAAACCCTAAATATACATGACTTAAAGAGAATTTTAATAATTGGTTTACAAATATAGTGACAACAAGACAAGTTAGCACGCACATCAAGGATGCAAGCATGACAAGGATGTCAACGAAGTGTGGGACCCTATGGAGCACCCACCTAGTAGCCTCGGGGCGTGGGACCGCCACAGTTGGTATCAGTGAAATAGTTCAAGGAACCTAGGGAAATAATGAAAGAGCATAAAACTTAACAAACAAACCTTAGATGGGGAAACCCGATATACTTATCTCACAACCTTAGTTGGTAAGTGATTATGAGGCGCAAAGAGTAAGAGTTTATATACGTTTTATATTTTTCTCATATATATATCATACGCGTATATACACCAAAGCTGATTCAGTGCACACTTTTCGATGTAGATCATGATGGATGAACAGTCTACCACTCCGCTAGAAATTGGTTAGACTAGCGATTCGGCTAGGGCTTCTACCACTACTACTACACCGAATGTCGACGATCGACCTGTGGCACATGATGCTCAGTTGGGCAAGATTCTCCAATTACTTTAGGCATAGGCTGTAGCAATCATTGTAACAACGGTAGCTCCCATAGTACTAGCGGTATCAACTACTACTACTCTGACATTCGTCGCCCCGATTGTTCCTAGACACCCGTTCAGGTAATGGTGTAGGAAACACCTACAGAGGTAGTTATGCTAGTGGTGGTACCCGTTGAAACACCTACAAAGAATTTTCTAGCTATGAGACAGGGCAACCGGTCATTTCTACATTATATGGGGATGTACCATATCTACTACATTTCGCCATGGATGTTGCTGGGACTAAAGGGCTATAGATTTATTACTTTGTCCGATGACTAGTAGAGGTCATCGCCAGTGCGATTGTGTCAACTAGGGTTCACACTATATGACATGTACGATCGAACCCTTTCTCATGAGACGTACCTATTGCAGATGGATGGCAGGCGGACACCCAATTTGGGACAGTCTAATAAGTAGACAGGGCAGAGTTCTCGATAGGAAAAAAAGCCAAAAAGATGGAGGGATCGATCTGATAGGGATCACCGTCGAGATGACAGAAGATAGGACATGGACCGTAATGATGACCAGTAGAGGGATAGGTTCAGATATGAGGATAGATATCCGGTTCATGCTATTGCACCCGCACCGCCCGAGCAGCATTAACAACAGCCTTACCAATACCAAAACAGGGATCAGGGAGGCCATGATAGGGTTAGAGAGACCAGGGTCAGGGTTAGAGATCCTAAGACACGAAGGATGAGAGGCAGGAGAAACGTTGATGTCACCGTCGTTGTCAGAGAAGGCACCTAAAGGCTAACTATAGGACACCATCATTACCACCTTGGACATCACAGCAGGGTCAAGACAGGGAAATAGCACATGGAGTCACGCAGCCAGATAAATATGTGATCAGACAACTTATTAAATGTATGTTATCTATTATGGGTAGACCAATGCATGTTATGATAGATTCAGGTAGTACATTGTCATTTATATCTAGACACATGGTATGAGAGTTAGGGTTAGCATCACAAATGCTAGACACATAACTTTTCCTCGGTACGGTCGCTGGGGATTAGATATAATATTATTGTATATGTTGAGGCTGCAAGATAGAGGTAGAGGGGCATCAGATGTCGATAGACTTAAGAGTCATAGAGTACCTCGAGTTCGACGCCCTTTTAGGGATGAACTGGTTGGCGACTTATCATGCACAGCTTGATTATTTCTAGAATACTGTCATATTTCATGTTTTAGGGATTCCAAAATTCACGTTTACTGGAGTCATGATCACACTACCCATTACTAGGGGCCGACTAGCTACGATTTAGGAGATGAAGATGTTTACTATAATATTCAAGCAGAAGCCGATGTTGGAGATTAGGATTGAGGATGTCCTAATAGTTAGACAGTTTCTCGATGTTTCTCTAAGTGATCTGCTAGGATTACCACCACTAGAAAAGTTGAGTTTATTATCAAGCTTCTACCAGGGACTCAGCCGATTTCCATCAGACCTTATAAGATGTCAGCGTCCGAGCAAATGAGGTGAGGAGACAGCTTGAGGATTTATCACAGAAAGGTTTCATCCACCTTATGTAATGTCTTTTTAGAGGGCGCCAATGTTCTTTGTGAAAAAGAAAGATGATTCCATGAAGATATATATGGACTACAAGTAGTTGAATCGGGTAACAGTCAGGAGCTGTTACCCAATCCCCAAGACCGATGATTTGTTTGATCGGTTAGCAGACACAAAGTTATTCTCGCAGATTAATCTGCGTTCAGGCTATCATTAGTTGAGGGTTTGAGAATAGGAAATTAAAAAAGCACCTTTAGGACAAGATACATATTGTTCGAGTTTATAGCCATGCCTTTTGGGCTGACTAACACCCCGACAATCTTCATGGATATGAAGCACAGGGTCTTAAGACCATACTTAGATAATAAGCCATTGTCTTCATCGACGACAATTTGATTTACAGAAGGACTCGTGTGGAGCACGAGAGTTACCTCAGGACAGTGTTGATGACATTGAGGGAGCACATACTATATGCCAAGTTCAGCAAGTGTGGTTTCTGGCTGAGTTAAGTGAAGTTTTTGGGACAAGTTATCAATGATCAAGGTATATCAGTGGATTCATAGAATATTCGAGCGATTATGGACTGGAAGACACCTGAGTCAGTTTTTGACATCTGGAGTTTACTAAGGCTAGTAGGGTACTATCGATGATTCATACAAGATTTTTCCTCGATTGCAGCGCCGATGACGAGACTGACCAAGAAAGATGTTCGATTTGATTGGTTAGAGGAGTGTGAGCATTTTTTTTGGAGCTGAATAGGAGATTGACTTTTGCACTAGTGCTGACCTTGCCAGAGTTAGGAAAAAGTTTTTCAGTTTACACAGTTTCCTCGAGCATTAGGCTTGGATGCATATTGATGCGCGAGGGTCTTCTAGTAGCTTATCTTTCTAATCGTTTAAGACGCCATGAGGTTAATTTTCCAGTGCATGACTTGGAGCTTGCAGTAGTCATTTTTGCACTAAAGGCCTAGAGGCACTATATCTACAAAGAGAAGTTTGTCTTGTACACCAATCATTAGAGCCTGAGGTACATTTTCACTTAGAGAGATTTGAACATGCGTTAGATAAGATGGCTTGAGCTACTAAAGGACTATAACTTCACTATTGAGTACCATAATTGGAAGGCGAACGTCATAGCTGAAACATTGAGCGAGAGCGGGATCAACAGTCAGACAATTGTTCGATGCATGACACATGAGCATGGATTGTTAGAGGTGGCATCAGTCATGTGTATGACAAAGACTCCTATTATAGATGAGTCGCATATTTGTTGTCGGATGAGGGCTTTAACAATATATATTGACCAGGTGGCAGAGTGTTAGAAGGCTGATAGTATGTATGATAGGTTCAGCAGGATGGCATAGGATCCCGAGTGTACAGACTTGTCGGAGACAACATATCAATTTTTTAGGGACAAAAGCAGATTATGGGTACCAATAGTTGCAGAGTTACAAGATGGTATTCTGGAGGAAGCCGACATATCTCGTTACACAGTTTATCATGGTTGAGCCAAAATGTACCATGATCTGAGATGACTATTTGGGTGGCCAGAGATGAAGGCTGATGTAGGCACGTACGTCAAGAGTTGTCACATTTGCCATCAGGTTAAGGCTGAGCATAGGAGACCGTAAGACACAACACCGTTTGGGTAGTGATTTTGTCAATAGACTACAACAAACTTCTAGGAGACACAAGGTCGTCGAGGTAGTGATTGATAGACTGACAAAATCGACGCACTTTATACCAGTTTCGATGAGCTACACATTCCCACAGCTGAGCATTCTATTCGAGAGGGAGATTATTAGACTGCATGGGGTGTCAGTATCCATTATATCTTACAGAGATCCAAAACTAACGTCTATGTTTTGGAAGAGTATGCATGAGTAGTTTGGCACGAGGCTGTAGTTTAATACAGCTTACAACCTTCAGATCGACGGCCAGTCGGAGAGATTAATATAGATTTTAGAGGACATTCTCATGGCTTGTATATTACAGTTTGGGAGTTCGTGGGATGACTATCTACCACTGTGTGCAAAAACAACTATTAGACCAGTATCGGGATGCTTCCGTTTGAGGCGCTATATTAGAGGCCTTGCAGATCACCTGCGCGTTGGACAGAGCTAGAGGATATAGTGATCGTTGTGCTAGAGATAGTTGTTGACCACACATCGAAGATTCAACAGATTAGACAGAGACTTCATGCAACCCTGGATAGTGATGTGTGTCACAAGAATAACAGCTAGCTTGTAGTAATAGTGCAATCAACTTATGTTGACCACGGATATCGTCTTTAGGGAAAAGTTTTTGCACTAGTTAATTACCTATTTAACCTTGAACTATTGCTAAGGAAATCCCTTTTTATTGGTTTTATACTAAACTAATCTAATCTAACAAATCAATTTAAACTTACTTTAACTCTTATATTAAGGATATCTTAGTTCTTATCTTCACCTGGGTAATTTAATATTATGCTTTTCAATCACTTTTACATCTTAATAAAGTTGTGTGCAATGCCTAATTAGAACATACATATTTCCTTTAAATCCATTTCAAGCCACTATCGTGATGAAAAAGATTCTAATTTGAAAACAAGAACTCCACCTATCGGTGTGAATAACGTAAGCTCCACATTGCTTTAAGTCCTAAATCTTTGGATTCATAACCAACTAAGTTTATTATCCGTGCCTCCCTAATCAACAACTATCGCTCATTGTTGTGTATTTTACGGTTGTAGTGTTCATGTCCGGATTGAAAGCTTTAATGACCATGATAACTCTTAAAACCTAATATCATTAAACACGTGATCGAGATGTCTAAAGCATTATGCTCATAATCAATACAAATTCTAACAATTTCATTTTTTATATTAACTTTTTATTCATGTTCAAAGCATAACATTCATACCATAGGATCCATTGACCCCTAAGATAAATAGACTACTCACACTTCATTGAACACACATATCACAATTCATAATTGAAATCAATGCAGATCAGAGATGAATATAAATATTACCTTCAATTAGTCCAATAAAACCAAACTTGAATTGCATAAACACTATTAATTAGAGCTCATTTAGGGATATTTATACTAAATATACTTCTAAATTAAACATATATATAAGTATAAATAATCACTTATCAAATACCCCAAACTTAAGATTTTGCGCATCCCGAGCAAAGTTGTATTCTACTAAGTCTCCTAATACTTAGTTTTCATTCAATTTACAGTGTTCATGGAGTATCCTTCAATTCACTATGTTTCAAGTAAATAATTCACTCAAGAGTTTTTCTTTGCAAAAACTTTTATTTTTAATACATGTAACTTTAACAAAATATATAACTTCAATTTCAAAATGCCAAAGTAAATCACAATAAAAAAACCATCACTACTCATAAGTTTATTTCATTTCAACACTCAAGTAGCAAGTATGCAATCTCATAATTTTTCATTTAGCTCAGAAATTCACAAATAAGCATAGATTAAACTCATCTTTGATAGACTTTAGCACTTGGAGAGTCTATAGGACTTCACATAATTGGAATGAAAACTTAACTCAATTAGCTACTTGTACTCGAGCTAAATCTTTTATTTGAAGAGTTTTATTTTTATTCCGCCTTCTTTTCTTAATTTTTCTTCTCTCATTTATTTTCTTCTTTTTCATTTTTTTATTTTTATAATCTCTACTCCTTTTCATATGGACTTTATTTTTCCTCACTTTTTCCAACCATCAAGTTCTCCACCCCATTTCCTGTAGAACTTATGGGATTCTCTCATTTCTTTTCTTTTATTTCTAAAACTCTTGTTAGCACTTCTCACTTTTACTAAATCGAGTAAGTTAACTCCAACTTTTAATTCACAATGCATATTTCTTCCCCTATTTGCACAAGTCTTTATTTGCTTTGTATTTGCAAGTAAGATTTACACTTATTATAGAATTCTTGGAGATCTAACTTTTCCACAAGAAGTGTTCTAATTTCTTGCTTTTGTTTCAAGTTCAAGGTTTTTTCTAACTCTAGGTTTCTAATCATGAAATTACACCGTTGTTTGCTACATTTCATTGCTTTCTTCCTTAAAATTTAAAAATACTCTCTTGAGTATCATATCAACAAGATACTTGTAATCTACTCATCCATGATTAAAGGCATGAACATGCAAATGAACTACTTATTCATTACATATTACTATGTATAACTTAATCTATACTATTTACACAATCATATAGTTAATAAAATGAAAAATTTATACACTACCTTAATGTCCTCCTTAACTGCTTAAATTTAAAATTTTAAATGCTCATACCTACAGTGTTTATCCTTAATTTTTAACCTATCTTACCACTTTCCATAGTGTAATGTACCGTCGATGACCCCAAAATTAATCCAAACCTTACCCTCAAGGTTCTTTGTTGCTCTATCCTCTCCATATCTTGCTCAAAACTCAACACGGCTGTGTGGTAATGCACTCTGTCCTCTTAGTATTGTCTCTTCATTTCTACTATCCACAGCCTCTAATGTCATGGAGTCGAATTCTCTGGTGGTGGTTCTGGTGCTTGTGGTGGAGGAGGTGGTGGAAAGACCTCATGACCATCCACGTCTTGCTCTCTAATCTCTGGGTCTACAAACTTGTAGCTCTAAGCAAATCCTTGCTAATGTTGCTCCTCATCTTCTCCATCTTCTTCCTCTTCTAACTTTTGGCTAGTTCTGCTATTGCTGCCTGATCTTTTTACCTTTTGGCCAACAACTCAGCCTCAAGTCTAGCTCCCTCGACCCTCTCTCTCCTCCTCTGAGTCTTGGTAAACAGGTGGTGATTTCAATGTGAGCATGAAAGCTTCATCCATGGTTAGTTGGGCCTCTATATCAAATTCTTCGTTATCTGTTGACCTTTCTCTGACCTTCAAGCACATATGAGTAATCAAGATAGGAAACAATAATTTGCTGTCTTTTTCTGACATTATTGACTCCCTCGGATTGCTGTAAATGATCTCTCTGATGTTGATTCCCCCTCTCTTTGAAATCTCATAAAAACAAGCCGCTTTCAGCTTGTTGATCTCGCCCTGTTGAGAAGTGGGGTATAGTGATGCAACAAGAAAATGTTGCCACATTCTGTAACTTTTCTAACACTCCCATTCTTAATGTGCTTCAGCACATTCTCAGCTCCCATGGTCTATCTTTGTTGTTTTGAGACAACTAATGTGTTCTTTATGGCTTTAAAATGGTATAGGTCATAGGGTATCTCATATAACTTGGTCGAGAAAGTCGGTTCCCATCCATACTAACTTAAGTGCTCCAACCCATAGAAGGTGTTGATCTTACGTATATTAAAGGGGATAAAGATCCCTCTCACCTTAACTGTCTCATCTTTAGTCGGGAACTTTGCCTTAGCATAAAATTCAAAAATAATCCCACACGCCTCTTTAATATCATTCTTTCTATAATCTTGAGTAAGTTGCTCCCACAATCCCACACACCTATAGAAGTTACTCGTCACGTAATGAGATTTTTCACTCTTTTATCATACTTGGCCGGTAAATTAATCCCCCTTTCACAAATGAACTCCCTACATAGGATTTTCTCATATCGGTCATTGGCCTCTCTACAAATGAGAATTTTGGATTTAAAAGGTTTAGACCCTCTATATTAAGATTTTTTGAGGTGGATGCCTCAAAATCATTTGCTCTAGTTTATCTAACTTGTTTCCTTGTTCGTGCCATTTCTTCTAATTTCAAACTGCTAAGCAACAACAATGCAGTGCAACTCGGTATTCAAATCACCTAAAAATCAAAATTCATATCACACGGGTCAAGCATATGCCAAATAATTGTAAAAACATCAACTAAGTCTCCATGCATACATTAATGCTCAACATTCACACAATTTTTTAAAACCTATCTTACAACCTCAAATCTACATTTTCAAAAAATATCATCAAAGTTTTTAATATTCAAAGAATGACTAGATGAAATTGTAAATGTACCACAATGCCAGAATTGTTTTAAGTGTAGAACACTCCTCCAAGTCTTTTTCAACCCAAGCCTTCTCACTTTTCTCACCAACTAGAACCCTAGCTCTCCTTGAACTCAAAATCTAAAAATCCAAACCCTAGCTCTCCAAATTGTGCAAATCTACAATGCACCTGCCTCTTTCACTCTCAATCACTAGGAACTCACTTATCTCACTTAGAAATGATCAAACTTTGGCTCTAGAGGGATGTATGCTTGGTGGTTGTGGTGGGGTTTTAGTGCAAATGTAAAGATGGTGTAAAAATAGGGTTTAAACCCTTTAAATTAACCTCGGCGTCATGCCTTATAGGCACGGTGCTGTGACAACACTGCCAGTAGGGTATGTTTTTAATTTTCCTGCCTGCTACCCTCTTGGTGTTGTGGGCCTATCCCACCGCATCGTAGGTAATACCTATCATGTTGACCCATGTGCCAACATCCTTGCTTATATTTTTTTGCTAATTCTTCTTTGGCGCTCCTCCGATTTTATATATCACTTACACAAGACGTCGTGACCGCATAAAATCCATGAAAATATAAAAACTAATAAATCTTACCTTTTATTTGCCTATGCACCTTACCTTCACTACTTTGACCTCCTTCGCTACTTTTCGCTCTTTAAATGAGTTAGCGAGACATTTCCATTCCGATGAATCATCACCCGGCAAATGGTGTTTCCTGCACATTCGACATAAATTTTCAAACGTTAGAATTAAAACTTGTTAATCGTAATAATTAAACTAAATAACTAACTACAAACTAAAATTTAAAAACTTGAAATTTAAAACTTAAAATTTAAAACCATGGACTGCCTCCCATTAGCACTTAAGTTAACGTCATTAACCTGACGCCTTTTCGCTCCTTTAGTCCAAGTCTAAATCGAGAAGCTCCATCTGTAAATTAAAGATTACGATTTCATTCCCGTTCGGATGTACATTTTCACCATCAACAAAGACAACTTTCTCAGCATCATCGCCCTCATCAATACTCATTGTGATATTCCTTTCATTCGTGTACAAATTTGTTTTGCCAGTGTTCAAGAATGGCCGCCTAAGTATCATAGACACATCATCATCCATATTATGGTTCATGACCTCGAAATCCGCGATGAATGTGAATCTACCCACTTTCACATGCACATTCACAACTCATCCGACACTAGGTATTAAGTTACCATTAGCTACTTGCAAATTCGTTGTATCGGGATAATCGATCTTCAAGTCGGCGTGCAACATGTCCATTAATGGCATGACATTGACTGAGGCTCCCGTATCACATAAGACATTTCTAAATCAGTGCCCATCAATGTTGATTGGTATGCTTATCTTTCCAAGATGTCTCATGTTGATAGGTTAAAGTCGCAGGATGAACTTGAGCTTCGGTTCTAGCTTCTTCGAAACCAACTTGATGTCTTTACCTTGTGGGTCTTATTCGAAAATTTGTTCATATTTTTGCTTGGACTACCATTGTTGCTTCCCCTTTTTTTCTTCAAGCAATTGATTATTTGTTTCTTGCAACCATCAAGCTCATCTTGCCTCACTTCTGTTCCGTGCTCATGCATCTCTTCATGCTTCCTCATAGCCAAAATGTTAACTTTTTTTGGCTTGTGCATCACTTGGTTTTTTCTTGGCTCTTTTGTTGTCGTAGCGCTAATAATGTGAATAACACTCACGTTATCCTTGGGGTTGGTTACAGTGTTACTAGGAAACTGTCCTTCTTTCCTTAAGTTCAAGACTACAGCAAGTTGACCATTTTTTCTTTCTAAGTTCTTGATGGATTGTGATTGTTCATTAACCATCCTCTTCATGGCTTACTTCACTCCTTCCATCTTTTTTTCGTGTTTCTTATGGCACTCCCTATTGCTTACTACCATGGCTTGCAAATATTTCTTAATTGACTTCAAAGAAGTTATCTCTTTACTTTGCTCCAGCTTTCCCTGTTGGACTTGTTGATCGACGCCTTGAGGCAACTTCAGTGCATTATCAAGATTTTCATAAGCGATGTTTAGATTGTTGTTGTATCCTGGATAAAACTGTTGAGGAGCCACTCCTCTAGGCCTGAAGTTGTTCACGTAGCTTTGGTTGTTTATGAAGTTGACATCCTCACACTCCATTCTCTACTATATGTACATTTGGTTAACCACCATGCCTTGGTGATTACTGGGTTGTTGTGCTACTTGTGGACTTTGGTGTCCCATCTAAAGTTTCATCATTTAACTACTCAAATTTGATAGTTGTGCCGTAATTACAGCTTGCGAGTCAATCTCGTAGACGTCTACTGGTTTCCTTACTATAAAATGAGTACTGGTGGTAGAATTCTGAGAAATAAGATCAAAGAGATCTAATGCACCATCCTCATCCTTGGTAAGTAGAGAGCCACCTGATGCAGCATCTACTAGCGTTTTCGTGCTGTGATTCATCACGTAGTAGAAAATTTTGAGTTGTGCCCATTTCACGTATCCATGTCCGAGACATCTCCTTAGCATCTCTTTGAATCTTCCCAAGCCTCGCTAAGAGACTCGGTGTCTTCTTGTTTGAACTGATTAATCTCAAGTTTCCTTTCACTGACTTCACTGGGAAAGAACTTGTAAAGAAATCATTCATTGATTTTCACCCATAAGGTCATACTTCCTACATTCAGCCCTAGGAACCAGGATTTGGGTTTTCCCGCCAATGAGAATGAGAAAATTCACATCCAGATCACCTTTTTTATAACTCCGGTAAAGTGGACTGTGCCGCACTTCTCCGAAAAATTCTCAACATGTGCAATTGGATCTTCATTGAATAGCCCATTGAACATATTTTTTGCATCATGTTTATCAAAGATGGTCTCAGTTCGAACTCGGTGGTGTTGGACGTAAGCCTTATCACTCCATTGTAAGTCTCATGAACTTTTGCCTTGAAGTAGCCACGAAGGCATCTCTGTCCTTGCACTTCATCTTACACTACTAGATCACATGCGGGTTGGTTATTGCCGCGACCCTATTGTTGGTTTATAGCTTGCTCTTCAACCATCTTGATTCCTTTCTTTTTCTTTCCTTTATTAGTTCTGTCAATCTCTGGGTCTTAAGACACTAGGTCCTTGTCTCCCTTGCTACGCATGCACTAATTATCCCTGAAAATAAAAAACAAAAGATCAAGTGAATAAAGTCAAACTTGCAACTTAAGCCTTTTTTATTTTTGTTTTTATAGACTTAAAAGTAAAATATTGAAAATAAGACTTAGCAACTACTCAAACTAACTAAATAATACTAATGGCTACCTATCCTTGACAACAGCGCCAAAAACTTGATGTGTGCTGCAAGTATAATGGCTAGCTTGTAGTAATAGAGCAATCAACTTACATTGATCATGAATATCGTCATCAAGGAAAGGTTTTTGCACTAGTTAATTACCTATTCAACTTCGAATTATTACTAAGGAAATCCATTTTTAATTAGTTTTATAATTAACTAATCTAATCTGACAAATCAATTTAAACTTAATTTAACTCTTATATTAAAGATATCTTATTTCACAAATTCACCTAGGTAATTTAATATTATGCTTTTCAACCACTTTTACATCTTAATATATTGTGTGCAATGCCTAGTTGGAACAGACAAATTTTCTTCAAATCCACTTTAACCTACTGTCGTGACGAAAAAGATTATAATGTGCAAACTAGAACTCCACCAATCGGTGTGAATAACGTAAGCTCAGCATTACTTTAAGTCTAAAATCTTTGGATTCATAACCAACTAAGTTTATTATATGTGCCTCTTTAATCAACAACTACCGCTCGATGTTGTGTATTTTACGATTGTACCGTTCATGTCCGGGTTAAAAGCTTCAATGGCCATGATAAATCCAACAACCAAATATCATTAAACACAGGATCAAGATGTCTAAAGCATTACACTCAGAATCAATACAAATTCTAATAATTGCACTTTTTATATTCTCTTTTTATTCATGTTCAAAGCATCGCCTTCGTGCCATAGGATCCATTGATCCCTAAGATAAATTGACTACTTACACTTCATTGAAACAGACATATCACAATTCATAATGGAAATCATTGCAGATCATATATGAATATAAATATTACCTTCAATTAGTCCAATGAAACCCAACTTGGATTGCAAACATGGAGTCTTCAATATTTTCTCCACGCAAATTCCTTAATATGCAATCTCAAAGTAAAACCTACGCTAAATTACTCTAATAATGGCTAATACTAGGTATGTGGTGAGTTTACCACGTCCTAATATCTATTTTTACTCTTTCATAACAATTAGAAACCCTACTTTATAATTTAACTCAAAATAAAACTCCAACTTTCTATTTTTTGTGTGTTTGGCACTTTCACTAATGCCCCGGAGCCATGTGTGTTAAGCCACAGTGCCACTACTGCGCCGCCACTGCATGCACATATTTTTCGCTCTTGTTACCTCAGCACTTTCACTTATTGTCCTGTCATTGTCCCCTTTGTACTACAACGCCACCACTGCGCCGAACATCTAGACTTGGTTTTCTTCACTTTCTCATCTCTCATACGCCATGTCTTTCCTTCCCACAACGTCACCATATGTAGCCACATCGCCAACCATATTTTTGTGGGTTTTTGCTTTGTTTCTTCTCGTTTTTGCTCATTTCCTTCCTTTACACCTTAATTCCCTAAAATGCAATAATATAATGATTTAGAGCTCATTTAAGGATATTTATACTAAATATACTACTAAACTAACTTTATATGTAAATATAAATAATCACTTATCAGATAGATAGAAAAAATAAGCAGATAAGTATCACGAGAGTCTAAGCTGGGATGATGGTGACATGGTTTACTTGAAGGTTCCCCTTGGAAGTGTCAGGAAAGATTTGGAATTATGGGGAAACTGGCACTGAGATTTATTGGACCGTTCAGGGTTAAGTCACGAGTTGGCAGCGTCGCTTATAGATAGAAGTTGATGTCACAGTTAGCTGGGGTTCATCTGGTATTCCACATTTTTATGTCGAGGCAAGCTATGTCAGGTCCGAGACCGTTGGTTGATGTGAAACAGATTAAGGTTCGGCCCAACACGAGTTATGAGGAGTAGCTGTTGGAGATTTTGGACTGCAAGATACAAACTCTGTGAAACTCTGAGATCCCTTGAGTATTAGTTCGTGGGCAGTATCACAAGACCGAGGGTCTCACCTTGGAGCTTGAGTCTACTATGCGAGAGCATTCCTCGGCTATTCCGTACAATCGTTTAGTTTAACTTAATTTTTATGACGAAATTTTCCTAAATAGGAAGAATTGTAACGGCCCGTGTTATTAACATTGTTATTATTTTATTATTTATAGACTAAGACGCTAGCTCAGACCTACGTGGATGTCGCAATAGGCTAGGGGCGCGCCTGACTGTGTATCAGTTATATAACTGGTTGATTGATTGCATAATTGCACAATATTTTATTCAATATTGCATATTTCATTGCAAGTTTGTATATATCATGTTATGTCGTGCGAGACTGTATGACAGCGATTCTCCTCGTAAGGTGTGTCAACGCGGTTATCAGATAGTCGTAGTGTAATGGCCCAATTTTTAATTTCGCCGTTAGTATTAACTATTTTTAGACTCGGACGCCAGCTCAGATCCGCGTGGATGCCGCAGATAGATTAAGGCACATCTGACTAGGTAAATAGTGATTTTTGCGTGATGTTTGCCTATTTGCGATGGCGTATATTAAATTATCTTACCTAGCATCGCATGTGTGCATTTATATCATTGAATTAAGTGAGATAGTGTAACAAGCGTTCACCTCGAAAAATGTATCAATAAGGGTACTGAGCGAGCGAAATGTGGTTACACTAGGTCGAGAAAATAAATTGGATAATTAAATAAATTAAATGTGACAAATATTAATGATAAATACAGTCTAGGCCAATTGATCGAAATTGACTACTATGACGAGCCTCATTATACGTGCCGAGGTGCGGGACACCGGGTGACCGAAGGTAATTGAACAAGACTAAAAACTTGGTGTCTAATGAGGAGCAAATGGGAACATGCCACCTATACACCTAACACCCCAAAATGAGGTTCACCACTGATTCTCATTCACTCTCACGTTTCCTTTCTTTCCCTCTCTTCAACATATAAAATAGTAAAAATTCTTGGAGGAGTGGGTTGATTGAGAGTGAGAGATTTTATGGCATCCTTAGAGTCTTTGTAAGTGACTTGATCAAGCAAACAAGTGATGAGGGTGAGCATCTCTACTTTCCTTCAATTTTTCATTAAAATGAAGCTTCAATGGGGTTTTAATGGTGATAGTTGATTGTGGTTGAATGTTAGAGAAATTAGGTATTAATGGTGTAGGGATGTTGATGATGTAGTTGTGTTGATGTTGTTTTAGTTGTTGAAGAATTGTTGTTGTTTGATTTGTTGAAAAAAAAAGAAACAAAAACAGAAACAACTCTCTATTGTTGGAAAAGAAAGAAAATGGGAGGGGAGGGGCGCATGCACGAGTTTGCGTGCGTGCGACCCCTGGACCGAGCCGGACTAGGCCGGGACCGGGTCAGGTCGACCCAATTGGAGCGGGTCAAACTCGGTCCAGGGACCCACCCCTTTAATTAAATAATATAATATTAAAAATTATTTTAAAAAAACTTTTAAATAAAATAAATTAGTAAAAAATAAAGAAAATAGGTAGAAAATTATGGAAAAACCCAGAAAAGTGTGCCAAAACTAATTTTTCGGGCATTTGGCACCTTGATAGAAAAATAGTATTCGAGAGTTTTTCAGGCATTTGACACCCCGATATAACTCGAAAAGTGTTCCAAAACTAATTTTTTTGGAATAAAATTTCAATATTTTTGGCCACACATTATAAATTCAATTAATTTGACTCTAAACTAGTTAAAATAGTTTAATTGGACACTAGGAACTTAGGAGGCTATAGTCGGGAGTCGGGCGCGTATCTTGAGATGTGAGCGGGACTTCAGAGTGCATTTTGAGGTACGTAAGAATCCATTTGAAAGTCATTGTGGGTTTACTTTTCCATTGTCGATTTCCTATTCCTTGTTATTGTACTCTATTCCGTGATACATTAGGGTTGGCGGTTGGGTTACTCCCACCATATATTCGTATTGTACTTATGGCACACTAGGCTGTAGCACGTGTGATCAGACACTCGGTGAATTGCAACCCGAGTTGCATTAGGGGTGCACGTGTCGAAAACGCACCGCAAGGAGCCAGGTGAAAGGAAGTGGGGGCAACCACCGAAAGGATCCCGGGGTCCAAAGTACAGTTTAGTCTGACCGGGACGAGTACACACTTTATTTCTCTCGTGTTATCTATTCATGTGATGATCGTAGCACAATTGCTTGTTTAGTTTCCGCATGATCATTTAACATGATTATTGATATCTATTTATTTTCTTATAAATGCTCGGTGTACTTCATTTGGAATCTTACTGACTGTACTCTCCATCTGGCTTTTTGTGATAGCGAGTGCAGATTTCAGTACTAGTAGGGGCAAGGGGATTCTTGGCCACTTCATCTGATTGCCCGCGGTTGAGGACCCATTAGTATGTGATATTTTGATATTTTGTTTTACTTTTGGGGTATTGGAAGACTAGATAGACACTGTACTTGTATATATTACTGCTTATTAGTATTGTCGCTTTTATACAGAGTATTTTCCTAGGTTTTCCACAGTATGACTTGCTTTTACAAATGATGTTTTATATGATAATGAATTTAGTTGTTTTACTTACTTTGAATTTAAAACTTCCGCTGTTTTAATGCTAAAAGTGATTCAATTACCTTACTAAACTGATTAACCAAATAAGTTAACACGTATATCGAGTAGTCGTGACATAGCGAAGGACATTAGTGGCTCGTGGGACCCAATGGGTCAATGATCTGACAAGACTACGGGGCCGCAACACTCCACGTGGCGACCTCGGGATTTGGGGCCGCCACGGGTGGTATCATAGCGAGAGTTCTAGGAACCTGGGGAAATTAAATGAAAGAGCATAAACTTTAAAAAAAATTTAGATATGGAAACCTGATGTACTTGCCTTATAACTTTAGTTGGGAAGTGATTGTGAGGCGGGTAGAGTTAGGGTTTATATACGTGTTATGTTTTACTGTAAATGATATATTATACGTGTATATGTATCGAGGCTGATCCAACGCACGTTTCTTGATGCAGATCCTGATGGACGGACAACCATTTACATGGTCTGAGATAGGACAGACTAGTGATCCTACTTGGGACACCACTACTACTACCGCTTCGACTCATAGCATAGAGGACCGACTCGCCGCTTACGATGCCCAGTTGGCAAAGATCCTCCAATTACTTAGGTCTTACGTCGCGGCAACCACCACAGTAGCAGCAATACCTCCCACAGTTCTTGTCGCACTTACTATACAAACAGTCGTCGCCTCGGCTACACCACATATGCCTATTGATATAGAAGTCTTAAAGACACTGACTGAGGGAGTTTCGCCAACAATCGTGATACCATTAGAGACTTCGACTCTTATGCCCCGACCTATAACCACCGAGTAGCTGGTCGCTACTACAGTTGCTGCTACTTCCGTATTAGTCTTGACCCTGGAAACGAAACTTGTTAGAGAGTTTATGAAGTTTCAGCCGGGATACTTTTACGGAGGTAGAGACCATAAGGCGGCAGGGAAGTGGATAGTCTCGCATCAGCGTTTCCATAAGGTGTTGCAAAACGATGACAACATTCAGGCATGTTTATCCAAAGTTGGTATGAGAGGCCATGCAATGGTATGGTGGATGACTTATCTGGATACCCACCCAGAGCCAGCGACATGGGTGGAGTTTCGAGAGTTGTTCTACGATGAGTTCATTCCCAAGCAGGAGAGGCTGAGGTTAAGGGAGGATTTTCTAGCCCAACGACAGGGTAATCACTCATTCATGCAGTACATGGAGCGGTACCAATACCTATTGTTGTTCTTGATGGATGTTGCACGCGCAGAGATGCTTCATATTTACTATTTCGTATGTGGGGTTGATGTAACGACCCATTTTCCAAATGAACCGCCACGGGGGCCGATGCGGGCCCATAACCTGGCCTACCAGCGCCAGCTGTATCCCACATGCCAACTCAAGTCATCTGTTAAGATCATTGTTAACCCAAATAAATCATAGCGGAAGTCATGCAATTAACTCTGATACCTAGTGTTGAAAACCCATATATTATATGTACCTTATTGTATTAAAATATCAACATTACAGAGTCCTAATGTCTCACAAAAATCCTAAATCCTAAAATAAAACAAAATAAGTATATACAAACGTATAAGATTGGCTAAAAGTCTTTGTATTTCGGCAGCTTGCCCTTGCCCCGGCTCGTACTAGGATCTGCACTCAAGCCATCACAATAAGACAGATGACGAGTCCAGAGTGAGTATTCCTAAGGAAATTAAGTGAGCAATACGGAAAGTAAGTACTAGAATTGAAACAAAACTATTAAATAAACATGCGGAAAGAAAATATAGGTAACTGTGCTCCTCGCATGCAAATGTAATAGTGAAAGTTCAAAGTTTGTGTTCTTGGCCACTAGGGTCAGACTAGCGCCATATTTCAGACTCTTCCACAGACTACTGCCGGCGAGTAGCACTCAAGCAAGGCAAGTATCTGGATCCGCTAGCTGGTCGGTGTGGAACCTACGACGCACCGACACGTGCCCGTCACTCTCTTCGGTAGCCCTATTCACCAATATGGCACACGTGTTATGGTCTAGTGGACGTACACACATAAATGGCACGGAGGGAGAGGCTCAACATCCGTCCATTATACACATACCTGGAATAGAGTATTAAAAGACGTAAATTGAATTCAAAACAAAAAGATAAATACTGTTTAAGAAATTTCAGTTGGGATACAACATACCTCACACCGCACTCCGTGTACCACCACTAACCGCCAGTCCGGCTCCGCCTAGTCCCGAATATCCCATAGTACGACCCCTAATGACCTAGTTCCATATATAATGATATTTACGCATTTGTAGGTGTTTTAAGTCATTTCACACAAAATTATGTTAAAACAGGGGTCTATCACTACAAGAACATGGTGGAATAGCATCAAAAAATTGTTACAGAAAGAATCTGTTGCTAAACAGCAACAAATCAGCAACAGTTGTGCATCAGACAGTCTGTTTGACTCGGTTGACCCAAAAGCAACTATTCAGTGACATATTTGTGACAGATTGTATGTTGTCACAGATCTGTAGTTGATTTCTCCCTTTATACATTTCCCGCCAATATGATGAACATAGAGATACGAGTAAATGTGGCTATGACAGATCTGCTACAGATCAGCGACAAACGTGATTATGTCGCTGATCTGTAGCAAAGTAAAAAAAAACAAAACTTATATGTGTAAATGTGGTTGTGACAGATCTCCTACAGATCAGCACAAACATATTCTGTTGCTGATCTCTCGCAAAGTGAAAAATAATTAAAAAAGTGGCTGTGACAGATCTGCTACAGATCAGCGACAGACATGATTATGTCGCTGATCTGTAGCAAAGTCAAAAATTAAAAACCAAAACCCATACGTGTAAATGTGGTTGTGACAGATCTGCTACAGATCAGCGACAGACATATTCTGTCGCTGATCTGTCGCAAAGTGAAAAATAATTAAAAAGCAAAACCCATTCTCCTCGTCCTTTCTTTGTGCAAACCACCCCCGCCAAACCCCTTTCATGGCCACTCTCATCATCGTCACCATCGCTATCGCCACCACCGTCGCCGTCGTCATCCCAGTCTATTTCATTGCCACTTTCATCGTCGTCGTCCTCCGCGACTCCGCCTATCTCCTTCTTTTGCATCGACCGCTGCTCGCACGCCGACGCCATCGGCCCGAGCGTCGCTCCGGTGGACTGGCGCGAATGGCATAGCAGACTCATTGAGTGCCTCTATTTCATTACCGTCGTGGCTCCCCTCCTCCGCGACTCCGCCGCCTCTCTCCTTCCCCTTCATACACCACTCGATCACACACCGATCGACTCGACTCGCTGTCGCCGTAGCGTCGCTCGGTGGATCGCACGAATGGCATAGCAGATCGCGAGGGCCTCTATCGCATTTCCGCCGCTGCTATCCTCATTTGCGACTCCGCCGTTGCTCTCCTCATCCGCTACTCCGCCGCCTCTCTCCTTCCCTTCATACACCGCTCGCACACTGACGCCGGCGTCGGCCCGAGCTTCACCCCGGTGGACTAGCACGAAGGCATAGCAGACTCGTGGAGTGCCTCGCAACCAAGAAGTTGATGAAGTGGACCTTCGAATCACAGTCCCAGCCTCGCTTGATCCGATTCATGTACATCCACGCCGGAGCACTCATGGTTTGCGCATTTTCTTATACTTCTTTGCTATTTTGGAATATGTTGATTCGTTATGTTTTGTTCTTTTATTACTGTAATTAGGAAATCTAATTTTTCCTTCAATATTTCAACGAAACCGTACCTAGGTTATGCTTCATTACAAGAATATGGTGGAATAGCATCTAAAAATAGTGACAACCAGAATCTGTTGCTAAACAACAACAAATCAACAACTCAACAATTTGTTGCACGAATAGAAAGTCCGAGGTGGAAAGGCCGGGCACTGGTATTTCGTTGGATAGCACTGGAAGTATATCCGCGAGACAGCATGGTGATATGTTGGTACGTATACATACATAAATAGTCTCGTATGTAGATGAGCGCAAATAAAAACTACTAATCCTGGAACTCGCTTGTAGGAGAAAAAGCTTAAACGTCATCCCACACGCAAGGAGATGTTTCGACACCTCCACACCTATGGCCATGACGACCAAACTTTTGTTGATTAGAGATCCGCGAAGATTGATGTAAGTAATACGAATATCATATAAATAGTTTTTTAGACAACACATGTAGCACATCAATTTAAAAGAAAACAGTAGAGTTAACTATTAGTTTATTAATTTAATGCAGGCTGA
Source organism: Stephania cephalantha (assembly GCA_039657325.1). NCBI lineage: Eukaryota > Viridiplantae > Streptophyta > Magnoliopsida > Ranunculales > Menispermaceae > Stephania > Stephania cephalantha. Next base: position 45,561,828 of record CM077569.1, on the reverse strand, counting down.
ACTCACTCGGAGATTGGAGGAGATGTCCACCCAGTCCCCCGACACATCGATTAACGAGGATGCGGTTTATCTTGAGGTGGTGCCAGAAGTCACGGGACGTGTCTACGGATTAGGTCACAAGGTTATCATCGCAGCATATCTTCAGGGGAAGCAAGCTCATCTTGATGGTGAGTTTTTAATTACGAGTCAATGTATATCTTCACATTTTTTTCCTTCTAATGTAGTCGATGTGATTCTTCATTTGCAGGTATGTGCAGCGGTGGCATTTGGTATTGGTGTTGCTTACAGAGAAGGAGTTGACAAGGCTTCTTTGTTTTTGCTGGGTAAGATATAATTACTTTACAACTCCCATGTTGAATTTTATGTTTATTTTTCTGCATCTAATGTTTTGGAGAATGGAGGTTGATTGAGAGAGTATTTTGGTTTTAGAGAGACCAAGTGATTGTATTAAATAATAATGCCACTATATGTTTTTTCATGCAAAATTTTTTATAGGTAAAGTTTTTGTTAAAGTTAACATTTGTTGGTGTCATAAGTTTTTACTAGCTAGTTTTACTTATGAATCTAATCAATAAACCTTAAGTAAGACTTCATTACAAAAAGTGGAGACATTTCTTGAAATAGTACTATACTTTGTGAATAAGTGGTGTGGGAATTAAACTTAATCTAGGAAATCTTATGGCTCAAATCATGATATTGGATTGCAAACAACACAAATTTGATGTAAACGAGTGCAAGTTAAAAGTGATTCTGCCATTGAAAGTGGAGAGTGAAAAAAACTCAAATACTGGTCTTACTATACAAGGAACAAGGGAACCAAAGCACATGTGCTTATCAATAATTTTTCATGAAACAAAGTTAGCCCAGTATGCAAGACTGCATGAACACGTTTTTACTTCAATTCACATTTAGATGTCTCACTGTCCTCGTATGTTCCAATATTGAAAACATTGGATTCTCAATGAATGCACCTTTTGTATTAGAATGAGTTTTGCTAAAAGCCACACTAGACCTTATATTTGATTGAAAGAGTGCTTTATCTTGTACTTGGCTTCCTTTTTTCTTTTCCTTGATTTTTTTTTAATCTTACAACTCTCTTTGATTCCATCCGAATGATTTTGCTTTATAGTTTACTTATTACATTAATCGAAGCTAGATTTGGGACACATCCGACTATTCAACCTTAACCTAGCATTTTAAGTTCATATTCAACTATACTTTTTAAATAAGTAGCCTACATCTCAAGTTGCTTAAGAAGAGTATTTATAGTCTTCAATTTCACTAAAATTGGATGTGATGTTATTTTAACTTGTGTTGGAATATTTTGGTTGCATGTCGAATATTGTTAATGTTCTTTTTAATTTTCAGGATTTGGATGGGATACGCTCTGCTAGCTAAATAATTTGTATAGTGCCTATCTATGTATCGGTGAAAGAATGTTATAGGAGTGTTTTGTACACATTGTATGTATGTAAATTTGTGTAGCCAACTTGTGTAGTCGTTTGTAGACTGTTGAATAATGTTCATTTACTACTTTATAGTATAGTACTAATTATGAAATGTTAATCTCATTCTTTCGTAGATATTGTTTGTTAAATTTTGATAATATACATACATCTTTCCAATTTTTGTAATATTAGTAGCTTTTAATTTGGTTTTGCGGATTTTACTGCAGGTTTTTCCTTTTACTATTTATTGTTTATAATTTTTTTTGAAAAAATTACCATTCAACAATTACCGACAGCTCAGCGTCGTCGCTAATTTGTCACAAGGTGTGTTTGCTGACTGGGCACAGTCAACGACAGATACTTTTTGTTGCTAAACAACAACAGACTTGCGACAGAAAGCGTCTTTGCTGACTAGGCCCAGTCAGCGACAGACACGTCTGTACTGACTGGACTTCAATCAGCAACAGATATGTTTCTGTTGCTATTTAGCGACAGATCTTTGTCACAAATCTGTCGCTGAACAGCAACAGAATACCTATTATGTCGCTGGGGTGCACCAGCAACAAAGATTTTAATAACAGTTACTATCTGTCGCTGATTTGTTGCAGAATGGTTTAGCAATAAAATCGTACCACTTCAGCATCAGATTTGTTTGTTGATGAATAAGTTCTTTCTTGTAGTGTATTAGTGCGCAAGGTCTGGGCATTAACGCGCTAAGTGCCCAGACAATTATATGTTCTTAGTCCAAACAAACATTAGCGCGCTAATTTTTTGGTCTAGCGCGCTAATCGCGTTCTGGACAGTAAAATTATCAAAATTTCTGGGTTTTCCTCAACACCAACCCAACAACAGCCACCACACCAACAACAACACTTCAAAACACTTGAAACACATCTAAACAATAACTCAACATTAACGAAAACATCACCAACATCTTCAAAATTATGATCAAAAGATAGAGAAATGTGTGATGTTTGTGTTTCTCACCTTGGATTTGATGTTTTCCCACTCTGAAACTCATAAAGAACCAAGTTTGATCCACCCAAAACCCTGGTTTTCACTCAAATTCTCGGATAGAAGATGAGGAGAGAGAAAAAGTTGTGGTTTGAAGTCAAAAGTTGACTTATATAGTGGGATTGTCATCACCACTCACTTGTGTATCTCTAGGCCATCCTAAGAACCCCATTAGCTCATCTACTACACTCTAATGACTACATTTATGACACTACTGACACACTCCCCCGGGTATTTGGCTGAAAAAGTGACCTTTACGGACGTTCCGACTCTCGGTTTCGCGTCCCCAAACGCGACATACACGTACTACCGTGTCCCTAACCACCATTTATACGTTCTATATTACTTATTTAACCACTTTTATTCATTTTATGTGTTTTAGTTCCCCCGGCCTAGTAGTAAGTCGGTTAGACTACCCGGTACCAACTTTGACACGCATATCGAGGCAAATACGTAACACACGGTCTCGCACGTCAAATGTCGTATACTAACACACATTGCGATGCCATATACGCTATTTCAAGATAAACATCGCAAATTAAGCAATTTAGCACATAAAAACACTATTTACCTAGATCAAGGAGCGCACAAGCCTAACTGCAGGTCCCACAAGCGTTTGAGCTGTCCGCCACGTCTGCAAACACGTCATAAGTAACAACAAATTATATTCAGGCTGTTACAGTTCTTCCCAACTAGGTGAAATTTTGTCTCGAAATTTAAATTAAACTGAAAATTACTTACCGGGAAATAAGTGGGGATACTGTCGTCGCATAGTAGTCTCAAGTTCCTAGGTAAGTCCATCGGTACCGTGATGCTGCCAACGTACTAAAACCATTGGGATCTCCTTATTGCTCAAAATCTGAGTCCTCCTATCCATGATTTCCACAGGCTGTTCCTCGTGTGACACATCAGGTCGCACCTCAATCTGATGTATATCAACCATAAGCCTCGGTCCTTACTTAGCCAGCCTTAACATGGAAATATGAAACACTAGATGTACACTAGATAATTTCGTTGTAAGCCACTCGCCATCAACTTGAATGGCCCAATGAACGATGGTGCTATAACCAACCGTTGATAATTTCAGATTGTAAGCCACTCTGCCGACGCGTTCATCAACTCTGAATGGCCCAATGAACATTGGTGCTAGTTTCCCCTTAATACCAAACCTCTGATGATCTTTCCAGAGCGAAACTTTCAAATACACCAAGTCTCCAACCTCATAGCTTAGACCCTCAAGGTATTTGTCTGCATGTTTCTTCTGCCTATCCTGCGCTGCCTGAAGTCTTTTCCTGATCCGTCTTACCTTCTCAGTATGGTCCGCAACAACCTCAGGTCCTATAGCCATGGTATCTTCCAGTGCCACCCAACATGCTGGTGACTTACAGGGCCTACCATAAAGTGCCTCAAACTGTGGCATCCCGATACTCGCCTCATAGCTGTTGTTGTAGGCAAACTCAAATAAAGGTAAATACTCCTCCCACGATCCACCAAACTATATAATACACGCCCAGAGCATATCCTCAAGAATCTAAATTAATCGCCGTGATCGCCCCGTCGGTCTCGAGGATGGTACGCAGTGCTAAACTGTAACCGAGTGCCAAACTGCTTCTGTATACTCTCCCATAGTCTCGATGTAAACCTCGGATCTCTGTCAGAAACAATGGAGACCGGTACACCATGCAATCTAACAATCTATTTCACAAAGATAGTGCTCAGCTGTGTAACTGAATATCTCATGGCGATCGGTATAAAATGTACCGACTTCGTCAACCTGTCGATAACCACCCATATTGCATCATGTCTCCTCATCATCTGAAGTAGGCCACTAACGAAGTCCATGGTTACGTGTTCCCACTTCCATTGAGGAATGGGTAGCGGTTGTAGTAACCCAGTCGGTCTCCTGTGCTCAACCTTTACCTGTTGGCATATATGACAACTCCGGACGTATCAACCTACGTCAGCCTTCATCCCTGGCCACCGAACAATATCCGCCAGATCGTGATATATCTTGGTCCGACAAGGATGAACTGTATATCGCGACCGGTGTGCGTCCTCGAGAATGTTGTCCCTGAGCTTCAATACCTCTGGTATCCATAAACGACCCCTGTGTCTCAAGCACCTGTCTAACCCCTCAGACCACTCTGTGCACCCCGGATCCTAAGTCATGCCATTGATCCGCACATATCGGTCATCAGCTCTCTGCAACTCAGCTACCCGTTTCTAAAGACACTGTAGGAACTCGCATCTGACAACAAATATGTAGCTCAACAATAACCTCTATTAAACACAACACCGACGCTGCCTCAAGCAACCCGTGCTCATGTGTCATATGCCGCAGTTTTGTATGGCTTTCCATCCCGCTTCTGCTCAGTGCATCAGCTACTACATTCGCCTTACTCGGATGATACTCAATAGCGAAATCATAGTCCTTCGGTAGCTAGAGCCATCACTGCTATCGCATGTTCGGCTCCGTTTGAGTGAACATGTACCTCAAACACTGATGGTCTGTGTACAACATGAACCGCTTTCCATACAGGTAATGCCTCTAGGCCTTCAGTGCAAACACGACCGCCGCAAGGTCCAAGTCGTGCACTGGATAGTTCACCTCATGAGGTCTCTACCATCGAGCTAAAAAGGCCACTGGGTGTCCATCCTGCATCAACACGCCACCCAACTCAGTGTCGGATGCATCAGTATAAATCAAAAACCTTTTATCTGCCACCGGTAAAGCCAAAACTGGCGCCGAGTCAATTTCCTCTTCAGCTCCCAAAAAGCAACCTCACATTCCTGTGACCATTCAAATCTAAAACCCTTCTTTGTCAGCTTCGTCAACGGCGCAGCAATCATCGAGAAACCCTGCACAAAGCGCCTGTAATATCCAGCCAAACCCAGGAAACTCCGGATGTCAAATACAGACTCGGGTGTCTTCCAGTCAATAATCGCTCAAATCTTGTCACCATCAATAAATATGCCCTAACCAATGATGACATAGCCCAAAAACTTCACCTCACTTAGCCAAAATGCACATTTGCTGAACTTAACATACAGTCTGTGTTCTCTTAGCATTGACAATACATCTCAGAGGTGCCTCTCGTGCTCCACACGAGTCTTACTGTATATCAGAATGTCGTTAATGAACACTATGACATATCGATCAAGAAATAGCCTCAGTGTTGGGGCATATGCCCTAGGTCAATCCATTAACTGTCTTTATGAATACTTTTAGTTAATAAAATAGAGGATTTCATTTGCTGTTTATTATAATTAATTTGCATGTTTACATTATAATAAGATCCATGGGTATTTACAGAAATATCCTAAATGTCCCTAGTCGATCATTATACTTTGGAACTATGATGAATTAAGACTAGTGTGAGTCTTGATTGATGATCATATGATGATTATACGTATAGGGATACGAATCAAGATCACAAGTACTTTTTAGGGAACAAAGTAATCGGACCGACCCGCTATGAGAACATCACATGGATTAAGTCATAGTTGTTTCTCATGATAGGTATATTTTTCAGGTCCTCCGACTTGAGATTACTGAGACTTCAACATTAGGAACACAAGGTGATTTGACACAATCAAACGTTGTCTTTAACCGACGATTATAAAGGTTGTGATTGGTTACTTTGTGAGAGCAATGTGATGAAGTTGTGTAATCAAGATAGAATTTGTCCCTCTCATATAAAGAGAGATATCCAAAGTGGATCCCTCGATGTGTTAGATCGTTAAAAGGCCTAGTCTAAGTGAATTGATATTGATCAATGTCACTTGGATGTTTTCACTACCTAGAGATCGAGACTAGTACGATTGAACATGTTGGATGACAATTCCATGACTTATGTTTAATCAAAAGGATATCGTGTGACAAAATGATGTTATATACATTATTGATTAGGTTGTATCGATTTGATATTCGTACAACTTGGGTAGTCATAATGTCTTGCTAGAGGCCGCTTATGACTTGTATACCAAAATGAGTTTTGGTACACTTCCAACGTTGTATGAGCCTATTGGGTCGCACACTAAGAATGGTTTTGCGAGATTTTAAGATGGTTCGTAAAAAACGAATTTTATATGATAAAATTCGTGACAGAAACGTCCTTGTGGTGTATTACACTTATACTTCTTTAAGTAGGGTATATGTGTAATTTACTTAACCGTCTATATACAAGGGTTGTATAAATAGACGCTTTAAGTTAGAACACATATAGGAAAGATTGAGGGCCGAAACTCTATTTTCGTTTAAGAAACGAATTAGGGTTTTCTCGGTACGCACTGGATCGTTTTGGAGAAAACAAAAGGTTTGGTATTCTCTCGAAGCTAGCACTTCGAATCTCGGCCGTCGTCGTCGTGTGTGGATCGCCGGAAGAGAGGCGTTCGTTGTTAGCGCGCTTTAGAGAACGATCAACCTTCAGAAAGGTATATTGCGACTGAGGTATGATTAAGTTTTCATGTTTTAAACGTTTTTAATGGAATTAGATTCGGATCTTGTTGGGGTTTTTGTCAATATTGTTTTGTAATTTCCGCTGCGTATGAACCCCAAAACCCAACAGTGGTATCAGAGCCATCGAGTTCGATTCCATTAAATTCATTGCGTTTTCTTCTGATATATACATGATATATGATTGAAAGCATCTTAATAGTTGATGTATATGTGATATACATAAATTTTCTGTGAGACTTATTATCATGTTTTGTGTATATGATACATATATTCGTGATTTAATTGAAATCAGTTTCGTACATGCTAGTAACCATGTTAGGTTAATTCGAATAATTTTAATGAATTGAGTTTCGTGTTCTGTGATCCATGACACCATTAGGTTCGATTGGGATAGTAGTTCATGATTCAATTACATGTTTGTGATTATTTGGATGAGGACCGAAATTACAAATAATTATTTTTCGAAATTATTTATTTATCTCGTTATATCTATTCTATTATGAAGTTTCTATTTGATAAGAGATAGATAACAAATTAGATTAGGAGATATAAGCAAAATCGGTTTCGTTATCCCTATTGGATAGGAGATACATATCGAGAATCTTGTTATTGGTGATATGCTAGGATTCAAATATCTTAAGTCCTAATTGGATTAGGATAAGATGATTAGTTAGATGTGGGCCGGGTTAATTAAAAATGTTTTAATTGACTTAATTTTGGATAAATTAAGGGGTAAATTTAGGATAATAAAATCAGCGAAAAATATGATTTTCTATAGCGAATTTTAATTTTCGAAATTGAAATTCGTCTTCTAAAAAAAAAAAAAAAAAAGGCGCTCGCCTTCGTTTCCCCCCCGTCATCGCACTAATCGGAATCATGCCTAACTAACTAATCCTAGCGCACGAAAATTCTTTTATTAGTGAACAAGATAAAAATTTCCAAATTGTTTAGTGATTGAACAAATCAATAAAATTTATGATATTTCATTGTTTACATAAAATCACTAAAACTGAATAAAAACCCTCTATTAAATTTTAAGTCTCGAGCCATCCATTTTAAACACTTGTCAAGGCCTCGATCACACTAATATAGTTTCACCCATACCGGGTGTATTGTGTTATCTTGGTAAGACAAGTTGGGTAAGAGTTACCTAAATGTTTAAAAATGGTCCGACTTAATAAAGCTATCAAAATAGTTTTGAGCTTTAGGCACATGATGAGATAAAAAACATGCTAAGACATAAGATGTCCCGTATCTCATAAAAGTATTTAAAATTACATAAGATGTAATTGGTAACTGTTACCTACCTAAATAATCTAGTTTTGTGTTTCATGCCATAGCCGCCATAGAATTAGGTGAAATATGGATTTTAGTCCCCTAAATAAACAAGATGTTTTAGGAGGGTTGTTAATTTAGTGGGAGTCTATTCCTCTATACTAAAATAAACTTTGCATAATCTTTATTGTAGATCAATGGCCTCTTCAAGTAACAATAATCCCCTGTCATCGCGATCTATCCTTGAGAAGGATAAGCTATCTGGGACTAACTTTCTTGACTGGTTCAGAAACTTGAGAATCGTTCTCAAACATGAACGCAAGTTGTATGTCCTGGATGCTCCAATCCCTGAGGACCCACCAGCCAATGCTACGAAAGCTGTGAAGGATGCGCATAATAAGCATGTCAACGATTCTACGGATGTTGCATGTATTATGCTGGCAACTATGGTTCCTGAACTTCAGAAGGACATGGAACTAATGGAAGCCTACGACATGGTCGTAACGCCAAGGAAATGTTCCAACAAAGAAGCTAGGCAAGAAAGGTTCGAGACAAATCAAGAACCTACATTCTTGCAAGATGACCGAGGGTGCATCGCTTAGTCCTCATGTTCTTAAGATGAAGGGCTATGTTGACTACACTTGATAGACTCGGATTTCCCATAAGCCAAGAGTTGGCTACGAATTTGATCCTGAATTCATTACCGGAGAGTTACTCACAATTTGTGATGAACTACAATATGAATAATATGGAGAAATCAATTTCAGAGTTGCATTTGATGCTCAAAACTCGCTAAACAAAATATCAAGACCTCTAGTAATATGTTGATGGTCCAAAAGGGAAAGGGAATGAAGAAGAAAGGCAAAGGCAAGGCTAAAGTTGCCAAGGCTACTGCCGCACCTGTCGCAAATCCTGTGGAACAAGTCAAGCCCCACTGTTCCTCGCTTCAAAACACCCAAAAGAAAAGGAAGGAAATTGTCATTTCGCCATGCACCTGACATTGGTTCGAAAATTGCAAACTCTATATGGAAGATCTAAAGAAGAAAAAGGGTAGTGCGACTACCACTACATGTATTTATGTTATTGAAATTAATTTATCTACTAGTGATTCCCGGGTATTAGATACCGAATGTGGATCTCACATTTGTATAAATGTGCAGGGGACTCACCGTAAGTAGAAAGTTGAAGAAAGGAGAAGTCATCCTCCGCGTAGGGAATGGAGCAAGAGTTGCGCCTCTGGCTCATTGATCATATGACTTAGTCTTACCTAGTGGACTTATTTTAACTTTAAATAATTGTTATTTTGTGCCTGCCTTGAGCATAAACATCATTTCTCTTTCATGTTTGGATATGGATGGTTTTGATTTTATTATTGCGAATAATAGATGTTCCATTTCTCGTAAAGGCATATTTTATGCAAATGCTGATTTGTGTGATGGTCTTTATATTCTAAGCATGAAAAGGTCCACTGAAACTCCAGTCTTTAACATAAATACAAAGAGATTCAAGTCAAATGATTTGAATCAAACCTATCTTTGCATTGTCGTCTCGGCACATAAATGAGAAACGCATAACGAAGCTCCATAAAGATGGACTTCTAGATTCATTTGATTTAGAAACATATGAAACGCGCGTATCTTGTTTACTAGGCAAGATGACTAAAAGTCCCTTTACTGGACACAGTGAAAGGGCAAGTGATTTATTGGGTCTAATACATACTGATGTATGCGGTCCTATAAACACAATGGCTAGAGGAGGTTATCAATACTTCATTACATTTACTGATGATTTCAGGCAGATATGGTTATGTATATCTTATGAAACATAAAGCTGAGTCATTTGAGATGTTTCGAACGTTTCAAAATGAAGTGCATAATCAACTTGGTAAAACTATCAAAACACTTCGATCAGATCGAGGTGGTGAATATTTGAGCCAAGAATTTGATGATCATCTTAGAAATTGTGGGATTGTCTCCCAATTGACTCCACCAGCAACTCCACAATGGAATGGAGTTTCTGAAAGGAGAAATCGAACCTTATTAGATATGGTTCGATCTATGATGAGTCATGCAGATCTTCCATTATCCTTTTGGGGTTATGCATTACAAACTGCAGCTTTCACTCTAAATCGAGTTCCTTCTAAAGCGGTTGATAAAACACCATATGAGATATGGTACGAAAGAGACCTAGTTTGTCTTTCCTTAAGATTTGGGGTTGTGAGGCTTACGTAAAACGACAAGTCTCGAAAAACTAGCACCTAAATCTGACAAGTGTTTATTTGTGGGGTATCCTAAGGAAACAAAAGGATATTACTTTTATAATCCCACCGAGAACAAAGTGTTTGTTGCTCTGGTATGGTGCCTTTATGGAAAAACAGTTTATTTCAAAAGACACTAGTGGGAGAGAAATAAATCTTGAAGAAGTTCAAGAATCACAGATAAACACTGAATCGCTACTGGAAGTTCAACAACGTTCTGAACCAGTTGAACCTCCACAAGTGACACAAGGCCCACGTAAATCTGGTAGGGTAAGACATGAGCCAGAGAGATTCGATTTCTCATTACTGATAGTCGTGATGTGTTGCTTATGGATCAAAATGAGCCCACCACTTATCAGGAGGCTATGTCTGACCAGACTCAGATAAATGGCTAAGTGCCATGAACTCTGAGATGCAATCCATGTATGATAACCAAGTTTGGAACTTGGTTGATTTACCTTAAGGTGGTAAGACCATTGGATGTAAATGGGTTTTCAAGAAGAAAACTGACATGGATGGCAAAGTGCATACTTTTAAAGCAAGACTTGTAGCAAAAGGTTTCAGGCAGACTCAAGGTGTTGATTATGATGAAACTTTTTCGCCAATAGCCATGCTTAAATCCATAAGAATTTTAATTGCCATTGCTGCATATTATGACTATGAGATATGGCAAATGGATGTAAAAACAACATTTCTTAATGGAAAGCTGCTTGAGGACGTGTATATGACACAACCTGAAGGTTTTGTACATCCTGAGAATTCTATGAAGGTATGCAAGCTTCAAAGATCCATTTATGGATTAAAGCAAGCTTCTCGAGTTGGAATCTTCGTTTTGATGAAGCAATCAAGGATTTGGTTTTATTAAGAACGAAGATGAGCCTTGTTATACAAGAAGGTCAAATGGGAGTGTAGTTTTTCTCGGTACCGTATGTTGATGATATATTACTCATTGGAAATGACATCCCAACATTGTAATGTCAAGTCTTGTTAGGGAAGTGTTTCTCAATGAAAGACTTAGGAGATGCACCTATATCCTAGGGAAAGGATCTATAGGGATAGATCTAAGAGGCTAATCGGCCTAAGTCGAGTGCTTACATAGACAAGGTGCTTGAATAGGTTCACTTTGCAAGACTCTAAAAGAGGATTGTTGCCAATGTCTCATGGCATAAGTCTCAGCAAGATTCAATGTCCTAAGACAAATGATGAGCGAGACCGTATGAATAAGATTCCATATGCATCAGCTATTGGATCTATCATGTATGCCATGCTATGCACTCGACCTGATGTATCATATGCTTTGAGCACTACAAGCAAATATCACTCAGATCCTGGTGAGAGTCACTGGATAGCAGTAAAGAACATTCTTAAATACTTAAGAAGGACTAAGGAAGTGTTCTTGGTCTATGGAGGTTTTGAAAATGATCTAGTTGTAAATGGTTACACGATGCAAGTTTTCAAACTGATATAGATGATTTTAGATCGCATCTGGATATGTGTTTACTTTGAATGGGGTGTGCGATAAGTGGAAAAGTTCGAAGCAAGAGATCGTGGCGATTCTACAACAGTGTTCCGAGTATATTGCAGCGTCCGATGCAAAGAAAGGAGGCGCTTTGGATCAAAAAGTTCATTTCTGAACTAGGTGTGGTTCCAAGTATTGCTAACCCTGTTTGTTTGTATTGTGACAATAACGGGGCAATAGCACAGGCCAAGGAACCTAGATCACACCATAGATCCAAACATATACTCAGGCGTTTCATCTCATCAGAGAAATTATTGAGAGGCGAGACGTGAAGATTTGCAGAGTACCTACTGAAGACAACGTTGCGGATCCATTGACAAAAGCTCTTCCACAAGCAAAACATGATGGTCATGTTAGATCATTAGGCATTAGATGCATGTATGATTGGCCCTAGTGCAAGTGGGAGATGTTGGGGCATATGCCCTAGGTCAATCCATTAACTGTCTTTATGAATACTTTTAGTTAATAAAATAGAGGATTTCATTTGTTGTTTATTATAATTAATTTGCATGTTTACATTATAATAAGATCCATGGGTATTTACAGAAATATCCTAAATGTCCCTAGTCGATCATTATACTGGGAACTATGATGAATTAAGACTAGTGTGAGTCTTGATTGATGATCATATGATGATTATACGTATAGGGATACGAATCAAGATCACGAGTACTTGTTAGGGAACAAAGTACTGGACCGACCCGCTATGAGAACATCACATGGATTAAGTCATAGTTGTTTCTCATGATAGGTATATTTTTCAGTCCTCTGACTTGAGATTACCAGAGACTTCAACATTAGGAACACAAGTGATTTGACACAATCAAACGTTGTCTTTAACCGGACGATTATAAAGGTTGTGATTGGTTACTGTGTGAGCAATGTGATGAAGTTGTGTAATCAAGATAGAATTTGTCCCTCTCATATAAAGAGAGATATCCAAAGGATCCCTCGATGTGTTAGATCATTAAAAAAGGCCTAGTCTAAGTGAATTGATATTGATCAATGTCACTTGATGTTTTCACTACCTAGAGATCGAGACTAGTACGATTGAACATGTTGGATGACAATTCCATGCCTTACGTTTGATCAAAAGGATATCATGTGACAAAAGGATGTTATATACATTATTGATTAGGTTGTATCGATTTGATATTCGTACAACTTGGGTAGTCATAATGTCTTGCTAGAGGCCGCTTATGACTTGTATACCAAAATGAGTTTTGGTACACTGCCAACGTTGTATGAGCCTATTGGGTCGCACACTAAGAATGGTTTTGCGAGATTTTAAGATGGTTCGTAGAAAATGAATTTTATATGATAAAATTCGTGACAGAAACGTCCTTGTGGTGTATTACACTTATACTTCTTTAAGTAGGGGTATATGTGTAATTTACTTAACCGTCTATATACAAGGGTTGTATAAATAGACGCTTTAAGTTAGAACACATATAGGAAAGATTGAGGGCCGAAACTCTATTTTCGTTTAAGAAACGAATTAGGGTTTTCTGGTACGCTCTGGATCGTTTTGGAGAGAAACAAAAGGTTTGGTATTCTCTCGAAGCTAGCACTTCGAATCTCGGCCGCCGTTCGTGTGTGGACTCCTGGTAGAGGGCGTTCGTCGTTGGCAGCGCTTTAGAGATCGATCAACCTTCAGAAAGGTATATTGCGACCGAGGTATGATTAAGTTTTCATGTTTTAAACGTTTTTAATGGAATTAGATTCGGATCCTGTTGGGGTTTTTGTCAAAATTGTTTTGTAATTTTCGCTGCGTATGAACCCCAAAACCCAACACTCAGCACCCTGTGCATCAAATCCATGAAGATCGTCGGTGCATTCGTCAGCCCAAACAGCATGACTGTAAACTCGAACAGGACGTAACGAGTACTAGACGCAGTCTTTCCTACATCCTCTTCTCAAATCCTTGACTGATGGCATCCTAATCGTAAATCGATCTCCGAGAAGAATTTGGCCTCAGCCAACTGATCGAATAAGTCATCGATCCTCGAAAGTGGGTAACAATTCCGAATTGTCACCTGATTCAGCTTTCGGTAGTCCACACACATACGCATCAAGCCGTTGTTCTTCTTCACCAATAGAACTGGAGCTCCCCAAAGCGACATGCTAGGGTGAATGAAACCCTTCTATAGTAAGTCCTCTAATTGGGTCCTCAACTCCTCGTGCTCCGATGCTGACATCTGATACGGCCTACTATAGATTGGTTTTTGTCCCTGGGATCAGCTTGATCATAAACTCCACAGCTCTCGGTGGTGGAAAACCAGGCAAATCATCAGGGAACATGTCTGGAAACTCGCAGATGATAGGGACATCCTCAACCGTAAGCATCATCTTACGCTCCAGCTTAACCATAGCCGCATACGCCTTCATCTCATGTAATGTAGCTAATCAGCCTCTCGTGATAAGGAATACGGCCGCAACTCCGGCGAATGTAAACCTTGGAATCCCTCAATGTCAAACATCATAGTCTTGCTGAAACAATCGATCTGTGCGTGATAAGATGACAACTAATCCATCCCAAACATCGCGTCGAACTCCAAGTACTCTAACACTCTCAAATCAGCGATAGCTGATGTTTATCTTTCCACAACACAATTTCGGCAAATTCGGTTAGGGTAAATCTTATCCCCAGCTGCCGTGCTGAGAACAAGATGTGTATCTAAAGTCTGTGCATGTAACCCTAACTTTCCTACCATGCGTCCAAAAATAAAAGATAAAGTACTACCAGAATGCATCATGACATGCATAGGAAAACCACATACAGATGAAGTACCCTCAACGACTTGTCTAGTCGCCTCTCGGTCCGATTGCGCGACCCCAAATGTTGTTATCTGAGCCCTATCTCTCGCCTGCTCCGTATGTGGTGGTACCGGTGCTGGTGCTGGTCTGGTACAGTCATGATCTGCCACGACATGCCCCACCTGACCGCACCGGTAACATGTGCGAGTCTCGAATTTGCCAGAACTCCTCCCGAGCTCTCAACATATCCATAAGCATGGCGAACCTATTGTCCATCATTCGTGCCAACGACTCCAAAGTCAGGATCGGTCTCGTCGGATCACTCGTATCTCCGACCTCAGGCTGGGTATCGGATGGCTGTCTATCCATTGGTATCTGTATCGAAGAACGTGCACCCAATCAGCCTCAATACTAATATACGTGTATCGTATATATATAATACACTCAAAATATAACACGTATATCCGTGAGTTCTACCCAGTTCACCTCTCTTCCCAAATAGTACTCTAAGCAATTCCTTTGGGTTTCCACATATACAATTTATTCATCAGGTTTATCCTCAAGCGAGACGACAAAAATAATTGTATCAGAGTTAACTTCCAAGTCCTCGAGGTTCTCTGACCTCGCTCTGATACCAAAATGTAATAGCCCATTTTCCAAATGAACCGCCAAGGGGGCCGATGCGGACCCACAACCTGGCCTACCAGCGCCAGCTGTGTCCCACATGCCAACTCAAGTCATCTGTTAAGATCATTGTAAACCCAAATAAATCACAACGGAAGTCATACAATTAACTCTAAAACCTAGTGTGGAAAACCTATATATCATATGTACCTCATTGTATCAAAATATCAACATTATAGAGTCCTAGTGTCTCACAAAAATCCCAAATCTCGAAATAAAACAAAATAAGTATATACAAACGTACAAGACTGGCTAAACGTCTCTGTACTCCGGTAGATTGCATTCGCCCCGGCTCGTACTAAGATTTGCACTTAAGCCATCACAAAATGACAGATGACGAATCCAGAATGAGTATTCCCAAGGAAATTAAGGGAGCAATACGGAAAGTAAGTAATGGAATTGTAACAAAACTATTAAATAAACATGCGGAAAGAAAATACGGGCAACTGTGCTCATCGCATGCAAATGTAATAGTGAAAGTTCAAAGTGTGTTCCGAGCCCCTAGGGTCAGACTAGCGCCATACTTCAGACTCTTCCATAGACTACTGCTGATGAGTTGCACTCAAGCAACGCCAGTATCTAGATCTGCTAGTTGGTCAGCGTGGAACCTACGATACACCCACACGTGCCCGTCACTCTCTCGGGTAGCCCTATTCACCGAGATGGCACACGTGTTATGGTCTAGTGGAAGTACACAAAAATATGGCATGGAGGGAGAGCCTCAATATCCGTCCATTATATACATACCAGGAATAGAGTATTAAAAGACATAAATTGAATTCAAAACAGAAAAGTAAATACTGCTCGAGAAATTTTAGTTGGGATACTACACACCTCACATCGCACTCCGTGTACCGTCACTAACCCTCAGTCCGTCTGCGCCTAGTCCTGGATAACCCAAAGCACAGCTCGTAATGACCTAGTTCCATATATAAGTGATATTTTGGCATTTGTAGGTGTTTTAAGTCATTCCACACAAAATTATGTCAAAACAAGTGCCCAGACAGTTATACGTTCTTAGCCCAGACGAACATTAGCGTGCTAATTTTCTGGTTTAGCGTGCTAATGACAATTAGCGCGTTAGATCCTACGATTAGCGCGCTAATCGCGTTCTGGACAGTAAAACTGTCAGAATTTCTAGGTTTTCCTCAACCCCACCAACCTAACAACAGCCACCACACAAACAACAACACTTCAAAACACTTGAAACACATCTAAACAATAACTCAACATGAACCAAAACATCACCAACATCTTCAAAATTATGATCAAAAGATAGAGGAAGGTGTGATGTTTGTGTTTCTCACCTTGGATTTTATGTTTTCTCGCTCCAAAACTTCACAAAGCACCAAGTTTGATATATCCAAAACCCTGGTTTTTCATTCATATTTTCGGATAGAAGATGAGGAGAGAGAAAAGGTGGTGGTTCGGAGTCAAAATTTGACTTATAGAGTGGGATTGTCATCACCACTCACTTGTGTATCTCCAGGCCATCCTAAGCACCCCATTTGTTCCTCTTCTACACTCTAATGACTCTATTTGTGACTCTACTAGCATACTCCCCCTTGTATTTAGCTCAAAAGTGACATTTTTCGACGTTTCGACGTCCGGTTTTGCATCTCGAAACGCGACATACACGTATTACCATGTCCCTAACCACCAATTATACATTATATATTACTTATTTAACCATTTTTATTCATTTTGTGTGTTTTAGTTCCCCCGACCTAGTGGTAAGTTGGTTAGATTACCTGATACCCGCGTTGACACGCATATCGAGGTGAATACGTAACACACGGTCTCACACGTCTAATGTCATATACTAACACACATTGCGATGCCATATACTCTATTTCAAGATAAACATCGCAAATTAACCAATTCAGCACACAAAAGTACTATTTACCTAGCTCCAAGCACGCACAAGCCTAACTAGAGGTCCCACGAGCGTCTGAGCTGTCCACCACGTTTGCAAACACGTCATAAATAACGACAAATTATATTCGCGTCGTTACAGTTGATGAGCGGATTGCTGACACGATAGTCTCGACAAGGGCTACTACTCTTCATGAGGTGTAAGATCGAGCATTATCTTATGAGACACTACTCTTGGAGAGAGAGGGCAGACGTACGATAGGCCTTTCGATACAGGCGGGTTCGGGTTCTCGATCGGATTAGAAACTGAAGAGACGGAGAGATCATTCTAACAGGGGTCACCGAGATGATTGATGAGAAAGTGACCGTAGGGGTGATCACAGGGACAACCAGTTTCAGTATGAGGATAGGTAGTAGACACACGCCTTAACACCTGTACCCATAGAGCAACAGCGACATCAGCTATAGCAGTACCGCAATCAAGATAGGGATTAGGGAGGCTGTGACAGGGGTCAAAGAGACCAAGGTCAGGCTCAGAAATTTGGAGACAGGCAGGAGAAACGTTGATGTCATCGTTGTGGTCAGAAAGGGCACCTGAAGGCTGACTGCAGGGAACCATTGACATTACCTGGAGCACAGCAGGGTCAGGCTAGGGAAAGAGCGCATGCAGTCACGCAACCAGATCGAGATGCGACTAGACAACCCGTCGAGGGTACGTTATATATTATGGGTAGATCGATGCATGCTATGATAGATTCTCGTAACACATTATCTTTTATTGCTGGATGGGTAGTAGGAGAGTTAGGGTTAGCATCACAGATGCTAGATACATACCTTGTCCTTAGTACAGCCGTTGGGGATAAGATATACCCTGACCGGATATGTTGAGACTGCACGATAGAGGTAGAGGGGCATCAGTTGCCGATAGACCTACGAGTCCTAGAGTACCTCGAGTTTTATGCACTTTTAGGGATGGACTGGTTGGCGGCATAACATGCACAGCTGGATTGCTTCCAGAAGACAGTTATGTTTCGAGTTCCTGGGATTCTAAAGTTCACGTTTACCGGATTCGCGACCGCACTACCCATTACTAGAGGTGGACTAGCTACGGCTCAGGAGTTTGAGGCATTTGCAGCGATAATTGAGCCAGAGGTTAGGACTGAAGTCATGATTGAGGATGTATAGTAGTCTGAGACTTTGTTGACATATTTCTAGATTATTTACCATGTTTGCCACCGCCATGAGCAATTGAGTTCATCATTGAACTTATACCACGGACTCAGCCAATCGTTAGTAGACCTTACCGGATGTCAATGTTAGAGCACGAAGAGGTCAGAAGGCAGTTTGATGACTTACTGAAGAAGGGTTTCATTCACCCTAGCTTGAGGATGTGTGTGGACTACAGGAAGTTGAACCAAGTGACAGTCAAGAACCGTTACCCACTCCCCAAGATCGATGATCTTTTCGATCAGTTGGCAGGTGCCAAATTCTTCTCGAAGATTGATCTACAATCACGTTATCATTAGTTGAGGATTCGAGAAGAGGACATCAAGAAGATCGCTATCAATACAAGATATGGCTTATTTGAGTTTACAGTCATGCATTTTGGGCTAACTAACGCCCCGACAATCTTCATGAACTTGATGCACATGTCTTTAGACCATATTTGGACAGATATGTCATCATTTTTATTGATGACATCTTGATTTACAGCAGGACTTGTGAGGAGCATGCAAGTCATCTCAAAGCGATTTTGACGGCACTGAGAGAGCATAGACTGTACGCGAAATTTAGCAAGTGTGATTTCTGGCTGAGTGCAGTGAGATTTCTGAGACATGTCATCAGTGACCAGTGTATCTCTGTGGATTTAGAGAAGATTCGGGCGATTATTGATTGGAGGACACCTGAGTCTGTTTTTGATATTCAAAGTTTCTTGGGGCTAGCAGGGTATTACTGCCAATTCGTACACGATTTTTCCTTGATTGCAGTACCGATGACTAAACTGACCAAGAAGGATTATAGATTTGATTGGTCCGAAGAGGGTGAATAGGCTTTCTGGGAGCTGAAGATGAGATTGACTTCTGCACCAGTGTTGACATTGCCAGAACCAGGCAAGAGCTTATCAGTGTATACAGATGCATCAGGCATTGGACTTGGATATGTTTTGATGCAGGAGGGTAGACCATTAACTTACTTGTCTCGACGGTTGAGACCCCACGAGGGAAACTATCCAGTGCATGACTTAGAGTTTTCAGTAGTAGTTTTTGCACTGAAAGCTTGGAGGCATTATCTCTACAGAGAGCGGTTTGTGCTATACACTGATCATCAGAGTTTGAGATACATTTTCACTCAAAGAGATTTGAACATGTGTTAGAGGAGATGGATTGAGTTACTGAAGGACTACGACTTCGCTATTGAGTATCACCCAGGGAAAGCGAACGTTATAACTGACGCATTGAGCAGGAGAAATATTGATAGTCAGACTATAATACAACGTATGACACACGCGAATGGCTTATTATACGCGGCATCAATTACGTGCATGACAAAGGTGTTTACCACGGCCGAGCCGCACATTTATTGTCAGATGAGAGTTTCGACTGTATCTATTGAACGGGTTGCCGAGTGTCAGAGGACTGATAGGCTCTATGAGCAGTTTAGTGGTCTGCTTTAGGATCCGGAGTGTATGGATTGGGCAGAGTCAACGGATCAGTGTTTGAGACACATAAGGAGGTTATGGATACCTGCAATTCTGGAGATGCGGGACGAAATTCCGGAGGACGCACACAGGTCTCGCTACACAGTTCATCCTGGACGGACCAAGATGTATCATGATTTGAGGCAATTATTCTTGTGGCCAGGGATGAAGGCTGAGGTTGGCGAGTACGTCAGGAGTTGTCATATTTGCCAACAAGTTAAGGCTGAGCACAGGAGACCAGACGATTTACTACATCCACTACCAATTCCACAGTGGAAACGGGAGCACGTCACCATGGATTTTGTCAGTGGGTTACCGCAGACTTCGAAGAGACACGATGCGATTTGGGTTGTGATTGACAAACTAATGAAATCGACACATTTTATTCCTATTTTTATGAGATATTCGTTCCCACAGCTGAGCATTATCTTCGAGAGAGAGATCATTTGATTGCACGGGATGCCAGTCTTTATTGTATCTGACCGAGATCCTAGGTTGACTTCAAAATTCTGGAAGGAGATCTAGGAGCAATTTGGCAGCAGGTTGCAGTTTAATACGGCTTACCATCCTCAGTGAAACGGACAGTCTGAGAGACTGATACATATTTTGGAAGATATGCTCATGGCTTGTATTTTGTAGTTCGGAGGTTTGTGGGAGGATTATCTACCGCCGTGTGATTTTGCATACAATAACACCTATCAGTCGAGTATCGGGATGCCTCCGTTTGAGGCGCTGTATGGCAGGCCTTGTAGATCAAGTGTGTGTTAGGCAGCGCCTAAGGATATAGTGGCGATTGGGCCAGAGATAGTTGTTAATCACACAGAGAAGATTAGGAAAATTCGATAGAGACTTCATGCGGCACAGGACAAACAGAAAAAATACGCAGATAAGTATCACGAGGGTCTGATCTATGAAGAGCGCGACATGGTTTATCTGAAGGTTTCCTTTATAAGGGCCAGTAGAGATTTGGGATTAAAGGGAAATTGGCACCGAGATTCAAAGGACCGTTCATAATCGCAGCATGAGTTGGCAGTTTGGCTCATAGATTGGACTTGCCAGAAGAGTTAGCTGGGGTTCATCCTACGTTTCATATCTCAATGTTGAGGCTGGCTAGGTCGGGGTCGAGATCGATGGTTGACTTGAGACAAATAGAGGTTTGGCCTGATGCGACATATGAGGAGCGACCAATAGCGATTACGGATCGCGCGATTTAAACTCTTAGAAACAAGGAGATCCCTAAGGTGTTGGTTCGTTGGCAGCATCATGGTACTGAGGAACTCACTTGGGAGCTCGAGTATACTATGCGGGAGCGTTATCCTCAGCTATTTCATGGTACGACACTTCAAGTTATTTAAAATTTCGGGACAAAATTTATTCTCTAGTTGGGAAGGGTTGTAACGGCCCAATTTTTAATTTCACCGTTATTATTGACTATTTTCATACTCGGACGCCAACTCAAATCCGCGTGGATGCCGCAGATAGATCAAAACACGTCTGAGTAGGTAAATAGAGATTTTGCGTGATGTTTGCCTATTTGCGATGGCGTATATTAAATTATCTTACCTAGCATCGCATGTGTGTATTTATATCATTGAATCGAGCGAGATAGTGTAACGAGCGTTAGCCTCGAAAAACGTGTCAATATAGGTACTGAGCGAGCGAAATGTGGTTACACTAGGTCATGAAAAGAAATTAGATAATCAAATAAATTAAATGTGACAAATATTAATGATAAATACAATCTAGGCCAATTGATCGAAATTGGCGGCTATGGCGCGCCTCGTTATGCATGCCGAGGTGCGGGACACCGGGTGACCGAAGGTAATTGAACAAGACTAAAACTTTGGTTTCTAATGAGGAGCAAATGGGAACATGCCACCTATACACCTAACATCTTAAAATGAGGTTCACCACTCATTCTCATTCACTCTCACGTTTCCACTCTTTCCCTCTCTTCAACACATAAAATAGTAAAAATTCTTGGAGGAGTAGATTAATTGAGAGTGGGAGATTTTATGACATCCTTGGAGTCTTTGGAAGTGATTTGATCAAGCAAACAAGTGATCAAGGTGAGCATCTCATCTCTTTCAATTTTCCATTAAAATGAAGCTTCAATGGGGTTTTAATGGTGATAGTTGATTATGGTTGAATGTTGGAGAAATTATGTATTAATGGTGTTGGGTTGTTGATGATGTAGCTGTGTTGATGTTGTTTTAGTTATTGAAGTATTGTTGTTGTTTGATTTTTTGAAAAAAAAAGAACGAAACAAAAACAGAGACAACTCTCTATTGTTGAAGAAGAAAGAAAATGGGGCGGGAGCGTGCGGCCCTTTAAGCCGGCGGTCAGGCCGGCCGATGTCTGGACAAGGACCGGGTCAGACAAACCCTGTTGGACTGGGTCAAACCCAGTCCAGGGACCCACTCATTTAATTAAATAATATAATATTAAAAATTAATTTAAAAACAGTTTTAAATAAAATAAATTACAAAAAATAAGGAAAATAGGTAGAAAATTATTAAAAAATCCTGAAAAATCAAGAAAAATATAAAGAATTAGACAAAGATAGAAAATAGTATTCGAGAGTTTTTCGGGCATTTGGCACCCCTGTATAACTCGAAAAGTGTGCCAAAACTAATTTTTTTGGAATAAAATATCAATATTTTTGGCCACACATTATAAATTCACTTAATTTGACTCTAAACTAGTTCAAATGGTTTAATTGGACACCAGGAACTTAAGAGACTTTAGTCAGGAGTCGAGCGTGTA
Source organism: Stephania cephalantha (assembly GCA_039657325.1). Taxonomy (NCBI): domain Eukaryota; kingdom Viridiplantae; phylum Streptophyta; class Magnoliopsida; order Ranunculales; family Menispermaceae; genus Stephania; species Stephania cephalantha. The sequence goes on along the minus strand of CM077569.1, from coordinate 45,539,076 downwards.
TCTCAAGACGTGAGCGGGACTTCGGAGTGCGTTTCGAGGTACGTAAGAATCCATTTGAAAGTCACTGAGCGTTTACATTTCCATTGTTGATTTGATATTCCTTTTTATTGTACTCTATTCCGTCATACATTTGGGTTGGCGGTTGAGTTACTCCCACCTGATATTCGTAGTGTACTTATGGCACACTAGGCTGTATCTCGTATGATCAGGCACTCGGTTAATTGCAACTCGAGTTGCATTAAGGGTGCACGTGTCAGAAACGCACCGCGAGGAACCAGGTGAAAGGAAGTGGGGGAACCCATCGAAAGGATCGTGGGTCCGAAGTACAGTTTAGTCTGATCGGGACGACTACACACTTTGTTTCTCTCGTATTATCTATTCATCTGATGATCATAGCACAGTTGCCTATTTAGTTTCTGCATGATCATTTAACATGCTTATTGATATCTATTTACTTTCTTATAAATGCTCGGTGTACTTTGTTTGGAATCTTACTGACTGTACTCTCAATCTGACATTTTGTGATGGTCGAGTGCAGATCCCAGTATTAATAGGGGCAACGGGATTCTTGGCGACTTCATCGATTGCCTACGGTTGAGGACCTACTAATATGTATTATTTTGATATTTCACATTAATTTAGGGGTATCGGGAGACTGGATAGACACTGTACTTGTATATATTACTGCTTATTAGTATTGTCGCTTATATATATAATACTTTCCCGGGTTTTCCACTATAGGACTTGCTCTTATAAATGATGTTTTATATGATGATGAATTTAATTGTTTTACTTACTTTGAATTTAAAACTTTCTCTGTTTTAATGCTAAAAGTGATTAAATTAACTAACTAAATTGATTAACCAAATGAGTTAACACGTATATCGAGGAGTCATGACGTAGTAAAGGACGTTAGTGGCGCGTGGGACCTAGTGGGCCAATGATCTGACAAGTCTGTGAGGCTGCGACATTCCACGTGGCGACCTTGGGATTTGGGGCCGCCACACGTAGTACAGTTATACTAAGTCTTATAATACTAACTTGAACAAAATAACTAGAACCAAGGAGAATATGACATAAAATGGATAATTAAACTTAGGCTAAGTCATAATAATCGGGTATATCAAGGATTAGTTTCCCTCGATACGCTTGTCGAGACGCAGGCACCGGGTGCCAGGTTTTCGGGGGTTAGTGGGAGCATAATTAGATTAATTATGTGATCAAATACACTAAATATAATATTGTTGTACCTAAGTTGGCTATTTAATAAAAATTAAATTGATTTTCCTATAGTTAGATGGAAATTATCTAAGCCATTTATGGATATTAAGATGATCCTAGAATGTATGATACTAGGCTGATGAGTCACGTAATGGAGTCAACATTATTCCAGCTGATCCATCAAAGGACCATAAGATTGTCCTCGAGATTTGTATACATAATTAATTCCAATACAACATATAAATAGCTCACTAGTGGAAAATGCTAGCAAACCACTTAGTCATTAACATGCAAATTAAACTAAAGATTCAAAGAAAACAAAGGTATTGAAGACTTGAATTTGAAGAATTTGGGCTAGGAGACTCATAATGGAATATCTAAACTAGGTAAATCAACTTCATCTCCTACAATTCTTCAAAATGAATTTCAAGACTTGAGTTTTTGTTGCAAATTCGAATTTCATAATAGCTCACTGGTTTTATAAGATTGATTTATGAATTAGGAGTCTATCGTATCAATAAATTGGGATGTATGAATTGTTTTCCATGAATTAGGTATTTTTGAGCTCCATTGAATGTATGATGAATGTTAAATTATAATGAATCATTGGAATCGGATATGAAGTTGTTGCCTCTTGCAAGTTTGTTGGAGTCTTTGTGGTTCCTCTACGAGGATAGGGTAGGGTCAACAACGATAGATAAGGCCAGGGTGTCATACTGAAGAATTCCTGGAATTGTGGCATTCAACATGGATAGCACGCTATCTGTTTTGGGCTTTGCGTTGTTCTTCACCACGAAAAACAATAGCCCGCTAGGCATTTACCATAGCATGCTAGCCTCACCTTGCATACTAGGCCACCTGTCTAGCGCAATAATAACAGTAGACAACTGAAAAGTAAAAGGGGATGTTTAGGGTCTTTGGGTTTAAAACTTAACTTAAACTATTCTAACTAATCTAAAACACCTATAAATGACATCAGGGAACACATACACTATAGAGTGATAGCCGGGAGTGCAGCAAGATCGGATCGAGGTGTTTTGGGGCATCGAAGTGCGTATTGAGGTGCGTAAAACCCAATTGAACGTCTCTTAAGTATTTTTGTTGTTGTTTTACCATTTTTATCATACCTTGCCTTGTTCAATTCTTTTCTATCTATCTTTAGGGTGGTTGGTAGAGTTTACTCCCACTGACACTTCTGTTTTGTGTTTATGGCACGCTAGACTGTAGCATGTGTGACCATGCCCTGGGTGAATGGCAACTCGAGCTGCTATACAGTGCACATGTCTGTACAGTGTAGGGATAGGCCAATCACCGCGATGGGCCAAGTGAAAGGGTAGTGGGGGCGCCCACTGAAGGGATCTTGGGGATCCGGATACAGTCTAGTTTGACCAAGTTGTGCACATACTTTAGTTATCTACTTTGTTATGTATGCATGCAATGATCTATTTACAGTTGCTTGTTTATCTTCTGTATATTTGTTTAACATTATCTTTGGCTTCTCTATTTATTTAAATCCTCATTGAATTTTCTTAAGATTTCACTTACTGGATTTGTCATTTGTTTTTTGTGATGACTAAGGGTAGATCCTAATACAAGCACGAGCAAGGGGATCCTATGCAACTGTGACGGCCCCAATTTCCCACAAATTAGGCCCCGCCTGGCCTAGGCCCACATGAGCCAGTCTCGCAAGGTCAACGCAAACCTAGTCAGCCTTCCAATCCTTCATTATACGTAAATTCACAATTTTTAAGTTGAGTTATAAGTATTTGTCAAGTTTTACAATTTAGCGGAAGCAATTTATGCATTAAATAACTCAACAATAATGTAAAAAGTTGGAAAACCTAATTGTGGAAACCTGCATAACTATATCATCATCGGAGGAGAGTAAAGAAAAGATATATAAAGATTCACCTAGCTATGGAGCCTTCCCCTTGCTGGACCGTAGATCTGCACTCAGTCAATACACAAGAATGACTAGCCCAGGTAAGTAACGCCAGTAGGACATATATACAGCATTGAAATAACTAAATCACTCGAATTCATGCAATTAGAAAGAAATGAACAGGTAACGCATGAATATAAAAGACTATAAACAAATCAATCGATAAGTGAGGCCAAATAGCAAGGAGTCCCGACCAAAAGGTAGTTGAGTCGCGGCAAAAGCCCAGCAGACTCGGGTTTAGGATGAGACACCTGCCTTCTAGCCCTCACCCTTGCGACTATGAGATATCCACAGACCCGGATAAGTGCCCCCAACGTACACTCAATTGGGAGATATCGACGGCGTCCAGATAAGAACTCATATCACAGAGAAATAGTACCATGACTCACTTGGCAATGGAGTAACGCATGCATATTAAAGACACAAATCAATCGATAAGTGAGGCCAAATAGCAAGGAGTCCCGACCTAAAGATCGTTGAGTCGCGGCAAAAGCCCAGCAGACTCGGGTTCAGGACGAGACACCTGCCTCCCAGCCCTAACCCTTGCGACTATGAGATATCCACAGACCCGGATAAGTCCAAATAAGAGCTGATATTGCATATGAATAGTAACCATGACTCGTTTGCCAATGGACCCACTCAATCAATAGCATTTTCAAGGATAGATATCAAAGCAATGACATTACTATACAATTTCCTAACTGGTTTACTTACCTCGAGAACGTCTCGCTCACGCCTCGATATGCACACCCGTCACCCGACTATACCTCATAAGTCCCTGGTGTCCATTTATACTTTTTAGGGCTAAGGTACTACATCATTCAAATCACAACCAAATTACTTAACATAAACCTCACCATGATCCATTGGAATCTATCGCGTCGTCGAGCTTCATCGAAGTCACGACGCCTTGTCCACCATTGTTGTCTTGTCGGGATCGATCGGCCGACAACGCGCCCACCGTGGCGTTGCTCCACGCCTTTCCCCGCGCCGCGGCGCCACGCCGCGCCATCCTTTGCCGGCGCCGCGCTTTGCGCCACCGCACGCGTCGCTGCTTGCCGCGTCCTGCTGCCGCGCCACCGCGCCCATTCCGTCTGCGCGTCGCGCGCGCCATCGCGTCGTCATTGCCACCGCCACTAGTGAGACACCATTTCTCTCGCCGACGTCCTCCGTGACGGCCGCGCCACCTCTTGGCGTTGGAATCGCCGTCCGCGGCCTCGAGTCGCTCGCTTGCATCCCGCTGCTGATCTCCGCTGGCTGGCTTGGGCGTCCGCGTCGTGGAGTCATTTGCTTGCCGCGACGTCTCGTCGCGATGCTCGGTTGGCCGTTCGCGCTGCTTCGCGTCGCGCGAGCGCGCCGTCCTCGGCCTCCGCTCGTTGAAGTTGTGCCTCGCCGAGCTCCGCCGGAGCTCTCTCTCTCTCCTCCTCCTCTTCCTCTCTTTTCCTCTTTCTCTCCTTTCTCTCCTCTTTTTTTCTCTCTCTCTCTCTTTGTTTCTTCCTCAAGAAGAAAAAAAATGTGTCCTCGAGATTCGTGTGAAGCGGAACTCGAGGCACATCAAAAACATATTTATTCAATGCTTTCCTTAACAATTGGGCAGCGCAAATCTCGAGACACCATAAATATTCACACTTCTACCCGCATCATTTCACAACCTCGACATACGCGCCACACGCATCACGAGGCACATCCAATGTATATTGTTTTAATGTGACCACAATAAAACCACTATAGCCACTATAGCCACATTAAGCCGCTACCTCGGTCCTATGTCGGCACGCAACTCGAGGCGCGTCCCCGTTCGTGTTTCAGCTCAACAAATTCCTCACGTATACCAACTCGTAAAACAGCTCAACAATTAGCATTATAATCTCAAATTGGATATTCGGACATACGTATTCCGACGAGTGGATCCCACATACGACCCTGACCTGGCACGTGGCACAAGTTGAATTTTCGGGCCGTTACAGTCTTCCCAACGAATTAGAATTTCATCCTCGAAATTGACGCAATTCTTAAAGGAAGATAGTGTGTTAAGAATGAAGACCCAAGGCCATACCAGCCCAAGGCCATACTAGCCCAAGGCCATACCCCCATTTTACTCTGTAGGCCTGGGCTCCTCCGCGACAAAATGGGCTCCTCCATGACGAGCTAGGCTCCTCCGAGATCTCCAAGCAAAGAGCACACCATCTGTCTCCTCCCATCAATATGTCAGGGCAACATCCTCGCAACATATATAGGAATACAAGTGAACATATTAGTCTCATGATCCACCGTCACTAACAAACTCAAATCCGCGGTATGTCCGCGAGAATGTAAATCAATTTCTCTGACTGTCCGTTAGTCTCTCTAATCGAGTGGGTCTCAACCCAACTTATACCCTCTATCAGGTTACGATGGGTAGTAGTCAAACCTGGCGCGGCAACAACATGACTCTGCTCCTGGCTCTGCTGTGTCTGCTTGCTGCTGTGAACACGTCCTGGTGAAGTGACCTGGCTATCCACACTCCCAAACAATTACGTTGAAATCCTTATCCCGATGAAACATGTTGTCCCTGTGCATGACTAGACTTTTGCCACTATAGCCACATTAAGCCGCTACCTCGGTCCCACGTCGGCACGCGACTCGAGGCGCGTCCCCGTTCGTGTTTCGACTCAACAAATTCCTCGCGTATACCAACTCGTAAAACAGCTCAACAATTAGCATTATAATCTCAAATTGGATATTCGGACATACGTATTTCGACGAGTAGATCCCACATACGACCCTGACCTGGCACGTGGCACAAGTCAAATTTTCAGGCTGTTACAGTCTTCCCAACGAATTAGAATTTTGTCCTCGAAATTGACGCAATTCTCAAAGGAATATAGTGTGTTAAGAATGAAGACCCAAGGCCATACCCGCCCAAGGCCATACCCCCATCTTACTCTGTAGGGCTGGGCTCCTCCGCGACAAGCTGGGCTCCTCCATGACGAGTTGGGCTCCTCCGAGATCTCGAAGCAAATAGCACACCATCTGTCTCCTCCCAACAATATATGTCAGGGCAAGATCCTCGCAACATATATTGGAATACAAATGAACATATTAGTTTCATGATCCATCGTCATCTTACGACAAACTCATATCCGCGCTGTATGTCCGCGAGAATGTAAATCAATTTCTCTCGATCGTCCGTTAGTTTCTATATCCACATTAAGCGATCGAGTGGGTCTCAACCCAACTTATACCCTCGATCAGGTTACGATGGGTAATAGTCGAACTTCCCAACGCGCCTCGAAATAACAACATAACTGAAGACGCTACCGGCTTTGTCATGTGTCTCCTTCATGACGAGCCGGGCTCATCGCTTCTTCTTTGTGAACACGTCGGTGAAGTGACTGGCCATCGTCCACACTCCCAAACAAGTACGTTGAAATCCTTATCCCGATGAAACATGTTGTCCCTGTGCATGACTAGACCTTTGTCCATGTCTGTGCACTTGATTATCCCGAACTGTTGTCGACCCTTTGTCCTCTGTGCCACTTTGCCTTAGCCACCGCAGTCACCAACCCTCTAATGGTACTTATGCTGAGGATCTGACGGTGCTGGCTGTTGTAATGCACTAGCGTAACCCTGCACTGAACCAACTAACACTGGCGCAGTATACGCCGCATATGGTGGAAACGCACCAGATCGTACGCTATGAGGTCGATTTCTCAGCCACGATCGTCTAACTCTCTTCTTCCTCCGATCACCTCCAGACCCTCGCACCGACTTTGACGATGCCGATGATGCGACCAGTACTCCGATGCGTGTGCTCCCAAACTCTCACTAGCCATAGCCTTCTCATAGGCCTCCTGTAATGTGCTCGGGCCGTCGTCACTACCCCAGAACCAATCGAGTCCAGTAGACCGTGTACAAAGTAGTAAGCCTGGTCGGCGTCAATATCGACTGCACCCCAGCCTACTCCATCAAGCGTATATACCGATCCATATACTGCATAACTGACTCCCCGGTCCTCAGTCGAATGGTCTGAAAATCCGTTCTCTTCAGGTTACGAACTGTAGGAGGAATGTACTTCCCCATCCTTGAACTCAGCCCAATCCTTGAGCGTCCCCCTCGACGCCACCGTAGTGCGCAACCAGACATCAGCCTCACCGAACAACGAAGCTGATGAGATGCTCAGCCTCATATGATCTGGTGTGGCTAAGACGTCTTGCATATTTGCTGCTCCGAGATTCGTACCACCGTGAAACTTTTTCGGGTGATGTCGCTGAAACTCGTGAGGCTGTCTTGCCTTAGTCGTCACTCGTGTCAGTCGGCGTGCTCAGCATATCCTCACGTAGTGTCTCAAATGTAGGAAGTACGAGTTCAACCTGAACCTATGCCTCCTCAGCCACTGTAGGCCTTGCCTGAATTGGAGATGTTTCAGGTGGGTTGTGAACTGTAAAAGCACACCCAGCCTAAATAACTAGCGCTGCTGACGTAGACGACGACGGTGTAACCACAATCGAAGAATCTCCTGCAGTTGCTGGTCATGCGATACAATTCTGTGTAACAGAGGATGCAGCTCCTCAGCATTCGCAAATAGCGAACCTGCAGCCTCATGATCATTCCTAGACCCGGTCTGAAACGTCGTCGCATTTTCCATAGTCACGAATCCTCGAATCAGTGTATAATTACCGATATCGTATGTATATTACAACACGACAAATATTACATTTTTATTTTTCCCAACTCTACTCACTTCCCAACGAAGACTTAAGTCAGGCTCATAGGGTTCCACTCTAAGTTCAACCATTCCTAACTTCCGCTGGTTTATGTCTTATGTTGGTTGTGGGTTAATCAAGAGCTAAATGTAAAACCTTTTCTCTGATACCAACAGTGACCGCCCCAATTTCCCAAAAATTGGGCCCCGCCCGGCCTAAGCCCACGTGGACCTCCGAGCCAGTCTCGCAAGGTCAACGCAGACCTAGTCAGCCTTCCAATCCTTCATTATACGTAAATTCACAATTTTTAAGTTGAGTTATAAGTATTTGTCAAGTTTTACAATTTAGCGTAAGCAATTTATGCATTAAATAACTCAACAATAATGTAAAAAGTTGGACAACCTAATTGTGGAACCCTACATAACTACATCATCATCGGAGGAGAGTAAAGAAAAAATATACAAAAGATTCACCTAGCTATGGAGCCTTCCCCTTGCTGGACCGTAGATCTGCACTCACTCAATACACAAGAATGACGAGCCCAAGTAAGTAAGGCCAGTAGGACATATATACAGCATTGAAATAACTAAATCACTCGAATTCATGCAATTAGAAAGAAATGAACTGGTAACGCCTGAATATAAAAGACTGTAAACAAATCAATCGATAAGTGAGGCCAAATAGCAAAGAGTCCCGACCAAAAGGTCGTTGAATCGCGGCAAAAGCCCAGCAGACTCAAGTTCAGGACGAGACACCTGCCTCCCAGCCCTAACCCTTGCGACTATGAGATATCCACAGACTGGATAAGTGCCCCAATGTACACTCAATTGGGAGATATCGACGACGTCCAGATAAGAGCTCATATCACAGAGAAATAGTAACATGACTCACTTGCCAATTGAGTAACGCATGCATATAAAAGACACAAATCAATCGATAAGTGAGGCCAAATAGCAAGGAGTCCCGACCATAAAGTCGTTGAGTCGCGGCAAAAGCCCAACAGACTCGGGTTCAGGATGAGACACCTGCCTCCCAGCCCTAACCTTTGCGACTATGAGATATCCACAGACCCGGATAAGTCCTGAATAAGAGCTCATATCGCAGATGAATAGTAACCATGACTCGTTTACCAATGGACCCACTCAATCAATAGCATTTTCAAGGATATATATCAAAGCAATGAACAACAATATCAAAGCAATGACATTGCTCTACAATTTCCTAACTGGTTTACTTACCTCGAGAATGTCTCGCTCATGCCTCGATATGCACACCCGTCACCCGACTATACCTCCTAAGTCCCTGGTGTCCATTTATACTTTTTAGGGCTAAGGTACTACATCATTCAAATCACAACCAAATTACTTAACATAAACCTCACCATGATCCATTGGAATCCATCGCGTCGTCGAGCTTCGTCGAAGTCACGACGCCTTGCCCACCATTGTTGTCTTGTCGAGGATCGATTGGCCCGGCAACGCGCCACCGCGCTGTTGCTCCACGCCTTTCCCCGCGCGCCGCTGTCGCGCCACCATCGCTCGCTTGCACGCTCCTCGCCGTTCACTACTCGGCGTCGCCGTGCCGTGCCACCGCCGTTGCCAGCCGCCATCATCATCGCCACCATCGCCACCGCCATCGGTGAGACACCATTTCTCTCGCGACGTCCTCCGTGACAAACCGCGCCACCTCTCTCCTATCACTTTGGAATCGCGATCCGCGACCTCCACGTCTCCCGCCGCCAGCATCCCGCTGCTGATCTACCGCTGCTGCTGGGCGTCCGCGCCGTCGAGTCATCTGTCGCCGCGACGTCTCGCCTTGATGCTCGGTTGGTCGTTCGCGACTTCGCGTCGCCGCGAGCCGCCGTCCGCGGCCTCCAGTCTCTCTGGAGCCGCTGCCCTCGCCGGAGCTCTGTCGTCTCTCTCTCTCTCTCATCTCCTCCCTCTTCCTTTCTTTTCCTCTCTTTTTCCTCTTTCTCTCCTTTCTCTCCTCTTTTTTTTCTCTCTATCACTTTGTTTCTTCCTCAAGAAGAAAACAAATGTGTCCTCGAGATTCGTGTGGAGCGAAACTCGAGGCACATGAAAAATGTATTTATTCAATGCTTTCCTTAACAATTGGGCAGCGTGCTTCTCGAGACACCACAAATATTCACACTACTACCCGCATCATTTCACAATCTCAACATACGCGCCACAAGCATCACGAGGCGCATCATATGTATATTGTTTTAATGTGACAACATTAAAACCATTATAGCCACTATAGCCACATTAAGCCCCTACCTCGGTCTCATATCGGCGCGCGACTCGAGGCGCGTCCCCGTTCGTGTTTCAGCTCTACAAATTCCTCGCGTATACTAACTCGTAAAACACATCAACAATTAGCATTATAATCGCAAATTGGATATTCGGACATACGTATTCCGACGAGTGGATCCCACATACGACCCTGACCTGGCACAAGTTAAATTTTCGGGTCGTTACAGCAACTATCTCTGTCTGCCTAATATCCAGGACACTCTTATATGTGTTAGTTTTTTGATATTTCTCTTATTTTGGGTATTTGGGAGACTAGAGAGACATTGTACATATATATATATATGCCTATTTTTATTATCAATGTCACCTTATTTACAGAGTACTTTATTTCTGGGTTTTCCACATTAGGATTGATGCTCTATGACACACGACATATATATTTATGTATAGATTTCATTCTTTTATGTCAGTTTAAGACTTTCCCTAAAAACTAACTAGCTATTTACTTGCAACTCTGTAAAACACAAGCCATAGGTCTAACTCACAAACTTTGAAACTTAAAGACGATAAACCCTAAATATACATGATTGAAAATATGAGATTTTCATAATTGGTTTACATTATAGCGACAACACGACAAGTTAGCGTGCACACCGTGGATGCAGGCATGGCAAGAAATGCCAGAAGATCGCGGGACAATGTGGGTCAGTAACGTGGATGGTGCAGCGGGGCCCAAAGGGAGACGAGCACCCACATGGCGGCCTAGGGCGCGATGCCGCCATAAATATATTAGTTTACAAAATATGAGTTCATTTACTTGGATTGTAGTTTCTTACCTTTGTCCCGACTTACTCGACTCTCGGGATTCTCCAAACTTTTTCCCCATCGATCAAGATCCTAAAATAAACCAGTTGTTATCAATTTAGTTCCAATAGCTCATGTTTAGGAACCCTAAACCAGTCTCTAAACCCTCGAAGAAACCCATTAGAAACTTCAACATTTTTTTAATGTTTTCTAGGGTAGAAGCGTGCTCCCCCTTCTGGGTTAATCAATCTTCATATAGGGAGCATGCTTCCCTGTAATAGGGAGCACATTTCATTATCGAGCGACTTGAAAAAAGAAAATGGACTTTAAGGACTAGGTCACCATCTCCACCCCCTCTCTGTAAATAATTATCCATTAAATATGTGCACATTCCTCGTGTTTTGCCCAATAAGGTTCAAACAAAAAGCTTTTACTAACTTTTGTCTCTGATCCCCATCTTGGAGGCTATGGAATAAAGAGTTTGATTGGTCTGTGGACAGGCCTATATTATTTTTGGTTATAAACTCAAGTTGCATGGAAGTGTTCTTTTCAAGATTCAGTAGAAAATAACCTATCCAATCTTTTTTGGATATTATCCCTCTCATCCCATTTGTTATTTCGAGTCATGTGATTCCATCATGTGAGTCCCCTAGAACCCCAAGTCATTAAGAGAACAATGAGAAAGTACCTCCTAAAACATCCATTACTGCAGCTATTAACTTTTTAAGACCCCCAACTTTATCATTCATACTTGTCACCTTTTTAAAAACTCCACCATATGCCCAATGGTAATGGATAGAGAATTTATCCTTATTAACAGGGCTCGAGAATGGTTTCTCTCTTTTCTAGGATTACCATTAAACCCAATAAGTTTCCACTGAAAGCCATCCTCCATAATAACTAATGTATCAATGTGCCCTAATGAATATGATTTTATTTTCACCTTCGATTCAGCAACCCACAATAGAAGCATGCCACTACTTCTTCCATTGCTATCCATAAAGAAAATGTTTTGGAACACCAATTTCCTTTTAACCTTACTTGTTTTCTTGCGATATAATCTAGTCTTTGAGAGAAAGAATAGACCCGATGAGTTTTTATGAAGAAGGCTTCAGAGGGAATTTTGTGTGCAAGTATTCCCCATCCCTTGCACATTCTAGCAAATCAAATTATTATTTTCGGTTGTCCTGATCCTTCAGGACTGTCGTTGGGTCACTTAGGGAACCCAAAGAGTGAAAATATGAATTTTGGACTTATTCGTACTTTGTGTTATCATGAATCATACATGCATACACATTTATGTTATGTACATAAAAGGAAAGGTATGTCGGAAAGCAAATTGTCCTTCTCAGATAAGCAATCGCTTCTATGACTTAGTGGTTTAAAAAAATGAGATTGGTTTTAAGCTTTCGTTATATGAATTTGGATATCTCGAGCTTAAAATGACGAATCGCCTTGATAGTGAACCAAAATGAGGTAATTTGTGACTAAAAGGTGAAACCTCCCACAAGTTCACCTTAGATGTCTTTATATGCCAGGTGGAAGTCATGTGGTTATTATTTGAGAATTCAAAGTGGAGTTGTTGACTCAAGTTAGATATTGATCAGTATATCTTAACTATCACTTGTACGATATTATTAGTTTGTGACATAAGTTCCTAAGTAAAAGGAGAATAATGTTGTAGCATGTGTTTCATGCCACATGTGCATTTAACGACCAATAAAGGTAATGGGAGTTTTTGATCTCTACTTCCAAGTTGTGTGAGCCTTTGAGATTATGGAATCTCATTTTAATCAATGTTAGTTATTAGAATCTCACCAATGATTATGAATCATTTGATCTAACGGGACATAGCTGGAGAACAATTGATTTTTAATGGAACGAGATATCAATAAAAGGAAGAATATCGAAGTGTTTCATTTACTTGAGTTGTATCCACTGGTCAACCAATTATATTTATTTGTTAAAATAAGAATTAAATATATAAAATAGATCTTGAGATATTCAAATTTGACCAATGTATCTAGGGTGATGCATACTTACTCTACTTATAGTTTGAGCTGATATATATACATAATAATTGTATAGCAACGAGCTCTCAGATATTGTTTATAAGATGGTCGCATGACCTATTTACTAGTATGAAAGTGTTTTGCTGAGATTAGAGATGTTCTTTACAATTGAAACTTATAAGAAATTACACTCATTATGTGCAAGTGGGAGATGTTGGTTTTAATACACGTGTACGCACATAAGTATTTAACCAATGAGAAATTGAACTCATTATGTCCCAGTGGGAGATTTGGAATAAACGCGTGCCCACATAATAGTTTAGATAGTTTCATTAACTGAGATTTTTGAAAAATAGTAGTTATATATGTGGGATAAATAGTGTTTATCTCTTAAATCAAAGATAAGACGAAAGTATGTAAGCTTTCATCTTTAGAGACTCTGCAAATACATTGCTATCTAGGTTGTGAATTTGTGGACGATTTTCCTGTCACGGCCCAAATCTCTAACCCCCCTTTTAATTCCTTAATTAGGATCACCGACCCTTCACGTGGGACCTACACTGTGATACGTGCACCGACCAAGGCACGTGGCCGAGGTATATTGTATTTTTTATTGATGTATGCCTAGTGTTATGTATTGTGTAGACTTACTAAGTCGGTTTGTACAGTTGTAGGCGTCGAGACGAGAGCGGGGATACGCCTCGAGTGGCGTGCGAGCAGGGGAACCGGGTAGTTGGCATTTTGGTAAGTCTTATTTAATACTAGTATGAAATAAGGAATTACTTATAAGCCTATGGTTGTGTTTGTTAATTTAAATCAAATTAAAGGTCTATAGTTGAATAAATTAAATGGAAAGCATAGGATTGGTTTAGATATGCACATTGGCACATCTAGGAACTAGGTGAGTAATGAAATGGTGTCACTTGAGGTTGAGTTAGTGGCATTTAGTGGGATATATGGAAAGAGGTGGACCATTAGATGTTCATCGGGATACATAAATCCATGGAGATCAAGGGCTAAGAAGGAACATCACCTTAATATATAATATTAGTGATCAAACAACATGAAAACCAAATCACTCATTCATTTTTGCTGGAGAAGAAGAAGGAATTGCTGGAGATGAGTGAATCATCAAGGTGTTGAAGAAATCCATAGGAGTTGGTGAGAAATTCTCAAGCTAGGGTGCTACATCAACTAGGTACACATCTTTTTAGTTGAAATTAGAACAAGTTCAGATTTTAGGCTAATTTCAGATGGTAGCTGACAGAGTATTTGCAATTGATTTATATATTTGGATTCCTCATTTCAAGCTGATAATCCAGCTATATTGAAGTTCTTAATTTGGTTTTGAAATCATAAAGATATGAATTTTTGAAGTTGCAACACCAAAACTAGAATTCTGCATGTTGTATTAGGAATCAACCTGGGTAATTTGGTCATAATCTAACCATTTTAGATCCAAATTAATCCAAACCAGTGGAATTTGAAAGCTTATTTAAAGGGGAATAACGTTTCTTAAATGAAGGTATTTTGATTCAAAAGTTTTTATTTCCAAACATGCTCTACAAGTAGGTGCTGGAATTATAAGGGAAAGATTTAAAACTAAATTTGTTAAGGATATAACTCCCTAACTGCTAATCCAAATGATCTAATCTTTTAGTATGTTGTATTTGGATATATTGTATGACCTTTGAGCAAACATCACGTTTATAGAAACTACATATTGGGAGAAAGAGATTTTTTAATTCCGTTGTTCGGATTAAATTCCAATTAGACCTATGTTTAGTAAATTCATGATATCTCTTTCATTTTAAATCATAATTTGGCAAACCAAACCTTTCCGTAAAGCTAAGAGATATACCAACAATAATTGTACTGATGGAGGATTTCGATATTTAGACCATTTCATGCTTAAAAGTGCGTTAAAATGTAGAACTAAAATTGAAACTTAATTTAGTCTTTAGGGGCTGATTTAGGAAGATTGATTTAAAGTCTATTGAACCAATTTGAATACACAATAAACACACTAAATTGAGCTTAAACCCACTATATTTGAAATAATGAGACACCAAACTCAGGAACTTAGGAAAAGGGTACGAGAGAGTGAATACGAGATTTGGAGTATCGGGAGGCTAGTAAAGCTGGGACTTTACTTTGTTGTTGTGAGTATACCCAATGGCAACTTTACTTGGCATTTCATTTCTATTAATTGTTGTCCTTGCATAGTCCTTTTGACTATTCTGCCTTTGTATTCTTATACCATTTGTTCTTTGTGTCTATGCTCACTTGATGAGTCTAGTTTGCATGATATCCATTCATTTGATTTGATTTATTGATTCTATACCATGCTATGTCTATTTTTGTTGTTTTAAATGTGAATTGAATGATAAATAGCATGTTATTAGGCTAATGAATATCTTATAAATGTTTAAGAGGACTTGTATTCCTTATTTGTTTAGGTGTGTAGATGTGTCTATGCCTTGAAAATCCATACTTGGTATTTCTTGAAATTTAAAAAGTAGTTTTTGCATTTAGGTCCCGTACTCGATCGAGGTGTGCGCGACTCACGGGGTTAGAGTCCCTGGGGATGTCGGCACATGTTACTTGACACTGTATGACACTCGGGATTAGAGTCCTTGAGGTGGTCTACACACTGGGGTTAGAGTCCCTGGTAACACTTGGGTTAGAGTCCCTTGTGCTATATGAATATTGAGTCGGAGTGACATGTTTCACTGCCGACCGGACCTAAATCACCATTACTTAGCCTAGTGTCAGTATCACTTGTTTAACTCTAGTATTTACTCGCATATGGTTTCACTACAAGAAAAAAATGATATTTAGAAACGGAATTAGCAACGAAATTAAGTTCCGTTGCTAAGAAAAAGTGGTTAGATACGGAATTGAGACGGACTAATTCAGAGATGGAATAGAGAGAGATCAGAGACGGAAATAGAGACGGAATTAAATTTCGTCTCTAAATAATGGCGCCAACATTCCCACCAAAACTTTCTTAATTTATAACCGTTCATCAAATCTCGAGATTCGTGCGTGATTCGATCTAGGCCCCCACAAAAATCGATCGTCCAAAACAAAGACCAAATGTCTTTCTCTCAACTCTCTTTCTCTCTGCTTGCGCTCTGGTCTCTCTCTCTCTCACCGCTAACCGGCTCTAATCGTCTCTCTCTCTCTCTCTCTCGGTCACTCGCTCACTACTCTCTCGCTCTCACTCACCGCTCTCTCATCATCATCTCCGGCTCATCTCCGCTCATCGCTCTCTCTCTCTCTCTCTCTCTCTCACCGCTCTCTGCTCTCTGCTCGCTCTGTGCTCACCGCTCACTCATCGCTCTCTCTGCCTCGTCGAGGACGTTCTCTCCTCTCTCACCTCTCTCGACCGACGTTTCCCGCTCTCTCTCTCTCACCGCTCTCTCTCACCAAAATCTCTCCCCAAACCCTAAATCTCTGTCGTCGTCTGCGATTGCGGGCTGCGACGAGGCCGTCGGCTCTGCCGTCGTCGCTCGCGTTTAGCTTCGGAGATTGGAGCCTCCGGAAGCCCTAAGCGTCGTCGACCTACGCCCACCCTAAGCCGTCGTCGAACTAGTCAAGGTAACACCCTAAGTTGTTAGTCTTTTTTTGTTTTTTATTTTTGAATGGGTGTTACAATCTGGATTGAATGATAGGTTTATTAGTTCAGATTTTGATACTATATAAGACTGATTGAGAAAACAAAAATGATAAAACTCAATTTGGATTGAATGATAGGTTTATTAGTTCGATTTTGATACTATGTAGGAATAGGATCGATTGAAGAAAAAAAAAACCATTTTTTGTTCATTGGGTTTCTATGTGATTACCTTGTTTTCTTTTTTCTTTTTTTTCTGAAGATTGGTCTTACATTATTAAATTGGTTTGATATGATTTGAAATGTAGATCGTTTAGCGAGTTTGTTTGCAACGTGCACAATTTTAGATGTCATGTTGGAGATAGGTTCGAAAATTGTTTAGGGAGCTTTGGTTGCCATTAAGCAACAGTGCATTCACCGGTTTTCGAGCCGCCAATACGTAGCGACGCAATGTGTTTTTAGTTCATTTTCGCGTGTTTTTTATTCTCATAATTCATTTATCTTGACAATTCAGGAAGGAGTTTGGAGGCACGTATCGGAGGTGATGACTGTGGGGGCGATTTGCACAACCACATGAGGTCGAAGGAGTTTCATCAACGAAAAATTTATAAAAAAAAAGGAAAATAGAGTAAAAAAGAACGAAACGAAAATATAAAAATGCATGATAGGGAAATATGATTGAAAAGGGGGTTGCTCTTGTGCCTTTCAATTCTCAGTTTTTTGTATCTCAGCTTGAAGAGAAGATAAATTTTTGTTTCCCATTGTGATTAGGATAACTCATTTGTGAGTCTCTGACTGATTGCTTTGTCTTTAAACTTTTATAATAAAGACACTTGATGCCACTGGTATCCTGGAATCTATGTGGTCTATCATTCATGAGTAGAACTTTCAATTTCACTTGCTTTTTTATGTGCTGGTGGTCCTCAATTTCAATCTCTGAATTGCCGATGCCATTATTTGTCCATCAAGAAATCATATATTCTAGATTTCAATTTCTTGAAGTACCTGAATTTTCTCAGTTTATCTACGTTTCTGTTGTTTAGCTATATTTGAATAACAGAAGGATGGTAGTGATAAGTGACATACTTTTTGATATATGCATTCGCTAGACAATTGTTGGAGCCCTTCAAATAGGAATTAAGATATACGCGGGCACATCACAATGCGTTAAAAAATCGAAGAGTGATATCGGTATTTGTATCTGTTGGAACATGTATCGATTGAGCATTTATTCTATGCTTATGAGGTTATATGTTTCCGAAATGCATATATTTTTTTTTTCATGGTGTGTGTTCTCGAAATTTAATTTTAGTGCAACAATGGGCACATAGCATGCTATTTCTCTGCGCGCCAGGACGTTGAATTGTTTTGGTTTTGGGTTTTGGTTTTGATGCAGAGTAGCGTTAGGAAAGTGGTTGAGCTATACGGAAGCGAGAAATCCTTCGTAGTCGAAGTGCAACGTGCTTTGTCTGGATTGCGTTATACTGCTCTTATTGCTCTGGAGAGGTAAGGTTTTGTGCTATATTTTATTTTTTAATTTACATTCTTTGATATTGTTATGCCACATTTTTTCATGTATTTCCTACTATATTTGATTCATTTGTGTGTATATGCATGTGTGTAGATAAAGCTACCAATAGAGTAGGTATAGATGAATAGTACCTATAATTATATATTTTCTACTACTAGGTAGGGTTCAAAAAACTATGATTACTCTTTGAGTTAATGTTGCTATTTCACATAAAATGTCAAGAGAATTGAATAAACCTCTAACCTTAAGGAGGTACGAGTGAACAAGTACTAGGAGCTTTGATACTATGTGGTATTTGTATGCCGCTTATAACTTATGATTGATTTATTTTTTGAACTCCTTGTTGCTTTTATTTTTACGATCAAGTATCATACTCTGTTTGGTATCAGTCATGTACCGGGCTAGGTATTAAGAAAGTTGTTTCCAACCACATTTATTCAATGCATAAAAGCAAAGCTTTTTGTTCATGTAGTTAGGTAGGTTCTAAGATTCCCCCTTCTAATAAATTGTGTTAGTTGGACACACAAGGCTACCATGTACCGTCAGAAATTATGAAACTAGTTGACTAATTTAATTGCACAATTGCAATAGGAATGTCGTCTACAAGTCGAGACTGGATGTACAACCGTCTCGACAACGGCTTCGTTCGAATTGAATTCGCGGCGAAGGTTAAAGAATTCATAGCATTTGCTAAGCAACATTGTCCTACATACCAAAGTGAAAGGAAGATTAGATGTCCGTGCAATTATAAGAAATGTCGACTTGTACCGTACCTGGACGTCGAAACGGTTGAGTACCACATATGTAGGTATGGATTTGTTTCGGGATATCACTGTTGGTACGAACATGGTGAGAACGGAGATGAAGGCCCGCAAAACTTCTACCAAATGGATAACCATATTGATGATGCTGATGTGGGAGGTTTTGATCCGACAACTTACCGCGAGATGCTACACAACGTGGCAGGTCCAAGTTTCAATTGGAATCACGTGGAAGAATCACCAAACCCCCAAGCACGCCAACTATATGACATGATAGAGGCTAGTAGCGAACAATTGTGGCCGGGTTGCGAAACCATGACAACGTTGTCCGCAATGGCAAGATTACTTGCGATCAAGTCAGAACATCATATATCTGAACGAGAGTATAATGAAATCATAAAATTCATGAAGGATTGTTTGCCAAATGACAATTCATTGGTTGAAAATTTTTATGCCACTAAAAGACTAATGCGAGGTCTAGGTCTACTTGTTGAGAAAATAGATTGTTGTGAGGACCAATGTATGATTTATTGGGGAGTGGACTCTGAGTTGACATCATGTAAATTGTGTGGGAAATCACGCTACATTGCACAGCGACGAGGTCGTGGCCGGAACACCAAAAAACGCCCTTGCAAAAAAATGTACTACTTCCCTTTGGGCCCTCGATTGCAACGATTGTATGCGTCTGAGTCAACGGCAAAACATATGCGATGGCATGGAGAACATTCCTCGCCAGAAGATGTTATGCAACACTGTTCTGATTCGATAGCTTGGAGACATTTTAATGATGTCAACAGCGACTTTTCCGCCGAGGTTCGGAATGTTCGTTTAGGATTGTGCACTGATGGTTTTCAAGTATTTGGGATTTCAGGAAAATCAAACTCTTCATGGCCCGTAATTTTGACTCCGTACAACCTTCCACCGTCGATGTGCATGAAATCTGAGTTTATGTTCTTAACGGTTATCGTTCCTGGACCGACCAACCCAAAACAGAAAATCGACGTGTTCCTTCAGCCGCTTGTGAAAGAGTTGCAAGATTTATGGAACAATGGGGTGATTACTTACGACGTGTCCACAAAGACGAATTTTCTTATGCGAGTGGCCTTTTTATGGACTGTTAGTGATTTCCCTGCGTATAGCATGTTGGAGCACACACGGTAAGATGGCTTGTCCATATTGTATGGAGGATACAAATGCATTTCAATTGCGAAATGGTGGAAAGACATCGTGGTTCGACAGTCACCGTCGTTTCTTGGCGAAGGCATCACAATTCAGGAAAGACAAAAAAAATTTCTTAGAGGCAAAATGGTCTTAAATGACGAACCGCCCGCTTTGCGTTCTGGTGAAGAAATTTTGGCAGAAATTGAATCGTTAGGCTTGATGAAGGTGACAGAAATCGAGCTGATTCTGTGAATGGGCGGATAGCTAAGAATTCGGGATGGAGAAAAAAAACATTTTCTGGGACTTGCCGTATTGGAAGACAAACTTGATCCGCCACAACTTAGATGTCATGCACATCGAGAAAAATGTTTTTGACAACATATTCAACACTATTATGTGTGTACCGGGCAAGAGTAAGGACAATGCAAAAGCGAGACAAGATATTCGTGAATATTGTCACCGACCTTCTCTACACATTGATTCGGCGACAAATACTTACATCCTTGGATGCTATGCTCTTGATACATCAAAAAAACAAAAATTGTGCGAGTGGGTTGAAAAGTTGTGTTTTCCTGATGGTTATGCTTCGAATCTTGGTCGATGTGTGGATCCAAAGAAATTGCGAATGTTCGGCATGAAGAGTCATGATTGTCATATTTTCATGCAACGGTTGATACCAATTGCATTCGAGAGAACTCCTCCCAAACCCGGTTTGGGTTGCAATTAGCGAACTAAGCCTTTTTTTTCGATCCCTAATCGCGAAAATTGTCGGTCTCTCAAATATGAAGGTCTAAGAGTCTAAAATACCAAAAATCATTTGCAAGTTGGAGAAAATATTCCCTCCAAGCTTCTTCGACTCTATGGAACACCTACCAATCCACTTGGCCTACGAGGCCCGTCCGGCGGTCCCATTCAATTTCGATTGATGTATCCATTTGAGAGGTAATATCTTGAGCCCTTGAAATTATTTTCCCATTCAATAAGTTTTAAATCAACATTTCCTATACTTCGATAGGTACCTTAAACATTTGAAAAACAATGTTCGAACAAAGCGAAGGTAGAGGGCTCGATGTGTAATGCTTATTTGGTCGAAGAAGTCACATCTTTTGTTCTTACTACTTCGAAGATCACGTCTTTACGTTGCATGACAAAGTGCAACGAAACGACGATGGCGGTGTCGGGCCCACACCGCATTTTGTGGGCAATTTCTCAATTTTCACTTATCCTGGTCGACCCATGGGCAAGTCAAAGGAGCGGTACTTAACGAGCAGGAGTATAATGCCGCTCATTCGTACATACTGCTCAATTGTCCAGAGATCGCTCCTTACATCCAGTATGTCCGTCACTTTCATTCAATAATGTAGTACATTCATTATTCATCTTTTACTAAGACATGATATTTACATGTTCGTTTCTTCTAGGATCTTCGTCGATGAAATCACTCAAGCAATGGGGGAGTCGGAAGTCGATACTAGTCTAGAGCACAACTTTCCCATATGGTTTCAAACATATTTAAAGTTATTACTATTGTAGGTTATCGCTTCATAAATTCTTTCATAAGTAATGTGTCTTATTACATTTCTAATTTTTTGTAAATAGGCTCGAATTCTATCATAGACGAGACGCTCGTTGATCTTTCGGTTGGTCCTAGTCGATCTTGTACTCGTCTCTACCCTAGTTACCTAGTGAATGGGTATAAGTTCCACTCGCCGATGTTTCCCATAACTATTATGGTACGACCCTTTAATAGATCGACGCAGAAAGCGCGGTGTTTTGGTGAAGGGTTCTAACTACGCCGATGTTTCCCATAACTATTATGGAGTACCGCAAGAGGTTGTAGAGATTGAATATATCGGCCTCAAACGTGTGGTCTTGTTTAAGCGTGAATGGTATGACCCTACACCGAATCATGGTGTGAGGACTCACCCAACACTTCAATTGGTAGAGGTTCATCGAAGTCGACGATATAACAACTACGAGCCATTTGTCCTTGTAATGCAAGCCACTCAAGTGTACTACCTTTCGTACCCTTCTTTGAGGAACGAACGACAAGAATGGCTAGCGGTTGTTGTCTTTGTCAACTAAAATTCGCCGACGAGGAAACGAGCAAAGACGATAATGACCAAGGCTCGGCGAGAGATTGCATTCCAAGATGGCCTACCCACCACGTGCGTAGTCGACGATGTAATTCAGGATTTCAACAATCTGGATGATCCAAATGGGACTCGAGTCATTGTTGAAGCGGGTCCAAGTGAAGAAAACAATGACTTCATTGTTGATAGTGGAGATGATTTAGAAGAAGAATCATCAACTTCTAGTCATGAGAGTGAATTTGAAACGGATGATAGCGAGTAATGTATGTCTATGTTATGTCAACGTTTGATCGATGTTACGTGAATTTTCTATACCTTTCTTACAATTGTTTAAGATTGGAAGATATCAACAGTATGCATGTTTATATGAAACATATCATTGTTTTAAGTGCTTTAATGTTTTCGATAAAAACACCTATTTCCAAACAAGGAGTATTTAGGCTTTAGTTGATTGTCATTTTTTTTTCGAAAAAAATGGAGTGGTCATTTTTTGAGAATGGGCGTTCTGCCATGTTTTGCTAAAATATTTGGTTATGAAGATAAGACTTGAATTCTCAAACAAGGAGTATTTAGGCTTTAGTTGATTGTCATGGCTGTAAAATTTTGCTTTCGTCGAACAACAATCTCTGCTTTCACGTTCTTTAGGCTTTTTTTTTGGAACAAAA
Source organism: Stephania cephalantha (assembly GCA_039657325.1). Lineage (NCBI taxonomy): Eukaryota > Viridiplantae > Streptophyta > Magnoliopsida > Ranunculales > Menispermaceae > Stephania > Stephania cephalantha. The sequence continues at coordinate 45,516,327 of CM077569.1, read as the reverse complement.
AGATAGTTTCATTTTTTGTGTACATATATAGTTTTACTTTAGGGAGTGCGTGCAAAGATCCTTACCCTGTCCTTTTGCAGCACAAATGAATGTATAATTCATTCTAATAAAGGAAAAATATGGGGTTATGCCATTTCTGTTTCTCTCAAGAATGGGAAATGAATTTGCTTTAAATGCTAATTGATTATTGATATTGATTAATTATTAATATTATGATATGTTTCTACAAGTGAATGGGTTTCATGATGGGGATGATTTATGTTCCAATTTCATGTTGCAATCTGGAAGATGTAGTACATACAGTCTTCTTTTCTTTCTCACTATTTTGGATATGGGTACTAGTACTTCTATGACATTTTAATGGTATTATGAGAGGCAACTTTTGCTTCCAATTAATATGGTGGTGGTTTGTGTACACTTGACAACAAGGGAAATAGAAATCTAAAACAAGATATTAATCCCCCAGAATTTTATTATTAATATGGCTTTAATATTAATATATGTGGATATTATGATGGATTACTATTCCAATTTCATGTTGCAATTACGTTTCTCGAATGTTCCACCGAATTTTTGTGTTCTCGCTATTCATCTTCTCGATATTCTTTGTTGAGAAGTCTCGATTCCATTCAAGTGGGAATACTAGAATCGCTTGTTAATGTAGAAGAGCATGTGTTTGATTCTGTTTGAATACTTAAAGGTCCTATTGCTCTCGAATCTTCATGGACCGTATGCATGAAATGAGAACTCTTATAGATTCTAGTTTTCAGTTTTTGGAGTTGTAACTCTTATAGAACTCTTATAGATTATAGCCATTAGCCGCTTTGAAAAATTCAAATTTTGTTGTGAAGAATTGGTGCCCCTAAACAGTTTATGTTACTCTCTGTTGCATCCTTTCTTCACTAGTCTTGTGCCTAGTTCACTGATGCTGAATTTTTTGAGTATGTTGGTTTTGGTTTCTAGGCTCATCACTAGAAGCATGATTTCCCCCACTATTTTCTATTAAGTTAGGTTCCTAGCCACCTAGATTTCCATCTTTTTAAGACTATTGGTCTTTTGAAGGAACAAAAGACCAGTAAAGAATTTTGTCCTACATACCACCAAAAAGAAAAGTTGTCAAGAAACATGAAAGTAAAGAAAAGCTAGTTCAGATTTGTTGGCTTATGATTGAGGAAGTTAGTGACATCAGACTTGTATGCATGGCCACCTCTTCTGCATTTTCCAGTTCTTGACTTGCTTTATGTGGTTGTATGGCGAACTGCAAGTTTCCAACTCAAGCAATAGTGTTTACTTTTGAAAGTTTAATTGTTGATCGCTCGCTTACAACTGCCCTTTTGAATCTTATGTCTTTGTCAGTTCTTCATAAGTTGTTTATATCATTGTATGATCTGATTTCTGTTGTTTTCTTTATAAAGTTATAAAACATAATGGGTTTCATGCTCTTAGTAAGACCCTTGTTCATGCATTTAATTTTATACTAGTTTATTGTTCATGCATTTTCAAACAACCATATGATTCTTGACTTGGTTCTCTACATATTGGTTGATGTACATGATTCTTGTATGTATGCTGATATATATATAATTATTGCAAAGCAAGAATAAGTACTAATTCTCCATAGTGAACTGATGTGTTAGTCTTACATGTTTATTGATTATTAATATTGCTCTTAGTCAGGACGCCATTGTTGGTTTCCTTCGTTTGAAATATACCCTTCTTTAAGATGGTTGGAAACTTTTGACATGTGCTTTCTTTGGTTGTAAGTTCTAATTTATTTGTTAGAAGTCACAATTATTGGGGGAAGTGTGTTGGTTACAAACTTATGCATTCTAGCAATGTAGCAATTCTTTTTTTTTGTGGTTTCAGTTCAACTGGAAGCTGACTTCACCACGAGGATGCAAAAGCCAATAAGATTCTGAGATAGAGATTTTGCGTAAAAAGCTTGCCATTGTTCACAAGTGTGTTCCTTTTCATGAACCTCTTAATTATAGAACTAGGTGCTTTTAATTTCTTTTCCTTGGCTACTGCTTGGGCATAAACAATATTATTATAAAGGACATAATGCATGGTCTACATATTATTTTGAATGTAATCCTCTCTGCAGTTTGAAACATGGTTAAGCAACTTAGTTATTTGCCACCAGAACAACACAGAACCTGAAACAATGAGATGCTCTCTTCAATTTTTCGAGGAATCTTGAGTTGATTGCCAATGTACCTCTGCTACACCGCGATTTTACATCTAAGTTTTTCTGGTATTAGAATTTACTATTAAAACATTTCTACTTGTTAGTTCTTTCAATTCTGTAGGATTGCATTGCGCGGAAAGGCATTCGCATTCTTTTAATGCAAATCTGTGAACAAGATATGTAGAAGTCAGGCATCTGTCAAATTATCAAGCTTTTGTGTTGTCTTCTTTACTTCATTTTTTTTAAAAATTTTTGGTGAAGTACTTCATGTTCTTCTCATGCAAAAGTTGTGTTTGCCATTCGCATAGCACTGCATGTTTGATTCTTGCAATATTTCGAAAATGACTTGATCATAAAGGTTTTTTTAAGGAGTTCACATTGGGCTTAAGCGAATTTCAATTTCATATCTAACGATTGATATTTAGTCCTAACAATCAGTTACTATACCTGGACCAAAGATAATACTTCTTGCATGCTACTTTTTATACAAAGCACGTGTTAGCAATTTGAAGACAACTCATTGTATTGGGCATAAACAATATTATTATAAAGGACATAATGCATGGTCTACATACTCCCATCAAGCATCTGATTAACATCTTTATTCTCTCATTTCTTGAATGTTTTTATGTATGTTTTCCCCTTTTTTTAGGTAGAAGTCATTTAATTCTGATCATTCATTATTCATCTTTGCTCCCCTTAAACTTCTCATTCATCCATGAAACCATCTCTGAGAACATATGCGGCATTGAGATTCACTTGTCAAACTATGAAGTTTTATGTGGTTGTATGGCGAACTGCAAGTTTTCCATTCACAAGCAAATGTTATGTTTGATGGTTTTTTTTCTTCTTAATTTCAGGCTATTGGACATTAGAAACTAGCAGGATCAACCTTTCTTTTTTATTGCTGACAAGGCTGAGGATATTCTTCAACCTAAAGTGGTAAGTTGGAGCATACCAGGAAGAATTCGTCACCATTTCTATATGCTTCGATTATCAGATCCAATAGACCGGATCTAATTAAATGAGTAGTATCTCCTAAACTTCACCAACTGATCTCCATACCACGTACTTATAGTAAGTCTTAATGAAAAGGGAAAAGTGAGTAAAATTTGAGCCGGTTCTTTCCTTGTCTCAGATTCTCTAATTAATATGGTTTCAATGAAATTTAAAGTGACAGTTCCTTTTTTGAACTTTATTTAGCTATATATATTCCCTTCTTTGCTGTCTAATGATAATGTATTTTTTATTTGCTTTTTTAAAAGTTGTTTTTTGGCCAAAACCTTAATTTATTTAATGAATTGTTTCGCCATTTTTGCTAGATTTTTAATTATAATGTTTTTCGATTTTTTTTAAATCTTAGTTTAATACAGCTTTTTTTATTAAATCTTGGTTTAATTAGTAAAGTTAATTGCGTGCTTTCTTATAATTTTTGTAGATGTTCTCCTTAAATATTGTTAATTTATTAGATTTCCATTTTTCCAGTGCATATATTTTTTGTTCCAAGTCCAATGGAGATATGTACAGAAATATTAAATACATGTTGATTCAAATAGATTCTAAATATGCCTTTAAAAAAAAAAAAAACAGATTCTAACTTCAATGACAAATTTATTATTCCATATGTTACATAACACACATGGTTGGTTGCTATAGCAAAAAATCCGAATTAAAATTTCACTCACAAGTCACAACACATGTATGTACTTAAACTGCAAGTTTCCCATTCACAATCAAATGTTATGTTTGATGGTTTTTTTTTCTTAATTTCAGGCTATTGGACATTAGAAACTAGCAGGATCAACCTTTTATTGGTATGCATTTGGGCTCTAAACTTTTATTGGTATTTTGTTAGGTTTCATGGCGGGAGTGATCACCCCCTACTTCGAGGGCGCACATTACATCAGGGCAGTCGAGGGATACCTTTAGGGGGACATCGTCCAGTCGTAAGAGGTGCAACACAGACCTCTGGAACCGAAATACCGACTGGGCCTCATGGTCAGGCCACACGAGGGGGTCAAAGAGGTCGTGGCGGTCGAGGTCGTGGGTCGATTCCTGTATTATCGATTCCGACTTCTCGTTCACTCGAGCATGAGTTACATTCAGCGTCACCTTCGCCTTCCATACCGTCCGTCGTCGCCTGTACCATCAACATCGTCATCAAGAACTATACCAAATTGCCCGTTGCAGTCACCATCGCCGACATCGAGACATGACACTCCTGTACCGACGAGGCCTGCACCTCCAGCCACCGCATCACCAAAGAACATCCCCATCTTATGACGGCGAGAGCGAGCTTGCGGGTGACGGCCCTCCGCGGGCACCTCAGAGGACAGGGACCGAGCCCCCTCGCGTGCAGCGGATCCCGATCACACTGATTGCCAATAATACGTAAGTTTGTATTTGATTCATATATGTACTTCTAATTATCGATGTAAATTATTAAAAAAGCTTTTAAGATGTTATGCATTTTCATGAAACACAGGGAGTTGCATCCTTCTCATTCTTGTGCACGGAGGATGACAAAAGTTTTCAAAAGATGGATGATTCCATAAGGGTATTGTTGGAAGTCGGTACCGAATCATCATAAAGACCACTACTGGCGCCAATGGAAGGTACGCAGGACTAATAAATGTCTTAGGATTTATACTAGTTTTTTAATGTCTCGTAACAATTGCAATCGCCATTTTATAGGTATATTTTAGATGGGATGACGCGATTCACGAGGATCTCATTCGTGCGGCGTACGTCACGCATGCAGGCACAAGGTACACCGCATTGATGCACAAGTTAAAGAAGAATCGTGTTCAGCCAAACTTTGTCACAGATGAGGCATGAAGAAGATACTTGGAGTACTGGGAGAGCGAGGGCTTTCTTGCTAAGTCTAGGCAAGCGTCAACGAATAGGAACACTGAGGTCGAAGGACCTGGGACTAGACCCTCGAAGCACGGTGGTGGTTCGGTGTCTTTTGTGACTACCAATGAAAGATTGGTAAGTGTTTTTTACACTCTAGTTTATTTTTTACATTTATACACTTGTTCACTATGCAATTGATTTGTGTTTGGCGAATATGAGTTCGCCGACCTACTACTAATTGATAAATTTATGCTGAATTTATAATCGGTCCTGTATGCAGACTAATACATCCGAGACGCCACCTACCGTGAATGAATTGTATTTGCATCTCCACACCGTAAATCACGACGGGGTGACATTCATCGATACTAGATCAGAGCGGTTCTATGTAAGTATAGAAGTGAAATGTTAAATAGTATTAAGTTTACTTTAAAGCATATCATGTAAGTTGTTTATTGTTGATCCATGCGGGATAAGCTCCGGAGGAGAGGCGTCCGGAGCTGACCTCAGCTACACCGGACCAGCCGGGTGGATGATGAGGCGGTGTACCTCAATGTGGCGGGTGAGTGTCCCAAAGGACGTGTCTACGGTCTCGGGTCTTTAGGGAGAAAGAAGAGGAGATATGCGAGATCCTGGTGCTAGCACGTCCCAGATGCGGAGATGGTGCCACGTGCGAGTCCGATATCGTTGCTTGAGCAATTAGAAAGGTTATGGCGTTTATGCATCAAAGCAATTCGGGATGACCATGGACGAGTAGGCCTATCTCGGCCACGCCACGCCACCACCACCACCACCACCACCTCATGACCAGCAACAGCCACCGCAAATAGATCCCGCCGATCCACCACAACAATAGGACAATGTTGAGCGAGAGATGCAAGATTGGCTTACGAGAGATGAGCAGCTTGGTGATACTTAGGTATTTTTCTTATTGTTTGTGTAACTTTTGAGATTATACTTTTGCTTTTGTAGATAACTTTTGCAGTTGTTCGCATGACTTTTAGATTGATACTTCTTTTTGTGCATATTTAGAGGATTGGAAGTGATAATCCCGAATCCATTAGTGCATATATCTCATTGTAAAGCTACACCCGACTTGATATATGGTTGTGTTCCCCCTTTTTGCATATATCTCACTTAATTTTTTGGGATTTAATCATTTGGTGCAATTTTTTTCTCAAATAAAAAAATTCCTTTTTTTTGTTCTTGATTTTATTTTTAATTTACATGGGAAATCGAGCTTGTTTGGTGCCTGAAATTCCGGGAAAGAATTGGTTGATGAAGGAAAAATGGTGATTAATATGCAGACCATACAAGCCTTTCTCCCTAAATAAAGCAAAATCACATCGATCTCTCTCTCAAGCCCTTTTGGTTGTTTTTCTTTTTCTTTGGAGCTATTTCTTATCTAGTCTTTTTTTTTTGGTCTTTCAAGGATGGGAACATAGAGAAGAAATTCTATTTGGTTCTTTGGTGAGTGATTGATTTTTCTCTTCATCAGTGTTCATCTTCTTTTGTGTCCTTTGCCTTGATGAATTCATTTGGCATTGATTTTACCTTTTTTTGATTGAAAGAATGAAACCCAAGTGAATTGATTATTGGTTTCTTCATTGGAGATTGTTTGGTATGCAAATGATCCTCTTCAGTGCTAAAAAGAGGCTTTTTTTTCAATCTAAGAATGATTTAATTTTCTTTTGCTATCCCTTTTGAGTTTGGACTTTGGAGAGGAACATTGGTGTAGAAACTAGATTATGCTTTATCTTACTTTTATACTCTGTAAAGGACATAATATGTTTTTTAGTTTTGTAAATTATAAATTTACAAACATAAAAATGTACCCAACTAGTAAAATTTGTTTGTGAGTTAAATGTTTTGGCAACTAGTAAAATTTGTTTGTGAGTTTTCATGTTAGATTGGTTTTAGTACCATATGCATAATTTCTTTGAAACTTCCATAAACTTCCACAAACTTCCCCGAAACTTCTACTTAGTCATGGAAGTTTTGCAGTTTTTGCCCCTATTTAGAGGACTTCCCCGAAATTATGCTGAACTTCTCCGAATTATGTCAAATTTTTTGAGGGGAAGTTTGACATTTTTTCCATTCACAAAAAAGAAATGGCGTTGTCTTTAGATAATCTTTCCATTCTTTTTGTTTGTGTCATGGAAAGCATTTTTTTATGTTTTTTATTGGGTCAGCGCCCATGCATATACAACGAAGAGTTCTAAAGAATTCTTGAAACCATGTGACATACACTTCGCGTTTATTGGACGAATTCTCTATTTTATGGAACATAGTACCAGAGTAGTTTATGTTATTGTTACTTTTAGATTGATACTTCTTTTTTTGCATATTTAGAGGATTGTAAGTTTTTTTTTGGTGGTTGTTGAACAATAGGATTGGTAGTTTTTGTGCATACTTAGAAATTTGGAACATTTATTAAACTTGACAAGCTTTCGTGGATATTTCCCTCTTTTTCAATGTCGAATTGTACATTTTTTTCTCTCATTTGAATATTTGTTGTTGATATATATTGTCAATGTATGTATGTCAAATTCTATTTTTTTTGGGATTTTAGCACCCCCAGGAGTTGTTGGAGGGGGTGCAGCGATGGAGTAGGTCCTATGGTTGTATTTTCAGGTTTTGAGGTTATGGAGAACCAATAGGATTGAGCTTAGGTTTGAAAACTAAACAAAGCGGAATTGAGATGGATTAGCAACGGAATTTAGAGATTTCATTGCTATTCCGTTTCTAATTTTCGAGGAATAGACGCGCCCAGCTGGGCAAAAAAAGACTTTGATACTAAATAGGAACGGATTAGAAATGGAATTCATGAATTAGCAACGGATCGTAGACGGAATATAATATTTTCGTCTCGATCCGTTATAATCGAGACGGTCGAGACGGAATTATTGTATTACGTCTCGATCCGTTGCTAATCGAGACGGATCGAGACGGAATATAATATTTTCGTCTCGATCCGTTGCTAATCGAGAGATGGATCGGAGACGAAATTTTGCTATCGATCGAGACGAATTCAATCACAATTATACCCTTCGCATTTCTTTCGTCAAATTCGTCTCTAATCCGTCTCTAATCGAAATTTGAAACACATTTCCGTTCTTGATCGAATCAACGACGACGATTTTAGAGATTAATAGATTCCGTCTTTGTTCCGTTGCAGAATTGAATTAGAGACGGAATTTATGCAAATCAGAGACGGAAATTTCCGCTTCTGATCTGCTATTTTTTTGTAGTGTTTATTTTCCAGTTTTCCCATTTATATGCTTTTAAATACTATTTGAATATTTGGAAATGCAAATTAAACTTGTCATCGTGGATTACTGATTTATTCTTGTACTCATTGTCATTTATATGACGGTGGGTGCAGAGCCGTCTACCAGCAGGCCGGGCAAGGAGAAGATTGGCGATTATCCCTGATCCCGCGACGCGTCACTACATCGATTGTAGGTCTTCTTTTGGTATTTTGATTGTATATGTTATATGTTTTTCAGATACTATTTGGGGTTGTATATTGGGTTGAGCGTTAGCTCCCCGACTTGACATAGACTATTTTACTGTTTCAATACATTTTGAGGACTTTGTATATGTGATGTCATTTCCTGGTTTTCCACACTTAGGATTTTATAAATGGCTTCCGCATAAGTTACTAATTGCTTCCGCATAATCAATAAGACTTTCGTTAAATAATTAATTTAATAAAAAGTTTTAATTAACTCTAAATTTTATAAACTGGTAGGACTAGTATATTACTTATCCTGGATACGAGAAAAGAGGCGTTTAGGTTGTAAAGGCTGACTAATACGTAGTTGAGTCCTGCGTGGATATGATTAGGGCTTAATTACGGGATTAGGCCGGGCGGTGCCCTAGATTAGGAGAGGGGTCGTCACAGTTGGTATCAGAGCATAGGTATTATAACCTTAGGGATAAATAAGAAAAACACGAACTCGTATAAAACACAAACCTTCTAAGTGGAAACCAGATGATCCATGCCTAGGAACTATTTTGTTGGGAATTGAGTGAAGGTGAGATGGGGATTTCTTATATGTACGTGTTAGTTTCTATATGTATATATATATTCGTTATGCCACGTAGTAGCTGATTTGCGTTCGCTATCCATTTGAAGACAACGATGGCGGATTCGCGCGAGGTCAGAAACACCGGAGCTAGCGGCAGTCAGCCTCCCACCGTATAAGTTAACAATTTTTAGAGGATGTTTGACCGGACGACCGCTCAGGAGCGACAGATCGTCGATTTCATCGCTTACATGTCGGCGCAGATGACTGCACTGGTTTCAACCGCCCCGTCACCACGGCCTACTACTACAAAGACTTCGACCACGAGACTCGACTACGAGAGTTCGACTTGCATCTAGTAGAGAGATGGAGACTATAGGTAGCATTGTACGCAGTAGCGGAGAGTCAAGGACCCAGACTAGAGGAGATATCGGTTGTTCAAGACTTCCCAGATGTTTTCCCAGAGGATTTATCTGGATTACCGTCACCGCGAGAGCTAGACTTCATCATCGACCTAGTATCGGGTACCAGGCTGATCGCGATACCGTCATACCTCATGGCTCCAAGGGAGTTAGAGGAGTTGAGGACTCAACTTAAGGATTTGTGGGAGAAGGGGTTCATCACACCTTCGATGTCACCGTGGGGAGCGCCAGTTCTGTTTGTGAAGTAGAAGGATGGCAGTATGAGACTATGGATCGACTACAGGCAGCTGAACAGAGTGACAGTCAAAAATAAGTACCCACTTCCGCGTATTAGACGATTTATTTGATCAGTTGAGAGAAACACAATTTTTCTCCAAGAAAGACTTGAGATCGGGGTATCATCAGCTTAGGATCAGGGATGAGGATAGGTCCAAGACAACATTCAACACCATATACGGACATTACCAGTTCATGATCATGCCATTCGGGCTGACCAACGCCCCCGCCGTATTCATGGATTTGATGCACCGGGTACTTAGACCATATCTCGACCGCTTCGTGATAGTCTTCATCGAAGACATCTTGATGTACTCGAGGACACGTGAGGATCACGAGCAACACCTCAGAGAGATGTTGCAGACATTGAGGGAACACCGACTTTTCGCTAAGCTCAGCAAGTGTGAATTCTGGCTTGTAGAGGTCAAGTTCTTGGTGCACGTTGTTGGAGCAGCAGGGATTGCAGTAGATCCGGCCAAGATTCAGACGATCACAGATTGGCGGGCACCGACATCAGTACAGGAGATTAGGAGCTTTCTGGGGTTAGCAGGATACTACCATAGATTCGTGAAGGATTTCTCCAAGATCGCTTCACCGATGACGAGGCTGACACAGAAGGATGTTGCTTATGAGTGGACTGAGAAGTGCGAGGCTGCATTTACTCAGTTGAAAAGGTCATTAACTACCGCGCCAGTGTTAGTACTGTCAGAGGCTGGACATGGATTTTTAGTGTACATAGATGTTTCTCATACGAGTCTAGGTTGTGCGTCGATGCAGGGCAGCGGTGTCGTGGCACACGCATCGAGACAGTTAAAAATACATGAGAAGAACTACCCCACACACGATCTAGAGTTGGCAGCAGTTGTATTTGCGTTGAAGACTTGGAGACACCTTCTGTATGGAGAGAAATTCACACTCTTCACTGATCACAAGAGTCAGAAATATCTCTTCACACAGAAATAGCTGAACATGAGACAGCGCAGATGGTTGGAGTTCTTGAAGGACTACGACTTTTCCTTAGAGTATCACCCAGGAAAAGCAAACGTAGTCGCAGATGCGCTGAGTAGGAGACCGAGTAGAGATGCTGAGGTGGTCAAATGTCACATGATGCATGAGTATGGATTAATCAAGGCAGCGGCGATAGCATGTCAGACAGAGGTTCCTACCAATACTCAGGTGATGATTTGCGCATAGATGAGACTATAGACCGTGTCTACACAAATGAGTGTCGAGGGGTCGAGGATCGACCGATTGTACTCGAGATTCATCGAGTTAGCGCAGAGTGCAGAGTGCACAGATTGGGCAGGAACGACATATCAGTGTCTGAGATACCGGGGCAGGTTGTGGATACCAGAGGTACCGGAGCTGAGAGATGAGATCCTTTAGGAGTCGCACCGTTCCAGATTTACCGTACATCCAGGCAGGACTAAGATGTACCACGACATGAGGAGACATTTCTGGTGGCCTGGGATGAAGGCAGACGTGTCTAGATTCATCAGGAACTGTGGTATCTGTCAGCAAGTGAAGTCCGAGCATTGTAGACCCGGGGGATTACTACAGCCATTTCCCATTCCTTGATGGAAATGGGAAGACATCTCTATTGATTTTGTCAGAGGACAGGCGAGGACCGCAAGGAGACATGACTCAATTTGGGTGATAGTTGATGATCGACGAAGTCTCGCTCATTTCTTTCGCCAAAGTGGCATCGCATTACACGTTCGATCGGTGAAGCGTCTTTTTGAGAGAGAGATTATCGTCGCACGGGGTACCATTGATGATCACATCAGACCGAGATTCTACGTATACGTCCAGGATGTGGTGGAGTATTGAAGAGCAGTACGGTACGCGCCTATAGTTCAGTACGGCTTTCCACCTTTAGACCGACGGGCAGACTGAGAGATTGATTCAGGTCCTCTAGGACATGTTGCGGGCATGCGTGTTGGAGTTTAGCGGATCTTGGGCGGAGTACTTACCGTTGTATGAGTTCGCTTACAACAACAGTTATCAGGCTAGCATTGAGATGACGCCATTTGAGGCTTTGTATGGCAGACCGTGTCACTCGCCATCGTTTTGGGCTAAGCTAGAGGACCGGGAAATAGTGGGGCCTGAAATTGTTGTTGACCACACGAAAAAGGTCAAACTGATATGTTAGAGACTCAGAGGAGCACATGAGAGACAAAAGAGATATGCAGATAACTATCACGGTGATCTCGCGTATTCCGATATAGCCTTTGTCTATTTAAAGGTTTCCCCTCGGAAGGGTCTTCAGAGATTTGGGGTGAAAGGCAAGCTTGCACCGAGGTACATCGGGCATTTCATGATTAAGAAACGAGTTGGGAAAGTGGCAAACGAGCTTAAATTGCCTCCACATATGTCAGGGGTCCATCCAGTGTTCCACATTTCGATGCTTCGACTAGCCGAGTCGAAGGCAGGCGTGCGACCGACAGTTGACTTGAGTCAGATCGACTAGAGCGAGGACATCTCTTACGAGGAGCAACCCATTCAGATCCTAAACTGGAAGGTACAGCAGTTGAGGAGCAAGTCCATCCCGAAGGTACTCGACAAGTGGTAGTTCCACGATGACACAGAACTCACTTGGGAGCGGGAGGACTACATGCGAGATAGATTCCCGTACCTGTTCGAGTCAGGTAGAACCGTAACTTAAACTTAGTTTCGAGGGCGAAATTTTCATTTTGTTGGGAATATTTGTCACGGCCCAAATCCCTAACCCTCGTTTTAATTCCTTAATTAGGATCACCGACCCTTGACGTGGGACCTACACTGTGATACGTGCACCGACCGAGGCACGTGGCCGAGGTATATTATATTTTTATATTGATGTATGCCTAGTGTTATGTATTGTGTAGACTTACTAAGTCGGTTTGTACAGTTGTAGGCGTCGAGACGACAACGGTGAACACGCCTCGAGTAGCGTGCGAGCCGGGAACCGGGTAGTTAGCATTTTGGTAAGTCTTATTTAATACTAATATGAAATAAGAAATTACTTATAAGCTTATGGTTGTGTTTGTTAATGTAAATCAAATTAAAGGCCTAAAGTTGAGTAAATTAAATGGAAATCATAGGATTGGTCTAGAGATGCACATTGGCACATCTAGGAACTAGGTGAGTAATGAAATGGTGTCACTCGAGGTTGAGTTAGTGGGAGTTAGTGGGATATATGGCAAGAGGTGGACCATTAGATGTTCATCGGGATACATAAATCCATGGAGATCAAGGGCTAAGAAGGAACATCACCTTAATATATAATATTAGTGATCAAACAACGTGCAAACCAAGTCACTCATTCATTTTTGCTGGAGAAGAAGAAGGAATTGCTGGAGATGAGTGAATCATCAAGGTGTTGAAGAAATCCATGGGAGTTGGTGAGAAATTCTCAAGCTAGGGTGCTACATCAACTAGGTACACATCTTTTTAGTTGAAATTAGAACAAGTTCTGGTTTTAGACTAATTTGAGATGGTAGATGATAGACTATTTGCAATTGATTTATATATTTAGATTCCTCATTTCAAGCTGATATTCCAGCTATATTGAAGTTCTTAATTTGGTTTTGAAATCATAAATATATGAATTTTTGAAGTTGCAACACCAAAACTAGAATTCTGCATGTTGTATTAAGAATCAACCTGGGTGATTTGGTCATAATCTGCTCATTTTAGATCCAATTTAATCCATACCAGTGGCATTTGAAAGCTTATTTAAAGGGGAATAACTTTGCTTAACTGAAGATATTTTGATTCAAATGTTTTCATTTCCAAACATGCTCTACAAATAGGTGCTGGAATTATAAAGGAAAGTTTTGAAACTAGATTTGTTAATGGTATAACTCTCTAACTACATATCCAAATGAGATAATATTTTATTATATTGTATTTGGATATATTTTCTGCCTTTTGACCGAAAATCACGTTTTTATGAACTATAGATTGGGAGAAATAGATTTTTTAATTCCGCTGGTCGAATTAAATTCCAATTAGACCTATGTTTAGTAAAATCATGATATCTCTTTCATTTTAAATCAAAATTTTGCAAAATAAACCTTTTCGGAAAGCTAAGGGAGAGACCAACAATAATTGTACTAATGGAGGATTTTGATATTTAGACCAACTCATGCTTAAAATTGCGTTAAAATGTAGAACTGAAATTTAAACTTAATTTAGTCTTTAGGGGCTGATTTAGGAAGATTGATTTAAAGTCTATTGAACCAATTTGAATACACAATAAACACACTAAATTGAGCTTAAACCCACTATATTTGAACTAATGAGACACCAAACTCAGGAACTTAGGAAAAGGGTACGAGAGAGCGAATACAAGATTTTGAGTATCGGGAGGCCAGTAAAGCTAGGACTTTACTTTGTTGTGAGTATACCCAATGGCAGCTTTACTTGGCATTTCATTTCTATTAATTGTTGTCCTTGCATAGTCCTTTTGACTATTTTGCCTTTGTATATTTATATCATGTGTTCTTTGTGTCTATGCTCACTTGATGAGTCTAGTTTGCATGATATCCATTCATTTGATTTGATTAATTGATTCTATCCCATGTTATGTCTATTCTTGTTGTTTTAAATGTGAATTGAATGATAAGTAGCATGCTATTAGGCTAGTGAATATCTTATAAATGTTTAAGAGGACCTGTATTCCTTATTTGTTTAGGTGGTAGATGTGCCTATGCCTTGACAATCCATACTTGGTATTTCTTGAAATTTAAAAAGTAGTTTTTGCATTTAGGTCCCGTACTCGATCGAGGTGTGCGCTACTCACGGGGTTAGAGTCCGTGAGGTGGTCTACACACCGGGGTTAGAGTCCCTGGTAACACTTGGGTAAGAGTCCCTTGTGCTATATGATTATTGAGTCGGAGTGACATGTTTCACTCGCCGACGGACCTAAATCACCAATACTTAGCCTAGTGTCAGTATCACTTGTTTAACTCTGGTATTTACTCGCATATGGTTTATTTTCCAGTTTTCCCATTTATATGCTTTTAAATACCATTTGAATATTTGGAAATGCAAATTAAACTTGTCATCGTGGATTACTGTTTTATTCTTGTACTCATCGTCCTTTTAATGACGATGGGTGCAGAGTCATCTACCAGCAAGCCAGGCAAGGAGAAGATCGGCGATTATCCCTGAGCCCGCGGCGCGTCACTACATCGATTGTAGGTCTTCTTTTAGTATTTTGATTGTATATGTTATATGTTTTTCAGATACTATTTGGGGTTGTATATTGGGTTGAGCGTTAGTTCACCGACTTGACTTAGACTATTTTAATGTTTCAATGCATTTTGAGGACTTTAAATATGTGATGTCATTTCCTGGTTTTCCACACTTAGGATTTTATAAATGGCTTCCGCATAAGTTACTAATTGCTTCCGCATAATCAATAAGACTTTCGTTAAATAATTAATTTAATAAAAAGTTTTAATTAACTCTAAATTTTATAAACTGGTAGGACTAGTGTATTACTTATCCTGAATACGATAAAAGAGGCGTTTAGGTTGTAAAGTCTGACTAATACGTAGTTGAGTCCTGCGTGGATAGGATTAGGGCTTAATTACGGGATTAGGTCGGGCGATGCCCTAGATTAGGAGAGGGGCCGTCACATTTCCATATTTAGCGATCTCATCCCTTGACCAGTGAACAAGCAAAATATCCTCTCTTCCTCTTCCGGGTACTGGGTATAGGTTATCGTCTATCTTTGATCATTAGATTACTATATATATATATGCATACCTAGCTAGAAAGGTTAGATGAAAGATATGTGGTGGCCTAATGGACTAAATTTACTTAAATAAATCAATGATCCTCATTAATTCAATTACATCGTACCAAAAATTAATTGTCTCGTATATGATGTTGTTCATGGAACCCAATTTTTATACATCAAACTCTCTAAGATTACGCACCAAAACCCTAATTGTTATTCTAATGCTTTTTCTTCAATATTGGGCTAGAAAGTGAAAAGTTGAGAGCTTAATTATAAATTCACTACAAAAAAACAGCCGATCAGAAACGGAAATTTTCGTTGCTGATTAACATAAATTCGTCTCTCATTCAATTCTCGCAACTAACGAGAGATTTTAATCTATTCCGTCTCTAAAATTGTCGTCGCTGATTTAGTCAGCAATGGAAATGTGTTTCCGTTGCTGATTAGAGACGGATTAGAGACGGAATTTAGAAACGAACAGAGACGAACAGAAATGCACATTCTTCCAAAGTGAATGGTTTTACTTGCATTCCATTGCTAATCCGTCTCTAATTTGCAACAAATTCCGTTGCTAATCCGTTGCTAATTAGAGACGGATTAGCAACGGAACTTATAAATTTCGTTGCTAATCCGTTGCAAATTAGAGACGGATTAGCAATGGAATTCATAAATTCCATTGCTAATCCGTTGCTAATTAGAGACGGATTAGCAACGGACTCTACGAATTCCGTTGCTAATCCGTCTCTATTCCGTTTCTAAACTCTGTTTACCCAGTTTTTTCATTCTATTTCTTCACAAATTAGAGACGGATTAGCAATGGAATTTATAAATTCTGTTGCTAATCCGTCTCTATTCCGTTTCTATGCCGACTTTTTTTTTAAAATATTCACAAGAATCAAATTAGTTCTCTGAAACTTCTAAAACTAAAAATAAAAACAGGACCTGCTCCATCGCCTGCACCCCCTCCAACAACTCCTTGGGTGTGCTAACATCCCAAAAAAAGCAAAACTTCACATACATACACAAATCAACAATATATATCAACAACAAAGATTCATATGAGAAAAAAACATACAATTAGATATTAAAAAATATTTATATATTCACGAAACGTAGTCAAGTATAATAAATGTCTAAGATACCTAAGTATCCACAAAAAAACTACAATTCTCATTGTTCTACAACAACCATAAAAATACATAAGTATCATAAAGTTGCCCATCCTCGTTGTGCTAGCACATCCCATGTGCTAGCATCGGGATCTCGCGTATCTTCTCTTCTTTCTCCCTAACGACCCGAGACTCGTAGACACGTTTTTGGGACACTCACCCGCCACCTTGTAGTACATCGCTCATCATCCACCGCCGGTCCGGTGTAGTCCGGGTCAGCTCCTGACGTCTTCTTTGGAGCTTAGCCTGCATGGATCAACAATAATGGTAACAATATAATAGTAGCATTAAATTTGTTTTCTTAATAGTGAAGATTTTAGTGCAAATTTTTCTACTCTATGAACTATATGATTGTAGAAGAACCTGGTAAGGAAGCAGCTTAAATTAGTTATAAGACAAGTATATGCAGGCCTATATTCTACATTCTCTACAAGAAACTCGCATAAAAGACAATTTAAGCACATTGTAATGTCCAATGCATTCTTGAACCTAAAAAAAAATGATGAACAGCTACTATAAATGAAACTTTGGTGGAAGCTCATGTATAACACAACTCATCATATCTTTTATCTTAGATAACATACCATCACTAGCATAATAAAGATTGACAACATCCACCAAAGAATACATTCCAGCTTTATCATTCGCCAGCAATACATTCCAGTTTATATCACAAATGGATTTTAGCAGACAATCTATCAATTCATGGGAGATGACCCAATTTATTAAATTCATAGTTTGATAAATGCTTAAAGTGCAAAATAATTATAACCAACATACCCTCTCTCGTAAAACAATTTGTTCTATTGCAACATTCATGAGCGGAGAGCAAGGAATGCTTGGCCAATTCGTCAGGTCCCAGTGTGTATCTCATTCGCCATCTTTGCGGCGCCGAAAAGAAAAAACTATTAGTCCTTTACACCATTGGAGAAGCCCTCCACTACTTTACAGAAGTTCAACATATTGCACGCATACATGAGCGAGAGCACCCATTAAAGTTAAAAAATATATGAAAATATGATACAAATGCTAGAAACAAAACATGTATTCTACAACAAGACAAATAACACCTTCCAACACATCAACAACAACAACAACAACATAGCCTCTCTGTCCCAAATTAATT
Source organism: Stephania cephalantha (assembly GCA_039657325.1). NCBI lineage: Eukaryota > Viridiplantae > Streptophyta > Magnoliopsida > Ranunculales > Menispermaceae > Stephania > Stephania cephalantha. The sequence goes on along the minus strand of CM077569.1, from coordinate 45,498,528 downwards.
GGGGTCGGCTACATGGATCAAACTTTTCCATTGTGCTCGACTAAGGCATTGAAGGTGAGCTTTCCAAACCATTCAAATCCCTCCTAATTAATGCATTCCATGTTAAAATGAATGTAATCGGAGATAATCTATTAACTCAATCTATTGGTCCAGTAAAGTTTATGTCCACAATAACCAAAAACCTAGTATGATACTAACACCGGATTTTCACACATTCACAAGAAAGTTTACCCAAAACGGAATATTTTTTATAGAGGAAAATGACATTCAAGTGAAACAAAATAGATAGGGACTTGGACTCCAAACAATTGCTTTAGAACTATAAATTTAATTGAAACCAAACGAGCATGAGATCGAAAACTAGGCTTGCCTCACCATTGCCAACTTTGGAGCTTAGAAAACTCGGAGCAGCTTTCAGTGCAAAATTTTTAAATATAGGAAAGGGATTGAACAATAATGAAACTAACAAGAAAGAACTCAATTTTTAAACATAGATAGATGTATTGCACCTAATAAACCAATGATTAGCAGCTATAAATAACATATTTAAGTGAAGGCCAAGATATATGAGCAAAACATCAACTTGCAGAGCAGATAAACATAAAATTTTCCCTAAAGCCATGACTAAGGTCGGGGCTATTAAGACACTTGTAGCCTATACCGGCTCTCGGCCACTCCAAACTCGCATTCCACACCTTGTAAGTCCTCTTCAAGCTCCAATAGTGTCCTAACAAATTTAATTTTAACTTTTTTTTTAGGTTGGTCAAGTGGTTGTCAATACTAAATCTTAGCTTTAAAACTCATGATTTTCTAACCAAAGCCTAAAATATTTCCTTCAGCAAGTTGTTGACTTTCTCCTCAAATCTCTTTTTTGTTGAATTTACAAAGTGATGTGTGAATGAGTACAAACATGAGCGGTTGTCTCTGTAGGCTAATTGAACCTTAATTTATAGAAAATGACAACTAGGCCTTAGAGTGTACTTGAGATTTTGATGAACTTAAACATTATGCAATGCAAAGACTTAGTATTCACATAGACATATACTAAATGTACTCAGGGTAATCTATTTACTTTTGACAATTGCATTGTAGTTCAACCGAAATGCAGTGGTTTGTTATTTGTGGTTAAAATGCTTATGTTGATTGTCAAGTTTAATTGTATAAATTTATAAGAATAATTAATATAAAAGCTAGACTCATTTTTTTAAGGGCTTGTTGCGTCATTAGACTCTAGACTTTTTTTTTAAGGGCTTGTTGCGCATGACCATGATTTTAGAATGAGGTTTAGTTTAGAACATTGAATGGTTTACCGATATTACAATGATTGATTAAGTTTAACCAAATGTTCAGTTGTTTATTAACATGTTATCCTCCTATATTTCAAGATATAAGTGTATTTAGAATTTATCTTATAATAATGCAAGACAAACCACCAGAACCATGGGATCTAATTACAAAAACTTATGCAAGTGTTTGCTTAAAAAACTTGAACCAATCTTCATTACAAAATAACTATACATTTAAAGTCATTCTTAATGATGCGCAATAAGTTTTATTTTCTTATTTCTACTTGGCGCGCTTTATGTTCTTTGTCTCTGGGAGACCAATATATGTGAACTTTTTATAGGTGACCAACTTGCAATTGCAAAGGAAACAGAAGGCGACTTGAATGGGCGCAAACATGTACCCCTCAACGTCTTTGCTTGGAGAACATAAAGACGGATCCATTTCAACGCTGCCTATCGACGAGCTCATTGAGAAAACTGATGGTTTTGTTGGTGTCTTTCCTGGTTGGTATAGTCATGATTTTGTAAGTTGTTCATGAGATCGATAAGTTCTTGGTTTGTGATCTTAAAACACATATTCATATGGATAAAAATTCCACCAACTTTTCTAAAATAAGCAGGTGGAATTGTTTGATTAATGATAATAATACCAAAAACGTGTAGAATGCAATGTTCATATATAACAGCCAATATGTTATATACTGTATTAGTGTTGCTCATGAACTTAGACTAGCTAGACATTGATTCTGCTAGCTAGTCTACTATAACATGAACCCTTTTTAGGAAATTTGACGCGAAATTGTTTCATCTCGAGCAAAGTTGCATCTGTGTTATCCGCCACGGTAACCTGGAAGCTTGCCGGAATCGTAAAAATAGTCATAGTGGCGATGGATCGGCGTAATTTGGTTGTACAACATTGCAACTTATGTTCTGTTAGATCCTATAAAGTTCTGGCGCGCGATATGCGCTAAGTGGAAAAGCCCTGGGGCCCGATGGTGAATCAGAGGGTGAGTAAACACTTATAATTTTAAGTTTGATTAAATTATTGTCATTTATGTACTCCTCAAAGAGAAGCCGTCTAGTTAATCGATTTTTCTTGCTTGTTTGTTTAATAGGTGGCATTCACTTCCTACAATGACTTTGGTATAGAAGCCCGAGAGGCAGCGTGGGCATATATTAAACTGTGCGCTTCTAAAATTCACTAAACAGGTATGACTAGTATTTAACTGGAAATGCTTTAACTTCAAATTTGATAATTTTACAATATGTTCTGTTTCTGACAATTGTATACAAAATTTGTATTAGATCCTAATATTATACATGAAACCTATAATATACCAAAAGTCAAAAAATAAGGTCTCTAATATTTTTATGCGCAAATCTTTTTAATTATTTTCGTGCCTTATGCTCTGCCGCCTTGCGTTTCACATTTCCTCCTTCCTCACGTATTATTTCATACACTAATACTTTTTCCCCTTTCCAAGTGTGTCAAGGCATAATGTTCTAAATAATTTCATTTGCTTTGATTCTTTAACTGAGGTGAACCCTTCTTGTGTTGTGATGTGTTTGTATTTCAATAAATAGAGAAACTCATGAGACAATCTACTCCGCTACATTTTTAGGTTACTAATGCATTAACAAAAACAAAAAGTTCTCTGTTTCTCTGTCTTTGTTTTCTTTATCTTTATTCTTTTCTTTGTATTTGCATAAGTACAAAAGCTAACTTTTCATGCCTTTGCAGCTATGTATTGATTAAACCTTCCGTTTCTTTTAGAGAATATTGCATTTTGGTTTTGTTGCTTTTCGTAGCTTTTCAATTCATTCTTAAACGATTAAGTTTAACCAAATGTTCAAATCGTTGTTTATTAACATGTTATCCTCCTATATTTCAAGATATAAGTGTATTTAGAATTCTTAAGGGATCTAATTACAAAAACTTATGCAAGTGTTTGCTTAAAATGAACCAATCTTCATTACAAAATAACTATACATTTAAAGTCATTCTTAATGACTCCAAAACTAATGTGTACACCAAAAGTAGGCTTAAAATTGTAAAGAACTTATCATCATTTCCTTTTTTATTGATCTTATTCAAGCTTGCTTTCTCCTAACATGATTGACAAAGGGGCACAAGGGTATCAAAAGTTCTATTTGGTTTCTTTTCCTAGTAAACCTAACATTTTATTTTCTTATTTCTACTTTATTATATGTATTACACATGTACTTTTTTTATTCATTTTAATATTGAAGCAAAAAAAATGGCAACCGTTGTTAATAAAGCTTCAATGGTTACAATGATAAAGAATATAAAGTTAAATATTTCAGTTTGAATCCATGATCTCATCCACGATCTAAAGAACTATCGGAATAAAATTGCTATCATCTTTAAAAGACTTTTTACCACGTTGTAGTCATATTTGTTTGTAAAAGAAACATGTAGTATCTTTATAGTTCATTTCATGATTCAAAATCCACTTCTTTAAGGCATTGAAGGTTTATGCTAGAACTTCAAATTGGAAAAATTGATTTTAATTTGTAAAAATCATTAGTTTCAGATCATTGCTAAATGAGGAGTCTCGCAAGTTAAAATTATAACTTTTATTTCTTTTATTGTTCAATTGTTGATTGTGGTAAAAATCACTCGTATTTATCTAATTGTACATTTGTTTGTCTTTGGATTCAATTAATTCACAGATCAATGGTTAGGTTTTTGTTATAACTTCTGATCATATTCTTCATTTGACACTAACTGGGAATCAAACGCTGATCATCTAATAGTTTAGCCAAAATATGTGTTCTTATTTTGGTTCTATTATTTGCGAAACTGATCGAAAAGGGTATAACAATGGAGAGATTACCTCACCTGGCAAATGACGAACAATGACGAACAACGATAAACAATGGCGATAAACAAATGTGGGGTCATAAATAACTGACGGTGGCAGAAGCGAAAGGCGACGACGCGCAACGACGAATAGCGGCGACACGAGGCGGGGGCGCACGAGCGGCGACGGAAGAGGGTATGTAGAAGCTTGCCACTCCCGTATCGCCCCCACCCTCCTTCGCCGGACCACCGTACACCGCCTTCCCCACCTAAAATCCACCTCCCGAACCCCGCCCTGTCACATCCGATACCAAGTACGTCTCGCCACCGCGAAGTGAGGCCTCCCCTCTCCACCATCAAATCCGCCACCGACCTCACGTACTCCTCCGTCACCTCCCCTTCGCCTCTCCTCACCTTCTCCGCGCGTACTCCAGCCCCCCCACGCCCTCACCTCCCCCGCCGCCCCCACTCCACCGGAACACGAACGCGTTCCGTAGTACCCCGCCGGGAGAGGCGGGTTCTTCAGCTTCCCTCTCGCGTTCACGATGCATATCACGCGGACCGCCGGGAGAGGCGGGTTTTTAGAGAGAGATTTGAGGAGGGAGAGAAGGGGTTGGAGGTGAAAATGGGTTGAGAGAGAGAGTGGGTCTCTACATCCGTCCCATTTTTCAATTCTTCGCATCGAAGCATGCACGAATCTCGAGACGTAACGGACGGTTACAAAAAATTAAACTTTTGGTGGGAATGTTGGCGCCATTATTTAGAGACGGAATTTAATTCCGTCTCTATTCCGTCTCTATTTCTCTCGAATGATTTCGTCTCTCTAATTTCCGTCTCAATTCCGTCTCTAACCATTTATCCGTAGCAACGAAACTAAATTTCGTTGCTAATTCTGTTTCTAATTAACCATTTTTTTTTAGTGATTGTGGCCGTGTCTGGTAAGCGTGCTTCTTGGCCAGTCATGAACTTCGGTCCTGTGTGAGACTTGGAACTCTGATGTGGCCAAAGTGGGTGGTGTACGGTTTTGATGGCGGGATGATTTGGAGGACCAAAAGTATGCATGAAGTATGGATGCCTTGTGTGTGAACAAGGATGGTGGAGTGTAGTTGCATCTCAGGTTCTGTGGGTGAACAATTGGTGGTCTCAGGGTCTGAGAGGAGTTACTTGGTGAATTTGGAGTCATACTATTCAGAGAGAGAGTCATTGCAGTACCTTTGTCCATTTGGACTGAACGAAACTCCCGACTTTTCAATGACAAAGAAAGCCGATGGGAAGCAGTGTGGAAATCATCGAAGAGGTGTGCGACCTCTATTGTTCTCGGGCACAAAAAGGTAAAGGAATGGTCGTGGTCTCAATTAAATGGCTCTTGGGCTCTTCTTTTGTGAGTAGTGGATCGATAGGTTGGGAGGCCAACTGGGCGTTGCTATAATCTACTATGTTTGTAGCGCCCATGAGCAAACTACAGAGATGGGTGGCCGAGCTGTCTTATGTTCGCACCTACTGGCGTCGATTTGTGTTTGGTGTTTGATGAATATGGTGTATTGAACATATTTGTTTGTTTTGGTGTTCTATTTATGCTTGACTGTGTCAACTGTTGGTGATATTGAGTGGGGAGTATAGTGGACCCTGCAGGGGAAGACTCTGCTTTTGAGTTCTGTTGACTGTTGGTGTGTTTGTTTGGTTTGGAGACTCCCACTTGCAATGCTTTCACTGCTGCGTTTGTGGTGGTGGGGGCAATATATATATGGGTGCTATTTACATGGGAGTGTTGGCATACGTATTTGGGGTTCTTACATTTTCTGGGGGGGCTTGTTGATCGCGCCATGTTTTCTTTGGACCTTTTGGAATTTTACAATTTTGGCACGGATGCGCACATGGGGTTTCTTCTAACTGATGTAGTTAGAGAGCATGGATACTAGGCCAATCTCCCTTTTGTTCTTATTATACTTGTAAATTTTGTTTACCTTACTTTTGTACAGAACTTTATATAGCTATAAATACATATACGGAGTATCGCCTCCTTTTATATCAAAAAAAAATTATAAATTGTGGCCAATCAATATTTTTATAAGAGTAAGTTTCAGGGTACATTTGTTTTCACACCTGAAGACAATATATTATAAAGTTGTGTTTCTAAAGGTAAGTTAGATGATCACATCTTAGTACTGTGCATGTGGTAGTGATTTAATTACTTTTATACTTAGTTTATTATCAAAGTCAAACTTATAAGTAAAATTCTCGAATGATCATATACCTGCATGGTAGCAACTAGTAAATTAAATATGCATAATTAAAACCCACATTCTGCTTTCAAGAATCAAAGCACTTACCTCAAAAGCATTAATGAAAATAATTGCTCAAAGGAGTAATTTTATATTGAGCTAGCAAACCGACTTCTTTATGTTTTGTACTTTAGCTGTTTAATTAGCTTTCACTTTTAAGATAATCAAGATTTTCAAATGGGCTTTAAGCTTGAAGACTAAGTAGTTTTCTAAACTAATTAAACTAGGCGCCGTCCTTTGATGAAAAGGCTAGCTCATATAGTTGCTTATCTTTGTAGCAAGTTAAACTAATTTTTTTAATCAGTCATGTGACACTTCATCAAATTTAATCTTCTTCTTTAGTAACCACAATTAACTTTGAGTTGGTCGCATTAATTAAGATCCTTTTCAAATTAATTAAGGATTAATAAGGAGGGTTACTCCACTATCTAGCTAGCTATATACATATTGGAAGTTTAATTGGTAAGAAGAGATTAAATTTGGTATGATTCTCAAATACACATAAAAGAATAATAACTTGTTAAGAACTGTATATATTAATGAGGGCCAACTAGATTCTCCATTTTGAAATTTCATTATCATTGCAGCGCTAGCAAGTGAAGCTTCTGCTTGTGGGGTAGTAAGAGAGGAAAAGCTTTTGACATTAATCAAACATTTTCTTGTCATTATAAAACTGCTTCATTTTTATGAGATAAATAATATTCCCTGCTGTTTATGATTGTAACTATAAATATGATTTATGACTAACAAGAGATCAATACGAATTTCAGAAGAGGCGGAAACAAATTTAACATCAGCAATTAACTGTGGGAAGGCTTATATCATATTAATATTGTAACTTGTGCATGTGGCCCATAATTAGAACATAATTAATAACTTGATCGAATTAGAAAATCTGTTTTTCATGAAGGTTATAAGTGCAAATATCAATAAAAAAAAAAAAATGGGGTCTCAAATTGTGAGACCGCACTCATAAAGTCAAGCATTAAGTATAACCTGAAACTTAATACGAAAAAATGGAATGATTATTGATAACGCTCACTGTTTTTTAAGTACAAATATATAAAAATGGGGTCTTTCCAATTGTCTCTTGTTTGGCAATGATTATTGATGATGCTCACTTTTTTGCGTATTATTATATTGATATTTTTGAATTATATAATAAATAAAAGACCACTTAATATAAAGCAATTTAAAAGACTCGAAAAGTGCTCAATCATATATTTTAAAATAATGAAAACCTTTTTTGGTACATAATAAAAGAAACTTTTATTGAATGTTTTATATTCATTGTCAAATTAAATTAACACTACATTATGTTATTAACTTTCAAAATTAACATAAAATGATCTACAAAATATTATAAATTTAAATTAAAATCTGATGTATCTACTATATTATTAAGTGTTGTCTTACAAAAAAAAGTCAATTTATAACGTGGTATTTGAAAAGTTTTGACAATGTGATTTTTAACAACGTTATTCAATATTATAAAGTTATTTTTTTCTTGAACCCTTAACTTCATCCATAGGTGATCACATACCAAACAATGGCAGAGCCACAGCCTAGGGTAGCCACCAAAAAATTAAAACTTTTTTTATTAATATTTAGCCCAAATTTTATTTTAGCCCACTTAAGTTTATTTTCTTAGCCAAACTTACTTGATAAAAAAGCAAAGAAAATACCCAACTCCCAATTAAGTGCCTCTCATGAGTTTTTGACACCTCTCGTGAAATAAAAAAAGGCTCGAAAACAACATATATAACTGTATTAATGGTAATATTTTTTGTGAAAACACATCGGTGTTAATGTTTTAATGTTCTATTGTTATAACTTAAGTAAAAAATACATTTTATTTAAAATTTATTTTGATTTATTCTAGTTGTTGCCGCTTGTCATCTTAAAGTCATTAAAATTTGCTTGAATATGATTTGTGGTTTTAAGTCGTTTAGTGTTTTTATAACTATATAAATTGTACATTAAATAATACGCTAAGTTGATGACTGTAGTGCGTAAACATGCTTAACTATTAAGGGAAGTGTTAGAGGGCCCTAGCACGGACATGCAAATCAGACACACACTTGTCGCCTGCCCTTCGACACACCTCGAGATGTGTACGTGTATGGAAATCAAGGGATGTGTGCGCACACGAGAATCAAGGGCTTCAAAAAAACATTAAGGGAAGTGTTAGAGGGCTTAGATGAGTGCGTGTCCGACCCGCATGTCGTAGTTGATGCACCAAAGCATTTTTCAATTGCTAGAAACAAAAAAAAAATACATTAATTTTAGCCAAGGGTTTCAAAAAAACCTGGCTCTGCCCCTAATACCAAACCATTGAACTATCACTTAATTAGTCACATGTCGAACTTTAGTACCTCCATTGTACTGAATCATACCGTACATGAAACCATACTAGAAACCCTAAACTTAAGGAAAACCAAGCTACGTGCTTCCATGCCATGCATTCACAAGTAGCTCATCAAAGTGAGGTGATATGATTCATATGAAATAGCCACTCATATTTATTACTTCTTCAAAGCAAAAAGGTTTTAAAAAATAAAATAATAAAAAAACACGTGATTTAAAGTGCACAATCCTCAAGTGGGATAGTGCTTTTAGCTCCATATATAGTCCTTGCTGATTATCACAGAGCTATATCACTATCACGTACCGACTATAATAAGTCCAAAAGAAACACCAATCATGTGGATAGCTCACGGTTTGATATTCAGTTACTTGGGTATGAGGCTGCATGCGGTTGAGTCTTAATAGAGGCAAATTAATTGATAGAGTGATAAGTTGGTCTCTTTCTTATCGAAAAAAAATAATAAGCCCAAATGATTATTAGGAGCATATATAGAAGCACAAGCAATCCCTACCATCTCCAAATCAAATCGATGATGAGCCAATAATCCAAACCCTAGATCCTGACACTGATAGGTATCTAAGACCATGAGATCCCTCGATACCTGAAAAAGCAAAAGCGAAAATGCACAACTAAAGCAGTGTGGAAAGAATCTCAGATACAATTGGGATATACTGTACGCAGTACGCACATATATTCTCTACGTACTGCAATAATTCAATGGTCCTTGTTAATTTGGCGATGATCGAGTCATGCGTGCGCAACAGATGAGCAACGAAGATCGATCAACAAAGTGAGAGGCTCTAAGCTAGGATTTCGACAGCAACATAGGTTGGATAGAGTAAGGGTAGAGAGGTTCTTTTAAGTGGTGTTGCATGCGTACTTGCCTCGTGCTTACTCTGAGAAACGATGAGGACAAGAGAGAGCAAGAACACGACGAGATTTGAAATGGACTGGACTCTTCATCCCTGCAACTCCACTTACTCGATCGATTATCCGATGATCTTCTTCTTCGACTCTTCTCTTTGTCCGTGGTTCGTTGCCTTTTCTTTCTTTTTGTTATGTAATGGTGTGATTCCTTGTACCCTGGAGTCTTCTCGTTTGTTGGATTAGTGTTGTGGGTCTCCTCAGTTCGAAAAACAGTTTGTCTTGCTGTTGCAATTGGAAAAACTCGCATGTGCATGTGCTTGCTTTACCACTATGCTCTTCTTCCTTTTATAAAACCAAGATATCATATTGGAGACAGATTTGACGTACACTCAAAACGTTATGTTTAATCATGTGCTCATGATAACGCATTGTTTCAAAGTCTTTCGTGTGCAAGATTTGTGGGGTAAAAGTTGGTTTCTAGTATAACAATAGATGGTTTGTGATGCATATATAATCAAATCCGTGAAGTTAGCATAATGGAGTGATGAGTTGGCATGCCCACCATCACCAAACTCAACAAACTCAAGAAACGTAGAAGTGAATTTAGAAAGTTGAGTTTAAAACTATATTAATATTTGATTAGGAAGTTGGATTTAATTAGGATATGTTTTATTTTAGAAGTATAGTTAAATAGAAACTTTTAATTAATTTAGTGTTGGAAGAGTTTGATTAATTTGGAAATAATTATTATTAGCAGGTGTGCTAGGTGGACAAGTTAAATTAAGAAGTTTGAATCAGATTTTATATATGTATGTGTTAGAGTTGGAGCTAAATTGGAAGTTAAGTTGTCATTTATAAGCCTTAGCAGTATGTGATCTAACTTAGAAGTCTTTTAAAGTTGATGTTTAAGAATTGATCATTTACAACACATCTTTTATTATTTTGGTTTTTATTTATTTATTTTACTAATTAAAAGCCTATATATAAAGACTATGTAATAGTCTTGAGATTGATTATGTTTTAATAGAAAATTAAGTTTTCTTTTTAGAATTTAGTTGTTAATTAATTCTCTGACCCTAAATTGTATTGTTCATGGATTTCGAGCATTCGATTTGGAAGATCCTTGCTGCGTTAGTTATTGGGATAATGTTAAAAGTTGGTTTCTAGCTCTTAAAAATAGCAAAGCCTCAATTTTTATTTTTATTTTTAGGAAACTCAATTTTAAATTAGTTGAGGTCAATTTTAGTTTTTTGCGAAAATACTCGGACCTACTGATTTTAAAAAATAATATATAAGTTTGATTTCTGAGAAATTGTTTTCTCGATTTCTATTAATTACTATATATATTTTTATAGGAGTTTCTATAACTATGTTTAATACGCTCATGTATCTGCATACTTTTTTTTTGGTGATTGTATGCTTTTTTTATTAACTATGAGTATCCTAACACTTATCTAACTAGTCACATGCATGAGCCCTAAGATTGCAAAAAGAGACCACCAATGACCCGACATCTGGCTATAAGGAATCAAACTCAAGACTGTGCGTCTAACCCACACAGTCTCGCACTAGAACAAATTCTACTTTTCATAGAGGTTTTTGACCTCTATGAAAAGTGTTATCTTTTAAGGCGTTAGCGTATCTTCAAAGCTTACATAGGGGTTTCAAACCTCTATCAAATCTTGGCTATTTCATAGGGGTTTGAAACCTCTATAATATCTTCAAAGGCTTACATAGGGGTTTCAAACCCCTATCAATTGTAGTGATTTCATAGGGGTTTGAAACCTCTATATTATCGTCAAAGGCTTACATAGTGGTTTCAAAACCCTATCAAATGTAATTTTAAAAAAATAATAGCTGAAAATGCCCAGAATTAATTTTCATTTCCATTTTCAATTGAAAATATACAACTCTACATTCCATTCACAATATTATTATTCCATTAAGAAATTCGCAGTGTTCTACAACCAATCAATAAAACAACAAATTGATAGCTACACATTTCACGAAACCAATCAACAAAACTCAGTTTTTCATTGTCAGACAATGTGTTAGCAGAGATGAGTATCTGTAGAAAGTCACCCTGCTTGTTTGAAACTTCACCATTGCCAATTCTCTCATCCACAATTGCTTTGACAGTGGAAGCAATTCTTATTGTAGCCTTTGATTTGCAGAGTTGGGATTGACCTTCCCTCAATTGAAGTCCGGTTTCAACGCATGAACATCAATGCGAAAACCTGAGCATTACCAACAATTCTCAATTTTTCAGTTAACATGGCAGAGGTACTGAACAATTAAAAATACTTGTACAGATTTGAGTGGCATCATTGGAAGAAACAACTATAAGTATCAATCATGGTAAATGTTGTCAAAGTAAAATTGCAAACTGTAACCTTAAAATAAAAAAAAATAAAAAAAAAAAAAAAAAAACTCAAAGCTGTACATAACACTATCATGAGACTCACCTCACTATGTTGGCATATTTAAGTAGAGATATGTGCTGGCTAGTAATTGAATGGATTCCAAAGCAAAGTAAACTTACATTTAAATTTGTTAATGATACAGGCAGCATCATTGGAAGGTCAAGAAGCTAGTGTAATGACAAATTATATAATCAAGGTATCAACACATTGCTATAGTTCAAAATAGAGAACTTAAGTGGCATTGAATGAAATTCTTACCTTCTCTTTTCTTTCTTTGGTTGCTCTACAGATTTGACAGCCGAATACAAGATCTCCACACGAAAAGAAACATATCGGACATGCCTGCCAACAATGATCAACACATATTTCATATTGATTTATAACAAAAACACCTATACATGATTAATTAATAAATTAAATTAGAATCCAAATACAAACCAGTACAATCCTAATGAACTAACTATATATCTAATGTAGTAACTACATGTCTTAAAACTTTGTTCTACACCTACAAAGCCCACAGGAGCTCAAATTTACTATATATTGTATGGCATTGAAATTAAACAGTAAAAACCAGAGAATTACATGTAGTAATTAGTACTAGTTCTGCTAAGGCTACCTATATGACATTGCAGACTTAACAACATGCTAAGGCAACTCTGCAATGCGTCGGTGCTGAAGACTCAATTCTGTCTTCCTTTGTTTCACTTTCAATATCATGTGTCACAAAAAACAACAACTATCTAGTCCAGATTCATTTGATAAAAACAAAACCCCCCAAAATCTAAGATCATAGTAACTAACCATGGTAAATGTTTTGCCTGTACCAGTCTGGCCATAAGCCATAATGCACACATTGTGCCCATCAAGTGCAGATCTAAGAATTGGTTCAACCTCCATGAATACATCTTCTACAAAAAATTTGAACATATGTATAAGTACATATCTCTTAGAATAAAACCAGATAATATGACAAAAGATTAAACAAGACATTACTGAATTTCTAGATATTCTTCTAGGCAACCTCACCTTGGCTTGCATTTTGAGGGAACACTTTATCAAAACCAAATTCTTTCTTGCTCCCACCAAAACTAACAGCCAATTTCTCTGATCTTACACAAATAGGCTCTTGATTTCTTCTCTTATCAGTGATTAAAAACGGTCGACAAAAAACCCGAATGCTGCCTAAAAAACTGAAAAATCATTACAAATTGGCAAAAGAGCTTAGACATAGATGAAAAAACAAAATCCAAACCAGTTCTTCCCATCACCTTTAATGTCTAAAATCTTGTTCAGTGCCTCCCTCCTTTTTGCATCCAGTGATCTCTTCTTCTGTCTCAACCCTATAACCTCTCCTGCAAAACCCAGATTCCAAAACATGATTTAAGACTTCCTCCACAAATTCAACCAACAATTTAGAAAACCCAGATACCAAAACATGATGTAAGACCTCCTCTTCAAATTTAACCAAAAATCTAGAACCCCCAGAATCTGAAACATGATTTGACTTCCTACAAAAATTTAGCCAAAAAACTAGAAACCCCAGATTCCAAAACATGATTTAAGACTTCCTACACAAATTTAACCAAAAAATTTATAATACCAATCATTGAAAAACAGTAAATTTTACCTTCTAAGTGTAAGATTGTTTGTTCAAGCCCTTTTTGTTGTTGCTCAGGAACCACTTTGACATTTTGTTCCAATTGTGGACAAGAGATAGACGAAGAAACCTTCCAGCTCGAAAATCGATCAATTTGACTAGAAGCATATAATGCAAGCCCAGAGCCATCTGTCTGCAAAAGATCCATATACATCTATCGATACAAATGTCACAACGAAAAAGAAAAGTGAAAGAGAAACACTCAGGTAAATAATATTTCTGGACTAGTCTTAACGACAATGTTAGCTAAGAATTTAAAGAAAACAGTACAACTACAAAAATGGGACTAATTTTTTCGAGACAATTCAATATCATGAAGAGAACAAATGCATATACGAAAAACAAATTACATTCCTTGGCCATCTTCCCGATGGCCCCCCACCTTCATCATCTGAATCAGACTGAGTGTCACCCTCATCGTGGTCGACCAAAATCGACTCTTTGTTCCTAATGTTAAGCCACTTCCGCATTATAATTCTTGGCCATAAAACCTGTGACAACATCACAAAACAGAGTTCACCTCCCCTGCCACAACTTCAAAACCAAAATTGACATAGTGAACAACAAAAATTGTTCAAACAAGTGCATTCCCACTACAAGAAAATCACCAAATCAAGTCAAATAGAAGACAAAAACAAAAACCCATACGAGAAAAACAAGGAACAGTACCTCTGATCGTCTTCCCGTGTTGTGCTTCATTGGTGTTGAAGAGATCAAAGAGAGGAGGACTAGTGCCTAGTGGGACCGTTCGCCATTGGCATAGATGATAGAAAATGACTGAGATTCCTTTTCTGGTCGAGGCTGCCTAAGAAAATTTACCTACAGTTAATGCATTGACATTGAAAATGATTAGGCAAATGGATACAAAAATTAGAAGAATAAAAAATAAAAAAGGAAAAATTCAAGCATCATGTCTGATTAATTTCTGTTGACATATAGTTCCAGGAATTATTTTTGTAACTGAATTGAGTCTCAATTGTTTCTTCTATAAAATAATGTTGTTGTCGGATTAAATAGAAAAATGTTAGCAATAGAAGCCAAGTCCATCCAGGACACTTTCCCTGACTTACCGCAGATAGCCTGAAAGGCCAGAACTTAGGCATGTTACAAGCATCAACCATATGTTAGAGACACACACATGTATGTATGGAGAAGTGAGAGCAAAGCAGAATGTATTTAAAGAAACACAAAAGTAACAAAGATTAGTCTCATACAAAGCACTTAAAACTAGACAAAATAAGCTCCTTTTCTATGTACGAGCAAAAGTAATAGAAAAGAAGATATTGAAACAAATATGAAACATTGAAACTCATCAAATTTCTAGCACCATCTATACGCTCTTCCCATCATCTGCAAGCACAAAAAAATTAAATTCAGAGACACAAGATGAGTAAAAAAATAAAACTAAATGGTTGAAACGTATTTTCCTCAAGTGTTAGGTATGAAGACATGTTGTTTGGGCCATGGAATCGATTCCCCTAAAGCTTGCTCTATTGTCCTCATATTAGCTTGAGTCCTCCATATCAAAGCATTGTGGTCAATGGCTGTTTGCACCCACACCATGTAAGATCCAACCCCAATAGGAGCACCCTCCACAACATGTAGCGGGTCATCTATTGCAATCTCTCCTTCTGCCACTATATGGGTACCAAAAACCCAATCGATCAACTTGCACTTCATTCCACACTTATTCGAAGAGTTCCCGTTTTGTGGCTTCAATAAAAAAAATTATGAAGTTTCATTATCCGTAACATTTACATTCAATAGATTAATATTTTTTTTACCTGGCATGTACAAGTGTGCCCGTCTCCCCCTTGTTGACCCTATCATAAAAATAACCAACACAATTTAAGAATGAATATTGTTCACGATATGAATAAGTACACATATGTGTATAGTGAAAATATCAATTTGTACCTGTTTATATTGATTGTAAACATAAGAAGATAAATCTTCATATTTCTCTCTCAAACCCATAAGTTCTTTGATGATAGCGTTATTCTGAGTTGTTGCACCTACACCAGTAGGAGTTACTCCAAAACCAAGACCTCTCACTCGACCTTGGTGTTCAGTACCAAAAACTTGTGAGATAGGGTCATTGTTAATTGATTGAGCAGTAGATTCCGAGCATTGACTTTGATTACATGCATTGATTTTATCCTTCAAAACAAGCAACTGTAAATGGCTCATCTTACTCTAGAGACCAGTGGTACACGGTTTGATAAAATCGAGTACTTAAGCCTACAGGTCTCGGTTTCGAACCGTGGGAGGCGAAAGACTATGCCCATATATGTATTTCGAGGTGGGCTTGAACCCCTGGTGCATATATGGGGGGGACATAGAAGATGTATATGGCCTTATAGAGTAAGATGGGGGTGCATATACATCTACCTGGAGGTCCCAGCCCTTACAGAGTAAGATGGGGGGTATGGGCCTTCACAGTATCTTCCGGCTCCGCCAAATAGTCAAGTGATCCACAAGGCCTCTCACATAGTGCCTCAAACGGTGGCATGCCAATGCTCGCATAATAGCTGTTATTATATGCAAACTCACGCAAAGGCAGACAGTCCTCCCACAAACTTCCAAACTGCAAGATACAAGCCCTGAGCATATCCTCCAAGATCTGTATCAGTCGCTCTGACTGTCTGTCGGTCTGAGGATGATAAGCCGTACTAAACTGCAACCTGGTGTCAAACTGCTCCTGCATAGCTTCCCAAAGCTTCGATGTCAACCTGGAGTCTCTATCCGATAAAATGGAAATCGACACTCCATGCAATCTAATAATCTCCCGCTCAAACAATATGCTTAGCCGAGGAAACGTGTATCTCATAGAAATTGGAATGAAAGGAGCCAATTTCGTCAGTCTATCAGTCACCACCCAGACTGCATCGTGACGTCTTGATGTCTACAGTAGTCCACTAACGAAATCCATGGTGACGTGCTCCCATTTTCACTGTGGAAAGGGTAATGGCTGTAACAATCCACCGGGTCTCCTGTTCTCAGCCTTCACCTGCTATCAAATGTGATAACTCCTATAATATACACCTACGTGAGCCTTCATCCTTAGCCACCAGAAGAATCGTCTCAAATCATGGTATATCTTGGTCCGACCAGGATGAACTATGTAGCGAGACCAGTTTGCATCTTCCAGAATTTCGTCCCGTATCTCCTGATCTGCAGGTATCCACAATCTTCATCGGTGTCTCAAACACCGATCTATGGTCTCTGCCCAATCAATGCACTCTAGATCCCGAGCCAGACCATTGAACCGCTCATAAAGCCCATCAGCCCTCTGACATTCGGCAACCCTCTCAATCGATACGACTTGAACCCTCATCTGACCATAAATGTGCTGCTCAGTCGTAGTGGATACCTCAGTCATGCACATAACTGATGCCGCCTGTAACAGACTATGCTCGGTGTCATAGCTCACAAACCAATCTGACGGTGAATCCCACTTCGACTCAATGCGCCCGCTACGATGTTCGCCTTTCCAAGGTGATACTCAATAGCGAAGTCGTAGTCCTTCAGCAACTCCAGCCATCTCCACTGGCGCATGTTCAGATCCCTCTGAGTAAAAATATAACGTAAACTTTGATGATTTGTATACAAGATGAACTTCTCCCCGTAGAGATAATGCCTCCAAGCCTTCAGTGCATAGACGACCGCTGCAAGCTCCAGGTCATGCACGAGGTAATTTCCCTCATGGGTTCTCAACCGCCTAGAGAGATAGGCAACTGGTCTACCATCCTGCATCAACACGCATCCAAGACCAATGCCCGATGCATCTGTATAAACTGTCAAAGTCTTGCCTGGTTTCGACAATGTCAATACTGGTGCGGAAGTCAACCTCTTCTTCAGCTCACAAAAGGCCTGCTCACACTCCTCTGACCAATTAAACCAAACATTTTTCTTGGTCAGTCTCGTCATCGGCGCGACAATCGAAAAAATCTCTATACAAATCGCCGGTAATATCTTGACAGTCGAAGGAAACTCCATATATCGGTAACAGACTCAGGCGTCCTCCAATCAATGATAGCCCGAATATTCTCTAAGTCCACCGAGATACCCTGGTCACTGATGACATGTCCCAAAAATCTTACCGCACTCAGCCAGAAGTCACACTTACTCAACTTGGCGTACAATATGTGCTCTCTCAGTGTCGTCAAAACTGCCTTGAGATGTCCCTCGTGATCCTCACGAGTCCTACTGTAGATCAAGATGTCGTCTATGAACAGTATGACGAATCTGTTTAGATTTGGTCTCAAGACCCTGTGCATCAAATCCATGAAGATCACTGGGGCGTTAGTCAGCCCAAACAACATGATTGTAAACTCAAATAGCCTGTATCTCATGCTGAAAGCGGTCTTCTGGATATCTTTTTCTCGAGTCCTCAACTGATGATAACCCGAGCGAAGGTCAATCTTCAAGAATAATCTAGCACCCGCCAACTGATCGAACATATAATCTATCATAGGAAGTGGGTAACGGTTCCTAACTGTCACCTAATTCAACTTCCTATAGTCTATACACATCCTCATCGACCCATCCTTTTTCTTCACAAACAATACTGGAGCTCTCAAAGGTGACATACTAGGGTGACTAAAACCCTTATCCAACAATTCATCAGTTTGTCGTCTAACTTCCTCCTACTCCGATGGTGACATCCTATATGGTCTACTCGCAATAGGCTGCTTCCATGGTATCAATTCGATGATAAACTCGACAACCTGTGGCGGTGGCAACCCGGGTAAGTCATCCGGAAATACATCGAAAAAATCTCTCACTACCAGTACCTCTCCAATCCAGACCTCCGTCCTAATCTCTGGCTCAACTATCGCTGCAAACGCCTCCATCTCATGTGCTGTAGCTAGTTGGCCTCTAGTGATAGGTAAGTCAGTCGCAGATCCAACCAGTGCAAACTCTGGTATCCCAGGAATACAAAACTCTATCCTCTTACCATAACAATGTATCCGTGCATGATAGGATGACAACTAATCCATCCCAAGAAGTGCGTCAAACTCTAGGTACTCTAATACTCGAACATCGGCTGGTAATTGAAGTCTTTCAACTTCTATCAGCACATCTCTACATATCTGGTTAGGGTATATCTTGTCTCTGGCGGTCGTACTAAGGACAAGGTGTAAGTCTAGTGTCTGTGTATCTATAACACTCCAACAACACATCCAACAATAAATGATAAAATACTATCAGAATCAAACATAACATGCATAGGTCATCCAAAAATATGCAACGGACCCTCGACGAGCTGTCTGGTCGCTCCATCATCAGGCTGTGCTACCGTATGAGCTCTCTTTAGCCTACTTTGGCTCTTGACATGGTGACGGTGGCGTCCTACAGTCGGCCCTCAAGTATCCCCTCTGACTACACATGTGGCATCTTCGGTTATCCTGCCTCCCAGTCTGTCCATCTCTAGATCTTGGACCCTGACTCCGTTCTCTCTGACCCATATCATGTCCCCCCTGATCTCGGCCTTAATGTAGTATCTGAGGTGGGGGCCAATGCTGATCTACTGATCCTGATGTGATGGCATGTACCCGCTGTCTCCCCTCATACTGGAAATGATCGCCTAATGATCATCCTTATCCTTTATCATCCTCTCATCTATGACGATCCCTTTGTCTCTTTGGCCTCTGATCCGAATGAGAACTCTGCCCTGTCTGTACCTCAATACCGTTACACACTTGCCATCTCTCTACGTCAGATATGTCTAATGTGCTAATGCTTTATCGAAGATGTCCTACAGAGTAGATGCCCCAGATGATACAACCGCTGAAGCGATCCTATCATCAATCCCTTTGATGAAATTGTAGATCTGCAGGTGCTCCATCCTGACGACATCCATCGAGAACTGAAGTAAATGTCGGAACCTCTCTATGTACTGCATCAAGGTCCGATTACCCTGTCTCAGGGCCAAGAACTCCTCCCTCAGTCTCAGTCTAACCTCCATAGGTATGTACTAGTCGTATAATAACTCTAAACTCAGCCCATGTCATCGGCTTTGGATGCGTATCCTGATACGTGGTCCACCATACTGCGGCGTAACCTCTCAAGCTAGTTCCCGACTGTCGTGCCTGAACACTTTCATCATTCCTCATTAGCTTATGGAATCACTAATGAGATACAATCCAGTTCCCCGCGGCCTCGGGGTGACCACCTCCGTAAAAGAAGCCTGACTGAAACTTCAGAAATTCCCTTAACAGCTTCGCCATTAGAGCTAAAATGAATCTTGATGTAGTAGCTGTAGTAGTGGTAGTAGTCGTCTGACTAGTAGCCATAGGTGAAGGTGTAGGAGTCGGCGTCTCCAAGGGAACGACAACAGTTGTGGCTCTCTCCGTCTGTGCACTCTCTACTACTCTCTCAACTAGTGTCTAGGGTGTAACCGGGATGACAACTATCCCCGTAGGTGCCGTAACTGCTACTGGCTCTTTAGGTTTAGCAACTGTTGTAGCTAATGTTGTCAATGCAGCAGCCTGATCCTGTAGCAAACGAAATACCTCGGCCATCTGCCTCTCTTGAGGCGATAGTCGGTCCTCAATACTAGGTGCAACTGGGGAATCTCTAGCTGTACAACTAGGCTAACCAATATCCTAAGGCGTCATCGACTGTCAGTCCATGATCTGCATCGAGAAGCGTGCTCCGATCGGTCTTGGTATATATATACGTATATCATATATATAAATAACACGTATATAGATTCTAACTCCATCCGCCTCACATCACTTCCCAACTAAAGTTCTAAGGCAATAACATATGGTTTCCACAACTAAGGTTTATTTATTACGTCTTATGCTCTTTCATTGTAAATTTTCCCAAGTTCCTCAAACTCGGGCTCTGATACCAAATGTGGCGTTGGTATCAGGTTAAGGACACCCACGCTTCCTCCCATGGGCTTGACCTCAGCTCTGATACCAACTGTGCTAGCCCCAGCCGCCCCAGGGTGACGTGTCTCCGTGTACTCCTTACTGGCTAGCCCAACTACACGTGTCCGACACCTGCCCGTCCTCTTTATGTCTCGCAACTCGTGTCCACAAGTGTAATATTAGATAAACTAGTAAATCATCCTTATATTCTTTGTCCCATACCAACTGTGGCGTTCTAACTGTTTCAACTGTTACTTAGTTGAGAATTTATTGAGATCCTAACCATACTAATGAGTTGTATTTTAAGGTTAACATATTCAGTGGAAGTCTTACTTAATACCATTTAAACAAGATAATTTAGCATGATAAACATCGTTCAAAGGCAAAACCTACTGTGGAAAATCCTAGAAAGTACTCTGTATATAAGAGACATCACCACAACATGTATATATATACATGTACTATGTTATCTCAAGTCTTCCAATACCTAAAATATACAAACTATCAAAAATAAACACGTACAAATAGGTCCTCGATAGTGCGCAATCAGATGTAGTCGCCTAGGATCCCCTTGTCCCTACTGGTACTAGGATATGCACTCAATCATCACAAAAAGACAGATGACGAGTACAGTAAGTAAAATCCCAAGGAACTCCTCTAGGCATTCATATAATAAAATAAAGGAAATACAAGGAATGTTGTCAAGTAAACATGCGAAATGTAAAACAGGCAACTGTAAATGGCTCATTGCATGAATAAACAACAGACAAGCTAATAAATGTGTGTGCTCGCTCCAGAGGGACTAGACTATACTTCGAGTCACCAAGTTCCCACTATTGGTCGCGTCCAACTGGCCCAACACTTGGTCTCTAGCGGCGATAGACAAATTTGCTGAGTCACCAACACGTGCACCAAGGCAAGCCCAGGTTACCATTCACTGTGGGTCGGGTCACACGTGCTACAGTTCAGTGCGTCATGAACACACAATAAGGAAATTCGGGGGAGTAACCTCAACCCACGTCCAAATATCCGAATAAAAAGATGAACAACAAGGAATAATAGAAACAACATGTAAACATAATAAATACTCAGAGTTTTTCAGTTGGGTTTTACTAACCTCATATTGCTCTCCGACATCCCCGGAATCCCGTACCCGACCTGTCAAGCTCCCCGACACTGAGCTTCGGTCCACTATGTCCCTGAAGTCCATTTTTACAAGTTTAGTTTGTTTACAAATGTGTAGATATGTATTAGGTGGAAAATCTCTAAAACAATCCTAAATTCCCATTTTCATCTGTCATTAGTGTGCTAATTTATCTACCTAGGGCGCTAGTTTTGAATTAGCACGCTAATGGGGTGTACCTAGCGCGCTAGACGGAATTAGCGCGCTATTGTTCTTCGTTGCGAAGAACAGTGGCACACTCGGGACAATTAGCACGCTAATAGTTCCAATTAGCGCGCTAATTGCCTTCTGGGACAAAATTCTCAATTCGAGAATTCTATCATAGCCCTCTCAATTAGCTATTCTAACTGGTCTATTACCCTCTCCTCGTCAAAATAACCTCAATCCATGAATCAGAACACTCAAAACATCAATGTACATCAACTTTCCATAAATCATGCATTTACTACCATCTCCATTAACAACCAATTTCATCAAAACTAACTAAACCAATGATAAATTCTCCTTATATATGATCTTATGACCTGAAATGCATCATATTTACATAGCAAACTAGAGGCTAAACCATCAACTCGAATTTCACTAAACACACCCCAAAAATGGGTACATTTAGAAGCTTAGAAGGTGGAGAAGGTGATTACCTAGGTTAGATAACTTGGTTTGATGCCTAGGTTGTTGAATTCCCAGCTGGAAGTCTCTTCTCCCTCCTCATATTCTTCTGGTTTTGCATGAATTGAATGTCAGTGTTGGTGATCAACACTCCACTAACTCTCCTATATATATGTTTATCGAATCAATTGTGCGTACTTATCTCGAAGCATATCTTGTGGTTCACAAGTATGTTGTCTAATGCATCCTGGTGACTCCAATAGCACACTCATCATCTAGTACCACTCACTATGCTAATCTAGATGTCTATCTCATAGCCCCTTTTATTTAATTGAAACTATAAGCTTCCATTTATTTTATTAAATGTCACATTACATTAAGCCTTATCCAACCATATGGCTAGTGTTTTATTTATCAAATTAAACCAACTCATTGTCACAGTAACCCTTGGCTACCCATACTCGGTTCCCCGCGTCTTGACACACATTTCGAGGTGTGTCATAGCCTATCGTTCGAGTTAATTTAAGAAGCCTATGGTTACATTAATCATCTCAATTTGATGACCTATGGTTACATTCATTATGCCAAATTGATAACCTTGACATTTTTTATGTAAATTTATTGAGTTTTCTCTAGTGTACCCGTATCTAGCCTCTCGATACCCGCGTTAGCATGCACTTCGAGGCAGATACCCGTCACACAACCTTGCATGCTCTCGTGATTCAACATACATACATGCGATGTATTTAACCAATTATTGAATAAATTGCACCGCAATTAAACCATCCAACAAATAATTAAACCAATATCCCTAGGTCAACGTGTGTCCTAGCCTACCTGCGGCGTCTACGTGGATCTGAGCTGGCGTCCACGTCTGCAATTTTGAGATAATTAACGACATTATTAAAATGGGCCATTACAATTATTCCCAACTAAATAAATTTCGTCCCGAAATTTAACCGTAACTTAAATCTCATACCAAAAAATAGCTAAGGGTATCGCTCTCTCATCGTCGACTCGAGCTCCTAGGTGAGTCCCTCTGTCTTATGATGCTGCCAATGAACTAAGACCTTAGAGAATTCCTTGTTCCTGAGAATTTGTACTCTGCGATCAACAATCTCTATCAGCCTCTCCTCGTAAGTCACGTCAGGCTGATCCTCAATCTGTCCCAACTCAAAATACAAAACAAATGAATAATCACAACTAATTAGCAACACAAGCAACAACAATAATAGCAATAGAAGAAGAAGAAATAGAGAAAGTCAAAGAAAACATTGTAGAGATACCTGTCCAAGAGGGGAATAAGAGAAAAAAGAGCTTGAACACGAGGAAAGAAGATGCGAAGACCCCTCCGTGACATCAACCTTGCATTTGGACTAAATTTCCTCTTTTAAAGCTCCGTCACTCACATTCCTTTGTTCATACACAATCAATACAATACTTCTCTGCTTCGTTCTCTCATTTTTCTTGATCAGAAATCTTTGATTCATTTGAGCAAACCTGAGTCTTGATCCAAATCCTTTACTCCCAATTAATAAAAACCAGTTTAGAGGAAGACCCAGTTCGTGAAATCTTGCTTTTAAGGCTAGATCTTATATGGGTCTCTCCCAAATCTCAAAATTCATCCGTTTCTTTGGGTTATTTCATTAAACACCATGGCTAAAATGTTCAAGAACCCTCTAATTGGTCTCTCGTTGGTTGTTTTTGCAAGTTTCTCTTTGTTTCTCTCAACCAGTGCTCAGACTTGTAGGAGTACAACATTTGCCAACATAATTTATAGTGGTTGCAATGATCTTCCTGTGTTGAACTCGTTCTTGCACTAGAATTATGAGGCATCAAATAGGAATGTGAGTCTGGCGTACCGACGACGACGACTCCGGCTACAACATACGACGCGAGGGCTCCGGCTACGACAGACGACATGTTGATGCAAGGGTTAGGGCTCGGGAAGAAAATGGTGGTCGAATGGGGTTAGGGCTCGGGAAAAAGATGGGTTCGAATGGGGTTGTGAGGAAATGAGAGAGAAACCAAATGGTGTGGGCCACCAAAATTGGTCTCTATTTTAATCAATAATTGCATGAATCTTGAGGCATGATGTGCGGCTAAAACGCATCTGAACGTGGGAAATTTTGGCTGGAAAATTTGGCACTAATTTTTTTAGAAACGAAATTAAATTTTGTCTCTATTCTATTTATATCCCGTCTCTATTCTGTTTCAGACAAATAAAATTTTTTACCATCATATTCCGTCTTTATTTCGTTTCTAATTCCGTTTCTAATTTGTTGTTTTTTGTTGTGTTATGAGTTGAATAGCATGTTGTTAGGATAGTTTTATTGATGCATTAAATATGGACTTATATTATTGCTTAAAGTGATTTTGAAAGCAATGACTTTACTCTATAGCTCTTATGGTTTCCTTGTGAATGTAAAATAGTCCTAGTGTTTAAGGTCCATTGCACTATATTGAGATGAGCGGCACACACAATTAGAGTCCTTAGGGATGTCGGCACTCTCCACTATTATAGCATGAGATACGTGGTTAGAGTCCCTGGGGTTGTTGGCAAAAGGCATACGGGGTTAGAGTCCTTGGGGTTGTCTGGAATATTATGCGATAACATGCATGTCCCTTTTAAATAGCTTTTTCGGCTTAAATGATGTAGATCACGGCTGATCAGACCTAGATAATCACTATTTCACACAGTGTCAGTTTCATTTGTTTAGCTTTGGTATTCATAGGCATATTTCAGTTTCAAAGATTTTTCGCTATCCATATGCTTTTAAATACTTTTTGTATACTTTGGAAATGTGGCTCCAGATGTTACTTTCTACTTTATTGTACTCACCATCCTTTTTATGACGGTAGGTGTAGATTCAACGACTAACAGGCCAGACAAATAGAAGATTGGCGACTATCTCTGAGCTGATTGCGTGCATTCATACCGACTTTGTAGTTTTTTTTTTGTTTTGCTATATTACGTACTTTATGTCTTTTAGATATATTTAGGTTATATATATATATTTGGGTTGAGCATTAGTTGCTCGACCTGATAAATGTTTATTACACTGATGGTCATCATTTTGATATATATACATCTGATCATGCTTTCTTGGTTTTCCACACTTAGAATTTGTATTTAATTACTTCCGCCAAAGTATTAAGACTTTCACTATTCTAATAATTGTTTAAGACTTTTAATTTACTTTGAAAATTTTATAATATTAGGAGTTGTGTGTTATCTATTTTGGACATGTGTATTGATGAGAATATGACTAAAGGCCGACTAATATGTTGTTAAGTCCTACATGGCTGAGATTATGACTTAATGACAGGATTATGCCACGTGGTGCCCTAGATTAGAGAAGGGGTCGTCACAGTGCAAATCCTTCGATAAGCAAGGGTAATGAGGTTTTAGGCGATTACCTCTGAGACAGTGATGTCAGCTCGTGTTTGATACAATATGTATATATTTACGTTTTTGTTGTGTTTTTGGGACTAAAGAACACTGAATACATGAATATGTATTTTTGTTGTACTATTCGCATAAGTTATATATATGGTATCTTTTTGCTGGGTTTTCCACTACTTAGGATTGTTAAATAGGCATAAAATACTTAAATATTTGAAGACTTTCGTTGTAAGACTTATTGTAACTTCGTAAATTAATGAACTGACTAAATAAACTTACAAATCACTAGTTGAAGAATAAATGTCTAGGTTAAAGATTATTGGAAAACGTGTAAACAACCAATTAGGTCGCGGGGCGTCATAGATAAGCAGGTCACTACGTGGCGGGGCTTGGTGACATGCATTTCTGGCAACGTGGCGGTGCTTGTTTTGCCTCGAGATTTGGGGCCGCCACAACGTAAGATGCGTAGGATGCAAATCATTAAAAAACCTGGCTCAATCAAAGCATGACCCATGATGAAAACTTTTCAAACACACACCTTCAAAACATTTTTAATTAAGTAAAATTTAACCATAATAGCTTCAATAGAAAAGAAAAAATAATAATTTCAAAAGTGCATAAACAATTATTACAAAATTGCAAACAAGAGGATAAATCACTACAAGAGAACAAATTGAAACAACTACCAGTCAAAGCATAAAATATAAATTAAAACTTAATTTTAAAAGTGCATAAACAATTTACTAAGCAATTTTACCACATAATCAATCGTAATAATTAGGTAATTATGCAAAAAAATTATTAATTTAAATATATTGTATATTTTTTTTTGAAATTATAGAGCCCTAAATAGGGCGGGCTCTAGGGCAGTCGTTCCACCCTCCTCTTTTCAGAGCTTGCCTTGATGTCTTGATGCTTTGTATCATCAACATCCATTATTTGAGCGTATTAATTATCAATAAAGCTGCGGACTGGTTGGCAAACTAAGCTTTCACTAATAAATTAGGCACTTTTATTGTTAAAGATTGCCCCTTAATTTGAAGACCATTCTGCTGAGTGATTCCCTGGGAATTTTATTTCCTAGACATTGTAATATGTAAAGCTTTTGTAACTCATGACTTGTTTCCCCCTTCAATTGAAAAAAAATTATACATACTTGGTATTGTACCCAAACACGAAAGAAAATTATATATACTTGGTAATGTAAAAAGTATATGATCAACCTAAACACGTTGGCCTAGCGGTAACGGCGAATGCGACACTAGAACAAATTTAACTTTTGATAACACTTAATAGATAGAGGTTTTAATTAACCCCCATGAATTAGACAATTTGAGCTTTTAATAACACTTAATAGATAAAGGTTTAAATTAACCCCTATGAATTAGATAATTAGGCTTTTAATAGCACTAATTCATAGAGGTTAAAAAAACCCCTATGGAAACTCTTGGCCAAGAACAACAAATGCCCTCAACACTCTCACTCGCTCATTCTCGCCCAACAGCCCTCAACACTCTCGCTCGCTCACTCTCGCCCAACACTCTCGCACTCGCGTCCGTCAACTCTGAATCAGACAATTTCGCACTCACAATCGGACCTTCTTCATCTAAGGTTTGGTCCGCCTCCACCTTGCCTCTTCTTCACCGCTCTCGGACCTTCTTCGATTTCAAGACCATTTGTCCAATCTGCAAGGTTAGACTCGATCGATCTCAAACCCTAACGATTCGATTTGATGAAGCTGTGAATCTTTGGTTCTGTTGTTTAATTTTGATCATCTAGACTGAATTACTGTCTCGCTGTGTTGATTAGGTTAGCTGATATTGTTTCTATGTCTCTCTAAGTCTCTCTATATTGATTAAGTTAACTGAATTTTGTTTTTAATGGTTTTGTGACTTGAATTAGCGATGAACGTAGTTGATTTCATAGGTTCTATGTTGAATTGGCTTTGGCGATGAGCTTTGCTGAACATCGTTATGGATCCGAGACGTGCTTCATGGCGGGGAACGTCCAGGAAGAACATCTTCTTCTAACAAAATGGATGAACTCTTGAGGTCCGAGGCGCTTTCTACTGCAAAATTGATTCAAGAGGTATACTTGTTTCAAATGCTCTTTCTTTACCAAAAAATTTATGTTTACATTATATTTTGTTTTTCAATTCATTCTTTTTTATTTTTAGAAATCAAGGTCGATACTTCTTTAAATTTTACTCTTTTTATTAATGTCTTCTTTGCTTGGTTTATGAAATAATGTGAGGTTCTCAGTATCCTATTCAATGAAAGATGTAAAATAATACTTGGTTAGTTCCTCTCTCAACAAGGACTAAACATATGTAAGAACCTTATTCTAATGAGTGTACCACCTTTTTATCTAAGTAAATTCAGGATCCTTCCAACTTGTGAATGTCAAAGTCAGGGTGACAAGACTAAACATATGTGTGATAGCAAAGTGTGATGTAATTAAGTCTCCATAAGATACTTTGAGCCTAATGTATATAAATGATATATCTTCTGTTTTATGAAATGAAATCATGAATTATTGCTCTAAAAAAGTTATTGATGGTAACAAGACCTTTCACCAAATTATTAGGTTGTATAATCTTATCTATTTATATAAGAAAATGTACTTATTAATTAATTTGAGCTCTTCTCCATTCAAATGTACATATAATTTCATTTTACACTTATTTGAGCTCTTCTCCATTCATCAGAAGTAGAGTCTAGTCCCTCTGGAGCGAGCACACACATTTCTTAGCTTGTTTGTTGTTTATTCATGCGATGAGCCATTTACAGTTGCTTGTTTTACATTATGCATGTTTACTTGACAGCATTCCTTGTATTTCCTTTATTTTATTATATGAATGTTCAGAGGAGTTCCTTAGGATTTTACTTACTGTACTCGTCATCTGTATTTTTGTGATGATTGAGTGCAGATCCTTGTACCAGTAGGGGCAAGAGGATCCTAGGCGACTACATCTAATTGCCCCATGTTGAGGACCTACTTGTACGTGTTTATTTTTGATATTTTGTATATTTTAGGTATTGGGAGACTTGAGATAACACAATACATGTATATTTACCTGTTGTAGTGATGTCGCTTATATACAGAGTACTTTCTAGGGTTTTCCACAGTAGGTTTTGCCTTTGAACAATGTTTATCATGCTAAATTATCTTTTTTAAATGATATTAAGTAAGACTTCCGCTGAACATGTTAACCTTAAAATACTACCCACTTAGTATGGTTAGGATCTCAATAAATTGTCAACTAAGTAGCAGTTGAAACAGTTAGAACGCCACAGTTGGTATGGGACAAAGAATATAAGGATGATTTACTAGTGTATCTAATATTACACTTGTAGACACGAGTTACGAGACATAAATAGGATGGGCAGGTGCCGAACACGTGTAGTTGGACCAGCCGACAAGGAATACATGGAGACGCGTCACCCCGGGGCGACTGGGGCTGCCATAGTTGAGGAAGAGGTTGTTCTTTTGGAACATGCTAGAGGAAGTTCTGGTTCTGGGGACCATAACTATGATGGGGGCTTTTAACGGAATGATTATAAGTGTTACTGGAATTTTTGCCGTATTGATTCCTCGATGGTCCTTGGAATCCGCCACCTAAAGCGTTTGCTTGCTCATTCTCGAACAAGGTAGGACAAGAGTCAGTGGAATGGTCATTGGCTGTGCAGAAGCCGCAAGCTTTAACTTGAGCTTTTCCTGATGTGAGGAATCGCTCCATGAGATCAATGAGTTTATCGAGCTTGTTATTGGAAGAATTTGACCCTATTCCATCATAAAGAATTCGTGAGGGTCCTTCTTCCTCGTCATCAATGTAATGACGCGATTGACTTGCTATAGAGTCGAACAGATCAAACATCTCTTCAGTGGTCTTACATCTGTAGTTGCCTCCACAGGCATTGTCTATCATCCATTTCTCAAAGGGCGTTAGTCCCATATAGAAGAAACGAACAATGGAGAGGTTGATCTGTCCATGTTGGGAGCATTGCACAAGTAAACGCTTATAACGACCCCAATAATCGCCAAAAGATTCGCTCCGTTTCATTTTGATACTGCATATCTCTCTAGTAATTTGGGAAGCTCTAGATTTAGGGAAGAACTCTTTGAGGAATGCAGAAATCATGTCGTTCCAATTTGTGATGGAACCAGGGGGGAGATAGAAGTGCCAGTCTTGAGATTTATCCTTAAGGCAGAAAGGAAAAGCCGAGAGTTTGACTTCGTCTTCATCGACTCAAGGCGGAATCATGGTCCTACACTTAGAATAGAAGTCCTTGATGAAGGTGACTGGATCCTCACGATCCAATCCATGGAAGATGGGGAGCAGGTTAATGAAACCTTATCTGAGCTCAAAATTGCCCCTATGAGCTGGGAATGCGATGTAGTGTGGCTGATGAGCTGGGAGATATTGTATCCCATCATTCGCCATCCCAATGGTAATGCGACGGTCGGCCTGAGGTTGTGCCCAAGGGTTAGCTTGTGGCCTTTGTAGAGTAGGATCAACCACTCTTCGATCGAATGGTTGATATTGGTGCACTACAGGCCTTTGCTATTCCACTAGTGCATGTGGTACAGCTGGTGTGACAAACTGTCAGGGAGGAATAACTAGGGGTTCCTCCTGTCCCTCACGTGGTGCTACGGGTGCATGTGATGCATGTGGGTTCCCAATGTGGTAAGCCATCAGTGGGGGTTGCTCGTCGTTCAGTTGAAATCTCGAGGATTGGTTCCTCTGCCTAGTTTCTTTCGAGTTCCGACGGGAAGTCTTTTCGATCTCCGGATCAAAAGGGAGCAAAGATCCGGCGGACAACGATCGATGAAAACTGTGGGAAATAAATGTGAACACAGAAAAACAAGAAAAAACCTAAGTCAAAAATAACTTGGTCCTCGGCAACGGCGCCAAAATTTGACGCGTGTCTAATGCGTCAAAATATATAATCCCGATGAGATTATCAATGACCACAAGAACTGCAGTAGTGGCAAGCACGGAGTCGAACCATGAAGACCAAGTCTTCAACCTTAGCTGTGAAACTAAAAATAACTCGGGGTGTTCACATGAATAATCTCTAAATTAACTAAAAACAATAATAAAATAGTAAGTAAATAACTCAATCAGGGGAAACAATCTAAACCATCAGTATCACAAATCTCCACCGTTTGGCATAATTTTACATACGGTCCTCAATCTAATCAAAGCATGAAATTAACAGTAAATTAGTGTAGCTATAGACCCGATAACGTACGCGGGTCCTCGCACTTCCCTACCTCGATGGTCAAGGTACGATCGATAATGACCACTTCCCTAATCAAACGCATAACCCTATACTTAAGCGAATTGGGTTTAATGCTCTAACCGTAATGGGCTTTGTGAAGGCACTACACCTAGACAACCGGATCACTAGTATGTCCAATTTAACCTATATCCCTATGTTATTCAACCGGTCCCAAAAGGGATTAATCAATTGGTATGGTCGGATGCCACTAATATGGTCTTATTGCACAAGTACGAGTGCGTACAACCCACTGGCATGTAAATCAAGATTTAAACACGTGTTTAATCTCAATAATTCAAGCAATATCACAAGGAATAAAATATTATGAAAAACAAATTAAATAAATAAATAAATAGATCTCACATATGTTTTATGCCAAAAAATGTGATTTGATCCACCTTTAATTTAGATTGATGAACTTAGCCAGCCATCGTCGTCATAAACTCCATTAAAAACCAAAAACAAAGTGTAAAATAATGATTTTGTGATGAAGAAAAGAAAAAGAGAACACTCAAAGCGGCCAAGGAGAAGAGAATTAATGAATGTCGATCCCTTTGCCAAAACCCCCAATTAAAAATGTCAAAATTGAGTCCCCAATTGGTTTGTGACACATGTGCCGAGGACAATCGTGGGGCTACTTTGAATTGTTTTCTGTGACTTGCTACATGTCAGCGCGTGATTGGCGAGGGCCGCTGGCAGCTGTGATGTGGCGAGCATAGATTGGGAGAGGACGCTGGCGTGCAGTAGGGACGGCTGTGCAGGCAGGCCACGTGGCGGGCCGCGAGTGGTGGGAGACTGCTGGCTTGACAGGCTGGTGAGAGAAGAAGACGCCACGTGTCGACGCTTCATTGGTGGGCAACAGCTGGCGTCAGCAACTTTATGAGAGAAAGAAGCGAACGGGGGTGTGGCAGCTGGCAGACGAGTAGGAACAGGACACGTGGAAGCTGCAGGTGGGTTGGACCAATGATAGCGTGACACGTGTCACGGGAGAAGGGAAAATCGGTTTGATGTGTATAATAAAGATAATTAGATATTCAAAAATAAAAATTCATAAATAAACTATATATAATATGCATAAATAACAACTTATCAATCCTCCAAGTCAACGATGTTCAACTTTAACTTGATGACATATCCCACAATTCCTAATAAGCTTAGATACTTCCGCTTTCATCCCACGCCACCAAAAATGTCTCTTCATTTCATGGTAAATCTTGATTCTGCCTAGATGAACAGTGAATCGGGAACGGTATGAATCTCGAAAAATCTCATTTCTCAGCTCTACCACCGACGATATCCACAATCTGCCTATATATCTCAGACACTGATCCGTCGTTTCAGTCCAATTAGCACAATCATCACTTTTGTACTAACTCGCTGAACCTTGGGTATAAAATATCGGTCCTCCGACCCTCAGATACTCTCTTTGTAGACATTGTTTATAATCTTATTTGTGCACATCATTACCTGAGTGTTGGTAGGAACCTTTGCCTGACTCACCATAGTTGTTGCCTCGAGTTATCTATACTCACGTGTCACATCGCATTTGACAATCTTAGTATACCTAGGTATCCTACTCAGTACATTCGCAACTACTTTAGCTTTTCATAACTGATACTCTAGTGAAAAGTTGTAGTCCTTCAGAATCTCTAGCCATCTACGATGTCTCATGTTCAACTCTTTCTATGTGAAAAGATACTTCAGAATCATGTGATCAGTAAAGAGTGTAAATCTCTCTCTATACATATAGTGTCTCCATATATTCAATGCTAATACCAACGACGCCAACTCCAAATCATGCGTGGGATAGTTCTTCTCATATATTTTCAGCTGTCTAGAAGCACATGCCACTATACCTCTATTTTGCATCAACACGCAGCCTAGACCTGTATGAGAATGATTTGTATACACCAAGAATCCATGTCCAGCCTATGACAACATAAACACTAGTGCACTAGTTAACAATCTCATCAGTTGAGCAAATGCCTGTTCGTATTCCTTAGACTAATCAAAACCGACGTCCTTCTGGGTCAATCTGGTAATCGGTGAGGCAATTTTTGAGAAATCATTCACGAATCTGCAATAATACCTCGCCAAACCCATAAAACTCCTAATCTCAGTAACAGACATCAGTGCTAACCAATAATAGTCTAAATCTTGTCACTGTCCATTGCAATCCCTGTTGCCTACATAACATGACCTAAAAACTTGACCTCTGAAAGCTAAAATTCACTTTTACTGAATTTCACATAAAGTCTATGCTCTCTCAATGTCTGTAATGTCTCCCTAAGGTGTTGTTCGTGATCCTCTCGAGTCCTTGAATAGATCAAAATGTCGTCAATGAAGACTGTCACAAAGCGGTCAAGAAATGATCTCAAAACCCGATGCATTAAATCCATTAACATAGCAGGGGCGTTGGTCAACCCTTATGGCATGAATGTAAGCTGATAGTGTTTGTATCTAGTACTGAATGCTATATTGAACCTATCTTTATCCTTAATCCTAAGCTGATAATACACTGATCTCAAGTCTATCTTGGAGAAAAATTGTGCTCCTCTCAGCTAATCAAATAAGTCGTCAATCCGTGGCAGAGGATACTTGTTCCTGACTGTGACCTTGTACAATTTTCTATAATCGATACATAGTTTCAAAGTAGCGTCCTTCTTCTTCACAAAAAAGATGAGTGATCCCTATAGTGACATGAAAGGGGTGATGAATCTCTTTTGTCCTAAATCCTGCAATCAACTCCTCAACTCCTCTAACTCTCTCGGAGCCATGCGATATGCTGGTATGGAAATAGGTCTAACGCCTAGTACAAGCTCGATGATAAATTATATCTCTCTTGCTGGCAGTAATCCATGTTAATCCTCTAGGAAAACATCAAGGAACTCACACACACTATCAAAATATCCTCCAACCCGGGTCCCTGACTCTCTGCTACTACATACAATGCTATTAACGCCTCCATCTCCTTTCTAATCGTAAGTCGACCTCTCATGGTATCAGCTCTCGGTGCACTACCTCGGTATGTAAATGTCAAATGCCTTGGGATCTTAAATATCACTGTCTTACAAAAATAATAGATATGAGCGTGATATTCTGCTAACCAATCCATCCCTAATAGTGCGTTAAACTTTAAAAACTCGAGAACACTAAAGTCTGCAGGCAACTCTAGCCCACCTATCTACACTGGACATCCCTAGACAAAACTATTAGGATATATCATATCCCTAGCTACGGTACTCAAAACCAAATGTACAATATGCCTAAGAGGTCTCAATCCAAGGATGTTTATCATGCGACCAGCAATGAATGAAACGGTAGAACCTGGATCAAATAATACATAAGAATCGCTATCGAAAATGGAAATCCTGCCCTCAATAAGTCCCCATGTTGCCTCGAGATCTGGCTGCGCTACTATGTGAACCCCCTCCGGCCTTACTATGGATAGGCGGCTCCTGGTTGTGAACACTCTTTAGCCCTGTATCCTGCGTGACCATATCTATAACAAATGATCAACCCACGTTGGCTGAACCGATGCCTCTATCCCTGATCATAGTACTACGCCTGACCATGTGTCTGTCTATGTTCCCCTCTAAACCTCTCCTCTGCCTCAGCCTTTGCCACCGTTCTGCTACTACCGTCATGGTGCCAGTAGTGTTGGTAATGCATGTTTGGTAAGAGGTGGTAAGGGAGGTCTTCTATGTCCATCTTGAGTAGGTGCAAGAGGTGGTGCATAGGGCGCTGCCTGAATATAAGGAACAAGTGTCCTGCCTCTTTGGAATCTCCAATCACCTCTCCTTTGTCCATTACCTCTCCATCTCCTCTGCTCAAAATCTACTCCCAAGTCAGCTATCTATACGGGTCCTTCCCCCCTCTCTGCCTAACTCATATGTCTTATGAGAGATAGCCTGTTCATATATCTCCTGGAGAGATCTAGCTTCGGTCCATCACTAAAATAGAAAGCATCATCGGCATCATTCTCAACTAAATCTCCAGCAAACTGCCTAAGGTAGCCATATCCATCTCTATAACTTACTACTCACTCTCCCTCAGCCTGCCTCAATACCATAAATTTTTTCTTCATCCTCTTAACCATTGATGCTAGAAGATACTGCTTGAAAAACGCCTTCTTGAAATCAGCCCATGATGCAAAAATGCCCCTACTGGCCCCTGTCGTCCTCCACCAAACATCAGCACCCTTCTCTAGGGTGTATTAAGAAAGGATGGGCTATAGTCTATCCTCGATATTCAGCAACAAATGTAGCTTCTCCTGTGATAGGATCCACCTCTCAATCTTCTCATGGTCTCTCTCCGCTGTAAAGAAAACTAGCATAAGCCTAATGAACTCCTTCAACAGTTTGGCGTCCCTCGTTAGGACATCAGTCTTAGAAGATGTTGGTGTGGGAGTGGATGTATCCTCAGCTGGAACTATCACTATTAGTAACTCAGAAGGATGTGGTACTGTAAACTCTATTGAAGGCTGTGGTACTGGTGGTACAGATGTTTGCAGCCATGCAGTAATAGTAACTAGTGTAGTAAGAATTTCAATAGCTATCGAGGGTATTGCGTAGTTGTGGGTGTAGTGGCGGGTACGGCCGGTACATGTGTGGTCATATGCACTATCATAAGGGAGATGAAGTCAGCTCCTTAAGCTGCAACACGGTCAAGAATCCTCTGATTATCATCAGCAAAATGAATAGGACGTTGGCTACTGTTAGCTCAGGTGTCTCCGCCCTCATATGTATCAGCCATCGATGTCTGCATATAGACAACGAGCACGAATCAGCTACTATGCATGCATCGTATATATATACTACACATATTTCAACTAACACATAAATATAACATCTTCTCAACTCACTTTCACTTACTTCCCAACTAATGATTTTTAGGCAAGGATCGTCTGGTTTCCATTGCTAAAATGTGTGTTTTATTCAAATTTCGTTGTGTGTTTATCAAAAACCTTTGTCTCTGATACCAACTGTGAGGGCTCTTTCTCTAATATAAGGCTAATCTTATCATTAAGCCCTAATCTCAGTAAAGTATGACTTAATAACGTATTAGTCATCCTTTAGTCATGTTCTCCTTAATATACATGTCCAAGATAGATAACACATAACTCCTAATATTATAAAATTTTTAGAGTAAATTAAAACTTTTAAACAATTATCAGAATAGCAGAAGTCTTAACGCTTTAACGGAAATAATTAAATATAAATCCTAAGTGTGAAAAACCAGGAAATCATGATCACATGTATATATATATATATATCAAAATGATGACCATCAGTGTAATAAACATGTGTCGAGTCGGGGAACTAATGCTCATCCCAAACATATATACAACCCAAATGTATTTGAAAGACATAAAGTACATAGTATAGCAAAACAACAAAGACCTATAAAGTCGATACAGAATGTAGGCCACCAGCTCAGATATAGTTGTCAATCTTTTCCTTGCCAGGCCTGTTAGTCGTCAAATCTGCATCCACCGTCATAGAAAGGACGGTGAGTACAATAAAGTAGAAAATAACATCTGGAGACTTTCACCTACATTCTCAAATTATACAAAAGGTATTTAAAAGCATATGGATAGCGAAAAATTTTTGAAACTGAAATATGCCAATGAATACCAAAGCTAAACAAATAAAACTGACATTAAGTGAAGTAGTAATGATCTAGGTATGGTCAGTTATGATCTACATCATTTAAGCTTAAAAGCCACTTAAAAAGGGCGTACGTGTTATCACACAATATAATATCTGGTTCCAGACAACCTCAGAGACTCTTACTCCGTGTGCCTTTTACCGATAACCCCAGGGACTCTAACCCGTGTGTCGCTCATCTCAATATAGTGCATTGGACCCTAGACACTATGACTACTTTACATTCACAAGGAAACCTTATTAAGAGCTATAGAGTAAAGTCATTGCTTTTAAAAGCACTATAGGTAAGAATACAAATCCATATTTAATGCATCAATACAACTATCCCAATTGCATGCTATTCAACTCATTAATCAATTCGAAATCACTCAACAAAAATAATAGACAATAGTAGAGGCAATGAGTCATTTCAAGGAATGATATCATGGTCAAACAACCCACTGGTCGAGTAGAATCAACTAAAATTCATGATATCAGATTACAAAGCATATATATATATATATATAGTCAAAACAAACTATTGAACAACAATATGTAATGGAAATGTAATGTGGAAAAGAACCTCAACATATTTACTTACAATGCAAGCAAATTTTCTAACTTAATCTTGCCTCCCGACACCTCAAAATACATAGCTGAGCCCTCGAGACTCTTCCCTAGGTTCCTAATAACATTATACAAGTTTTAGAGTGTGTTTAGATCTTTAATTAAGATGTTAGGCTTGTTTAAGGTATTTAATTTTAAGTTGGGAAATGTTGAATTTGTGTTGTCTAGAGCACCTAGCGTGCTTAGTAGTTTATCTAGCGCCCTAATAACTCCCATAGCATGCTACTCGCGCTTATTAGTGCGCTACACGCAGGTAGCGCGCTAGCAGTCACGCCTAGCGCGCTTTGTGCATGAAAACTCAAAATTCTGGACTTCGAATTCAAAGTTTTCTTCTCTATATGGCCATCACCAAAGCCTTTAAACCTCTGTTACCCTTCATCAGAGATCTAATACATCTACCATAACAATTAAAACAGTTTATATTTCATAATTATAACCAAATTCATCAATTTAAGCTAAGTTAATGGTGTAAATCAACTTACCAAATTGTACACCACCTTTAGCTTGTTCAAACACCTTCAAATTCACTAAGTTTTCTTCACAAATTATTGATCTTCTTCTCCTTCAACTTTTCCTTCCTCTTTAAGTTTTAAGTTTAGAACATTTGCATGTTTATCTCATTCATATATACATATATATATATATATATATATATATATATATATATATATATGTAGCTAAGGTTAAGTTATAGTCATTGATCTTAATGTATACATGCATCTCGAGACTAATCTAATGGCTCACATCTTGTTTTAATTCCATTAACTCACCACTAACTCACCCTTGATGACACCAATTCACAAATAAATTGACCTTGTGATGTGTCCACATGTATCTTGAGAATCATTAATGACTAATGTTTTATATTTTCTAACTTAGGCTTATTAATGCAAATCAAACTATGGCCATATCAAATCAACCTTATAAGCCACATTAACTTAAGTTAAGCTTACCACATCACTATCTACCTCGGTCTCACGCCAACATGCATCTCAAGGCACGTCCCCGCTCACGTCTCGACAACTATATTCAAGTAAAGATGAGTTAGTAATCTACACAAATACAATACATTAGGAACACATCACTTCAAAACTAACAAATACATTGGCCACATGCTTCGGTCAGCGCACGTATCTCGATGCAGGTTCTACGTTACAGGTCGGTGATCCTGATTAAGATAATAATTAGGATTAGAAATTTAGGTCGTGACATGCACTCGATCTCCTAACAAATACAGTGACAAGTCCAATGAGTAAAATCCCAAGAGAAATCTACACAATATTCATGAATAAAATAGATAAAACTACAAGACATGCAAGTAATACATCTGACAATAAAAAGTCATGCTCGCATGAATGTAGGTGGCATACGGCGTGTAAAAACAATATCGAGTAATATAACACCATATACAAATTGAGCAGGCTCGGAAGTAAAGCAATAGTAAATAAACAACCGAATATCATGAGAAAACCTCGACCTAAACCAGCCGATACATCGATAAAATAGGACAGGAACCATGTATATACTTGGAGGTTTACAGTGACTAAACCCTAACTATGGTTAATGGTTGAACCCCTTCTAGACGTTATTTCAACTCAAGGGAACACATTAAGTCCCTTTCGGTGGTCGTAGATACATTCTATTATCGTCAACACGAGCACTAAAACAAGCAACCCTGTAAGTAATTTAACCACAACCAATATATACGTAACCGAATTTAGAGTGAAAAGTCATGTGTGCCCACTAGCAATCACACATGTAATCTGACACCAAATAAATCACGCAATGAATTATGTGAAGCTTTCTAATGGGTTTTACGCACCACAATATACGCGCGCTGACTTCCCCGGACTCTCGAATCCAAGCGCGACTAGCTCTTGCTACCCGAGCTATGGCCCATTTAGTTCCTTGAAGTCAATTTATTGTGTTTAGAGTGTTTAAAAGTGTTTTAGTTAAGTGTATAGGACATAAAATACAAAACAACCAATAAAAATGGGGCTATCAACTGTCATTAGCGCACTAGGGAGGCACCTAGCGCGCTACTATTCTTCAGGATGATGAACAGTGGCATGCCCAGACTGGATAGCACGCTATTTAGCCTGGGTAGCACGCTAGGCATGTCGAGCAACTGAATTCTCAACTGCGTGTTTTGTTCCCCGTGTAATGGCCTAGAATTTACTAATAGTAAATTAGTCCATAATCAGGGTTATTGACTCGTGACGTGGGACTTGCATCGAGATACGTGCATTGACCGAGGCAATGTGGCTGAGGTATATGTTAGTTTTGTTGTGATGTATTCCCAATATGATGTATATGTGTAGACTACTACGTCACTCCTACTTGTATATAGATGTCGAGACGTTAGCGGGGACGCGCCTTAAGATGTCTTTCAGCGTGGGACTAGGGTAGAGAGTGATGTGGTAAACTAACTTAAGTTGATGTGGCTTAATTAGTTGAATTCGATATGTCTACAATTGATTTTATATTAAATGCAACCTAAGTTAGCAAATTAAAATGTTAGCCATTAATATTCCTCGAGATACGTATTGGCACATCAAGAGACCAATTGAGTTGGAATTTGTGTTAGCAAGAGAAAGTTAGTGGAGTTAAAATCAAGATATAAGACATTAGATTAGTCTCGAGATTAGTGTGTACATTAAGATCAATGGCTATTAGACAACCTTATCAATATATATAAGATTAAATGGGTAAGTTTATGTAAACCATTTCATTTCTAAACTTAAAGAAGAAGTAAAGTGCTCGAGAGGAAGATTGGAGAAGAAGATCAACGAGTTAGTAAAGGAATTCTAGCAGAATCGAAGAAGTTGATCTAGTTGGTGGTGTAGAACAACTAGGTAATTCTACTTAGACCACTAATTTAGTATATTATGATGAATTGGTCTTAATGATAAAGATTTTGTTTTAAATGAGTTAAGAAACCTTCACTGATTTTATGACTTAATTAAAGCATCAAATGAGTTCTTGAACCTTGAATTTCAAATTAGAAGTTTATTGGTAAAAAATAATGATTTTAGTCATGAAATTGATTTTTACCAAATTTTGATATGAATATGTTTTTAATTTTAGATATCAATTGAATTTCTGAACTCTTTGCAAAAAAACCAATAAATCTGTTATCAAGAAAATTTGAATTTTGATTTAAATTGACAAAGTTATGGTATGTTGAAGTTGTAGATGTTTTGATGAAAAAATATGGTTATGGGTTTAAACACCTAAGTCTACAAAATATGGGTACATTAGTTATGATCAAGCTTGATTTAGGTGTATTGGAGGTGTATGGATTATTAGAATGCAAAGTTGAACTCTTAGTAAGAAACACAGACTTGAGGTCATGGAGACGCCGTGGGTGCAGAGTGCACGGCGCCCCCACAACTTCAAGACCTTAAAAGTAGTGAAATTTCTAATAAAAGTTTGGGGTTTTTCTAATTGGTTTAATCTAACTTTGATAATTTTCATAAGTCCTAAAACACCTTAATTAACCTCAAAAAACTTGGGGGGAGTCTCAAGAGGTTATTAGTGAGATACGGGGTGTTAGGAGGTCAGATTAGCCTAAGAACTTCGCGTGGTTTGTAAGTACACTGATTGAGATATTTATTTCCATTTCTTTTCCATTATACTTCTTATTTACAATCTTTTGGACTGATGAGCCTATTGTACTCTTGATGCCATAACTTTGTTGTTTCGTCTCATTTCATGAGATTGTTATCATGACGTTGGTTTATGTTTAAATGGTATTCATTGACTCTTATGCACGTGTTATGTCATTCTTGGTTATCAAGTATGTAAATCAAGTTGAATAGCATGCTATTAGGTAGGAGATCTATGATATCGAAAATCTACTTCCTTTGAGTATTTATTGTGAATTCACCTTTATTGGATTTCTTAAATTTTGTCATTTCTTGAGTTATGAAAGAAGTTCATATATTTAGGACCATTATATCTAGAGATGGTTATGACACACGAGGTCATTAGATTCTGAGGATGTCGAGATCTCACCACTAGCTTGAGCGACATATGAGGTATGGGACTCGGGATTGTCGACAAGTATATACATATATGCAAAATGGGAAATCATAAGCATATTTACACCATACATAATGGAACAGAGTTAATGTAATGTAATTTCATAGTTAACCGGCCCTATATCATTACTGTTTAGTCGAGTCTCAGTTTCATGATGTTTAACTGAAGTATCTTATAGCATGATTCTTGTTTCAACTTTCTTTGCTACAATTATATTTTTAGATACTTGTTATATATTTGAAAATGTGGATAAATGTCTCTCAGTGTTACTTTCTACATTACTATACTAACCACCTTTTTTATGGCGGTGGGTGCAAATACTTCGAGTAACAGACTAGGGAAGGAGAAGATCAACAATTAGTTTCTAGTCGTCGGAGGATAGTTCCTGCTACTTTTGTAGGTAATCATTTTTTGTATCTATTACTTACATCTTTTAGTATAATCTTGGGTTTTATATTGGTGGAAAGACTAAACTTCCCTATTATTTCATATATTACTTTGGTTGGTTTTTAAATGATCGTCTGTTTATCTGGTTTCACAGTAAGTGTATGCTTCCGCTAATTTTATCAAGTCTTCCACTAAAAATTAAGGTAATGATAATGATCTCTTAATTAAATTTGTATATTATAATTAACAACTAATGAGTAATGCTTATGTTGATCATGAGTAACGAGGTGAATGAGATGAAAAGGGTGACTAGTACGTTGTTAAGTCCTACATGGCATGGGTTAGGGCTTAATGACGGGATTAGGTCGAGCGGTACTCGGTTTGAGGAGTCAGGCCATCACATCCTGGCAATTGGCCTAGTCCAAACGGCGTCGACCCCATCCTCGACTCGTGGGGGAAATCAAACACTAGCAAATTGAACAGATTACAACATATCAAAGAAATTTCCATCAATTCATGCATTCATTCAAAATTAATCGAAAACCCAATTTCCATGAGAAATCATCACTACAAAAAAACGGCAGATCAGAAACGGAAATTTTCGTCTCTGATTAGCATAAATTCTGTCTCTAATTCAATTATGCAACGGAACAGAGACGGAAATCTATTCCGTCTCTAAAATCGTCGTCGTTGA
Source organism: Stephania cephalantha (assembly GCA_039657325.1). Classification (NCBI taxonomy): domain Eukaryota; kingdom Viridiplantae; phylum Streptophyta; class Magnoliopsida; order Ranunculales; family Menispermaceae; genus Stephania; species Stephania cephalantha. The sequence goes on along the minus strand of CM077569.1, from coordinate 45,456,051 downwards.
TTCAGTCAGCAAGGCAATGTGTTTCCGTTTCGATTAGAGACGGATTAGAGACGAAGTTTAGAAACGAACAGAGACGGAACAGAAATGCGAATTCTTCTAAAGGGTACAATTGTAATTGCATTCCATCTCTGATCCGTTGCTAATCAGAGACGGATCAGAGACGGAATGCGTGTATTTCGTCTCTGATCCGATGCTAATCAGAGACGGATCAGAGACGGAATACACACATTATGTCTCTGATCCGTCTCTGATTAGCAACGGATTAGAGACATAATACAATAATTTCGTCTCTAATCCGTTGCTAATTCATGAATTCCATTTCTAATCCGTTCCTATTTAGTATCAAAGTCTAGTTTTGCCCAGTTGAGCGCGTCTATTCCTCGAAAATTAGAGACGGAATAGCAATGAAATCTCTGAATTTCGTTGCTAATCCGTCTCAATTCCGCTTTGTTTAGTTTTCAAACCTAAGCTCAATCCTATTGGTTCTCCATAACCTCTAAACCTGAAAATACAACCATAGGACCTACTCCATCTCCTGCACCCCCTCCAACAACTCCTTGGGGGTGCTAACATCCCCCAAAAAGTAGAATTTGACATACATACATTGACAATATATATCAACAACAAATATTCAAATGAGAGAAAAAAAATGTACAATTCGACATTGAAAAAGATTTATATATCCACGAAAGCTTGTCAAGTTTAATAAATGTTCTAAATTTCTAAGTATGCACAAAAACCACCAATCTTATTGTTCAACAACCACCGAAAAAAACTTCCAATCCTCTAAATATGCAAAAAAAGAAATATCAATCTAAAAGTAACAATAACATAAACTACTCTGGTACTATGTTCCATAAAATAGAGAATTCGTCCTATAAACGCGAAGTGTATGTCACATGGTTTCAAGAATTCTTTAGAACTCTTCGTTGTATATGCATGGGCGCCGACCCAATAGAAAACATAAGAAAATGCTTTCCATGAAACAAACAAAAAGAATGGAAAGATTATCTCAAGACAACGCCATTTCTTTTTGTGAATGGAAAAATGTCAAACTTCCCCTCAAGAAATTTGACATAATTCGAGAAGTTCAAAGATAATTTCGGGAAGTCCTCTAAATAAGGGCAAAAACTGCAAAACTTCCATGACTAAGTAGAAGTTTCGGGGAAGTTTGTGGAAGTTTATGAAAGTTTCAAAGAAATTATGCATATGGTACTAAAACCAATCTAACATGAAAACTCACAAACAAATTTTACTAGTTGCCAAAACATTTAACTCACAAACAAATTTTACTAGTTGGGTACATTTTTCTGTTTGAAAATTTATAATTTACAAAACTAAAAAACGTATTATGTCATTTACAGAGTATAAAAGTAAGATAAAGCATAATCTAGTTTCTACACCAATGTTCCTCTCCAAATTCCAAACTCAAAAGGGATAGCAAAAGAAAATTAAATCATTCTTAGATTGAACAAAAAAGCCTCTTTTTAGCACTGAAGAGGATCGTTTGCATACCAAACAATCTCCAATGAAGAAACCAATAATCAATTCACTTGGGTTTCATTCTTTCAATCAAAAAAAGGTAAAATCAATGCCAAATGAATTCATCAAGGCAAAGGACACAAAAGAAGATGAACACTGATGAAGAGAAAAATCAATCACTCACCAAAGAACCAAATAGAATTTCTTCTCTATGTTCCCATCCTTGAAAGACCAAAAAAAAAGACTAGATAAGAAATAGCTCCAAAGAAAAAGAAAAACAAGATAAAAAAGAACAACCAAAAGGGCTTGAGAGAGAGATAGATGTGATTTTGCTTTATTTAGGGAGAAAGGCTTGTATATGGTCTGCACAGTAATCCCAATTTTCCCTTCATCAACCAATTATTTCCCGAAATTTCAAGCACCAAACAAGCTCGATTTCCCATGTAAATAAAAAAAAATCAAGAACAAAAAGAAGGAATTTTTTTTATTTGAGAAAAAAAAAATTGCACCAATTGATTAAAACCCAAAAAATTAAGTGAGATATATGCAAAGAGGGGGAACACAACCATATATCAAGTCGGGTGTAGCTTTACAATGAGATATATGCACTAATGGATTCGGGATTATCACTTCCAATCCTCTAAATATGCACAAAAGAAGTATCAATCTAAAAGTCATGTGAACAACTGCAAAAGTTATCTACAAAAGCAAAAGTATAATCTCAAAAGTTACACAAACAACAAGAAAAATACCTAAGTATCACCAAGCTGCTCATATCTCGTAAGCCAATGTTGCATCTCTCGCTCAACATTGACCTGTTGTTGTGGTGGATCGGCGGGATCTATTTGCGGCGGCTGTTGCTGGTCATGAGGTGGTGGTGGTGGTGGTGGTGGTGTGGCTGAGATAGGCCTGCTCCGTCCATGGTCATCTCGAATTGCTGATGCATAAACGCCATAACCTTTCGTAATTGCTCGGCAACGATATCAAACTCTGCACGTGGCACCATCTCCGACATCTAGGACGTGCTAGCACCAGGATCTGCATATCTCCTATTCTTTCTCCCTAAAGACCCGAGACCGTAGACACGTCCTTTGGGACACTCACCCGCCACATTGAGGTACACCGCCTCATCATCCACCTACTGTCCGGTGTAGCTCGGGTCGCTCCGCACGTCTCTCTCTGGAGCTTAGCCTGCATGGATCAACAATAAACAACTTACATGATATGCTTTAAAGTAAACTTAATACTATTTAACATTTCACTTCTATACTTACATAGAACCGCTCTGATCTAGTATCGATGAATGTCACCCCGTCGTGATTTATAGTGTGGAGATGCAAATACAATTCATTCACGGTAGGTGGCGTCTCGGATGTATTAGTCTGCATACAGGACCGGTTATAAAAATGTTAAATATGTCAATTAGTAGTAGGTCGGCGAACTCATATTCGCCAAACACAAATCAATTGCATAGTGAACAAGTGTATAAATGTAAAAAATAAACTAGAGTGTAAAAAACACTTACCAATCTTTCATTGGTCAAAAAGACACCGAACCACCATCGTGCTTCGATGGTCCAGATCCCAGTCCTTCGACCTCGGTGTTCCTATTCGTTGACGCTTGCCTAGACACTGGTAAGAAAGTCCTCGCTCTCCCAAGACTCCAAGTATCTTCTCCATGCCTCATCTGTAACAAAGTTTGGCTGAACACGATTCTTCTTTAACTTGTGCATCAATGCGGTGTACCTTGTGCCTGCATGCGTGTCGTACGCCGCACGAATGAGATCCTCGTGAATCGCGTCATCCCATCTAAAATATACCTATAAAATGGCGATTGCAATTGTTACGAGACATTGAAAAACTAGTATAAATCCTAAGACATTTATTAGTCATGCGTACCTTCCATTGGCGCCAGTAGTGGTCTTTATGATGATTCGGTACCGACTTCCAACAATACCCTTCTGGAATCATCCATCTTTTGAAAACTTTTGTCATCCTTCGTGCACAAGAATGAGAAGGATGCAACTCCCTGTGTTTCATGAAAATGCATAACATCTTAAAAACTTTTTTAATAATTTACATCGATAATTAGAAGTACATATATGAATCAAATACAAACTTACGTATTATTGGCAATCAGTGTGATCGGGATCCGCTGCACGTGAGGGGGCTCGGTCCTTGCCCTCTGAGGTGCCCGCGGAGGGCCTGTCACCTGTAAGCCTGCTCTGCCGTCATAAGATGGGGATGCCGCTGGTGATGCGGTGGCTGGAGGCGCAGGCCTCGTCGATACATGAGTGTCATGTCTCGATGTCGGCGATGGTGACTGCAACGGGCAATTTGGTATAGTTCTAGATGACGATGTTGATGGTACAGGCGACGGGGACGGTATGGAAGGCGAAGGTGACGCTGAATGTAACTCATGCTCGAGTGAACGAGAAGTCGGAATCGATAATATAGGAATCGAACCACGACCTCGACTGCCACGACCTCTTTGACCCCCTCGTGTGGCCTGACCATGAGGCCCAGTCGGTATTTCGGTTCCAGAGGTCTGTGCTGCACCTCTTACGACTGGACGATGTCCCCCTAAAGGTATCCCTCGATTGCCCTGAGGTAATGTGCGCCCTCGAAGTGAGGGGTGATCACTGCCCGCCATGAAACCTAACAAAATACCAATAAAAGTTTAGAGACCAAATGCATACCAATAAAAGTAATGAATTGTTTATTCAATGTCCAATAGCCTGAAATTAAGAAAAAAAAACCATCAAACATAACATTTGATTATGAATGGGAAACTTGCAGTTCGCCATACAACCACATAAAACTTCATAGTTTGACAAGTGAATCTCAACATGACAATATCAAGCTTGCCGTTCGCGATAACGACACTTGAAAGCGAAAGCATAGAAACTAAAAAGTGGAAATAGCGTTAAATAGTTCAGAATATATTTGACTTTGTACAATAAACTAGGGTATAGGTAGCTGTGAATTCTTGCATTACTGGCTACTATGAAAAGTTTGGTATGCTCCAACTTACCACTTTAGGTTGAAGAATATCCTCACCTTGTCAAGAATAAAAAAGAAAGGTTGATCCTGCTAGTTTCTAATGTCAAGTCAATTTCTACAATTAATCACTCACAAAGGTGAGAGGATGCACTTCCACACAATTTTTTTTTTCAAGTATAGATAACTTTCTTCCATAGATGACTCCATCAAGTCCAATCAACTTTACCAACCATTGCCATGGAAGTGTTTGAGACCTACTAGTTAACCTCATAGAGCTCACAGGTTCGAGTCCTCTAATTTTCTTAGACGTATATCTCGTAGAATGGGGTGTGTCTCCAATATAATAGTTAGGGTTAATCATGGACGCCACCATGTCAAAAATATAGAAATAAATAAAAATAAAAATCCAATCAACCCTTTACTTGAAGGTACGTGTACATTTTTCAACCACATATTTTAACTAAGAAAATATATGCTTTTCATAGAATTCCTGTAAAATGCACATCCAAAGTAATTAGTAGGACCCCAATTAAAATTATTGTATGCTTCATGTGACCCAACTGTATAACTGGATGTTTCATGTGACCCAACTTACTCAATGCCTCATATGTTCTCAGAGATGCTTTCATGGATGAATGAGAAGTTTAAGGGGAGCAAAGATGAATGGAGGATCGTAATTAAATGACTTCTACCTAAAAAAAAGGGAAAACAGACATAAAAGCATTCAAGAAATGAGAGAATAAAGATGTTAAAAATCTCAGCTTTTTAGAAAAATTCCATCAAGGCATGGTGCTCGATAGCTTTGTGGAAAGTGGATAATGTAAAGTTTATCATATTGTTTCATATCAAGAACAAGACGACCGAGAGAGCAATACAATGAAGCATCGAGAGAGAGCTCCGTTTGTGATTCTCACACAAAAGTATAATCGGATGCTTGATGGGAGTATGTAGACCATGCATTATATCCTTTATAATAATATTGTTTATGCCTAAGCGAGCCAAGGAAAAGAAATTAAAAGCACCTAGTTCTATAATTAAGAAGTTCATGAAAAGGAACACACTTGTGAACAATGGCAAGCTTTTTAAGCAAAATCTTTATCTCGTAATCTCATTGGCTTTTGCATCCTCGTGGTGAAGTCACTTCCAGGTTAACCGAAACCACCAAAAAAAAAAAAAAAAAAAAATTGCTACATTGCTAGAATGCATAAGTTTTTGCAAGCATATATTAAAAGGAATATTTTCGAGTGATTTTGATTCTGAGCAAAGATATCTCGAAGGGGTTCTAATTGTTGATTGAAACTCACAGACAGATTCGAGTTTTAGTTTTCCATGATTAGGGAGCGATCTCAACAAGAAATAATTCTTAGTCAATCAACCAAAATGAAACAAATAAATCATATAGTTAGCAGATCCCGATTTCCTGCAATCAGTTTTCTCTGTCTTATTAATTACCAAGATGGGCCATATTGAGGTTTCCCTCAGCATAGACTAAAAACCAACACACTTCCCCCAATAATTGTGACTTCTAACAAATAAATTAGAACTTACAACCAAAGAAAGCACATGTCAAAAGTTTCCAACCATCTTAAAGAAGGGTATATTTCAAACGAAGGAAACCAACAATGGCATCCTGACTAAGAGCAATATTAATAATCAATAAACATGTAAGACTAACACATCAGTTCACTATGGAGAATTAATACTTATTATTGCTTTGCAATAATTATATATGTATCAGCATACATACAAGAATCATGTACATCAGCCAATATGTAGAGAACCAACTCAAGAATCATATGGTTGTTTGAAAATGCATGAACAATAAACTAGTATAAAATTAAATGCATGAACAAGGGTCTTACTAAGAGCATGAAACCCATTATGTTTTATAACTTTATAAAGAAAACAACAGAAATCAGATCATACAATGATATAAACAACTTCTGAAGAACTGACAAAGACATAAGATTCAAAAGGGCAGTTGTAAGCGAGTGATCAACAATTAAACTTTCAAAAGTAAACACTATTGTGAATGGGAAACTTGCAGTTCGCCATACAACCACATAAAGCAAGTCAAGAACTGGAAAATGCAGAAGAGGTGGCCATGCATACATGTCTGATGTCACCAACTTCCTCAATCATAAGCCAACAAATCTGAACTAGCTTTTCTTTACTTTCATGTTTCTTGACAACTTTTCTTTTTGGTGGTATGTGCTCAGTATTCCAAGCCAACAACCTTGACTAGTTTGAACTACCACGTAGGTTTTCTCCATACCCAGTGCTCGAACATGAGGTTTATCAACTTCAGCTCTATAGTAAAGCTTCAAAGTTTTTGACACTGATTAAGATAGTCTAGAATAAAACAAAAGAAAAAAGATTAGGGACTTTGACAATGTAGGACAAAATTCTTTACTGGTCTTTTGTTCATTCAAAAGACCAATAGTCTTAAAAAGATGGAAATCTAGGTGGCTAGGAACCTAACTTAACATAAAATAGTGGGGGAAATCATGCTTCTGGTGATCAGCCTAGAAACAAAAACCAACATACTCAATAAATTCAGCATCAATGAACTAGGCACAAGACTAGTGAAGAAAGGATGCAACAGAGAGTAACATAAACTATTTAGGGGCACCAATTCTTCACAACAAAATTTGAATTTTTCAAACTGGCTAATGGCTATAATCTATAAGAGTTCTATAAGAGTTACAACTCCAAAAACTGAAAACTAGAATCTATAAGAGTTCTCATTTCATGCATACAGTCCCATGAAGATTCGAGAGCAATAGGACCTTTAAGTATTCAAACAGAATCAAACACATGCTCTTCTACATTAACAGCGCTTCTAGTATTCCCACTTGAATGGAATCGACTTCTCAACAAAGAATATCGAAGATGAATAGCGAGAACACAAAGATTCAGTGGAACATTCAGAAACATAATTGCAACATGAAATTGGAACAGTAATCCATCATAATATCTACATATATTAATATTAAAGCCATATTAATAATAAAATTTTGGGGGATTAATATCTTGTTTTAGATTTATGTTTCCCTTGTTGTCAAGTGTACACAAACCACCACCATATTAATTGGAAGCAAAAGTTGCCTCTCATAATACCATTAAAATGTCATAGAAGTACTAGTACCCATATCCAAAATAGTGAGAAAGAAAAGAAGACTGTATGTACTACATCTTCCAGATTGTCAAATGTTTAGTTCAGGCACCAAACAATTTTCCTAAACCAATAGCCATCAACAATAGGAGAATCACAGGCAAGAAAATGCACAAAATGAAGTGTAAGACCTTGGGTTCCATCCACAATTTAATTTTTACCTACCAATGATCAGTTCACTATGGAGAATTGGTACTTATTCTTGCTTTGCAACAATTATATATGTATCAGCATACATACAAGAATCATAAACAGATCAACTCAAGAATCATATGGTTGTTTGAAAATGCATGAACAATTTACCAAAAAATAAAATTAAATGCATTAACAAGTTTAATGTAAGAAAAGTGAGAGGAGAAGAGGATAAAACTAGTAAAAACAAGGAATTGTCTGAGTGCACATGCTATTGCTAATCAACTTTCAGAACACTCAAATGTCATGTATATGATGTCAGATCCCAAATTCCCAATATGGTTATCCATTTGGTAGAAGTTTTGGGGGCCTTCATCTCCGTTCTCACCATGTTCGTACCAACAGTGATATCCCGAAACAAATCCATACCTACATATGTGGTACTCAACCGTTTCGACGTCCAGGTACGGTACAAGTCGACATTTCTTATAATTCCACGGACATCTAATATTCCTTTCACTTTGGTATGTAGGACAATGTTGCTTAGCAAATGCTATGAATTCTTTAACCTTCGCCGCGAATTCAATTCAAACGAAGCCGTTGTCGAGACGGTTGTACATCCAGTCTCGACTTGTAGACGACATTCCTATTGTAATTGTGCAATTAAATTAGTCAAATAGTTTCATAATTTCCGACGGTACATGGCTACTTGTGTGTCCAACTAACACAATTTATTAGAAGGGGGAATCTGAGAACCTACCTAACTACATGAACAAAAAGCTTTGCTTTTATGCATTGAATAAATGTGGTTGGAAACAACTTTCTTAAGACCTAGCTCGGTACATGACTGATACCAAACAAAGTATGATACTTGGTCGTAAAAATAAAAGCAACAAGGAGTTCAAAAAAAATCATAAATCATAAGTTATAAGCGGCATACAAATACCACATAGTATCAAAGCTCCTAGTACTTGTTCACTCGTACCTCCTTAAGGTTAGAGGTTTATTCAATTCTCTTGACATTTTTATGTGAAATAGCAACATTAACTCAAAGAGTAATCATAGTTTTTTGAACCCTACCTAGTAGTAGAAAATATACAATTATAGGTACTATTCATCTATACCTCCTCTATTGGTAGCTTTATCTACACACATGCATATACACACAAGTGAATCAATTATAGTAGGAAATACATGAAAAAATGTGGCATAACAATATCAAAGAATGTAAATTAAAAAATAAAATATAGCACAAAACCTTACCTCTCCAGAGCAATAAGAGCAGCATAACGCAATCCAGACAAAGCACGTTGCACTTCGACTACGAAGGATTTCTCGCTTCCGTATAGCTCAGCCACTTCCCTAACGTATTGTGATGTGCCCGCGTATATCTTAATTCCTAGCTGAAGGGCTCCAACAATTGTCTAGCGAATGCATATATCAAAAAGTATGTCAGCCTATCACTACCATCCTTCAGTTATTCAAATATAGCTAAACAACGAAACGTAGATAAACTGAGAAAATTCAGGTACTTCAAGAAATTGAAATCTAGAATATATGATTTCTTGATGGACAAATAATGGCATCGGCAATTCAGAGATTGAAATTGAGGACCACCAGCACATAAAAAAGCAAGTGAAATTGAAAGTTATACTCATGAATGATATACCACACAGATTCCAGGACACCAGTGGCATCAAGTGTCTTTATTATAAAAGTTTAAAGACAAAGCAATCAGTCAGAGACTCACAAATAAGTTATCCAAATCACAAGGGGAAACAAAAATTTATCTTCTCTTCAAGTGAGATACAAAAAGCGAGAATTGAAAGGCACAAGAGCAACCCCCTTTTCAATCATATTTCCCTATCATGCATTTTTATATTTTCGTTTCGTTCTTTTTTACTCTATTTTCCTTTTTTTTATAAATTTTTCGTTGATGAAACTCCTTCGACCTCATGTGGTTGTGCAAATCGCCCCCACGGTCATCACCTCCGATACGTGCCTCCAAACTCCTTTCGGAATTGTCAAGATAAATGAATTATGAGAATAAAAAACACGCGAAAATGAACTAAAAACACATTGCGCCGCTTACGTATTGGGCTCGAAAACCGTGAATGCACATTGCTTAGTGGCAACCAAAGCTCCCTAAACAATTTTCGAACCTATCTCCAAGATGACATCTAAAATTGTGCACGATTTGCAAAAAAACTCCGCTAAACGATCTACATTTCAAATCAAATCAAACCAATTTAATAATGTAAGACCAATCTTCGAAAAAAAAAAAAAAAAAAAAAAAAAAAAAAAAAGGTAATCACATAGAAACCCAATGAACAAAAAATGGTTTTTTTTTCTTCAATCACCATATTCCTACATAGTATCAAAATCGAACTAATAAACCTATCATTCAATCCAAATTGAGTTTTATCATTTTTGTTTTCTCAATCAGTCCTATATAGTATCAAAATCGAACTAATAAACCTATCATTCAATCCAAATTGTAACACCCATTCAAAAATAAAAAAAAAAAAAAAAAAGACTAACGACTTAGGGTGTTACCTTGACTAGTTCGGCGACGGCTTAGGGTGGGGCGTAGGTCGGCGACGGCTTAGGGCTTTGGGGGCTTCAATCTCCGTGCGGCGACGGCAGAGCCGACGGCCTCATCGCAGCCTGCAATCGCAGCGACGACAGAGATTTAGGGTTTGGGAGAGAGATTTCGGTGAGAGAGAGCGGTGAGAGAGAGAGAGAGCCGGGAAACGTCGGTCGAGAGTGGTGAGAGAGGGAGAAACGTCCTCGACGAGCGAGAGCGGTGAGCGGAGCGGTGATCACAGAGCGAGTTGAGAGCGAGCGAGCGGTGAGAGAGAGAGAGCAGAGAAAGCGGTGAGCGGAGATGACCGATGAGAGAGCGGTGATCGGTGAGAGCAAAGAGCGGTGAGCGGTGACCGGAGAGAGAGCAGAGAGCCGTGAGCAGGCGGTTAGCGGTGAGAGAGAGAGACCAGAGCGCCAGCATAGAGAAAGAGAGTTGAGAGAAAGAGATTTGGTCTTTGTTTTGGACGATCGACGTTTTTTGGGGGGCCCTAGATCGAAGCACGCACGAATCTCGAGATTTGATGAACGGTTATAAAAAAGAAAGTTTTGGTGGGAATGTTGGCGCCATTATTTAGAGACGGAATTTAATTCCGTCTCTATTTCCGTCTTTGATCTCTCTCTATTCCGTCTCTGAATTAGTCCGTCTCAATTCCGTCGCTAACCACTTTTTCTTAGCAACGGAACTTAATTCCGTTGCTAATTCCGTTTCTAAATATCATTTTTCTTGTAGTGCATTGATAAAACTCTTCTTTATTGACGAAATATACTTCAAAACAATGAAGAAGTATGTAAAACCGTATAATATCAATTTAAATTCGCTTATCTCCACATTCCAAATTTTTAAGTCTCATTTTCAAGAATTGAATATGAAAGAGATGATGGTGTTTACCTTGATTTAGATCTTTAAATATGATTTCTCCTAGCCTAATTTGGTTTCTAGCAGCCCCTCAAATGGTCAGGACACTCTGGATTTGCATGTAAAAATGAGTTCTTTTTATGGAAATTCCATTAAGTTTGGTATAAATAGTTGTCACTTAATCTTGTGTCATCTTGTATATTGAGGACAATCTAAAGGCTCTAGTTTGGGTTGTCTTACACAACATTATGACTCCATTGTGACACTCATTCTTATCTAGCCTTGTCTAACCAATCCATAACTACCTGATCTCCGGTGTCCTGCGCCTCGATACTCATCCCAATGCACACCATAGTTTGCATTCTCAATTTGGTTGACTTAAGCTATGGTTTAAATCCTATTTCGGTGTAACCGTACACTGCCTATCTATCACCCCGCATTGACACTCTTCCCGAGGTAAAAACCCGTCACGCCGACTCGCCTGTCAGCAACGTACATACATACGATGCAATACAATAATATAATGATTTTGAACATCGCATTCTAAACAAAACATCACCTAAAAACAACATATTCACTCGATTTCGTGTTTGAGTCAACCAAATTGTCCACGTAAAGCCCGAATTACGGTCGTTAATCCCCGATATTAACGTTAATCCTAGTTTAATTAATTTGGGCAAAATTTGGATATGTTTTTTCTTAAAGTAATTTTGTATTTTTTTTTTAGGATCTCTTAGTCTTGTTGACATTAATTTTTTTGACTTTAGTGATCGAACTCACGACCTCTCAAATCTTGTCTTTTGACAAGTGATGCATTTATCATCTCATCAAAGATGCTTTGACAACTTTGTTGACATTAATTAATCAAACGCGATAATTTTTTTTTTTTTGAGCCAATTACTATATTTACTTTTACCTTCTAAAAAGCCACATACAAAAGCTACATAGTAGATAAAAGAAGAAAAGTCCATAGAACAATGATGAGTATACGTGTAAGTCAATGTAATTAATAGCAATCAAAAACTTAACCTAGCTACCTAGCTTGCACCAATTCGTAAGTCACATTGAAAAGCCAGTCTTAATTGTGACACATTGTTTCTCACCCATTGGCGAGCAAATTCATGATGTGCTAGTTCAGTTGACCCGTTAATTCGAACTTTTGGCCATTGGTTTTATACATGGCCACTGAGCAGAAGCGTTAACAAGTAATGTTGCACAAAAAAAGAATTTAATTAATAAGAAAAGGAAGTATTTGACAAAAAAAAAAATAAGAAAAGGAATTAATTGTGATTACCTATCTCACTAACTTTAATTTAAAGTCAAGATCGAAACATGGTCATAGCAAATTTTTGTTACTGAATTTGTATTTCTATGAAGCCGCTAGAAATAATGCATGGGTTCAACGACACTTGAATTATCAAAAAAGGTCATATTTTTGTAAGAAAGGAACTATATTATTTTATTCCAACGCAAAATTACATCCTTTATTGCCAAAAGTAAAATTACATTCTCTTGGAAATAAATTGTTTCCAAGAAACCAAGTTTTACAAATCTAAAGCCCATGGTCCCATTTTATCAGCAACAACAATAAAGTCTCAATCATAAATTAGTTGGAGCCAACTACGAGCAAAAGATCAAACTCTTTTGTCGCACTTAATTCAGCACATGCTATTACATAAATAAAAAAAGGTGGAAGAAACTAATGCACAAATGCACATATATGTAACACTTAGAACATCTCCAATGGGGAAGTGGATTGGGGGTGGATGTGTGCCACATTGGATTAAATAGATATTGACGAGAAAAAACCTTCTCCAATGGGGTGTGGATTGAGAATGTGTAGGTAATGTGGCATAGAAAAAAGTAGACACTGTCTACCTTACCCTCTAAATCTAGAGGGTACGATAAACAGTGTGCACTATGCCACATCATTGAAAAACTAAAAAAATAACCAGTAACGAAAAGAGAAAGCCATATAAACTTTGCGTTTTTTTGTTTGATACATATACTTTACAAAATCGATCACTTAAAAAAAATTATCGAAAAATAGCCGCATTTTTTTTGATAAAACCGTGCATTGCATTTGTTTTTTTATATATGCTTTAAATTCCTTTTTTTAAATTTTTTGTATTTATCAATTAGATACACGATAACTATAAAATGATTTTATAAAAAAAGATAAATACAAACATTATATTTTGTTTCCAAAATCAGTTATCTAGAATACTTTTTATGTATAATCGATTAGTAATTATTTATGATTTAATAAGTTAAAAAGAAAAGAGTTGCCACCTCATGGATAGAAGGTGAAATCCACAGTACTCATTCACTATTAAATGTGTATTTATGCGACATAATATAGATATCCCTTCATTTTGATGACGTGGCGACAATCCACATCCCCGATCCACATTTATAGCTATTAACACATACTATCTAAAAGATAGCTACAGATAATAAGAAAAGATGATCATAACTAATCAAAATCAATCATAACTAATAGGCTAATCAAAACAAATTAAATCCTAACTAACATATATGTGTGTGCAAGATTTACATGTGAAATAATATTACACGTAATACCCTTCTACAAGTTTGAGCATATAAGAGCATCTCCAATGGTAACATAGGTCACATCATGGATAGGGAGAAAATATCTATCCTATGTTGCACTAGATAAACATTCATCTTTTAAAATGATCTCCAATAAAAAAAAAAAAAAGTGAATTTAGACCATGGATTGATGAGTTGTCACTTTTATTTTCAATTTTCATAATATTAATAAAGGCTTGAAAAAAAATAAATTTTTTTAAAAGAATTAATAATTCTGACGTTACAGCTTACCACAATGTCTAAAAAGACATTGTAGTAAACACCCCAATATATGCTCCCATTGGAAATGCTCTAAACTTTGAATGCCCAGCTTGAACAAAAAACATCTAAATCTTGAACAAAAATGTCTTCAATCAAAATAAATAAGTCACCGAGAAAAACATGGTTTGTACGTAGCTTGAGATATATCGATCGGCTAAAACGTTTACATCGATCAACATCTTATAAAAAACTTTTGAATTGAAGAAAAACATTCAAAATGAATGTTGATTGAGTTAATTGGATCCTCAAGTGGAACGAGAACTAGCCAACTGGAAAGTGCATATTAGTCAGGTCAAATTCAACCGGGCGCCATAGGCCAACTTGAGACTTGACATCAATCGATAATGAACACCAAGATGATAGCACTTGGAAAAAACTTGCGTGGATTGAAATCTTGAGCACCCAATTTTTGTATTGCTCTGTTACCACATTACAAAAATAAAATAAATGGAAGAAATGGAGGAAAAACTTCCTTTTTCTTCATTTTATTAATTTAATACATGAAGGAAAATCCACCTTTTTCTTCATTTTATTCATTTGATGCACAAAGGCGCATATATATATATATAACACATACTATCAAAAAATAAGCTACAAATAATAAGAAAAGCTGATCTAATTACTAACATATATATATATATAACGTATATGTGAAAACTTGTTACAGTCAAATGCTGTGGTCGGTACATGTTCTACAGATAGTGTACTACTGAATGGATAAAGATGGCAGGTGGTTCATTACCCGTTATGATCCGTTAAAAATGAGCTTGTTTTTAGGCACACATTTGATTTCCACGTGCAAAAAAGGTTTGAAATCAGCTTTGAAGTGGGTCATCTTTTCCTGATCCTGATCAGATGACTCAGATCTAAGCTAGATACATTTCTACCTGGATTTTAATTTGGACCAGTGTTAACCCTTGCGAGAATATTCTATTATATCGATTCGATCCGCAGTTAGTATCTTTTATCGATTTCCTCTCTCTCCCTCCCAAATATATGGAAATCGGGTGCTTGTTCAATGAAAATTAAGGCCCTGTTTGGTTGTTTTGAACAACATCTTTTTATTGTTTTTAGCAAACATTTTTTCTTGACAAGAGAAAATGACTTTTTTTAAGCCAAAGAAAATGAATTTAACTTTTTTAAGAAATGTCAATTTTTTTTGAGAAAACAATTTCTTATATTGGATCGATTGGATAAATATTTTCAACCCATCTACTTTTTGTAGGGTTGGGAAATTGAAGTTATATCTTGGAAAAAAAATTCATGATTGAGCACACAATATATGCACACTAGAACAATTTCGGTATTTAATAGAGGTTTTTAAACCCTATTAAAGGGGGGTGTTATTAAATAACACCTAATTGATATGAGTTTTAAAAAACTTCTATGTAACACATGTATTAAAAATTAAAACATAACACATTTTCACATAACATTTAATAACACTCTATTTAATAGGGGTTTAAAAACCTCTATTAAAGGCCAAAAATGTTCTAATGGCATGTGATATATGTTTGGCTATTCAATTTTAGTTTTTTTTTTTTTTTTTGATTGAGGTCGACTATTCAATTTTAGTTTTAATGGAAAGAAATGGAACAAGATGGATGGAATATATTGATACTTTTGCAACTTTGTAAATACAATTTCATCTTGCCCAATCAAATGAGCTTATAAAAAAAGGAAGCGACTAAATAGAACTCCATTTTTGCTGGTCATTGTGGCAAGCCCGCAACAAACTGATCTTCGGAGGAACATAAATAACAGAACATCAGTTGATACATTCAGTTTGGGCGAAATCTAAACTCTTTCAAAGATCCAAGGGGTTTTGGAAAGGACATAGCTTCAGATCAGCTAGACATGAACAACACATTGGGTGGTCTATGCCGGAATTGGGATCATGGTCAACTCGGATGGTGCGAGAAGGGCAAATGGTGCGGCGACTGCTGGGGGACTTATTACTAGATCATTCCGGTGGATGGTTGGGGGGTTTTATGTCCAACCTAGGAATATGCTCAGTCTTTGATGCGGAGTTGTGGGGAGCGCTCCTGGGTCTACAATTAGCTTGAAGTATGGGGTCACGAAGAGTCATGTTGGAGGTGGACAATAAAAATGTGGTTCGCTGCCTTCAAGACCTAACCTCACATGTTAACAAACATTGGCACATCCTGCAACTCATTTTTCAATACCTTGATAAGCCATGGGATATCAAGGTGCAACATAGCTACAGAGACGGTAATAGAGCCGCGGATTGGATGGCAGGACAAGCTCTGCGACTGCCGCTTGGATCACATTTCACATTGATTAGGCCTGCTGGTATAGGAACGATCTTGAATGAGGATGTAAGAGGTGTATCTCTGCCGCGCTTGTGCGCACTGTAATAATCGAGCAATTCTGCTCCATCTTCATAAAAAAAAAAAAAAAAAATGTAATGTCATTCCAGTTTTGCCTCTGCTCGAAAATGACCATTTTGCATATCATATAAAAGTGTTTTTAATTACTCCCTCGTACCCCACTCCAAAACACACAAACAAGCAAATCTCTCCTAAGTACTATCTCGATCCCGACCCTTATCACCAAGTGGTTAGGGCTTTGATTTTGGGCTCCAATTTTGATTTCTGAGGCCAAAATATAGATGGATTCGAGAAGAGTAGGCCATATACAACAAACCACCTAGTCTCATTTCGTTTTCAGTGAATTTTTAGACAGTTTCAAAAATTTCTTCTTCGTTCTTGTCACCCAGCCCATGGGTTTCGTTAGAATAGGGCCGAACATTTGAAGAGGTCTCGGTTGACTCTTACCAATACCTATGAAAAGGTATCGGTACCCTAAACTGATGGAGAACCAAAACCTTTCAAAGGGTACCGATACCTCTTCATGGGTATAGGTAGGAGTCGATCAAGACCTCTAAAGACGACCTTGATATACCCAAACCCATGGGCGACAAGAACAACCAGATCCTTGGTCAGCTTGATCGACCAAAACCTACAAATACAACTAAACACGCACAAACACACGAGGAAAAAAACCATTAAATCTTGATGCGAATAACTTATCAAATTGAGTGTCAAGACAATGAACACTTTTCACGGTGGTTCGTGCATGAGTACTTATCGAGCATCGACAGGGCCATATCCCCTACGAAAAAGTAGGACGAGACCAGGTTTGACACTAGCAATACTAAGGTATGACACTGCCCGAGAACATATTCGGTGGTTTATGGTTTTGAATAGAGGAGAACGAGGTGAGGGTGATGGGGTTTGTATGTTGGGAGAGAATGATATTTTGGGGATTTAAAAAAAGTGGGGTATATTAGCAATTACAATTAAAATCGGGGTATGTTTGAGTAATGGGGTACATTGAGCGAAAACCGGGTCCGTTTAGTGGCTCCCTAGAAAAAACCAATTAGAGCGCATTTATATTTTCATGGAGAAATATGAAGAATATACAATTTTCCCCTCATGTTTATATATATATATATATTATTGCAATTAAACAAAGGCGAACTTCTACACAATCATTTGTGACACAATATAACAATTATGTAATTAATTTTGTATCCATTTGTATATAAAAAACCAACCCCAACTAGTTATTTGGGATATTAAGGCTTTATTGTTGTTATTGTTGTTGAAATATTCACCTCCATAGTGTTATATATGCAGTCAGGGTCATACCTAACATTTTGGGGGAATAAGGGCGAAACCTCAAAAAATGGTCCTTCATTAAATTATTTTTTTACCTTACTTATTATTAGAATTACGCTACAATTATATTTTAAAAATTAATTTCATACATTTTCCTCCTTTCTTTGGATTTGGAAATGGCAATAAAAACTGTAATTTTTTTTTGTGATTATAAGAAGTGTAATTTACTTATGGACAAACGTGAGACCTACTTCAAATTTTACCATCCATTTGGTTGTTTTAATTTATAGAAACATATTATATACATTTAGTTAAACACATGAGTTGAGGGTTTCTTATTGGTGGGGGCATGGGCGGTCGCGGTTCTTGCCCCATCCAAAGCACACCCCTACTATATATAACTGATTTGTATAGCTAACATAAATATACGAAGCAAACAAAGTTTTCTTACAGAATAGCTTATGTGAAATGTTGTTCTTGATTAAGAAAACATGTCATAGTACTTTAATAAATGGAAAGTTTGCAAATGAGTTGTAGTTGTAGATATATATTGCCTAAAAACGTCACATCCATGCTGATCTATGAGTACCTTTGGCAAACTTAATGTGCAAGATTATTATTATTATTATTATTATTATTATTATTATTATTTAATTTGTCGTAGTTTTATTACATAAGTAGTAGAATAGGTAAACACGTGCGGACACCAACACCCACAGGGGAGCGCTCGCATGTGTATATATATATATATATATATATATATATATATATATATATATATATATATATATATATATTGTTGTAAATTGAGTTGAAACTTGTTAAGAACTAGAGAAGGAAATAGAAGACTAAGAACTTCTACTACTACAAACTACTACTACAAAGGAGAAGAGAGAAGTTGGAATGAGAAGTTTTCATTCAACTTGGTGTGTAAATTACAATGGGGTTGACACCCTTTATATAGGCCATTTGGTGATGATGATAATTGTACTTATACAATGTGTACAAGTTATACATACACCACAAGTCATACAACACATCACAAGCAACATAGACAATACATGGAAGAGTTGGTGTACATTGGAGAGGATTACAAGTTACATGACAATACATAAACAAGTGGAGGTACTATTAAGTGAGAAATACAAGTTACATGACTACACAATATGTTGGTGTACATGCATGGTCATCCATATTCCACAACACTCCCCCTTGGATGACACTTGCTTAGAGATTGTGCCTCGTTAAAACCTCGTACTAGAAAAACCACATGGGGAAAAAATCTAGTATAGGAAAAAGAGTACAACGTTCTCGTCAATCTTGATTTGTAGTATAATATTGTTGATTGCCTCATTAAAAACCTTGCTAGGAAAACCCGAAGTGGGATAAAACCATAGCTAAGGAAAATAGTGCAACACATTGATACACTTTGAAAGAATATATATACGCCTCATTAAAACCTTTACTAGAAAAACCCTGTAGGGAAAAAATCTAGTATAGGAAAAAAGTACATTGCTCTCATAAATTTTTTATACGGAGCATAATAATGTTAGGATTGCCTCATTAAAAACCTTGCTAGGAAAACCCAGTGGGATAAAACCGTAGCGAAAGGAAAAGAGTGCAATACACTAATCAATCTAGATAAAGAGTTTTAATATTGTTAGAATTGCCTCATTAAAAACCTTTGTAAAGAAAACCCAGTGGGATAAAACCATAGCAAAGGGAAAAAGAGTGCAATACACTAACCAATAACTCATTTTGATTCTCCCCCTCATATTCACATGGGTGAGACATCTTGTGCATTTTGTTGCACATGGACATCGTTTTCTATATGAACCATTTAATGCTGAAGCATATAATCGTCACTCTTTTATGTATATTATTTGCATCAAGTAATTGATTCATAACTTGTTGCTACTGAATGATCCTTTGAACTTTGAGTTCATATTAATTTATACATTGATCATAATACAACAAATTTAATGCAATTTGATGTTTTCAAGCAATTTCACGCCATTCTTTTTGAATTGGCTTATATCTCCCCCTAATGGTGGGAAAATTGCTTCATCAAAGTGACAATTAGCAAAACTTGCTATAAATAATTTCCCTATTAGGGATCCAAGGCATCTTATAATATAATTAATGGAGAGTTAAATCAATATACGTCTCCTATTGATTTGCCTTGAGATAATCTCCAGCTGATAAAAAAAATCAGTTCGATAAAGGATGTCCGTGCGAATTTACGATATTTTCGCATTATCGATGATTATGGATAATCAAATAGATCTTTCCATATTATGAATGTCATTTGATTTATGATGATATTCGTTTTAATGTGCCTTATATATTACAGAAGTTAAAGCCGAGAATATTATACTCAGATTAAATCATATTCATATAGATAAATTTTATATTATTCTGAGTAGACTTCTTCTGAACAAGACATCAATAAAATTGTTGTCTCAGATATTGTCTGAACATTAGCCTCCGCTAAGTTCGAATTCGATAAATATTCACTTTTATATTATCATGTACATGCATGTAGCATGATACACAAGACATAAACTCATCGCCCATATTTAGGTCACGATTTAAACACATCTCGATGTGCATGTTTTATCGGGCCATTTTCAATGATAAAATTCATAATATTTTGCCTTTGATTTTGAAGGCATGGTAAAGGTCAAAAAAAAATATTCGGGTATATATATGACAATATTTAGGCAAAATAGCCTTTCATATATGACCAAAAAATGTTACAATTATGAGCGCTCATTGTCAATAATTATTTGCCCTTTGTAGTGGTGCACCACTTTTATTCCAGTTTTTGGTGGAATTGTCAATACGACCTTTACCTGATATTTTCACATTTTCCACGTTCATAAATTTACTATTGCGATCATGATCATTATATGCAACATATGCTTCTTAATTTGAAGTTTAAACTAATTGGACTTGAGCGATATTATATTTATAATATCTCATTATTTTACTCAGCTACCATGAGACAAGAAATCAATCCTTAATATTTATTGGATTGACATGCGCACTCGATTTTTGTTGCAGTAATAAATCGAGGCGGGCCACGTGACCTTATTTTTATTGTCTCATCACTCATATTTCCACATAGCCTCAACATAGAGGTAATTAAAATTGTGGAATTATAATTAATATTTG
The DNA here is from genome assembly GCA_039657325.1 of Stephania cephalantha. NCBI lineage: Eukaryota > Viridiplantae > Streptophyta > Magnoliopsida > Ranunculales > Menispermaceae > Stephania > Stephania cephalantha. Next base: position 45,435,123 of record CM077569.1, on the reverse strand, counting down.
ACTGATTAAATTTTGTAGCATGAGACCTAGCCGCTCATTTTGAGCTTTTGGAGCATTACCCTTTTGGTATGTATATATATAACTCCATAAGGTGGAAATATATATAAAGTGAAATATTCACTTTTCAAATCTCTAAAGAGAAATTGGCGAATGATTGTGTATAACACACAGTTTTGCATATATGTTTCATTCACAAATTGTAGTATCTAATTGTCATGACAAGTAATTCTTGTCGGTAATATAATAAGGCAACAAGTTCAACTACGGTTGAATACTATTTTGGAAATAAATTTAATATAAAATAGTTTTCCCCTTTTTATGTAAAAACATAACATATGATTAAATATATGTTCACAACTTGATTCATTAATAATCAAATGTACTATTTGTATTAGTTGGTGGGACAACCTCCAGGTTGGGTGGCGAGAGAAAGTCTGATTAAATGCCATGCCTCCTCGAACGGGATAACCCGTCTCCCTTTCAATGTTTAGCTTTACCGGGGACAAGGCTTACCCACTATCAACTCAAACTTATAGCATGATTTGTATTATAAAATCAAGAATAGAACAATAACTAATCGTTTGTAGTTTTAAGAGAAAACTAGTTATGTCACATATTGACTTTTGATTTCTGATGTAGAAGATCGTACAAGACGCAACTACATAGCATACTTTCGCAATCGGTGACATTATAATGTATAGTATATGAATAAAGTATGCATATAGAAGTGATGCATGTAATAAAAGGAAGCAACCATGATAATATATAAATAAATTGAACTTAAATAACAAAAGTTATACCTTCCTAGCTTTGTCTCCTTAACAAGCCTTCTTGAACTTCAAGATCTCCTTAATGCTAGAGCAAGCTCGTGCTGATAACGTGTTGTAAATTGAGTTGAATCTTGTTAAGAACTAGAGAAGGAAATAGAAGACTAAGAACTTCTACTACTACAAACTACTACTACAAAGGAGAAGAGAAGAAATGAAATAGTTGGAATGAGAAGTTTTCATTCAACTTGGTGTGTAAATTACAATGGGGTTGACACCCTTTATATAGGCCATTTGGTGATGATGATAATTGTACTTATACAATGTGTACAAGTTATACATACACCACAAGTCATACAACACATCACAAGCAACATAGACAATACATGGAAGAGTTGGTGTACATTGGAGAGGATTACAAGTTACATGACAATACATAGACAAGTGGAGGTACTATTAAGTGAGAAATACAAGTTACATGACTACACAATATGTTGGTGTACATGCATGGTCGTAGTTTTATTACATAAGTAGTAGAATAGGTAAACACGTGCGGACACCAACACCCACAGGGGAGCGCTCGCGTGTGTATATATATATATATAACAAAAAATCTATTTCGACTTTTAGAGTCCAGACTCGAAAGCTTTTACTAATAATTTAAGATACCTACATAAATAAAAAGACCTAATTACTCTCATCTTTAATACCAATACACATGAAAATATTCACATCATCCCCCACCTCCATTGTCGCAACCGCCACCGACCACCGACGACTGCCACCGTCGACCGCCATCATCTATTGCACACTTTCATTTGCTCTCTCCTCAAGTTAATACAAACCCCACCCAACTCTCATCTCTCTCTCTCTCTCTCTCTCTCTCTCTCTCTCTCTCTCTCTGCATGCCATGGCGATGGTCTTTGGACCACCACGCCGCGCCGCAGACGACGCAAAGCGCCATTGCGAGCAGTTCGCACCGGAGTTCTCGAAGCGAGTGCGAGCCGAATACAGTGCATTGACTCTCTGATTCCAAACTACGATCTTGCTGAATCGTTGATGTTTGTGTTGTTTGCATAATTTGTTGTTGATATGGAAGTGTAGATTTGCGAAATTTGTGTTTTTAGGGTTTGCTTTTCTCTGGCCGAGAGAGACGACTAGATCTAGACGGGATCAAAGCCTTTCTCGATGCCGTCGATGGCCGGAGGTCACGGCAGCGGCAGCAGCGGCGGGCGCAACAGCAGATCGAGCGGTAAGTGAAGGTAAGTGGTGGATTGATGAAAGGGTATTTAAGTGTTTTTGCTAATTTGAGTCCGGACTCATTGAGTCCATCTAGCACTACCCTATAAATAATCATAGAGCATATATCCAAATGCAAAGTCTTGAGTCCTTATGCTTTATGTTATATATAATATATGTATATCGAGCATATGTAGTTTACTTTGTGAGCAATATAACTTTTTGGAACTTGTCTCCAATTTTTTGAAAAAAAATAAAATGTAAATATAGTTTACCGTACCTTTCATTATTGTCATGTACTAGCTAGTAATTATATAAGTTAGGAAATTAGTACTGCAAGTAAAATTAACAAAGCTCATTTAATTGATAATTCTTATGTTATTCTTATAAAAAAAATTCCTTTGTTATGTCCATTTATTAAATTTACTGGAAACGAACGTTGAGGGAGTGCACCAAATGATTAATTTGTTTGAATCAGTTCATCTTTCGGCCGCACGAGCCCGAAATAATTAAAAAAAAACTTGTGGTCACTAGAACCAATATTGGGTTTTAATATTCCCTTCATACTCATGCTTATAAAGGTATAATTTGGCTGCAATCAGTGGCAACATGTGTTTCATGTAATCTATATAAACTCTATATTTTATAAAAAAAATTTGAAGATATTTTTTTTAAAAAAACTTTCTTTTTGAGAATTGAAAAAAAAAAATCTTTACTCTATCAAAAAAAATTATCTTTATGCTAGGCCTATATAAATAATATCAGGGATGTAAACAAGATAAATATAAAAACAGTTGTAGATCAAATTATTAATTCTTTGATTAAAATCTTGTGTAATCAAGGACAATTTTGATATATGATTTATCTCTTTGATCAGTATTATATAGTTTTTCTTAACAGAAAAGAAAAGATTAAAGGTGGCACCAATTTGTAATATTTGTGATTTATAGTTTCATGACTTTGTTCAGACAAAACAAGGGGGGTTAGTTGGATCATGGTATGTCACAAACAATAAAGATATTAATGTGATTTGTGGGGTACTTTATTTTTCTATTTGGCATCTATCTACCTAACTATATATCATCCAAACACAAGCGTTGCTGAGGCCTGATCATGGGGAAGACGAGGTATATGCTCCAATACTCATTAATCTCACTAAAAAATAATTAATTAGGCAATTATAATGCTTTTCTATTCATCATAGGCAAAACTGTTTCTAGTTTATATTAGCAATTTTCATTAATAATAACATTTTTTGAGACCTATTAATAATATTTTTTATAAGGACCCATTAACAATAACATACACATTAAAAATATTGGCCAAAGCATCTTTAGTGAGTTGGATGAGTCGTCACTTATCAAAGACAAGGTTTGAGGAGGTTGTGGATTCGACTCTCGTTGAAATCAAAAACACATATTAATCAATATTTACCAAGGTAACTAGTAACGATTTTTTGTTTGCACCATCAAGAATTCAAAAGCCCACTTGCCCCGTCTAATTCAGATTTGAGTTGGATCTACATACAAAAAGGTAAAACTCTTTCAACAAAAGCAACTCTATTAGGGCTTGAAACTCGGATCCATGAGTTAAGCATCGTTTATAAATTGATTCAACTTCCACGACGTTGAATTTTTGGGAATTACATTTGAGGTTCAGGGTTCAGGGTTTATGATACCCACTATAGACACTTTAGCGCACCTAGCGACCATGCACCATCAATACAACATAGGATAGACGTTCGTGGTGTATCTGACGATGCACGACCGCTAGGTGCCTCAAGTGGGTGTCTAAAGTGGGTACCCCCGAGCATTTTCCTGAACATTATTTGGCTAATTGGTTAAAATATCCTAACTTTTTTCAACTTTTGTTATTGTAAGGCCCCTAATTTCCAAATCTAGAAATTAGTCCCAATACTAAGGGTATTTTGATAAATATGCATGGTACTTATGTATTGGTGTGGTTAATACGTTTATTATAGACTATTTAGCAGACTTAGGAGGGTAATTAGTCCTAAGTTAATGGAAGTAAACTTAAATAACTTGCCAAACGAATTAAACAAGGAATAATAGTAATTTTGGTAAATAATATACATAGGACTATTTTGGTAATTAAGTAGAAAAGACATATATGACGAATTAAACATGGACTTAAGGATAGTCCTATATATAACTAAAGAATGATGGAATGAGATAGAGGGTGTGGATTGGTCTACCAAATCCTAATTTCATAAACTCATTATATAAACCACATTAAAGGCTCGTAGCCACTTTGTTTAATTTGGACAAAGAAAGGAGAGAGTTAGAGGAGAAAACCATATAAGGCTAGTATGGTGGATTGATGGTGGAAAGTGATCACCATCAAATCTACAACAACTAGGTAATAATCTTGTATTTTTTTCCTTATAATTTCAATTCTTTGTTGTTTTACTCGGTTTTGAAGGAAAACATGGTTTTAATGGAGTTTTAGGGCAGGAGATAAACATTTGTGGTTTGATCAGTGATTTGGGTCATCTCTACCTCCACTTGCTTGATTTTCAAACAAATCTGAAGTTTGAATGTTGTTTTCCTATCATAGCCCAAAATTTCTAATCGCGTTTTAATCCTTAAATAGGATCACCAACCCGTGACGTGAGACCCACATCGTGATATACACACTCACAGAGGCACGTGGTTGAGGTATATGTTACATTTGCGTGATGATTTCCTAGTGTATCTTACATGTGTAGACTACTAAGTTACCTATACTTGTTATTTATAGGTGTTGATACTTGAGCAGGGACACGCCTCGAGATGCGTCCAATCATGGGACTGGGTAGATAATGACATGGTGAGACATTTATTTAATAAGATGTATTAATATGGCTTAATTAGTTAAATTTTGATGTGGCTATAGTTGATTTATAATAAATGTAGCCTAAGTTAGTAAAATAAAACAATAGTCATTTGATGTTTCTCGAGATACGTGTGGATACCTCAAGAGACTAATGTAGTGTGGTTTGGTATTAGCAAAGGTGAGTTAGTGGATAGTTAGTGGAATTGAAACAAATGAAAGCCATTAGATTAGTCTCTAGATGAGTGTAAACATTTAGATTAATGGCTATAAATCAATCCTACTTAACTATATATATATATAAGTGATTGACATGAATAAGCAAATCATAGATTCATTTAGAGAGAAAATTTTGAGGTGATTTGTTGCTAGAATTGGGGTTTCAAGAGATCAAATTCATCATCCTATTGAAGAGATCAAGCTAGAAATCAAGCAACAACTTAGGTAATGAAGTTCATCATCTTTATATGTTTTAATTTTATGAGCATGGGGTTTTGAATTAGGAAGTTGTGATCAAAATGAATTTGAAAATATTTTTTTACTGATTTTATAAGCTAAATGAAGTATCAAGTGAGTCCTTAAACCTTGATTTTTGAAATTAAAGGTTTTTTGTAAAATTATAGGTGTTATTTTCAATTCTGATTTTTGTGTAATTTCAGAGGATAAATGATATCATTTCCAAAATTGATTTACATATTTGAATTCCTCGTTTCGAGATGACAATCCAGTTAATAAGAAGTTCCCAATTTGGATTTGAAATCAAAAAGTTAAGAATTTTACAAGTTTTCAATTGTTCTTAAGTTTTTCAACAAAATGCATATTTAAATCTCTAAATTTTGATATAATTGATGAATTATATGAAGTGCCCCATATATGTTTGATGGAGGAGGATGTTACGGATCCATGGTGGTAAAGAAAGAGGATTTGGGGCTTTGGAGGAGGCCATTCTCGAGAGAAACTTAGAATTCTGGTTGCAGAATTCTAAGTTCCAGCGCTCCTAGCGCACTAGAGAAATTCTCTAGCGTGCTAAGCAGATCTAGCGCGCTAGAGAAAACTCATAGCGTGCTAATAGGGGGTCATTAACACGCTAGATAAATTATCTAGCCTGCTGAGTACGCTAACAACACAAAAAATCAACATTTTTCAAAACACACTGAACCTATCTAACTTAGCCTAAAACCTAAAATACGGGTCTAAAAACACTATAATCCATACTATATTATACTAGGAGCCTAGGGAAAAGTCTCGGGAGGTCGGTTAAGCTAGGAATACCTTGCGTGACTTGTAAGTAATCTTGTTGAGATTCTTATTTACATTTCATTCCAATTATGTTCTATTTTACAGTGTATTTAACTATGAAATGCCTTGTATTCTGCTATCATAAATTTGTTTCATATTCTACTCATTATATGAGTGTTTTTATCATGATATTATTTGCTTATGGAAATCATTGACTCTATTCTCGTGTTTTATGTGTGACGACCCCGAATTCCAGGCCGCCTTGCTACCCGCTATGTCGCATCCCACGTCAACTAACCTTGCCACGTCATGGCCCGCTTCTCCTTGACGCCTCGAGACCTAACGAGTTTCTTACACTTTTCCAGTTAACCCTAGTTATGCTAACTAATCTTTACATAAGTATTAATAATTTAGTTATCCAGTTACTCAATTTATCAAGTTATATTATAATTTTACAACGGAAGTCTTTTAATGAGTAACTTATGCAATATTTAACAATCCTAAGTAGTGGAAAACACGGCAAAAGATACCATGTATATATCAAGGCGAGATAAGTATAACAAAAGTTCCATATACATATAATCAGTGTTCTATGGTCCCCAAAATCCAACAAAAGTAAAATAAATACATATTGATATCACACACGAGCTAGCTCCACAATCTCAGAGGTAGTCGCCCAGTACCTCCTTGCCCTTGCCCTTACTCGTCGAAGGATCTGCACCCAGTCACCCAACAAATACAGTGACGAGTCCAGTGAATAAAATCCCAAGAGAACTCTACACAATATTCATGAATTAAAACTGATAAACTATGAGACATGCGAATATAACACATGACAACAGTACGTCATATTCCATAAATGTAGGCAACATACGACAAGCAAAAATAGTACGCGAAACAAATAAACATGTACCAATTAAACAAGTAAGCATATATATAATCACGAGAAAACCCTAACCTACACCAGCCAGTAATCAATAAATCGAGTAGGAGCCACTTATATACGTACTGGCTTATAGTGACTAAATACCAACTACGATTACGAGATGAACCCCTCCAGATGCTATTTCAAGTCAAAGGAATACCCTAAATCCCTCCCGACGGTCATAAGTATATCCTACTGCCATCGACACAAGCACTAAACACAAGTAACCCGTGCAAGCGAGTTAGCCACAACTAATATATACGCAAACAAAAATAAGAGAGAAACCCCATGTGTGCTCACCAACAGTCACACATGCAATGCGATATCGATAAATCAAAACCATGAATTATGTGAAGCATTCTCAATGGGTTTACGAACCTCAATCCGCGCTCCGACTTTCCTGGACTCCCGTATCCGACCCGACTAGCTCCCCGATACCCGAGCTATGGTCTCCCAAGTCCCTGAAGTCCAATTTTACATGTTTAATATGTTTGTAGGTGTTTGGGATATGTATTACGTAAAAATCCAAAAATAGCCCTTTATGTTCAGTTTCTGTTTGTTGTTAGCGCACTATGTAAATAGCGTAGCGCACTATGTGATGGTAGCGCGCTATGGACAGGATGTAGCGCACTATTGTTTTTCATCCTGAAGAATAGTTGGAAACCCAGAACGATTAGCGCTCTAATCGTTCCAGGTAACGCGCTACCTAACCTCTGGGACAAAATTCTCAAGTCGAGAATTCTATTTTTCCCTTCAAATTTAGCTACCTAAACCTATCTAACACACTCTCCACATGAATTTAATCAGAATAACACCCAAAACCAAAGACCAAACATTCCAATTCCAATTTGAACAAAAACACTTAAAATTGGGTTTATTGAAAAGAGTATAAGATGGAGATGATGATTAGCTAGGTTTGAATCCTCAAATTGACCTCCAAGGTGGTTGAATTCCAGCTTGATTCTCCTCCAAATTCTGCTTTCTCTAATCTTCCATGAAGTTGTAAGTGGTTTAAATAAAAATTCCACTAACTTTGGTTTATATGTTTGGTTGGAATCAAATGCGCGTACGTATTTCGAGGATTATCTTGTGGTCCACCTCTAGCCACTTAACCCACTCAGTCCCACTCACTCAGTCCATGTGACATCAATTTCCTACTCATCTGGTTCCTAGATGTCTTCATGCACATCTCTAGACAAATCTTATAGTTCCCAATTAATTTAACTAAACTATAGGCCTTGATTTATTTTAATTTAATTGCACTAATTGAGGTCCATTTTAATACATATGGTTAGTGTTTTATTTATCAGAACTAACCAACTTGTGGTCCCACTAACCTTCGACTACCCGGTACTTGGGGCCCCGCACCTCGACACATATTTCGAGGCACGCTATAGCCTATTGTTTTAATTTGAATTTACTTGGCCTATGATCACATTACTCCTTTTAATTGATTAACTAGTCATCTTAACGCGAATTAATCGAGTTTCCTAGTGTACTTGTAGTTCGCCTACCCGACACCCTCGTTGGCATGCCTTTCGAGACTAACACCCGTCACACTAACACTCCCGATAGCAACATACACACATGACGTGCAATATAATAATAATAATTTTAAACACCACATATACACAACCACCATCCATAAATAATATATTTCCTCGGTTCTCGTGTCCGAGCCAACCGAGTGGTCCACGTAACGCCCAAATTACGACCGTTAATCCTCGAAATTAACGCTAATCATAGTTTAATTAATTTAGGCCGTTACACTATGTCTTTCTTGGGGTTTTGATGAAAATGTGATCGAGAATAGCATGCTATTAGAATTAAAGTAATGAGATTGGAGTATACATATGGATTTGTATTCTTTGAATGTTGGCTTTGAAGCATATTACCTTGTACTGGAATCCCTAATGCTAGTCTTCCTTGAAATTATAAAGTACTGGTAAAATTTAGGGTCCATTGCATGATTATGAGATGCGCGACACATAAGGTCACTAGACTATTGGGGATGTCAGCACTCACCACTACACTTGCGCATCAAACACAGTATGGGATCCGGGGTAGAAAGTAAGTGTATATATACATATGATCTATTTATACTGAGAGCTCAGCTCTGCCTTTAATGATTGAGATATGGATGATCGTAGAGTCATAGAGCTCAGTTCTGACCTTTGATAAAGGTGTAGAGCATAACTCCACCTTAAGATAGTGGAATAAAGGCCTAGTGATAGGACTCACTGCCGACCAGACCTAGATCATTACTACTTAGCCTGTGTCAGTCTCATATTGTTTAACCATAATATTTACTAGCATATTTCCTTTTCAACGTTTCTCTGCTATATTTATGCTTTTAAATACCAGTCGATTATGTTTGGAAATATACATAAGAATCTCTAGGAGTTACTTTATTACATTTTACTCACCGTCTTTTTTAGGACGGTGCGTGCAAATCGTCGAGCAGCAGGTCGAGTAAGGAGAAGATCGACGACTATATCTGAGCTTTTGAAAATTCTTCTACTTCCTATCTTGTAGGTCTCGACTTTTGGTTTATTAATATACTTTACGTCTTTTCTAAGCATTTTGGGTTGTATATTGGGTTGATCGGTTAGTTTCCCGATTTGACACTTGACAATCACACTATTTATCATCCTTTTGATATTTATATGCATGCGACGTTGTTTATTGGTTTCCATACTTAGGATTTTTAATAATTACTTTCGTATAATTGTTAAGACTTCCACTAAGTATTTTTAATTGAATAAAATTTTAATTAACTCTGAATTCAATAATTATGTGAGGTGTATTACTTATCCTGATCGTGTTTAATGAGGAGAAAAGACAAAAGGTTGACTAATACGTAGTTAAGTCATATGTGGCTGAAATTAGGGTTAATTACGGGATTAGGCCGGGATGTACCATGTTTTAAAGAAGGGGCCGTCACATTTGGTATCAGAGAAACGTTCTCGATAAGTACACAATTAAAGTTGAATAAAACACACATTTTAGATGTGGAAACCAGACGATCCTTGCCTAGAAACTATTAGTTGGGAAATGAGTGATAGTGAACTGGGGATTTACATTATGTACATGTTAATTTCTAAATGTATATATATACGAGCTATGCCACGTAGTAGCTAATTCACGTTCATTATCCACTTGCTGACCATGATAGCTGATACGCGAGAGGGAGGAGATGCGCATGCCAGCGGCTGTCAGCCTCTACCTTTGCTGAGGATCTGCAGAGGTTGTCTGACTGAATGACGGCTCAGGGTTGGCAGTTGACCGACTTCATTGCTATGATGACAACCCGTTTTGCTCCACTAGTATCAACATCGAGCCCTACGACTACTACACCCACTTTACCGACATCAGAGCTTCCTACTATAACCCCAACAGCACCAATAATATACACTATTCCAGTTGTGACTGCACCAGTAGTAGAGAAAGCTGATGTATTACCGTCCCCCATGCCCACATCTTCTACCACATCAATTGAGGTCCAACTTGTGAAGGACTTCATCAGACTCAAACTAGCCTATTTCAACAGAATAAGGAACTTTGAGAAGATTGAGAAGTGGGTACTATCTCAGGAGAAGATTCGTAGGATACTAAAGATTGAGGATAGACTTTAGCAGAGATCTCATCCTACACTCTCGAAAGAGATGTCGATGTTTGGTGGAATATGATAGTAACTGCTCATGGAGAGTTTTAGACATGTGAGGCTTTCAAGCAAAAGTTCTATCAGCAACACTTCCCGCCCGCAGTGATGAAGAGGTTAAGGAAGGAATTCATGGACTTGAGACAAGGAGCAGAGGAATCCGTGATATAGTATATGGATCGATATGATTATCTCAGGCAGTTCGTCAAGGACTTAGTGAGAGATAATTCAGAGTATGTGTACCATTTCGGTGGCAGACTAAGGCCAGACATTGGTTATCATGTAGTCGGTATAGGTGTATGGACACTCACCGAGATCTATGAGCGAGCCCTATCACATGAGACATACTACTTGGGAAAAAATGCAGATGGGACTACATCGGGTCCAATTTTCGACAAAGCAGACTACAGTGTATGAGAGGAGGAGATAGAGGAGCAAAAGATCGAGTAGATGGAGTAAAGCTTCCTAGGGATCGGGGTAAACCACACATTACCCATCGGTTGTGCCATATACACCATACCCTGCTCCAGCAAGCATAATATGCATACCTCCCTTGCCATATCCGGTTGGACCAACGTTGCCGGCTCTTACAATTCCTACACTTCCCACACCATAGGCCCCACAGGCTCAACGAGAGCAACATCAGGGTGGCATAGGCCGAGCTAGAAGAGGGCAAGATACTAGAGAGGCACAAGGTCGATTTTAGACTCAAGTTCATCGCATAAAGATTACATGCTACAAATGTAGATAGCTTGGACACATAGTGAGGGAGTGCCTGCAGCCGGTAGTAGTCTATGCACAGTAGGCCCGATAGGAGGTTCATATGGTAGCTCGTCCATACGCTGACGCCACATGAGTTCTTATCGAGGGTACAATTTTCATTTGCGGTAGAGATTCAGGTGTGTTATTTGATTCTGGATCTACCGTATCTTTTATTGCTAGTTGCATGTTAGGCATTCTAGGACTAACACCTGTTAGGCTTAGATAACATTTGATCTTTAGTACCGCAGCCGGAGATAGGGTTTACCATAACAGCCTAATTGAGATATGCTTAAGTGAGATATGTGGAGTAGAGTTACCTGTAGACTTCAAGGTTTTTGAGGTATTATAGTTTGACGCGTTATTAGATATGGATTTGCTAGCAGCGTATCACGATCATATAAACTATTTCAGTAAGACAGTGATATTTAAGATTCCAAGACATTCGATATTTACCTATAGAGGCAGTACATCGAGAGCCGATAGTGCGAGAGGTCGACTTAAGACTAGTAGAGAGATGGAAACTCTGGTAGCGTTGTTCGTAGTTACAAAGAGTTAGGAATCTAGATTTGAGGACATACCGATTATTTGTGAAATTCCAAACATTTTTCTGAAGGACTTACCTGGTTTATCGCCCCAAGAGAGGTTGACTTCATCATGGAGTTACTACCAGGCACCGAGCATATTTCTATACCTTCATTCCATATGGCTCCGCGAGAGCTAGAGGAGTTGAAGACTCAGCTTCAAGACTTTGGACATAAGGGATTCATCACACCCTTTATGTTTCCATAGGGAGCACCCGTTCCTTTTGTGAAGAAGAAGGATGGTAGTTTGAGACTATGTATCAACTACAAACAGTTAAATAAGGTCACAGTCAAGAACAAGTACCCACTGCCGAGGATCGATGATTTATTTGATTAGCTTAGAGGACCACAATATTTCTCCAAGATAGACCTGTGATCAGGGTTTCATCAGCTCAAGATCAGGGATGATGATAGGTCAATGACAACTTTCAGCACGAGATTTTAACAGTATCAGTTCACGGTCATGCCATTCGGGCTGACCAATGCCCCCGCAGTATTTATGGATTTGATGCATCGGTTTTTTAGACCTTTTCTTGACTGCTCCATGATAGTTTTCATCGATGATATACTGATATATTCAAGGACCAGAGAGGATAACGAGTAGCACCTCAAGGAGACGTTGCAAAATTTGAAGGAGCACCGACTCTACGCCAAGTTCAACAAGTGTGAATTTTAGCTTTCAAAGGTCAAGTTTCTGGGGCACGTTGTTGGAGCAACAGGGATTGCAGTGGATCGGACCAAGATACATGTGATTATGGATTTGCCAGCACCGACTTCAGTGAAATAGATTAGGAGCTTTATGGGTTTAGAAGGGTACTATTGTCGATTTGTGAAAGATTTCTCAAAAATCGCTTCACCAATTACCAGATTGACATAGAAGGACGTCGTTTTTCAGTAGACAGAGGCTTGTGAGCATGCATTTGATGAGTTGAAGAGATTATTGACTAATGCGCCAATATTGGTATTACTAGAGGCTAGACAAAGATTTTTAGTATATACAGATGCTTCTCATGTAGGTTTAGGCTGTGTACCGATGCAGGGAAATGAGTTATTGCATATGCCTCCACACATGATTTGGAGTTGGCGGCGATTGCGTTTGCATTGAAGGTGTGGAGACATCATCTGTATGGAGAGAAATTCACACTCTTTACTGATCACAAGAGTCTGAAGTATCTCTTCATACAGAAGGAGCTGAATATGAGCCATCACAAATGGTTGGAGTTCCTGTAGCACTACGAATTTTCCTTAGAGTATCACCCAAGAAAAGTTAATGTAGTCGAAGATGTACTGAGTAGGATACCACTTTGTAGCGGCCCAACGCCTTGTGGCTATCCCAGTGTATCGTCGTGTTGTACGCTTCTCGCTTAGTGGGCCTAGTTACACGTGTCCAACACTTGCCCGTCCATCTCATGTCTCGTCATTTGTGTCCACATGTGTGTTATTAGTTTAGTGGATTGGTTATTCATTATTTTCTTGAGTTATTTCCCTAAGTCATTAAATTCCTTAGGTTCAACTGTATGTAGCTTATTGGAGTCCTAGCCATGCTAGTGGGTTGCATTTTTCAAATTAACAATAAATTAGCGGAAGCCTTAATTTAAGCAAGTAAAATATTAAATCAGCATAATAAACATTACCCATATGAGCATGCCATACTGTGGAAAACCCGAAACATTACTCTGTATATAGGCGGCAATACTATAAAATAGTATATATATGCATGTATAATGTCACTCAAGTCTCCCAATATCAAAAATAGTGCAAAACATAAAAGTAAACACGTACTAGTAGGTTCTCGACAGCAGGCAATCGGATGTAGTCGCCTAGGATCCCCTTGCCCCTACTGGTACTAAGATCTGCACTCGACATCACAAAAAGACAGATGACGAGTCTAGTGAGTAAAATCCTAAAGAACCCCTCTGAGCATTCGCACGATAAAGTAAAGGAAATACAATAAGTATCGTTAAATAAACATGCTGAATGTAAAATACAAGCAACTATAATTGGCTCATTGCATGAATAAATAACAGATAAACTAAAATAAAATGTGTGTGCTCGCTTAAGATGGACTAGACTATACTTCGGGTCACCAGGATCCCTTTGTTAGGTGCCCCCAATACTCTTTCACTTGGTCCTTCATGGTGCTGGCCAAATCCACTAAGTCACCGACATGTGCACAAGTCACCGACATGTGCACCAAGGGAAGCTCGGGTTGCCATTCACCGAGGGCCAAGTCACACGTGCTACAATCTAGCCCATCAAAACATACAACAAGGAAATTCGGGGGAGTAAAATCAACCTACGTCCAAATAACGAAATAAAGTTACGGAAACAAGCATGAATGATAAATATGGAATGAAACAAAATCAAATACTTATAGTTCTTCAATTGGGTTTTACAAACCTCAAAATGCTCTCCGACCTTCCCCAGACTCCTGAATCCGACCCAACTAGCTCCCTAATACCGAGTTACAGTTCCCTAAGTCCATGAAGTCCAATTTTATAAGTTTATGTTGATTACAAGTGTTTAGATATGTATTAAGTTGAAAATCATCAAAACAACCCCTAAATTTTAGTTTTCATATGTTATTAGCGCACTAGGTGTGATTACCGCGCTAGGGAATCAGTCTAGCGTTGTACTGTTCTCCGTTTTGAAAAATAGTTGAAAGCCCAGACTGGATAATGCACTAGCCAGTCTGGTTAACGTGCTACCTGCGCTAGGTAACATAATTCACACTTCAAGAATTTTGTCCCCAACACCCTAATTAGCTAACCTATCTCTCTAAATGCATTCTCCACTCCATGGTGACTCTAAAACATCATCCAAACAACATAAACACCTCCAATTGGATCAAAATCATTAAATTAATGCATTCACTAGTCTTTCCAAATTCACCAAAACCCAAATTCTTTCAAAACCAATTTGTAATTCTCAATGGAAATGGTAATTATAATTTTAATTCATCAAGGATTCATAAAAAAACCACTGACCTATTCCTTAAATTTGAATTTACACCAAAAAACACCAAATTGAGTTCATTTTTATATATAAAAGATGATTACCTTGTTGTTTGATCTCCTAATTGTCCTTCAAATGTTGATCTCCAGCTCCAAGTCTATCTCTTCTTCTTTAATTCCCAGATTTGCATGAATTTGTGTTTAGTGGAGATGAATAAATTCCACTCACTTCATATTTATATGTTTTGTTATGATCAAGTGTGCTACACGGATCTCGAGGATTATCTTGTGGTCTTAATCATGTTGTAACACATATATTTATGACTCCATTAACCCACTAGATAGCCTAGTATTACTCACTAAGATCATCTCCATGTTCATCTATGGCTTAGAAAATGCCTTTCTAACTATAGGAAAATTTGATTTAACTATTTATATAGTTAGCTTAGTCATATAATTTAATTATGGTTGGTACACTTAAACTCTTTTATTAGCAAATTTATGGTCTCACCTACCCTCGGCTACCCGGTACCTGGCGTCTCGCGTCTCGACACACATCCCGATGCACGCCATAGCCTATTGTTCTAATTTAATTGACTTAGTTTATGGTTACACTACCCGGTTTACTTGATCAATTAGTCATCTTAATGTGAATTAATCATGTTTTCTAGTAGTGTACCCGTAGTTTGCCTACCCGATACCCGCATTGACACTCATTACGAAGCGAATACCAGTCACATAATCTCGCACGATATAACCATATTAATACAAACATGTGATATAATCTTGAATAAATTCATAAATATGCATTGCAAATAAGCAATCAATCAGACAAATAATTAGTGTACTTAGGTCGACGTGCGTCCTAACCTACCCGCGGTGTCCACGTGGATCTGAACTGGTGTTCCAATACGAAATTATGAAATAAATAATGGTGTTAATAAAATGGGTCGTTACATGATTTGAGATGCTGAGGTTGTTAAATGTCACATAACGCATGAGTATGGGTTACTTGGGGAAGCGGTGACAGCATATCAGAAAGAGGTTCCTACATATACTTATGTTGAGATCTGTACACATTTGAGAGTATAGACCGTGTCTATATAGAAAGTGTTAGAGGGCCAAATGACCGATAGGTTATACCCGAGGTTCAGTGAGTTATCACAGAGTACAGATTGTGTTGACTTAACAAAGACGTCAGTTCAGTGTCTGAGGACTACCAGGAGACATGATTCGATATGGATGATAGTTGACAAATTAACGAAGTCTTCTCATTTCTTTGTAGTAGCGGCACACTACACCTTCAATCAGCTAAGTGTACTGTTTGAAATAGAGATTATTAGGCTGTATGGGGTACCATTGATGATCACGTCAGATAGAGATGTTATATATATGTCTAGCATGTAGCGAAGTATGTAGGAGTAGTATGGTAAGCGCCTACAGTTCAGTACAACTTTTCATCTTTAGAGTGACAGACATACTAAGAGGTTGATTCAGGTCCTCGAGGACATGCTCTGGGCTTGCGTACCAGAGTTTGGCGGATCTTAGAAAGAGTACCTACTGTTGTGTGAGTTTGCTTACAACAACAATTATCAGTCCAGTATTGAGATGACACCATTTGAGGCTTTATATGGCAGACTATGTCGCTCGCCATCATATTGGGCTGAGCCAAAGGACGAGAAAATTGTGGGGCCTGAGATTGTTATTGACCACACGAAGAAGGTCAAACTGATCCGCCAAAGACTCAAGGTTGCCCATGAGAGACAGAAGAAATATGTTGAAAAGTATCGCGGCGATCTCACGTACACCAAGGGAGCCATTGTTTATTTAAATGTTTCCCATCAGAAGGGTCTTTAGAGATTTGGAGTTAAAGGCAAGCTTGCAACGAGATTCATCATGCCTTTTAGAATCAAGAAATAGGTCAGAAAAGTAAGGATTCATCCGATCTTCCATATATTGATGCTACGACTAGCTAAGTCAAGGGCAGGAGTACAACTGATAGTTGACTTAATTCAGATCGACCTGAGTGAGGATATTACCTATGAGGAACAACCTATTCAGATTCTAGATCGAATGGTACATCAGTTGAAGAACAAGTCTGTCCTGGAGGCACTGGTCAAGTGGCAGTTTCACAACGACACGAAACTCACTCGAGAGCAGGAAGACTATATGATGGAGAGATTCCCGTATCTTTTCGAGTCAGGTATATACTTTAATTGAATTTTAATTTCGAGGATGAAATCTCCATTAGTTGGGAATATTTGTCACGGCCCAAAATTCCTAATCGCATTTTAATCCTTAAACAAGATCACCAACCTATGACGTGAGACCCACATCGTGATACACACACTGACCGAGGTACGTGGCCGAGGTATATGTTACATTTGCGTGATGATTTCCGAGTGTATCTTACATGTGTAGACTACTAAGTCACATCTACTTGTTATTTATAGATGTCGATACGTGAGTGGGGACATGCCTCGAGATGCGTGCAGTCGTGAGAGGGTAGAGAGTGACTTGGCGAGTCATTTATTTAATTAGATGTATTAATGTGGCTTAATTAGTTAAATTTTGATGTGGCTATAGTTGATTTATAATAAATGTAGCCTAAGTTAGTAAAATAAAACAATAGCCATTTCATGTTTCTCGAGATACATGTGGACACATCAAGAGACCAGTGCAGTGTCGTTTGGTGTTAGCAAAGGTGAGTTAGTGGAGAGTTAATGAAATTGAAACAAAATGAAAGCCATTAGATTAGTCTCTAAATTAGTGTGAACATTTAGATCAATGGTTATAAATCAATCCTACCTAATTATATATATAAGTGATTAGCATGAACATGCAAATCATATATTCATTTAGAGAGAAAATTCAGAGGTGATTTGTTGCTGGAATTAGAGTTTCAAGAGATCAAATTCATTATCCAATTGAAAAGATCAAGCTAGGAATCAAACAACAACTTAGGTAATGAAGTTCATCTTTACATGCTTTAATTTTATGAGCTGAGGGTTTTGAATTAGGAAGTTGTGATCAAAATGAATTTGAAAACCTTTTTCATTGATTTTATGAGCTAAATGAAGCATCAAGAGAGTCTTTGAACCTTGATTTTTGAAATTAAAGGTTTTTGGTAAAATTATATATATATATATATATATGTGTGTGTGTTAGTTTCAATTATGGTTTTTGTGTAATTTAAGAGGATAAATGATATCTTTCCAAAATTTATTTGCATATTAGAGTTCCTCGTTTCGAGCTGATAATCCAACTATTAAGAAGTTCCCAATTTGGATTTGAAATCAAAAAGTTATGAATTTTACAAGTTTTTAAGTGTTGAATTTTTCAACAAAATGTAAATTTAAATCTATAAATCTTGATATAATTGATGAATTATATGAAGTGCCCAGTGTACGTTTTATGGAATAAGATGTTACATATCCCTAGTGGCAGAGAACGGGGATCCGGAGCTTTGGAGGAGGCCTTTCTCGAGAGAAAACTCAGAATTCTGGTTGCAGAGTTCACAGTTCCAGAGTTCCTAGCGCGATAGAGAAATTCTCTCGCGTGCTAAGCAAATCTAGCACACTAGATAAAACTCCTAACATGCTAATATGGGTCACTAGCACACTAGATAAATTACCTAGTGTGCTGGGTACGCTTACAACACCAAAAATTTGCACTTTTTCAAAACACACTTAAGCTATCTAACTTAGCCTAAAACCCAAACTAAGGGTTTAAAACACTCTAATATGTTCTAAATTATACCAAGAACATAGGGAAAAGTCTAGAGAGCTTGGGTATGCGTTTTGGGGTGTCGGGAGGTCTATTAAGCTAGGAATACATTGCGTGACTTGTAAGTAATCTTGTTGAGGTTCTTATTTACACTTCATTCTGATTATGTTCTATTTTATGGTCTATTTGACTATGAAATGTCTTGTATTCTGATATCATGAATTTGTTTCATATTCTACTTATTATATGTGTGTTTTTATCATGATATCGTTTACTTATGGAAATCATTGACTCTATTCTCGCGTTCTATTTCTTTCTTTGGGTTTTTATGAAAATGTGATCGAGAATAGCATGCTATTAAGATTAGAGTAATGAGATTGGAGTATACATATGGATTTGTATTATTTGAATATTGGCTTGGAAGCATATTGTCTTGTCTTGGAATCCCTAATGCTTCCTTGAAATTGTAAAGTAATGGTAGAATTTATGGTCCATTACACGATTATGAGATGCGCGGCATACTGGGTCACTGGACTACTGGGATTGTCGGCACTCACCACTACACTTGCGCGTCACACGGGGTATGGGACACGGGGTAGGCGGTAAGTATATATACAGATGATCTATTTACGCGTAGAGCTCAGCTCCGCCTTTGAGGATTGGGATATGGATGATCATGGAGTTGTAGAGCTCAGCTCCAACCTTCGATAGAGGTGTAGAGCACAACGCCACCTTGAGATAGTGGAATAATGGCATAGTGATAGGACTTATGACCGATCGAACCTAGATCATTACTATTTAGCCTGTGCCAGTCTCATATTGTTTAACCATGGTATTTCCTAACATATTTCCTTTTTCAACACTTCTTCGCTATATTTATGCTTTTAAATACCAGTTGATTATGTTTGGAAATATACATAAGAATCTCATGGAGTTAATTTATTACATTGTACTCACCATCCTTATTATGACGGTGGGTGTAGATCCGTCAAGCAGCAGGTCGGACAAGGAGAAGATCGATGACTATCTCTAAGATTTCAATGATTCTTCTACTTCCTATCTTGTAGGTCTCGACTTTTGATGTATTATCTATTTTACGTCTTTCCTACGTATTTTGGGTTATATATTGGGTTGAGCGAATAGTTCCCAACTTGACACTTGACTATCACAACATTTATCATCCTTTTGATATTTATATGCATGCGATGTTGTTTCCTGGTTTCCTTACATAAATTTTTTAATAATTGCTTTCGCATAATTGTTAAGACTTCTGCTAAGTATTTTTAATTGAATAAAACCTTAATTAACTATGAAATTCAATAATAATGTGAAATGTGTATTACTTACCTGAACGAGTTTAACGAGGATAATAAGATAAAAGGCTGACTAATAAGTAGTTAAGTTTCTACGTGGCTGAGGTTAGGGCATAATCACGAGATTAGGCCGGGTAGTGCCCTATTTTTAAAAATAGGCCCTCACATTTTCATGATTTGAACACAAACAATTTTATAAATCTATGATTTCACTTTTAAACTATGGTTTGGATTCAATCTTGATGAATGTGAATGTAATGGTGGTTTATCGGTGTTATTCATCGCTATTTTTTACGGACTTAGACCCTTGAGGGTCGGCTTGATGTTGTCGGGAAGAGATTTGTATTTCTCACATTAAAAAATTAACCCTGCACTTAGCATCGTCCAACGCCTTGCTTACAGGGAGTACAATGCTAGCGACGATGCTTACTAGGAACGAATCTCGTCCCACTGATTGCAAGCGCCATGGCCTATAACATACGACGTTGGCCATTGCGTTAGAATGATATTGACTCTGCTAAGTCAAGGGAAATCCCATCGATTCCCAGTGCCTTGTGGGTGAACCCACTCGACGCTGAGAAGGCGCCTGAAGGGTTTTAAGGAATTTTAGGTTTTTCAAGTTTTCCAGGTTTTTGGCGAGCTTTATCGAGGTTTACATCATTAAGGCAAGGACCGGGGTAGTGGTAACGTATCCTGAAAACTTTTACTACTACGACGAAAGAGACACATTAATTGGAAAGGGGTTTTATAATGTTTCAAGATATTAAGACGAATTAAGTAAACTTACCTAAAAAAACTATTCTAATAGTGAAAAATGAATCTATACCAATGTAGACACTCGAGGTGAACCGGAAATGAACTTCCCAGGCTAGGATTGGATTAGGATAACAATGTTTGAGGTAAGTGGGGTATGCTCTACTTTCAATCATGTCATTATATTAGTTATGCTAGGATCCACTTAGCAATTGTTGACGCTTTAATTAGACTCTACATGGATACTGGTCATTGATTCATTTCTTTACATGTCCTTTTATTACTCCATTACTTGAATGCCTATAGAACTGATATAAAATTATGTGTTAGATATGGTACCTTGGATTGGAGGGTCGACGAGACGACCATCAGTAACCTCCCTCCAATATGATTTTGGGCAGTGAAGGGATTACTTTGGGGTCTGTTGTTTAGACTTATGAACTCCATACGACGGTATATGGGGAAGGATACGTTAATTAGTGAAAGGACATTTGATATACTGTTCATGATTGATATGTATATCTAGTTTCCATTTTTTGACTCTATTACATTCTTGGCATCATCATTATCTTTATTGAAATTTTTATGTTAGGCAACTTTATTATTGTTTTTGCGTGGTATTATTATGCTTGCTATGGTACTCCCAAATGCTTGGATGATGTTTATGACTCTTATGAGACTCAAATTGTTGCATGATAGTTGTATATGCATTAGGTATGATTTGGATGAATGATAGTAGAACATAACTTGCTTTATTGAGTCGGTTGTTTATTGCTCATCCGACTTCTTCTCCCCTCCAAGTACTTTAGCCGATGTTCAGGAAGAAAGAAAGGCAAGGTCATATCTTAGAGGCTCTTTTCTTGTTTGTGAGGTTGATACACTATTATCTATTATGTTTTGAACTTTTTATGTATTAAAACATGGGTTTTGTTATGGGTAGACTTTGGAACTCGAAGTTTACACTAGTTTAATGTAAGACTTTCTACCTTTGATTCTGCAATATATAGACTTGTAGGGTTTTATTTTTTGCATTCATTGCCTTAAGTTGTCTATTTGTAGATTGTCTTATTGTAATCCACATATTAAGGCTTACCGTATCATCATCCTACTCATTGGATTATCTTAAGGGGTTCGATGATGGTTTGGGTATGACAACTTGGGTCCATGGGAGCTCGGGTCATCACAATTATTATATCTTAACTTAAATTTTGTTATTATATCCTAACCTTTCTAAATTATTTAATTTGTATCCTATATAACTTCTTAATTCAAAACTCAATGAGGTGGTACTTCAATAATAAATTTAAAAAATCACCACATTACCCCACAATCGGTAAAATAAGTATTAAATTTATTACTTAAATTCATTATGTAAATATCCGTCATCAAATTTGAAGTTGAAAAGTAACATATAATATAAATCAAGCAATTTTTAAATGTTAGAATATAATAACAAAAGTTGTAAAAGATTATAATATTTTAACTAATTTAGCCAAAGTATTTGGTTGAGTTTTTTTTTTTGTTTTTGTTTTTTTTTTTTTTTTTTTTTTTTTCTGAAGCAAAATAGAGATTTCATTAATCATCAATGGCTAGTTACAAGAAGAGATATAATAATAAGAGGACATTGATTCGCTAGTCCTATTTGTTCAAAAGAACTGCCATAAATTTGTCTATGAATGCGACGGTAACAGTGAAATAGTGTGATAATTAGAGACTATTCTTTACAAACATCTAGAACACATGACAATACACAAACACCACTAGAACTTTATAACGAAAAACAAAACTTCCAGCAAGGCAAGAAAATTTAAAACTTTCAACAAAAGAAGACAATTGAAATCTTCTGACAACAAAAGACAGACCACAATTAAATAAAAGAACTTAATTAAAAAAGACTAACCTAATAGACACAAACCCGCGAACGATCATTGAGAGAGATGTATCACAACATGAATGAAATCAATCTTCATAGATCTTCATAGATCTGTATAGTTTATTGAATAAATAAAACATAAAGCATACAAAATTTTATTGGAACCACCGCCGATCAAAAGAGAAGATCGATGGTAGTTCATGATATTTAATTGCGAGAGAGAATCAAATAAGAAATTTTATCGGTAGAAGAACAAAAGGAGGATGAGTTTGCATGGTTGAGTTATATACACACACTTTTGAGTAAGTTTAAAGTTGAACCAAGAAAAGATCAACTTTAAGCGAACTTGGCAAAATGAACAAGAGCAAAGAATGTGACAACTTAATTAAGTGCACCTCCCTCCTAACCAAACGAGGCCTTAAGGGATCTCACGAGGATTAAACCACTGTAACAAACTTCGAACAAGAGAAGACAATTGAAATCTTGTGACAACGAAAGACAAACTACAATTAAATAAGAGAACTTAATTAAAAAAAAAAAAACCAACCTAGTAGGCACAAACCCGCGAACGATTATTGAGATAGATGTACCGCAACAAGAATGAAATCAATCTTCATAAATCTTCACAGTTCTGTACAGTTTATTGAATAAATAAAAGATAAAATTTTTTATTGAAACCATTGCCGATCAAAAGAGACGATCGATAGTGGTTCAAGATATTAAATTGAGAGAAAAAGAGAGAGAAGGAGGATTAGTTTGCATGGTTGAGTTATATATACATATACTTTTCAGTAAGTTTAAAATTGAACCAAGAAAAAAAAAAATCAACTTGGAGGGAAGTTGGCAAAATGAATCAAACAAGAGCAAAGAATGTGACAACTCAATTAAGTGCTCCTCAAACGAGGCCTTAAGGGATCTCATGAGGATCAAATCAATGTAACAAACTTCCTTTGGTAACTAGTAATTCTCTTACTTATTAAAATAAATTATATCAACTGTGGGAAAGTAATTCAAAATGAAAGATGAGAAAGATTACTAGTAGTACTTGAAAAGTTGATCAGATGTACATGTTGAGCTGTTACAGTTAATTATGGTTGTGTTTATCAGAAATTTGGTTAAACAGAGCTGGAATTCCCAGAACTTTTTGCAGGCTTTTTTCTAGTTGCTTGTACATGACATATGTACAGTTGGGCAAGAGAGAAAGAGAGAGGAACAATAACAAACACACTCCCTAATTATAAAAACATATTTCAATCAGATCAAACTGTGTTTCTGAGAAAACAGAACTCAAAAGCAGAATCCCCAGCCGCAACACCGTTTTTGTCTTTGTTTTTCTATTTATTTTTTTCTCCTCACAAGTGCAGAAGTGTTTTCTCACTCAAATTATACTTCACTAAACACTTTGCTTCTTTATCACACTATTGGTTTTATATAATTAAAGATGTTACATGTTTTGGTATTGCTACAAGTACTAACTCTCAATGGCATCTTCACAAAGTGACCACTTAATTAAGTTTACAATAACATATTGTATAGAGTTCATCAATATTCAAAGTATTACACTCATATATAAATAAATACACATGCCAAGTCTCTCAACTTCCTCTCACTGTATAACTTGACAGTGTTTCAGTGTTTCTGTGTCTCCTCTTCGCTCACTCCCGTTGTTGTTGATGTTTTGAAACACAACAAATCTCTCTCAAATCAGATAAGATTTCCACCAATTGAGGAGTCCCCTTATTTCTCTCAGCCTAACCACGGTTTGGATAAACAGAGATTGGATCACTGAATCTCGTCCCAATCCCTCCAAATTCTCATTTAGCCCCTCAGAAAACAGTTTGAAGACTCATGACTTTGAGTCCCATTCAAACTCCTCTGCTCCCCTGCTGTTCCTCTGCATCTCCTCTGCTCTAAAGCAGAACAACAGCAACAACAACAACAGTCAGTTATTTCAGTTAAAAAAGAAAAGGTTTTAGTACTAGTTATACAACTAATAGTACTACTGCTGTTGATGGACTGCTATAAAGAAGTTGCAGGCAAGAGAGTGCACGATCGCGTTGGCATGAATAACAACACGGCGAGGCCTATATGGGTTCCGGGGCCAGTGATAGTTGGAGCGGGGCCGTCGGGGCTTGCCATGGCGGCATGTTTGAAAGAGAGGGGAGTTCCGAGTTTGATTTTGGAGAGGCATAGTTGTATTGCTTCTCTCTG
The DNA here is from genome assembly GCA_039657325.1 of Stephania cephalantha. NCBI lineage: Eukaryota > Viridiplantae > Streptophyta > Magnoliopsida > Ranunculales > Menispermaceae > Stephania > Stephania cephalantha. Next base: position 45,410,287 of record CM077569.1, on the reverse strand, counting down.
GCAACTTAAGACTTACGATCGTCTTCGCCTTCATCTTCCCAAGCAATTCTGTGAATTGCCTCTCAAGCCCTTCCCTCCCTGCTTTCCTACTCACCCTACAAAGGAACAATTTGTGAAGTACTTGGAGGACTACGCGGCGGAATTCGATATAAAACCGATGTTCAATCAGACTGTAAAGAGTGCTGAGTATGATCACAGCGTGGGGGTATGGAGGGTGAGGACTGAAGGGTCGTCGAAAGGTGAAACCGAGTACATTTGTCAGTGGTTGATTGTCGCGACGGGTGAGAATGCAGAGCCTATCGAGCCAGAGATCCAAGGAAGGGATGAGTTTGCTGGGCCAATATTGCATACTAGTTTGTACAAGAGGGGAGAGGCATATAGTGGGAAGAGAGTTCTTGTTGTTGGTTGTGGAAATTCAGGAATGGAGGTGTGTTTGGATCTCTGCAACTATAATGCTCGCCCTTCCCTCGTCGTCCGCGATTCTGTAAGCATACCTAACCATGGCTTCTTCTCTCATTCACTCTTCCTGTCTCAAAATCTCATGACATGTAAACAAAAACTTTATTATTACTTAGTTTCCCCAAACCCCTGAAATGACTGAAAAAACAAACAAGGTAAAAAACCAATCTTTCAAATTTTATTCAACTACCCTTTTGAAATTCTTTTAATGTCAATGAAATTCAGACTCTTTAAAAAAAACCCAGTTTGGATTTTTCATTCATTTGGTATGTCAACCAATTCCAATTTCTCAATTTTTGTTCCTCAAAGTCTCACTCACCCTGTTTTACTCTGTTTCATCTCTGTTTGATTCACATCCATCACAAAAGATGCATTTTTTGGGATGCAATGAACCGAATCAAGAAAATATAATTGCTTGTGGACTTGTGTTAGTGAGTTCAAGTTCCAATGGGTTCAATTTCAATCCAAAGAAAACTAACTTACTGTATTGTAAAATTCTGTTCTTTCACTTTCTTGGGATTCCCCCGCATGCGCAGTATATGACTAAGAATTTAAGCTTTTAATGTCAACCATTCCAAACAGTTTTTCAATTTATTTTTTCTACATTTGCAGAGTATACATTAAAAAAAAAAATGGAATAAGTTCCACATACATAGTGATGGCCCTGTAAAAAAAATGAGCCCCAACAAAGAAATGGTGGGGGCTCACGCACAAACACACCCTCCACTCATCATTACCCCATCTTTCAGTCTAATCTTTGAAGTTTCTTTTGATTTTTTATTTTTTTTTCCTTCCTTTCTTTACTGGGCCTTAGTTTCTTGTTCTTCTTGTTGTTGTTTGTTGCAGGTGCACGTCTTACCACGAGAGATGCTGGGCACATCTACTTTTGGGCTGTCCATGTGGTTGCTAAAATGGTTCCCCATGCGACTTGTCGATCAGTTCTTGCTTCTCGTGTCGCGGATGATGCTTGGAGACACCGCCCGTCTCGGCCTCAATCGACCCTCCCTCGGACCTCTCCAGCTCAAGAACATCTCCGGGAAGACACCCGTTTTGGACGTCGGTACACTCGCCAAGATTAGAACCGGGGACATCAAGGTCAGTTTATTATCTCTATGATTTAAACAAAAAAAACATAATAGGAATTCTAATTGAATTTAGGATTGATTTTTTGATTTCAAATTGCAGGTACACCCAGCAATAAAGAGGCTGAGGAGTAAAACAGTGGAGTTTGTAGATGGAAGTGCAGGGGACTTTGATGCTATAATATTGGCAACTGGGTACAAAAGCAATGTTCCATCATGGCTAAAGGTGTGTACATATATGTTTGTTGTATTTGTTGATGTGTTTGTTGATTTTGTTGTTGAACTTTTCTTCTTGACTGCTAACAAGAAGATCTATGTACCTAACATGAAAGAACAACAAGTGATGGTGGGAATTGATTGATTTGAAATCAGGATAGGGAAATGTTCTCGGAGAACGACGGGCTGCCTCGGAAGCCATTCCCGAATGGTTGGAAGGGAGAGTGGGGGCTGTACTCTGTGGGGTTCACCAAACGTGGGCTGCTCGGTGCGTCTTTGGATGCTAAGAGAATCTCACAAGACATTGAGCAGAAGTGGAAGTCTGAGGCCAAGCATCTCACTGACCTTTTCTCATATTTGAATTTCAGTAGGAAACAAGCTTTAGCTACCTAGCTAGCTAATTGCTGCGAGAATCTATCGATTTCTAAACGACGATGATGGCTTATAAAAATGGTGGTGCCGTAGTAACTGAAACAACTGTGGTACCAAAGAGGGTGCTCTTCCAATTGAAGAAAACAAGGGAGCAAAAGAACGAAAGAAGAAAGCTGGGTTTGCAGTGCTCCTACCTATATAAGACCCAACTAACCAACTTAGAGGTGTGTGCATTGGAGGAGTAATTTGGGTGTATTGGGTAATTGTTGTGGGGTTGGTAGGAAGAATTATGAGATGCCGATATGGGGATGTGTGCGTGTGCGGGGGGGAGGGGGACCCTATACTATCTGTACATCTTGTACATTGCAATTTTTCTCTAATCAGGCATAAGTTTTTAGAGAGAGAAGTAGGAAACAATACAGTATCTATTGGATGGATTTTGGGATGATGAAGGAAACAATAATGACTAATTAATATCTTCTACTATTGATTCTACTCACCATCTTAATTAATAAAAATATGCTCTCTAAATTTCTCGCTCTACTAGTGTCTCAGGAACCTGCTAGTTGTTGTTCACTAGTGACGTCTCGCCTGTGGAATAATCTATAGGATAATCCCGAACACCACAATATATATAAAAAAAACACATATAAATATACAACACAAGCATTCTAAATAGAAGGTAGAAAAAGAAGAAAGGGCACTAAAGCGAAAAAGGGAAATGGAGGACCATTTTAGAGGGCCCAAATAGCAGAGACTCCCGCCCTTACAGCTAGAAAATTTCACTAGCCTGACCAGCCTTTGTTGTTCATTATCTTTGATGCCCAGTTTCCATTGTTGGTGCATATCCTCATTATCAGTAATGTCAAGTGGTTCTCTTATCATCAACTCAAGGACCACCACTACTACTTTTACTTCCAATGTCACTCACCCAATCTTATGCAAACACATCCTATGCTGTCACCTTTGATCTTCCTAACTATTGTTGCTGGTAGGCAAGTTTAAAACTTATAAAAAACCTCCTACGTTTACATCAATATATAGTTTGGTTTAAGATTGCTAAGAATGCTAGTTTTGATAGCATGTCTGAATCAAATCAGGTATAAACATCATCAAATGTCTGTCTTCAGATGTTGTAATCAGTCAAGAATGTCAGCTGTGATTAATAATGATTAGTCCTTCTAAAAAGTGGCTTGGCACTTAAATGAAAACAATTATAATAGTCTGTAGGAATACCTAAAAGAGAAAGAAAGAATTAATGTGATTATGTTGGGCTGTCCATGAACAGAGAGAGGAACAAAAAGAGGTTGGACCCAGACATGGTCACGGGAGCGATGAATGATTTCAATATTTTCACCAGTTCATAATTGGGTTTTTTTTTTTTTTTTTTTTTTTTTTTTTTTTTCCTCCCAATTAATTGATGTGAAATCAGTGCTTCCAAGGGTTTTTTGTCTTCATGTTTTCTAATTGACAAATGAGGGATATTATGCATTTAACAATCTTTTTTAAGGGTTTAAGATATCAATGTATATTTTAAAGAATTATTCACTTTTTTAACCTTATTATTACATAAATGCCTTACTAAGTTGGCCTTATACAAATTACTCTGGTATAGCATTTTTTTTTCATGCTTTACATATAATAAGTATTGTACTTGCCAAAAACATTTTTAGTGAGATAAATGAGATATCACTTACCAAAGGCAGGATTGGAAAAGTTAGGGGGTTCAATTTATGTTAGAGTTCAATGTGTAAGCAGTTACAAAGACGCGCACGCAATAAAGTTAATTCAAGAGTGTAACTAGGTTTAAGTCTTGATTACTGTTGAAGATGTGTGGACCATAATAATATTCCCACATCAGTTAAATGAGACTTCATAATTGTTGAAAATGTATGGATTGAAATATAGTATCATATATGTTAAGTATGACTTGATAAATGAGTACTTAAGTTGTGGTTATCTCTCCAAATAGTATTAAGACCTTTTAAAGTAAAACCCCACACATAATGTTGAAGGTGGTTAAGTTGGGGAAAATATCGGTACTAGTGGAGATCCACGAGGTCGCGCAGGCGTGCGCGGGGCTCGACAAGTGGTATCATAGTCGATGATTCGGTTGGGACAAGACATGTCTGTCGATAGTCGTGGGTGTTCCTCAAGTCGGCGCCCCTCAAGATGAGCAATGACAGATCATTCGGTGAGACAATTTAGAGTGAAGTTGGTCTAAGGTAGAGTCGAAACACCTTAGTGAGATTTCGGAGGGAAGATAGTTTAGGGTGAAACATTTTAGTGAGATTTCTGTCCAATGTGGGGATAATAGTTAAAGATTTCTGGATCGAAATACAGTCCCATATCGATTAAGTGTGACTTCATAAAAAGTTCTAAAGTTGTAATTCTCTACCCAAATAGTATTGAGCCTTCTTGGAGTAAACCTCATACCTAATGTTGAAGGAGGTTAAGTTAGGGACAATATCAGTACTAGTGGAGAATCATGGATCCGTGTAGGCATGCGTGGGTAGGGCCCAATAATAATGAACTATATAAGTGTGGATCTACCCTCGATTACTTTAGGGACAGACTGAGACTCGATGTAGCACGCCATGTTGTCAGTACCGGGGCTCGATCTCTATAGGAGATGTATGAGCGGGCTTTGCCCATAAGACTAAAGATGCTGAGTTTATCAAATGTCATATGAGGCACGAGTACTGGCTACTTGAGGCAGTAGCGACAGTGGGTAAGTTAGAGATTCCTACCGATAATAAGGTGATGAATTGCACACAAATGAGAGTACAAACCGTGCCTACATATAGAGTGTCAGAGGGTCAGAGGACCGACGCGTTATACCCAAGATTTAGTAAGTTAGCACAAAGTGCAGACTGTACAGACTGAACTAAGGTATGAGATCAATGTTTGAGATAAAGAGGCGGATTGTAGATACCGTCAGTAGTTGAGTTGAGAGATGAGATTCTTCAGGATTCACACCGTTCCCAATTCACCATTTATCCAGGCAGGACCGAAATATGCAACGATATGAAGAGACATTTTTGGTGGAGTGGGATGAAAGCACATGTATTTGAGCTCATCAAGAACCGTGAGATTTTCTAGAAGATGAAGACCGAGCATCAAAGACCTAAGGGATTTTTATAGCCACTTCTTGTTCCACGATGGAAATGAGAATACATCGCTATGGATTTTGTTGGAGGGCTACCGAGGACTACCAGAAAGCATGATTCCATCTGGGTGATTGTGGATAGATTGACGAAGTCTGCTCACTTTCTACCGGTCGCAATGATGCGTAACATATTTTAGTACCTTTATAAGTAGCATTTTGTTAATAACTTAGGCCATTAATAAGTGCTACTCCGATATATTTTGTTGGTTTTTAGTTGAGGAAAATGAAGTGGGAGCATTCAAAGCTTACGTTGAAGATTCGAGGAGAATTAACTCAATAAGGGCGTTAGCGCAAATCACGAGGCGAAGGAATGCGAGATCGAAGGCGAGTGATTGAAAGATGATATTTCATATGGTTGGATGTGTTTTGAAGGTATTTGGAGGTTTCGAGATAAGAATACAAGGTTTGGGCAAATACGACATCAAATTTGCTAAGTTTTGGCGAAGTTCATTTGGAATAAGCTTCAGTTTTTTGGCCATATCTCTCTCGTTTCAAGTCCAAATGACCTGGGGTTTTTTTTGTGTTGGAACGTCAACTCAAAGAGGTACATTTGCATCCCTCTTAAGCTTCCTCTAATTCAGACTCTAAGAGGTCCAAATTCGCGTTGCAATTCAAAGTATGCTTGCAAGAACAAATCGGGCAGAAATTGAACGTTTTTGTTTAGAGTGTGTTATTTTAAGCGCCTAGGTGTTGCACCCCAACGCCCAAAAGAGCAAGAACCCGAAAAATGGCACCTAGCACGCTGCCTATGTGCCAGGTCACCGCCCAGTGCGGGAAAAATGCATAAAAATGAGTTTTTATGGGTTTTGTGTAATTTTTGGACCAAATTGACTTGGGGTTCTAAAGAGGACTTAAAATTAGGTTTGGAGAAAAATTTCGCTATCAAGAAGCTTTGGAGAAACACTTGTGGAGGCTAGAGATTTAGATCAAATTTGTGAATTCAACTTCAATTTTTAGGTTTGATTTCATGTTTTTTTTCTTTAGTTTCTACCATGTTTTGTGTTGTTTCTTACCCTACTATGGGGTAATACTCTTTGTCCTAGGGATCAATAGATCACGGGTTGAAAAACCTTTGTTTCTAATGTTAATTTGATTTGTTCTTCCATTTTGTTATGTTCATCTATGTTTCTTTTGCTTAATGCTATTCTCACCTTGGCCAAGTGTGTATAGAACATAAGGTTTGGGAGTCACCATGACAATTGGGGCTTTCTCGGATTTAGGGAAAACACAACTTTAGAACATATGGCGCATCGACTGATGGTCATTGACTAAGGAGGTAGTTGAATTTGGTGTTTAATGCAGTGTTGCACTAGCGCTACTCACATTGATTGGCGAATTCCGAGTGCTACACTAGAATCCTCACCACCAGGACCTTAGGATGAGGTGAGTTTTATGAAATTCGTCTATTTTCGCTCTTATTGGGAGTTTTTCAAATAAAATTAGTGCAAAGGAATATAACTGACAAGTTTATAATTAGACATGTTTTATAGATTATTTTATGATGATATTGAATGTAAAAGACTATATTACATGAGGTTTTCTCTTGTTTTTGATATTTCAGGTAAAAAATGGAGAATATGAAGAAATGAAGGAAAAAGGGAGGAAAATGAAGAAATAGATCGAGTTAAAAGATTGCACGAAGAATCAACAACATCAAGAAAGCAAATAAGAACTGAGATTCTTGACCAGTGATCCCTGAGGAAACCTGAATCGCTGGCTAAATCGGTGGGCATAAGAAATGGTCAGAAAGTTTCAAAATATGGATACTCTCAGCGATTCCACTTACGCATTGAATCGCTAGGAATCGATGGATATGAATTTGTGAATTTTGGATTACAACAACGATCTTAAATCGGTTTAGGGTATGTATTACCTAATATATTATAAATAAAAACTATAGACTATGAAATTAGGGCCTTTTGTTAGTTTTATAATTTTCGTTTAGCCGTGGAGGCGATTCCTTATTGCTTTATTTTCGAATAAGATTCAAGTTTTATTAAGGTAATTTTAATTATGTCTTTTAATTTTGAATTTATTAAATTTGTTATTTATCATCACGAGTGAGTAGTTTATTAGTCTAAACAAAACTCCAAACATGAACTAGATCTATTTTGTAATGTAGTTATAATGGGTTGAATATGTGTTTAATGCTTTAACCCTAATTGTATTATTTAATTCACTATTTTTATAGATTATTATCTATTGATTTTAATCATGGATTTGAGTATTACGTGCATAGTGGTCAATATGTATGTGATGTTTTAATTCATTAACTAAGTATAGTAGTAACTATGATTGTTTGAACGACAAACACTGTTTAATTATCCTAAGTGAATTTACGATCTAAATCTAGTGTTAAAGTGGCTTTCCGAAGATATTAGATTTAGTAGTTCGAAGTTTTCATAAAACGTATTGTGGTTCTATTGCATGAAGTTAATCTATTTACGTAAATACAGATGTTAACTCAATATAATTAGAACATGGCTTTTCCACCGGTATAAGGAGAACAAATGGTTGGATAAAGACTATTTACTTACTTATAATTAGAGTTTAATGATTTATCATGTTTTATAAAGTATGCTCATAACTATATATGGATTGGATTTACATGTTTTGAATGCAAAATGGATCTATATGTTGTAAATTGGATGACCCTTTAACCAAGCTTATGAATATCACATTATCAAGCATGACCCTCACATTGAATTGTAATATGAAGCATGACTTCCACATTGAATGTAACTTAATTGTACACTCCATGTAACTTGTATTCATCTCAAATGTACAATCATTTGTCTATGTATTGTCATGTAACTTGTAATCTTGTATGACATGAGACTTTGGTGTAACTTGCACACTTTGTGCAAGTACTCATTCTAATCATAACTAAGAGCCTATATAAATGGTTTCCTTTATTTGTATAAAATACACCAATGTTGGAATGGAAATCTCTACATTTCTCAACTTTAACTATCTTCTCTCTTGTCTCCTCTTCTCGACTTCTACAAGTAGTTCTTAGTTTATGCCTTCCATGCTTAAGTCTCTAGTAAGTCCAACTTAGTTTACAACGCGTTATCAACACAAAGTTGCACTACAAGAGGAGGTCTTGAAGATCAATAAGCTTTTCAAGAAGACAAAGCTAAGACGATATAATTTTGCTAATTTAAATAAGTTCAATTTATTTCCATGTTATCATGGTTCTTTTTTTTGTTACGTCACCGACTGCGATAGTATGCTATGTAGTTGCATCTAGACAATCTTTTATATCAAAAATCAAAAGTCACTATGAGATAAATAATTTTTTGTCTCTATACTATAAACGATTAGTCGTGCTATATTCTTGACTTTATAATGCAAATAGTAGGATTGACTTGGTTAACAAAACTTTTCAATAAAATTTTAAAATCAAAACGGATGCCAATGGATTGGAGAAGAATCACGTTTGTGCCAATCTTCAAAAACAAAGGAGACATTTAAAGTTGCTCAAACTACCGGGGAATTAAACTTATGAGTCACACTATGAAACTTTGGGAGATGATAATTGACAATAGACTAAGGAGAGAAACAACAATATCAGAGAACCAATTTGGTTTCATGCTTGGGAGGTCAACTATGGAGGCGATTTTTCTTGTAAGACGATTGTGAGAAAAATATAGAGAAAAGAAAAAAGATTTTCATATAGTATTCGTAGATTTAGAAAAAGTATATGATAGGGTCCCTAGAGATGTTCTTTGGTAGGTTCTAGAAAGAAAAAGAGTGCATGCTAGATACATAGACACTATTAAGGATATGTATGATGTAGTAGTAACGAGTATAAAGACATTTGAAGGAGCTACAAAAGAATTTTCCATTACGATAGGACTATATTAAGGATCGGCTTTAAGCCCATATCTATTTACTTTAGTTATGGATGAAATAACTAGACATATTCAAGAGGATATACCATGGTGTATGCTATTTGTAGATGATATTGTCTTAGTGGATGAAACTAAAGATGGAGTGAATAGGAAATTAGAACTCTAGAGGAATACATTAGAATCTAAATGCTTTAAGTTGAATAGGACGAAAACCGAATACATGCACTGTGAGTTTAGAAACACTAGACATCGAGATGACGGAGTGGTAAAATTAGGGGAAGTAGAAGTTCCTAAGGTAAACCACTTTAGATACCTAGGATCAATCATACAAAATGATGGTAACATTGAGAATGATGTCACACATAGAATTCAAGCTGGATGGAACAAATGGCGGAGTGCAACAGGGGTAATTTGTGATCGAAATGTTCCTACTAAGTTAAAAGGAAAATTTTATAGGACCGCAATTAGGCCAGCTATACTCTATGGAAGTGAATGTTGGGCGGTAAAGCAACAACAATTACCTAAAATGAACGTAGCAGAAATGAGGATGCTTAGGTGGATGTGTGGTAAAACTCGTAAATCTAGATTAAGAAATATAGAAATTCAAAGACAAGTAGGAGTAGCACTAATTGATACAAAGATTAGGGAAGGGCGGTTGCGGTGGTTTGGTCACCTGCAAAGACAACCTATAAATATCCTAACTAGAAAACATGACTCAATAGAAACTGTAGAAATTCGACGAGGTAGGGGCAGACCAAAGTTAACATGGGATGCATTAATTAGGAGGGATTTGAATGGTTTGAAAAGCTCACCATCAATTGCACTTAATCGAGCACAATGAAAAAGTTTGATCCATGTAGCCGACTCTAGCTAATTTAGGACTAAGGCTATGTTGTTGTTGTTGTTTGTATAATGCAAATAATATTATAAATTTGGGTTGATAGTGGGTAAGCCTTGTCCCCGATAAAGCTAAACATTGAAAGAGAGTCAGGTTATCCCATTTAAAGAGGCATGGTATTAAGTAGACTTTGTCTCGCCACCTAACCTGGAGGTTATCCCACCAACTCATACGAATAGTTCACTTTATTTATTAATGAATCAAGTAGTGAACATATATATTTAATCATATGTTCTGTTTTTTTACATAAGAGAAAAAGAGAAAACTATTTTATATTACATTTGTTTTCAAAATATTATTCAACCAAGTTGAATTTGTTGCCTTATTATATTATTGACAAGAAGATACTACAATTTATGAATAAAACATATATGCAAGACTATGCGTTATGCACAATCATTTGCCAATATCTCTTTAGAGACTTGAAAAGTAAATATATTACTTTATATATATTTTCACTTATGGAGTTATATATATATAAATACCAAAAAAAGGTAATTCTCCAAAAAGCTCAAAATGAGCGGTTGGGTCTCAAGCTACAAAATTTAATCAGTCAAATATTAATTATAATTCCACAATTTTAATTATCTATATCTTGAGGCTATGTGGAAATACAACTGATGAGACAATAATGAAAAGGTCATGTGGCCCGCCTTGATTTATTACTGCAACAAATATCGAGTGGGCACATCAATCCAATAAATATTAAGGATTGATTTCTTGTCTCATAGTAGTTGAGTAAAATAACGAGATATTATAAATATAATATCGCACCTGTCCAATTGGTTCAACTTTAAATTAAGAAGATTATGTTGCTTATGATGACTAGGTCGCAGTAGCAAATTTATGAACGTGGAAATGGTGAAAAGATCAGGTAAAGGTCATATTGAAAATTCCGCTTAAATTTGGAATAAAATTGGCGCACCACTAGAAATGACAAATAATTATTGACAAAATATTGTCACATATGAAAGGCTATTTTGTCAAAATATTGTCATATATATACCTAAATATTTTTGTGACCTTCACCATGCCTTGAAAATCAAAGGCAAAAATATGCGTTTTGTCATTAAAAATGGCTCGATAAAATTGACACATCGAGATGTGTTCAAATCATGAGCTAAATATAGGTGACGAATTCATGTCTTATAAATAGTGCTCTATGCATGTACATTATAATATTAAAGAGAATATTTCTCAAATTTGAACTTAGCAAAGGCTAACGTTCAGGCAATATCTGGTACAACAATTATATTATTAATGACTTGTTCAAAAGAAGTTTACTAAGAATAATAGAGAATTTCTCAATATGATTATGATTTAATTTGAGAATAAAATTCCTAGATTTAACTTTTGGAATATATAAGACACATTAAAACGAATGTCGTCATAAATCAAATGATCTAATGACATTCATAATGTGGAATGATCTTTTTGATCATCCAAATTCATCAATAATGTGAAAATATTGTAAATTTGCATAGACATCCTTTATGGAATCGCATTTTTTTATCAGCTAGTGATTATTTCAAGGCAAATCAATATGAAACTTATAATATTGATTTAACTTTCTATTAATCATATTATAAGATGCCATGGGGTCTCTAACAGGGAATTTATTTATTGCGAGTTTTGCTAACTGTCACTTTATTAAAATAATTTTTCCTTCATTAAGGGGAGATATATTAAGCTTATTAAAAAAGAATGACGTGAAATTGCTTAAAACGCATAAAAGTTATTGCATTGTAATCCATGTATAAATTAAATGAACTTGATGTTCAAAGGATAATTCATTAGCAACAAGTTATGAATCAATTACTTGATGCAATTATTAATGTAAAAGAGTGACAATTGTATGTTCCAACACTAAAAGTTCATGATAAAATGATGTACAAAAACCAACAAAATGCTTCAAGCGTTTTGATGACTTAGATATTATGAAAAATCACGATGACATCGTTATATGATTCGAATCTCTGAAAAAAGAATTCGAGATGGAAGATCTTGGAAAAAATTTAGATTTATCTTTGATTTGAAAATCAAGTATTTTTCAAGTAAAATAGCTTTCCATTACTTAATTTATTTTAATCAAAAAATATATTTGGATTTGCAAAGATTTGTTGAAAAAAAATTAGATGTTTCACTCATGTCAACATAAAGGGGAGATCAAAAGGAGTTATATTGATTAATATATTGCACTCTTTTTCCCTTAGCTATGGTTTTATCCCATTGAGTTTTCTTAGCAAGGTTTTTAATGAGGCAATCATAACAATATTATACTCCATATAAAAATTTATGAGAGCAATGTACTCTTTTTCCTATACTAGCTTTTTTCCCACAGGGTTTTCTAATAGAGGTTTTAAAAAGGCATATATATATATTCTCTCAAAGTGTATCAATGTGTTGCACTCTTTTCCTTAGCTATAGTTTTGTCCCACTGGGTTTTGCTATCAAGGTTTGTAATGAGACAATCAATAATATTATACTACAAAGCAAGATTGACGAGAACATTGTACTCATTTTCTTATGCTAGATTTTTTCCATAGGGTTTTTTTAGTAGAGGTTTTAATGAGGCATATTCTCTTAGCAAGTGTCATCCAAGGGGATGCTGTAAATTGGATGACACTTTAATCAAGCTTATGAATGATCACATTGTCAAACATGTCTCTCACATTGAATTGTAACATCAAGCATGACTTCCACATTGAATATAACTTAATTGTACACTCAATGTAACTTGTATTCATCTCCATGTCCATGATTTCCATGTAACTTGTAATCTTGTATGACATGAGACTTTGGCGTAACTTGCACACTTTATTCAAGTACTCATTCTCATCATGACTAAGGGCCTATATAAGGGGGTTCCTTCACTTGTAAAGAACACACCAATGTTGGAATGAAAATATCTATATTTCTCAACTCTAGCTCTCTTCTATCTTATCTCCTCTTTTCAACTTCTCTAAGTAGTTCTTAGTTTATGCCTTCCATGCTTAAGTCCATAGCAAGTCCAACTTAGTTTACAACACTATGTTTCATTATTTAGGAGGATTGTTCAAATGATTATTTATATTGAGTTTTATTGAATTGAATTGATCTTTAGATTTATTGACTTTGATTTGTGTTATTTAAGTAAGTTTAGTTAGTTTAAATTCTATTTTTATTAATTTAAAATTTAAAATAAAAAAAAATTCTTTTCTTAAGGAATTTGCAAAATTTCTGTGGAGACGATTCCTACTTATCTCTACTACAAAAAAATATAAAGTATAATATGACATTGATTTCCTAAGAGTTTCTCCAATTTGAGAAAATCTCAATTTACATCACTTGCAATTAGATAAATATAGTAATTTAGTTGTTTAATCTCCATTTCTAAATGAAAATCAAAGTTGCCTCACTTTATTTCTTAATTAGATTACAAATTAGCATTAAATCGTCCATGTGGATTCGATAAACCCGGTACGAACACTAGTTGGGACATTATTACTTCAGTCAATCCTTATACTTGAGGCTCGCAGCCAAGTTTTTGGCACCGTTGCCGGGGACGGTAGTTAATTTTAGTTTGATTAGGATATTTTGTTTAGGATTTTATTTTCGTTAATTTTAGTTTATTTTTATTTAATTTGAATATATTTGTTGCACTTGATCTATTTTCTTTTGTGTTTGGTGTTTCAAGGATGAAAAAAGAAGAAGAAAAAAGTGAAAAAAATAATAATGCATAGCTATCATGTGGAGGAAGCAACTAGTGAGATCCATGCTAGACTTTCTAGGTTGGCTTATCAAAGTGAATTGGTTCGAGGCGATATTATATAATAAGTTTATCCTATTACAAATGGCGTGGGCATGGACGGGATAACATCAACCACATTATGACTCATATGAATTACAAGGGATTGTGGGAAGTCAAGGGCATTACAACTATATGCAAGGAAAGGAGCCATGACATAATCATCAAGGCTTTCACAATCCTCACATTGAACATGTCTATCCATCATAATGGAGTTCTCATGACAACTGGCAACCACGACAAGATTAAGAGATGGATGAACAATAGTCTCTAAAGTCACTAGAGAAATTGTTAAGAAAAATGGCTCACAGAACGACATGATCTTAAAAAGTATGAACAAGGATTAGAAATGTGTGCACAATTATTTCATTTAATGAAGGAGGAAGATAATCAAGTTAACTTGAATTTGGAAATATATTTAGAGCAAATTGCAATATTCACAAATTCAAGACAAGAAGTTATAGTCGTGTCCAAGGAGGAAGAATTTGAGGAGTTGGTGCCAAATGAAGAAACATGTCATGAAACATAAAAAACGGTGGATAAGCCGAATAGAGATGATTACTACGAGGTTGATGCATCAAAGAAAGAAGATTCACTTGAGCGTTCTAGAGAGGATAGTTAGATTGAAAACATTGAGATGCATGATAGTGCTCTTGATCCAAAAAGTTTGAAGCAATAATGAGAGAAAAATATAGTGAAAACTTGGGATAACAAAATTTGAAGTTTGTGCAAGGGACGATCAATCTTTTTTTTATCATTCCTTTGTTGTACCATCTTTGCCGTATTCGCAAGACTTGCAAGAATAATGGAATGGTGAGCAAGTTAGGATCTTTATGGAGATACTTGAAAAGATTATAATTGGTCACGTGTCGTGCGTGTCAAATATAACCCGTAATGGATATACCAACCACAAGGGTGTAGTAGTGGTAAATACGGGGTTGAATCTACAGGACTTGAGTTTTACTTTAAGTTAACTAAAAAATGGGGGTTTTTAGAAAGTTCAAGGAAACAATTAACTAAACTAGCAAAAGTAAAAAGTTCGCAAAAAAATATAATATCAATGAGAGAAATCACATAAGTATATAGTTCCACAAGCAAGAATCAAGATTCAATGGCATTTAATGGTCCTCAATCATTCCAAAAAGTTATTAATTCAATTTCTCCTAGATTAGCTATAGAAAATCGACGTCCGCCAGAAATTCCTAATTCCCCTAATCTCGATCGCTAGGACGTACGCCACTAACTACTTCTCTAATTAATGTATAACCTTAGACATCCACCAATCGAGTTTAACACACTAACCGCAATAATTTGGTTCCGTGGCAATACTAGTCCTAAATAACCGAATCACATCCCCTTCCGGTTTAACCTAGATTCAATTGTTGTACACTCAAGAAACGAAAAGGGTTTTACGGCAAACGGGTGGGTTTTACGGCAAACGGGTGAGTGTTCGTCACTTTATTGGTCCAAAAGTACAATTACACGGATACTATCAGCCCAAATAACTATAGGTTGTCCTCCTAAAAGCATGCAGTGGCCACATACATACCCTAGATCTAAACCATATTCCTTAAAATCAACAATAATGAAATATGAGAAATTGAACTAAATTAAATTAAAATCATAGATCTCACATAGTATATGCCATGAATCATGAATCCCACTTGTTTCCCCTTCGACCTAGGCAAAGATTGGTCTAGCCGGACATCAACTCTACAATCTTCAAGTATGAAAAATTGTGTGTCGGCTCCAATGTAGACTCCTCGTATGAATGCCTAGTTCTTAATATGAAAAACCACTCAAAATTACTCTCTAGAGGTGAAAGAAACTAATTTTGGGAGTTGGTCTCGTAACACGTGCACCACGGAGCATCTATGGACTGTTTTTGGGTGAAAATGGGTTTCGTACAAGTGGCAGCATGCAATTGGAGCTTTTGAGCTGAAAATCGACACGTGGCAACCGCTGGTTGGCTTGAGACGGCTGTGTGACGTCGCTGGACAAACCGGATGACGACACGTGGCAACAGGGGGGAGCAACTTGGTTTTGTTGAATGAACGACTTCATGAGATTAATGTGATGTGGAGATCTCAAGGACGATTGTGAAGCTACTGTGCTGCTGAGGAATGATTGACGTGGAAACACCTGATTGGCTGAGACCGGTGCTGGTGTGGTGAGAACGAGCCATGTGTCCGCGTGCTAGGAAACAGTTGGAATGGCTTGGCGAGCTGGACAAATAGACAGCTGACACGTGGCACGTTGATGCGAGTTGGACCAATGATATGATGCCACGTGTTAATTAGTCTGCTGATCACCTATTCTACCAACCGCGCGACGCGTAACTCGAGGCAAACTGTCCAGTGTCCGATCACTGCATGTAAATACTCCATTTTGAGTATTTTTTCACCGCAAATTCAACAACACACTCCGTTTCACCTGAAAACAACCAATAAATATAATTAAATATATATTTTGGAAACTTTCCACATTAAATATACTAAAATATACTAATAAAAGCATGTAAAAACTAACTTATCAATAATAAAGACTCATTTTGTCAATGCATTGCAAGGAGTACGAAGGATAGCGTGATAAGCAAGAAAATGATTAGAGGATTTGAGGAACTCTATGAGGATACGACATTGAAGTAACTATGGTGCACCACGCTGTTCACTTAAGAGCCGTGGTGCATACGTTGGGTTGAGGATGAAAAACTTAGCGCTACTGGGATGCAACCCATGGTTATTTGGTTTATGTTTTAGCTTTTCTTTTGTAGCATGTTCAAAAAAAATCCCTTAGTTTGACTGAGTGGTTGATACATGTTATGATATTTTAGGTCGGATCTCAGTTGTTGGGTGATTTTTCATCGAATTGGTAAATTGCGGGAAACCATAAAGGTTAAGGAAATCTAATGAGATCCAAGTCAGAGGGAGTATCAAGGGAATGATGGAATGACGGAGAGAAACTAAAATGACATCAACACAAATCAGGGGAATATTTGATTTCAAAATTTTTATTTTGTTTCAATCCTCCAATGATGTGATTGTTATGAATGATTGTGTTTTAGTGTTGATTTTTGTCCTCCTTTTTATAATGTTTTAGTTCACTGAGGACAATGAACATCTTAAGTTTGGGGATGCATAACACCGATTTTTGTTTTTGGGTGGTCGGGAGTTGGAAATGAGAGATATTTTGCAAGAATGGTGATAAGTCAATAATTATACGCATTTTATTGTGTAAATCAGGTTGATTTTATATAAATGATGACATTACACGTGGTATACTCTTGTCTTTGTGATTTCAAGTTTTAAATAAGAAAATAAAGAAATGGAAGAAAAGAGCAAGAAGAGCAAAATAGTTAACTGGAAAACTTTTCTAGTAATCAGCCAGCGATGTGGAATAACATTAAAAATCACTACCTAAATCAGCAGCAAAAGAAGGCCAACGAATCCCCACCGAATTGGAGAATGAACTAGAAATTACCAGTTAAATTGGTGGAACACTGAGAGCTAAACTCAGTGATTTACTCAGCAATTTGTTTATAAGTGAAAAATCACTGAAAAATCGCTGAGGTCGGTGACGATTTTTTTATTAATATGAGTAAGTTTTATTCATTTAGGATATGTATTTCTAGGGGAACTATATATAGGACTAGAGTGCTTCGAAATAACTTTCTCCAATTACTTTCTACTATCTCTTTTCTCTTTTATTTTTTTAAGCTTTATATGTGAAGCAATATTAGAGCATTGATTTAGAGGTATTTATTTACTTAATTATGTCTTTTAATTACATATTTGCATTGTTTATTTCCAGCATATGTGAGTAGTCTATAAATCAAAACAAACTCTAAGCATGTAATATATCTTGGATTGTTATGTAGTTATAATTATGAAATCACGTACTTGATGATTTAAATCAATTCATTCACATCAATCACGGATAAAACAAGTTGTTTTTGCGTATTACAACTAGTAATTTTTTATGTTGAGTGCATATTGGCCAATATGTTCCTTAATATAAAGTATTCAATTCTATGTCTATAGTTATTGACAACAATTATAGAAGTAGTAACTGAGATTAATCTATAAGGCATTTTCCGAGTGAATGTCTTAGGTGATTGTGTTCAAAGTTGTTTATTAAGTGGCTTCGCTAATATTGGCTTAGATTAGGCATGATTTTAATTGAACTTAATGCTATCGTATTTCTACGGTGTTGCGTTTTATCCAATGGGTAGACTTACAATGATAAGAATATGGCATTTCCATTGAATTTAGGAAAATCGGTGGCTAGCTAAAGGCTATCAACCTATAATGAATTAGGATTTAATGATTCCAAGATTCCATATGAAATAATTATAGCTATATTATAAAGTGATGTTATATTTTAGTGTTTGAAAACAATCTAAGTGTAATATATTGTTTAGTGGGGGTTTGTTTAGATGTTTGTTTCGTATTATTGATTATTCGATTTATTAGTTTGAGTATATTAAGTTAGTTTATTAAATTTAAATTGTTTATAGTTTAGTTATTTTAATTGATTTTTTAGTTTATTTGCATATTGTTTAGTGTTTATTTATCGTTTAATTAAATTCAAACAAGTTGAATCTGATAAGACTTTAGGCAGCTTAAATTCTTAAGAGATTTGAAAAACTCGTGGACGATATCACATTTACCACTACTACAAGTTAAAAGTATAATACGAGAAATTATGTGCATGCTCGACAAGTGTCATATGGGCATATGAATGAGTGTTATTCTCTTTATTTCCTTTTGGTATGGCTAACAGTTTAGGATAGGTGTAACGACCTAAATTAATTAAACTAGTATTAGCGTTAATCTCAGGGATTAACGGTCATAATTTTGGCATTACTTGGACAATTCAGTTGACTCAGACACGAGAACCGAGGAAATATGTTATTTATGGATGGTTGTTGTGTATATGTGGTGTTTTAAATTATTGTGTATATCGTGGACGATATCACATTTATCTTCTCCATCTTATACACTTTCTAATGAACCAAAATTTGGTGTGTTCTCGTTATGTGATTTGGGGTTCATACGCAGCGGAAATTACAAAACAATTTTGACAAAAACCCCGACAGGATCCAAATCTAATTCCATTAAAAACATTTAAACCATGAAAACTTAATCATACCTCGGTCGCAATATACCTTTCTGAAGGTTGATCGATCTCTAAGGCGCGCCAACGACGAACTCCCTATACCAGCAGTCCGCACACGAACGGTGGCCGAGATTCGAAGTGCTAGCTTCGAGAGAACTCCAAACCTTTTTGTTTCTCTCCAAAACGATCCAGAGCGTACCAGAAAACCCTAATTCGTTTCTGAAACGAAAATAAATTTTCGGCCCTTAATCTTTCATACGTGTGTTCTAACTTAAAACGTCTATTTATACAACCTTTGTATATAGACGGTTAAGTAAATTACACATATACCCCTACTTAAAGAAGTATAAGTGTAATACACCACAAGGACGTTTCTGTCATGAATTTTATCATATAAAATTCATTTTTCTGAACCATCTTAAAATCTCGCAAAACCATTCTTAGTGTACGACCCAATAGGCTCATACAACGTTGGTAGTGTACCAAAATACATTTTGGTATACAAGTCATAAGCGGCCTCTAGCAAGACATTATGACTACCCAAGTTGTACGAATATCAAATCGATACAACCTAATCAATAGTGTATATAACATCCTTTAGTTACACGATATCCTTTTGATCAAACATAAGGCATGGAATTGTCATCCAACATGTTCAATCGTACTAGTCTTGATCTCTAGGTAGACTGAAAACATCCAAGTGACATTGATCAATATCAATTCACTTAGACTAGGCCTTTTAACATCTAACACATCGAGGATCCACTTTGGATATCTCTCTTTATATGAGAGGGACAAATTCTATCTCGATTACACAACTTCATCATATTGCTCACACAAGAACCAATCACAACCTTTATAATCATTCGGTTAAAGACAACGTTTGATTGTGTCAAATCACTTGTGTTCCTAATGTTGAAGTCTCTTGTAATCTCAAGTCGGAAGACCTAAAATATACCTATCATGAGAAACAACTATGACTTAATCCATGTGATGTTCTCATAGCGGGTCGGTCCAAAGACTTTGTTCCCGACAAGTACTCGTGATCTTGATTCGTATCCCTATACGTATAATCATCATATGATCATCAATCAAGACTCACACTAGTCTTAATTCATTATAGTTCCCAATATAATGATCGACTAGGGACATTTAGAATATTTACTCAGAAATACCCATGGATCTTATTATAATGTAAACATGCAAATTAATTATAATAAACAAAGAAATGAAATCCTCTATTTTATTAACTAAAAATATTCATAAAGACAGTTAATGGATTGACCTAGGGCACATGCCCCAACAGTTGGAGGGTTAGACCCCTGGTTTTAAGGAAACTTGACGAATTATATGTTTTATAACCATTTTTAATGGGGATTTATCATTGGTTTTGCTCAAATTGTGGTTTTTGATAAATTTGAAAAAATTAGAGGATTTCATGGAATGGATGAATTTGATCTAATTGAAATTGTTTTAAAGGTTTAAATAATGTTTTGGAGTCTATTTTAAGTAGAGAATGGAATTGAAGGGTCTAGGTAGCTAATTGGGAAGTTTGGGACATAATTCTCAAGTTGAGAATTCTATCACAAAGGGTAATTAGAGCGCTAACTAGACCGATTAGCACACTAATGATTCTGGGCACTTAACTATTTTTCAAAATGAAGAACAGTAGCGCACTAACTTCATCTAGCGCGCTAGGTAGACCCATTAATTTATAAGTTTTATTTTATGAATATTGTGTGGACTTCTCTTGGGATTTTACTCACTGGACTTGTCACTGTATTTGTTGGGTGACCGAGTGCAGGTCATTCGACTAGCAAGGGCAAGGGCAAGGAGGTACAGGGCGACTAACTCTGAGATTGTGGAGCCAGCTCGTATGTGACTACAATATGTACGTATTTATATTTTTGTCAAGTTTTAGGGACTGTAGAACACTGATTACATGTATATGAGTCCTTTGTTATACTTATCTCACTTTGATATACACATGGTATCTTTTACCGGATTTTCCACTACTTATGATTACTAAATATTGCATAACTTACTCATTTAAAGACTTCCGCTGTAAAATGGTATTATAACTTAATAAATTGATTAACAAGCTAACTAAATCAGTAATGCTTATATAAAGATTAATTAGCTAGTTTAAAGTTAGTTGAAAAAGTGTAAGCAACCAGTTAGGTCGCGAGGCGTCAAGGATAAGAGGGTCGCGACGTGGCAGGGCTTAGTGACATGGAATGCGACATGGCAGATCTCAAGGCGGCCCTAAAATTGGGGCCATCACAATAAGTTTTTCTAAAACCAATTAGGCAATATACTTAGGGTTGATTAGACGGATCTTGTGCTTAAGTGTTCAGCTTAGCTAGATCAAGAATTTTTCGTAGGAGCTCGGTGTGCGAAATGACCTATGCTAATACGAAAAAAGGGATAAACTGAAAGTAGGCGAACTTTGATGAGGATTCAGGGATTCTAGAACTTGTTGTAGATCCACTCAATGCGATAACTTTCGAACTTAAAGGATTAAGGAGAGGAGTTAGGCCTTATTTGAATTTTAAACCCTAATATCTTATATATCTTTCCCTCACATGAGATCGCTAGTCACTCTGTTGAGCCTTGTTTATCATGCATCCTTGGCACTGAACATTATCTCGAGCCAAAAAGCCTAAGACCACCTAAAGTTAGAGTGATGAGAAACCTTTATCCATGATTAAAAGAGCTTGTAAAGTTTGAGTGAAAAGTGAAATCAACCTGAAAAAGGGAAATGCTAAAAGAAAATGAATGGATCCACCAAATAAAGTCCAAAGAAAAAGAAAAATATGGATTGGTATGATGAAAAAGAAGATTTATGAGTATAACTGCAAAGTGAGTGAAAAAGTATGTATTTTTGTGAGTCTTATCTTTGTAAGTGCTCTATGTTCGTAAAGAAAAGATTATTGAAACCTTTTCAACTTGTTTGAGCTTAAATATCTATTTTTTTATAACCAAATCCATGGCCCCATTACAACCTATTAAAGACCTAAGAATTATTGGTCTTTTAAGTTTGATGATAGTGAAGAGTGGATTGAAAAATGAGCATATGAAATCTTTTGGAAGTTAATGCTTTAAATGAAAAATCATTGAGGTTTCAAATCTTTTTGTGAACCCTCTCTAGTAGTTAAGGCTAGACTCTTGGATTTGCATTTGGGTTGTCGAAAGTGGATTCTTGTGAAGTTTGAGTTGAAAGGCTGGGTATTTGGTCAATTGAAAGGTCTCGAGGTGAGTCGAGATTTGGTTTGAATTTGATATTGGAAAACGCCACTAAGATTGAGAAATGAGAATAATTGCATATTGAAAAAAAAGTTTTGCTTGGATGTACCAATTGTGCTTGAACTTTGGATCAGCTTTATTGAATAAAGTTTAGGAAGTTTAGTTCAGAGAATATAATAAATTGCATCGTTTTGTTTCATGCCTATTTGCTCGGGACGAGCAAAGTCTCAAGTTTGGTGGTACGTAGCATATTTTAGTACTTTTATAAGTAACATTTTGGTAATAATTTAGGCCACTAATAACTAAATTCGTGCTAATCTAATATATTTTGTTGGTATTTAAGTAAGGAAAGCGAAGTGGGAGCATTCAGAGCTTACGTTAAAGACACAAGGAGAATTACTTCAAAAAAGGCTTGGCGCGAATCATGAGGCGAAGGAAAGCAAGATCAGAGGTGAGTGATTGAAAGATAATATTTCACATGGTTTAATGTGCTTTGAAGATATTTGGAGGTTTCGAGATGATAATACAAGGTTTGTGCAAGAACGACATCAAATTGGCTAAGTTTCGGCGAAGTCCATTTGGAACAAGCTTCAATGCCATGGCCATATCTCTCTCCTTTTAATTCCAATTGGCCTGGGGTTGTTTGTGTTGGAAAGTAGACTCTAAGAGCAACATTTCCATATTTCACAAGCTTCCTTAAATTTGGACTCTAAGAGGTCCAAATTTGTGTTCCAAGTCGGAGTATGCGAGCATGAACAAATTGGGCAAAAATTGAACATTTTTGTTGGTAGCTTACTGTTTTGGGCGCCATAGTGCCGCACCCCAATGCCCTAAATAGCCGGAAGGCGCCTATTTGCTAGGCAAGCGCCCAATGCGGGAAAAGTGCATGAAAATGAGTTTTTAGGGGTTTTATGTAATATTTGGACCAAATTGACTGGGGGTTATAAATAGGGCTAAAATATAGGTTTGGACAAAACTTTTGCTTAAGAGAAGTTTTGGAGAAACATTTGTGGAGGCTAGAGATTTGGATCAAACTTGTGGATTCAACTTCAATTTCTAGGTTTGATTTCGTGTTTTCTTTAGTTTCTTCCATGTTTCGTGTTGTTTCTTCCCTTATTATGGAGCAATACTCTTTGTCCTATCTCATGCTTAATGTTATTCTCACTTTTGCTAACTGTGTATAGAACATAGGGTTTGGGAGTCACCATGACCATTGGGGATTTTAACTCGGATTTAGAGAAAACACAGCCATAGAATATATGGCACATCGACCGATGGTCATCGACTAGGGTGACAATTGAATTTGGTGCTTAATGCGGTTTCGCACTTACGCTACTTACATCGATCGGCAGAGTCCTAGTGCTACACAAGAATCCTCACTCCCAAGTCCTTGTGGTGAATTTTACGAAATTTGTCTATCTTCGCTCTTATTGGGAGGCTTTCAAATAAAATTAGTGCAAAGGATATAACCTTGGTGACATTGATTTCCTAAGAGTTTCTCCAATTTGAAAAAAATCCCAATTTACGTCACTTGCAATTAGATAGATAGAATAATTTAGTTGTTTAATCTCCATTGTCGAAACCAAAATCAAGGTTGTCTAACTTTATTTCTTAATATGATTACAAATTAGCATTAAACTGTCATTGTGAATTCGATAAACCCGATACCAACATTAGTTCGTGCCACTATTACTTGCGTCAAGTCTTATACTTGAGGCTCGCAATCACACAACTCATTATACATTTGACCAGTTGTGTCGGCACCCGTACTGCGAACTGGTGGTCGGACCGCCCCGAACCATCTCTCCAGTATTCGATCACAACCCCAAATGACATTTCGAACCCACCCTCCCTTATTATTATTCTAGTTTAAAAGCCATTTTCTGAGTTAATTGTTCAAAAAACGTTATTTTGTATTAGCAGACTCAGTTGCTTATCGCGCACATTGTGTGTGAAGATCAAGGAACCTAAAGTAGAAGCATCAATTATAATATACAATAATCCATAAAAGCAGAGTCGAGGAATTAACTCAAAAATACAAATCAAATACAAGTCTAACTAATAGATATATATATATATATATATATAACTAAAACAAATTCAACCGATATATTAAGTAGAGTATGGATAAAGAAACTCGTCTCCGTTGTTGACCACTCCAATGCCTTGCCCTTTCCATAACTACTGCCATTCTAACTAATTCAACAACGAATCTAGGTTCCATAGCCCCCAGTGAGTGAACATATAGGTTTTATAAAAGTGGAGCGCATAATAAACAGTGTTAGGAAATATAATAACAATAAATAAAGTAAGCATGTTGCAATCCTATTTCTCACATGATCAGGGTGATTTCCATGATTCCCTTAAGTGCAAAACCTGGCTCGTATGTCATCAGCATGGCGGCAACCCCCACCTTCAATCCGACGATATCTCTTCACGTGATATGAGCACTACTGATATATTATAACTTCGCTTCGGATGATCAAGTTCATAGAAGGTGCACATAATAATACTATGCCATCGAACCCGTCTTAAAGTCGGATTCAACCCCTATAAGTCTAAATGACTATATGTATGGCCAATATATAGTCATGGGTGCAATGCAAAAGTGCAACAGATATATGATGCGTACTGAAAGTTTATAAATTCATATGTTTCACTTACAGTGTGTCCCACATCGAATGCCCCAACCCCTAGTCGAGCTTCACGTACCATGGTTAGAATCCAACTCCGCGTCGACAACTCGTAATGCAATTATTTTATAACTTCAATTAGCTTTCAACTAGCTAACTTGTGGTAACTTTTTTAACCTTAAAAACCTCGATATTTTTCATATTAACCAAAAGGAACTTGTAGAGCTCACTTTATACTTTCCATATACTCCAAGAACACTTAAATTGGATTGTAAACGAAGAAGTTAATAATTTTCTAATATAGCTTGCTGATTAGGTAAACTTTAACAATTTAGAACTAACAAAACTTGTCCAAGACAATATTTTCGCAATTATATCATCAAAACTCAACACCAAACTCCAAGAAATCGCTCAATACCATATTCAAAATATTTTCACATCCCGTGGAGTCAATTTGGATAAAAACCAATAATCCAATTTGTCCTGAATCCTAATGTAAATCAATTTTAACTACAAAAACATATTTAAAACAATTATCAACTGAATTGCATCAATTCACTTCACCAAAATCCTAACCCACATTGGTGGAATTTATTCCAAATTGAGGCAAATCAATCCAATACATCAATTCTCAACAATCCCTGCTAATTTTTGTCAAAACTCTGCGAAAGAAATAAAAAAATCGCGAGAATTCAAATTAAATTGTGGTAAATGCTCTAAATTAAGAATTTATCAAATTTCGAGCTGAATACCTCTACTCAGCCGCGAAAACTTAGCTCGAACTGACCGTCTTGCAACGCTTTACTGCTTTGCGGAAAGAAATTGGGCGAAAATCGAACATATAGAGCTCTGTGAGCGAAAATGTCCGCAGAGAGGTTTTAAAACCAAAACATAACAAACTTTCATTTGATTTTTTTTTTCTTATATTTATATATAAACCCTCAGCTAGTGCTCATTTTCTATCTGGTTTTTCAACAAATTAAGACAAACTCTCACAAAGACAGTCGAACTCCATACAACGTCCATAACATTGGTTTTGGTCACGCCGAAACCCCAAAAATATTAACTTTTTCCACGATACAGCAAACACTTATAGACCAATTTTCTTGCCATATTTAGCCAAACTTGCACCAATTTAGACCCAATCTCAACCTCAACCACCGTCAACTAACACATAACTCAAGGCAACATCTTGTACTAACTTTGTTCTCATTTTACATTACCATCAGTCCAAGTTAAATTATTAGCTTTTATGTATATATTTCTTTTTTTTGAGTTATGTATTTTTGTGATATAAAATCAACGAAAACTTGAAAAATAAATTCGGCCTCGCCTAGCCTAGTATTTGTTCACGTGGTGGACCTAACCATACTATCCATGTTGCCAACGCACGTCTCGAGGTCTTGTCACATTTATTACAATATATTTTAATTATTTATTATTTAAATAATACATCCACCCAAATATAAAAGAAATAATTAAGTTCTATGGTCTTCTATGTCGAGCACGGCCGCGCCACCCGGTTGAACCGGACCCAGAGCCTCCGATCGGTCGAATCGGCTGAGTTTGGTCTAATTTGGTGACGTGTCGTCACAATCTTCCCTACTTAAGAAAATTCTTCCTCGAAATTCAACCTAAGTATCCGAGTTATTATAAATCCAAGATACTCTCAACGTACCTTGCAATGTTTAGGTGATCTTCCGTTTCTAAGACCGATCACTTGAATATCAACTAGAGTGAAACAAGTTTGTGAATAATTGAATTCCCCATGTCAAGAATGGGCACAGTTTGCCTAGAAAGTGCGTACTGAAAACCTTCTAGACAATCATAATAATCTAATGACATCACAACGCTAGTTTCCCCTCTAGTCAAAATTATAATGTCTCTTACCAAGGTAACACACTCAAATAATGAAAACTTTAGACCATAACTTGCTGTTCGACACATCGATTCTTGTTTGAGTAGATTGAAGTTAATTGACTGGTATATCCATTTTCTCTCTGTGTACTAATAAACAATAAGAATTCAACTTTGCTTACTAATTCGTGATTTCTGTTTTGTGCAAGAATTATCAGGGTTGCTCTCCAAGCAGCATCATTTCTAAGTCAACGTCTGTCCCATTTGAATACTTCCATCACAAGGACATTATGTTCCTTGCCCTCAACCATAAAAAATGCTTCCTTGACTAACAATGTATAAGCATTAATTAATATAACTTTGATCACCAAGATCAACTGCAACAAGTTCGGACCAAAACAATAACCCACCGATCTGACGGTGACTCTAATTACTATGCAGGATACACATATCCATATTACGTGGAATTCATGGTCTTGTCATGCCTTGGCATACCCAACTCCATCTCTAGATATCAGGAGTGGAAATAAAATCACGGGTCCGTCTTTTATCACACTCAACCCATGGAGTGAACAATATGAAACATAATAGGCTTTTCAAGTCTATAAATTTCTTTTCCCTTCTAGTGTTGATTTCTGTAAAGGGGTTTACCCAGTGTCTTTTTCTTACAGGCCTTAATTGTTATAATTTGACCTTTTAAATAGTTATTTTTACTTATTCACTTCCACAACAATACTTAGTCTTAAATTAATACTTTCCGCAGTGACGGCCGCACAATATAATGATCAAAACTCTATCATTGTTGAGCACCCAGCCAATGTTGTCATGAACAACCACCAACTAACCTTGTTATGATCCACAACCAAATTAATGCTCATCGAGTTTTGATTTGATTTTTTTTTATCATTTCGTTGTTAATATGACTTGAAGACTGCTAAGTATTATAGTCATCTTGTAAAGTGAATAATACCAACCAATCACATGCTTCATAAGCCAAATCAACTCATCGAGAGTTAAATCAACTAGCTTTAACATAGGTCTTTATTCCATCTTAGAATAAATCCCCACATTCACCTTTTTTCCAAACAGTCTGACGTATATACTCCGTTAGATAACTATAAAACTCCAAGGCACACCTCCGTACCTTAAATATGCATATGTCTTGCATAAGGATGTTTTTATTCCTTTAAATGCACCAAACTTCTCAGTACTCAGGTTTATGGTACAACGAGACCTCATGTTAAATTATCTAGATTATGCTTAAGGATTTTAGATTCTTTAACTTCCCTTTTCTTTCATGTCACAAAGATGTATTTCAGGTATCTTTTCCCCAGCTTTTGAGATTCTCGCTCCTATTTGTTCAATTGGGTCGCGTAACTTTCTTCAAGATTTCCATCTTGAAGATTTAGAAGATCACTATTCCTCTGAGATTGTTTCGAACCCCTCCCACTTACCTTGGCGAGGTAATAACTCTTTGCATTGTAAATTCATTCCTTTTCACCTTCATGGGTGGAGGCGTACCACCACCTAGATTAGAGGGAGAATCCGTGCATCAAAGTGGAGTCTCCTGAACTACCGGTCCAGCGCAACTACGCCATTGCTTGATTAAAGCCAAGAACTCTGTTTCATATCATATTCGGTTGTTCCAGTTCATCTCGAAACTACTTTATAAATCCAGAGTTATTCTACCTTACCTATAGGTCAGTGGTTCATCCAATCACCATTCTTGAATTAACCATCAATCACTAACTCTTTCAAGTTGGGATGTTGGCAATTTCTCAACAGTGCCTCGATGTGAAGTCAAGATTTTTAATTTTTTATTCTCAAAATCGATCGTGTCTGTGCTACCCACAATCTCAAGAGAAGGCATGTTCCCGACTATATGTCATAACAAGTTCCATTCATTGTCTTACACATTATTCCTATTTGTAATTGCGACAGATCTAATATCACTGTACCCTATAATTAAACTTTGTACGTCTCATTACGAACTATACCCTATCATTTGCTCTCATTTTTCTTATGCAATATCTCAAATCTGTAACGGCAACAAAACCAACTAGGTACGCCAACCGTACCATACAAATATAGTTGTATGACATATTACGAACTTCGGCCTATTACTTATTCCATCGGTCTTATACCAACCCTAAGTCAGCACCCGATTCATTAACCAATACTCGTCGAGTAATTCTCTCGTCGTATTGATAGTCTAACCAGTATTAACTTTCCTAGGGTTACTATTCATGCAAAATTCTCAACTATTAGACTCACACCAATATCACATTTCCTTAAGTGAACAATTCCAATTTAAGTTATTGGAAACACATAAAGAATTTCATTGAAAATTGCTACGCCCTCATCTAAGTACTTAACTGTTAACATCTCGCTAAGGTTTCAATTCACCCTTACAAATGTTTTTGTGATGCTTTAGAAACTAAATGATGTTTTCACTTTCTTCGTAAATTCCAAGTAACCTGTTTTACTTTAGCCGCCGTATCACAAACATTGTAAGTCCATGAATCAACTTTTCCTCACTCTCCATAAGTATGTAAATAGATAATATTTTTTAGTTTACCTTCAAGTCTTCCAACCGTAATGCTTGTATAAAGTATGCACATTGGTTGGTATGAAAGTCAACCCTATCTTACTTTCATTACTATCATGTGAATCGAATATAAGAACATAGATAAATAACTCAGGTATGCGTAACATAAGTTACACATCCTTCCTCTAACGAGAGATTAAGTTACCATCGTATCTTTTTCTACCTACTCGATTCAATTTCACACCATGACACACTTAATCGTAACGGATATTGTCATGGTACCCATTCTAGATCATCACAAGGTTTTATTATCCTCCAAATATCTCTAGTCGAGGCTATACTCGTCAGAGACTTTCCTAAAATAGTGGTGGCCATAACTATTTTAAATTATTAGCTTTACTAATAACATAAGTTGTATGAATTAAGTTTTCAATTTTTATTGAGTTTTCGTCAACGATTCCATCTAGTGAATTGTTTATCTCATCTTTTACGTTTTCAAGCATAGAGTCTTTGCTTTTGTTTTGCATCATCATTTTCACTGAGGAATGTTATGTTACCATCGGTAGTGACGTCACTATCTTCATTTGACATCTGCCTAATTGCGTTCTGATATTCCTAAGAGTCCTCGAGACAGGCGTCACACGTTTTTGACTATATGAGAAGTTTTTTAGGTATCTCTAATACCATTATTCATAAACAGTAACCATCAAGGTTCACAATTTAAATTATTAATCCTTATATATTTACAATTTTATTTTACAGTAACTAGTGACTGCCATGATAACTAAACCTATCCATCCGACTCAAATCACTCAAGTCCTATCACTTCTACATTCTAGTAGACCTTACTAGAGTGATAGATTCTTACGCCATACATGATACTCATTCCCGCTTGCTCAGCTTCTATAGAATCCGCATGTCGCCACTAGTCTCGACTCGATCCACAAACTCATTTCCATATGAGGTGGTTAAGGATCAAGCTTCAAACCGACGTATTTAACGATAGTATATATAATACATACAAACATGTTATGATACATCAACATAGAAATCAACTATATTATTCCCAAAATTTACTTCCCAACTTAATCCTTGACTCATACTCCCACTTTTTAAAGATCTCGTGGATCAAGTTATTTAAAACTTATTCACTTTCCTTCGAGTCCTAGGTTTTTTTGTAACCTAGGTTCTAATACCAAAGTTATCGGTACTCGTACACGAACCGACGATCTGATCAGCCCGAGCCGTCTTTTCAGTGTTAAGTCACAGCGTCGACCCCAAAAGCTGTTTTGAGCCTACCTTCCCTTATTATTATTTTAGTTTAAAAACCATTTTCTATGTTAGTTTTTTTGAAAAAAGTTATAATGTATTGACAAGCTCAGTTGTTTATTACGCACATGGTGTGTGAAGCAAGTGAGCATGCAAACTGATCATGGAACCTAAAGTGGAAGCATCAATTATAATATACAATAATCCTTAAAAGTAGAGTCGAAGAACTAACTCCCAAATACAAATCAAATACAAGTCTAATTAACAAATACATAACTAAAATCAATTCAACCAATATATTAGCTCAATGAAGATAAGTCTCTATCGTCGAACACTCAAGTGCCTTGCCCTTTCCGTAACCACTGCAAGTCTAATTGATTCGTCAATGAATCTGGGTTTTGAAGCCCCCAATGAGTGAACATCTAGGTTTTATAAAAGTGCAGCACATAGTAAACAATTGAAGGAAATATATTAACAATAAATAAAGTAAACATGCTGCAATTCTATTTCTCACATGATAAGGGTGATTCCCATGAATCCCTAAAGTACATGACCTGGCCCATATGTTATCGGCATGACGTCAACCCCCACCTACGATCCGGGGATATCCTTTCACGTGATATAAGGCTCCGAGCACTACCGATATACTCTAACTCCACCCAAGATGATTAAGGTCGTAGGAGGTGCACATAATAATACTACGCCATCCGACCTGCCTAAAAGTCAATGTCGGCCCCTAAAGGTCCAAATGACTATATGTTTGGCCAATGGATAGTCATGGATGCAATGCAACACTTCCACAAAAATATGATGCGTACTAAAAGTTTATAAATTCCTATTGTTCACTTACATTGCATCCTACGTCAAACGTCTTGACCCCTAGTCGAGCTCCATGTACCCCGAGTAGAATCAAACTTCGCATCGTCAACTCCTAACACAATTATTTTCTAACTTTAGATTAGCTTTCAACTAGCTAACTTGGAGTAATTTTTTAAGCTTGAGAAACTCAATATTTTTCATATTGACCAAAAAGGAACTTGTAGAGCTCACATCATACTTTCCATAGACTCCAAGAACACTTAAATCAGACCATAAACGAAGATATTATGAATTTTTCAATATAGCTTGTTGTTTAGGCAAACTTTAATAATTCAGAACTAACAAAACTTTTCCAAATCAATACTTTCACAATTATATCATCAAAATGCAACACCAAACACTAGGAAATCACTCAATACCGTATAAAAAGTATTTCCACAGCCTGTGGAGTCAATTCGGAGAAAAATAAATAATCCAATTTGCCCAGAATCCTAGTGTAATAAATTTTAACTACAAAATATCTTAAAAAAAAATTCTCAACTGAATTTCATCAATTCACTTCACCAAAAATCTTACCCCACATCGATTGAATTTATTCCAAATTGAGATAAATCAACCTAATACATTAATTCCCAATAATCTCTACCAATTTCTACCAAACCCCGCGAAAGAAATTGAAAAATCGCGAGAATTCAATTTCTACCAAACCTCGTCTTTGCCATGGAAAATTGGTTCAAAATTGTCATCTTGCGATGCTCTACTGTTTTGCATAAAGAAATAGGGCGAAAATTGGACGTATGGAGCTCCTCGAGCGAAAATATCCGCGAAGAGGTTTAGAAACCAAAATGTAACAAAACATTTCAAATGAAACTTGATTTCATATGATTTTTTTTCTTATATTTATATATAAATCATTAGCTGTTTGTCAGTTGCTTAATTTTCTTTATTTATTAATTCCTGAATTTCCTATTTTGACGTTTTTTGACTTTCGATGCCCGTTTTCGATCCAACTTTTCACCAAATTAAGACAAACTCTCGACAAAATAACCTAACTCCATAAATGTTCCATAACACTGGTTTTGGTCAGGCCAAAACCTCAAAAATCTTAACTTTGTCCACGATACACCAAACACTTCTAGACTAGTTTTCTTGCCAGACTTAACCATACTTATACCAATTTGGACTCAGTCTCAACCTCAACCACCGCCAAATGATACGTAACTCGAGGCAAAGTCTTGTACTGACTCTCTGTTCACATTTTACATTATTGCCAATTCAAGTTAGATTATTAGCTTTTATATATATTTCTTTTATTTGAGTTGTGTATTTTTGCAATATAAAATCAATGAAAACTCAAAAAATAAATCCGGCCTTGCCTAGACTAGTATTCGTCCACGTGTCGGACCTTACCATACTACCCATGTTGCAAATGCACGTCTCGAGGTCTTGTCACGTGTATTACAATATGTTTTAGTTATTTATTATTTAAATAATACACGCACCTAAATGTAAAAGAAATAATTAAGTTCCACAATCTACTATGTCGAGCACGATCGCACCACCCGGTAGATATAGGTATGGGGCCTCCAATCTGGTCGAATTGGGTGAGTTCGGTCTAATTTGGTAATAATTACAAGTTAAGTATATTGTTCGAGAGAGAGATTATCAGGCTGCATGAGGTATCACTGACTCTCAAGTCAGACATAGATGCTATGTATACATCTAAGATGTGGCGGAGTGTGACTCCCCCTCCCTTAATCTGGGGCACAGCTAGGCGTAATCCCGTCATTAAGCCTTAATCCTATTCACGTGGAACTTAAAAATGTATTAGTTAACCTTTTTACCTTATTTACTTTGTTATTCGTACTGTAAATAATTATTTTACAATTCGTTTTATTTCAGAGTTAATTAATAAGTTGTTATCATTTTATACTTATCAGCAAAAGACTTAACGAAAACACATACTGTGGAAACCAGGAAACAACGATCACAGGTATATAACCAATAAAACAACGATAAATAGTGTAATCACATGTTTCTAGTCAGGAAACTATCGCTTAACCCAATATATACAACCCAAAAGCACATAAAAGATATATAAGTTGTAACAACAAAATCTCAACCTACAATGTCTGCAATAACTGTACTCAAGAGGCTCAGAGGTAGTTGTCGATCTCCCCCTTTCTCAGTCTGCTACTCGATGGATCTGCACACATCGTCATAAAAAAGACGTTGAGTACAGTAATATAGAAAGTACTCAAGTTACTCCAAGAATTCAACAATTTTATCATAGCTAAAGTTACTCCAAAAATTCAACAATGGAACCCAGAACACCAACATTTCTCCAAACAAAATATGCATCACAGTATCAAGTTATCTACCAACACAATACCTAGTTCAAAAGTACCCTAAAAGTATAGAAAGCCATGACAAACAAGCATGAAAAGTTAAGGATCTGAGCAGAAAGTGAAGATATAAATCATTGACCGTCTATTCTTCAAACAAAACTAAAATTAAAACTAAGTGCAACAAAATTAACTACAAAACCATCGTGAAATCAATCGAAACCCTAAAAATTCAACCTTTATGGACGTTGTACTCCGCGAGAGTATGACCGTCTTCGAGTTGCTTCCCAATGAAGATCAGCCTCTGCTGGTCAGGCAAAACCCCTAAAACACACAACAACCAAATTAAAAAAAAAAAGAAAACAGAGAAGACGAAGAGGAGGGGGGAGATGAGGAACCAGAGAAGAAGGGGGAGATAACCGCGACAAAGAGGAGGAGGAGATGACAGGGAAGCCCGCAAACAGAGAGGAGAAGAAGTGCAGAGCCTCCAAGAGAGAGAACCGCTACCGTGAGAGAGAGAGATGGCCACAAGTGTGAGCGAGGAAGATGACCGAACAGAGAGGAGGGGAAGCGGTTCAACGAAAGAGATTACCGCACAGAGAGGATGGGCAGGGGGTTATTTTGTTCAAAACGAATAAGTATTAGAGCTTGGGTTTTGATTTTGGATTTTAGTTTGGTTTTTTAAATAACTGGTTTGGTTCACTTGAACCGCCGGCATAAATAACAACTGGCTAGGTGGCACCATGTAGCAATCGAGTTACCACATCATCAATTTTAACAGTCCAACAATAAAAACAATGGCTAACAGAAAAAGTAGACGGCCAAGGGAAGAAGTCTCCATACTCTTGTGCATCCCGAATTCGTCCTAAAACTTTTTTTTTGGTTTAAATCGATCCAAATTATTTTCCTAATTTATTTTGCTATTTTCACATTTTTTTTGTATTATATTATTATTATTAGGCTTTT
Organism: Stephania cephalantha; assembly: GCA_039657325.1. Classification (NCBI taxonomy): domain Eukaryota; kingdom Viridiplantae; phylum Streptophyta; class Magnoliopsida; order Ranunculales; family Menispermaceae; genus Stephania; species Stephania cephalantha. The sequence goes on along the minus strand of CM077569.1, from coordinate 45,375,646 downwards.
TTATTGTTATTTATTGTAATTATTATTATTATTATTATTATTATTATTATTATTATTATTATTATTATTATTATTATTATTATTATTATTAATAAAGGCGGAAACACTAGTAGCGTAGACGAATACCTCCTCTTGGTCATCTTCGTGCTTGCACAATAATTAATAATGATGTTCATCTTATATTTGCTTGTTGAAGATCAACATTAGTGATATTGATTGCATATTTTTCGAGTTCGGGTCTACACATACTTAAGCACACCCATCAAGAAATGTCTTGGAGAAGCCAAGGATGCAGCCTTCAGAGGCGAGACTTATGCACGACCAAACACGCCCCTAGGCGAGGGCTAAGCTCATTTAGGTCCTCTTGAGGCACGCCTTAGGCAAACCTTTACTAGGCTTTGGGCAAAACTTGGGCGAGGCCTAGCCACGCCTTGGGTCGTCCTTATGTATTCCTTCATTATGGCTAGAGCACGACATGCTTAGAGTTTAAAGTGTATGGTTAAAAGTTCATGATATGTTTCATGAGACTCAGGACCTTGTGCTAGCTCATTTCACAAGAATCATGACCCCCTTAATTCCTCAAATTTTAATATTAATACTATTATTATTAATTATTATAATAATAATAATTAAATATCATGAATATTAATTATAAAATGTATTTTTATTATTATTATGATGATTATTATTATGATTATTATTATTATTATTATTATTATTATTATTATTATTATTATACACTTTATATAATATCAGAGTGAATGTGAATATAATAATGCAAAACTTTATAATTATATTTATACATTTTACAATGTAAGACTTTAATAGATGATTATTGTTATTATTAAAATATTACAATAAAATATATTTGAAGGATTTTTATTTTAATACTAAATACTATTAGAAATAAGATTAATAAATAATGTGTAAGATATATTAGAGAAGCACAATGCGATGGTTTTAAAGTCAAGTAGTCGAGCTCTTATAGTACATAGTCGACGCTGTGGCAGAAGAAGTCGACTCTGGTGCAAAGCGCCACCCTAGAGCCGTTGATGCCATTCTACTACGTCGTGCAAAAATAAAAAATAAAAAAAAATTTCATAAAAAGGTAAAGTCGGACCAGGATTTGGATTTAGGTCTAATGGACGAGGATATATTTTTTTAGGGTGACGATTATTATTATTATTATTACTATTATATTTTTAAGAATTTTATATTATTTCTAGTGCAAATTTCGAGACAATCTTGACATTCGCGTGCAAGCATCTCGAGGCGAGATCTACCATCTAGATTCACACGAATCTCAAGACATCATCAGACCATCTCTTGATCAGCGCGAATCTCGTGGCATCTCTTGAAAATACAAATCCAATCTCATTAAAAGTCATGCAGATTATTGACAAATCAACAAATTTATGGAATTTGTAGTCAATGACCAATTTTCCCTTCTACATGTTATGTGACTCATTCCCCATTTAAAATTAGTTTGAGGCCCTCAAGAATATTCCAAATTATTAAAACATCTTTTGAGTTTGGACTTAAAGAGTCCAAAAAGATTTTTTTGATATATATATATATATATATATATATATATATATATATGTTTTAAATCTCAAACGCTAGTATATGATGTTCTATATATGGTGGGAACTAAAAAAAAGATACCCATGCCATAAGAACCTAAATAATGGCAATTGGATTTGTATCCACAATTAATGGACACAATTAATGCGTTTTATTACCCTAATTAATGCGTTTAAACCATGCTTTTTAAATTTTTACACTCATTTAATTGCATGCATTAAAGCACATGATAATAACTATGTGCAATTTTCAATGTGATCCAAAAACCATACATTGAAGAATTTAGGCACAATTAACTCTATTGAGGAATAACTTAATTGATAATATTATTATAAGTTCAAGAATGATTGATGATATTATTACACAACAAAAATAAATGTTGCTATTAGCTATTTCATTAGTGAAAATTGAGGGATTGAGTGAAAAAAAGATCTCATTTCGATGTTATGAAATTTTGATAAGACTATAATACCAATTTTTTGTGAATTAGTACCAATTTTTTAGATCGATTAGATTATGTAATTTTAAGCAATTATGTATTTATTCAAGAAAATAACTTAATTAATTAATAATTTTTTATTAACTCAAAAACAAATAAATGATACGAATTAATTTCAAGACTTTGGGAGTTCATGATAAAATCAAATCCTAAGAGATAAGACTCATTTTGATTTCAGATATTTTCAGTTATTAAATAACTAATCACGTTATTAATAATGTGGCCCAACATAATCAAATGAGCAATTAATTTGTGTGATTTACATTGTCTTACATATTTGATAAAGGATTTGTTATTTCTTTCACACATTTATAATTGAGGGGTCCAAATTATAAATCCACCTCGGGCCCTTAAATACTTAAAATCGTCCCTGGTTCAAATAATAATGAAGTTATCGAAATGCTATGTTTATAAACAATAACTAGTCGACATCGCGCTTCGCAGGCGGGTAAGGCAAAATATCATGTATAAAATAAAAAGTGAATTTGATAAGAAAAAGTGAGTTTTTTAAAGTTAAATCTTTGATGAACCAGAGGTCAATAAAAAATCATTCAACGTAGACAAAAAAAAGATATTGAAAGAAAATTTTGAGAGGTGAATGATGACAAATGTTTATAAAATTATAAAATTGGAGAGGTGAGTGAGTTCTAGACAAGCTTTGGCTTATGTAGTGGAAAGAAGGAGGCTTAGTGGTTACATACTTACATGGGGAAATCAAGAGACTAAAAATAAATAATTAAGAAATAATAAAAATGGTTATAGAATTATCTTAATTAGTGTTATGTTACATACATACCTCGAGATATCGAAAGACTAAAAAATAATAATTAATGTATAATTATTATAAATGATTAAATAATAATTATTTAACTTAGTGGTTACATCAACATAGGAAGATCAAGAGGCTAAAAGAAAATAAGTGGACTATTAATGTACGACTTATGAGGCTTGAGAAATAGTTAGACTCTGTTTGGCAAGGCTAGCTGATAATCTAGCTGATAACTGATAAACTAGCTGATAGCTGATAATCTAGCTGATAGCTGATAATCTACTAGCTGGTAGCGGAAAGCTGATAATCTAGCTGATTAACTAAAAATTGTTTGGAATGATAGCTGATTGATTAGCTGATAAATGCAAAATGACAATAAAGGACATATGACACAATTAAGTATATTAATTATATAATCATATAATTAATTGTTATAAATAACTCTATATTTTATTTACAAAATACAAATTAATACCATAAAATAATTTATATTATTTAGAAAACTAAATTATGTGTGTTCATAAATGCTTATATGAAAATAACTCTATATTAATTTATAAGAATTCGCAAAAAATAAACACATGTAAATAAAAATACAATAAACGACTTGAATAACTATACATATACCTAACGTATCATCCATAGTTGAGAAGCAATGTTATTGCGAATATTCTTCATTTCTAGAGAAGTCTCTATAACTTTAAAAAAATAGTAGATTAGTAAAAAAAAAAAAAAAAATATGTAGGATAGCCCACCACTCGAACACTACATTAAAATTTTTTTTTATAAAATCTAAAAATATTTTTATACTTGACATTATTAAAACTTATTTAATATGTAATAAATATCTAACAAGATTATCTATAATTAAGAAATTAATGTGTAATGATTTTTAATTTTAGTGATATTCTTTGTTTTATAATATTTAGTTAATTATTAATCACTATTTTTTTCATTAACAATATTAAGGTATATGTTAATTTTAAATTCAATAAATTTTAATAACGTAAGTCTAGCCTAGAAGAGCTTGAAATGCTGGTTTCCCCTCGCCAACTCTACCAGGGTATAATCGCGGGGTACTAATATTCGCGTGGTTTATTTAAGTATTTGCGTATTTTGTTTCCACTAATTTGCAAGGGCATTAATTTATTAATACCGTGAAAATAAGGGTATAATCGCGAGAAAAATCCAAACGACGGATTTTCGGTTCAAACGCTACTAAGAGTAGCGTTTCAATTGGGAGCTTATCATCTAGATTATTTTTAAAATAAGCTACAAACCAAACACAGCTTAACAAATAAACTAGCTTATCAGCTAGCTGATAAGCTAGTTTGTACTTACCAAACAGAGCCTTAATGTGTGAGGGTTACGATGTGGCGGATTACTATTAAGGGAAGGTGCCACGTGGAAAGAAGGAGACTTTAGAAGAAGTCGTGTGACATCTCAAGATACAACGTTAATATATATATATTTTAAAGTTGGTGTTGATGACTTGGTGAAAGTGTTGTTGACGTGGCGAGAAGAATGCTTTAGAAGAAGTCGTGTGGCATCTCAAGATACAACCTTAATATATATATATATAGATTTAGAATTTACATAATAATAATTAAGTAATAATACAAAGTGAGTTTAACTTATAAATATAATTTTACACCTAAATATATACATTGAGAATGATATATGATTTACACTTAGAAGTATAGAAAGATCCTGAAGGTTATCTAGATTAAAATCTTATTAAATAGATATATTTAGTTTGAATAAAATTATAAGATTTCTTAACAAGGTGGGATCTCCATTGGCGATAAAGCGAAGAACTCTCATGAAAGCAGGCAATACTCATCACTACTCCATTCCCATAGGGGGGGTAGGGGTGTAGGGGTGACAATTTGGTGTATGGACCAGTCGCCACGATTTTGTCCGGTCTAGAATAAAAAGGATTCGTACAATATTTTAACAAATCCTGGCCGGGTCCAAACAAAGACCTCATGTCCAAATTTAAAATCGAGCTAGGTCTAGACAATGCTGTGAGACTACAGACTTGGCCCGAACTTGGATCGAATAATAAATTGAATTAAAATATCTTTGATAAAATGTATATTGGACACTTAGTACTTATAAAATAGATTGAAAACCATCAATTTATTCTAATACACATAGAAGTTAATGTACTAAAGATATATTTGCTTTTATAATGAATTGAATTTAAATTTTCTTATACTATACCATTTGTTTTTTTGACATTAAATGTCTTAAATGAATTATTTGCAGTAATCTTACAATAATTTATAATTTGCTATATTTGTTGAGACTTTGAAATTACATTTTCAAATTACATCATATAAGATAAAATTTTAACATTTGAAAAGAATTTTAAAATAAGAAGTTAGTTTTCAAAATTGTGACAAATCCAGACAATCGTACAACCCGAATTTTAAGCAAAAACAGGTATGGACAAGGTAGTTTTGTCCGCATTTAAAATTGAGCCGGGTCTGGACAATAAATATACTTCTTTATAGTATGGGTTGTCTAGACTCGACCGGACTCGTCCAAACCTGAGTTTTTGCCACCCCTAGTTCGAAGGAATTTCCCTCCATATATTTTTCTTTCGCGAGTATAATTTTGAAAATTATCTACCTACTATTGAAGTTCCTAATAGAACACAAATGTTTGCTATGACTCGCATCTCTATTAATAATTGATTAACAAACATTTACATTACTATGTATGCAATTATTTATTATAAATAATTAATTTAACTGATGGAACAAGGATTTTATTTGCCCCAACTTTCGATTTTATTAATACTTGGTTAAAAAATATTTAAATTACAATGTATGCATATATTTATCATAAATAATTAATTTAAATAGTCAAAACAATGAATGTTGTTCCTAATTTATTTAATATTAATTTTTAGAGAAGATATAAATAAAATCATTAACAAACAATTATTTTATATTAATAATAATGATGTAAGTACGTGGAATAAGCATCATTATCATTCCTAATTTATTTAATTTTAATATATTAAAATCATTAACAAACAATCATTTTCATCTCAAAGTAAAAAAAAGTCTCGTCCTGACATATGACTGACGCTCAGATACGTAAAGATGTCAGCTTTCACTATAGCCAAGTGCTCCCAAAATTTGAATCTCGCGCTACTTGAGAATAGCCAACTTTACCAATCTCATAAAACATTTCACTTTTGTTCTTCTTCTCATGAGATTCGAGAGTTTAGGGTTTCGAGAGATTTGATTCTCTTCTTTTTCTTTGTTTCGAATCGTAAAAACACAATCACGGGACCCTATTACAGTCAACTAAAGCTGAGATTCCAAGTTCTACAAGGTCCTAACATCAGTAAGGTGAGTGCGTATTTGATTTCTTTTTCTCAGAAAATGATTTCTTTGTTTGTTGTGTGTGATTGGGTCCATGGTCCACGATTTAATGATGTTTTGTTGCATTTAGTAGTGGTATGTGTTGTTCTTTAGTGCGTGGGTGCATTTAAGGTTGGGTAGTATTTAGGGTTTGTTTCATCATCCTTAGATTTATTACTTGACTACTTAGGTTGTTCCATGTGGTTTCATCATGAATTTATTGTTTGACTAGTTGGATAGTTTCATGTTCATAACATGCTTGTAACATTACTGTAACAGTAGTAACAAGTGTTATGTACACCTCAGGAACATTTGGAACAAGTGCATGTAGGGCTACCCCTCACACATTAAGTCGACTAACTAAGGGAGTTGTAAGTTGTAATGTGGTAAATGTGCTATGTACGCATAGATGCTCCACCTTGCCCAAATTCTTATAGGCTCTACATGGATGCTCCACCCTGCCCAAATGCATATATGGCTATGAATATGAATTTATGCAAATAATTTACTACTTGAAATATTTAGTTGACTACTTAATCAACATGGCTTAAAAAATGGCTTGATAACTAAAGTTGATTATTAGGTTGTTTAGTATAATAAATTTGTGCTTGATTAAAGACATTTTACAGGGCAGTAATGTCACATACAGACTTACTCATAGATGACCAATTGGATGCACAACATGATTCACCTTGTGATCAATACGAGGAGGTGGAACCTATAGATAAAATGGTGGAACCCATAGATGATGGGGTGAAAATCACAGATGAAGAGATTGTCGATAACGTGAATGTAGATAATGGTGATAATTCTGATGATATTATTCATATGACTTAACACTTATATGCCAGTTATACTCGAGACTAACAATTAGACTAGGCCATTAGCTTCCTAAGATTTCTTCGTATGACTTAACCAAGTACAAGGATAAAATAACTACTCTTATTTTGATGTTTAAGCATGATATCTCATATACAGGGTCCATAGTTCTTTATCTTGTGGTCATGTCAGTACCCAATGTTCATTTTGTATATTGTGGTGGAACCTATTGTGCTTATTTTATGGTCATGGCATATAGCGAGTGCTCATTTTGTCCCAGTAATATTTTGATGGAACTTATTATGATATGATGCATTTTCGATTGACGGTGCCTTTTCCATAGTCATATGTGTGTTATTGTTGTATGTTTCAGCAACTATAAAATTTGTGCCACTTAATCGTGCATAATTTCAGGAATACCCAAATTTGAAAAGATAATATCGCATCGTTGGAGCTATCATGATGAGCTACTTATCTTACCTTAATCACTTCAAATTTTATATCCACAATCTTTTGTTACTTAAAGTTTAATATTGATTTCTATATGCATAACCATAATAATTTCTTACTTGAAGTTTCATGTTATACAGGCTATTTTTTGGGTGTTATTACCATGATTACGCTTATGGTTATTAACATAAGTGTATAATATTTTGCTTTGATTATAAAGTTACTATGTTTGTTTTTTAAGGCCTTAATTACCATGTCATCTTGTTATGAAATCTTTTTTCATGTTTTCACCTGGGTATTACCATATTTTCACCTAGTTATTGCCTTAATTACTAAGTTTATTACCTTAATTATAATGTAGGTTACATTAGGCGGCTGTAAGGTTTGGTGTTTTTAATGGGATTTAGGGTGTGGTGTGAGCATTCATTAGGTCATTAAATTGAGTTGTTCTAGTTATTTGTGAGCTTCAATCTACCTCCACATGTCGTATATAATTTGTCAGCCTTCCTAACTTAATTAATTAGGATTGTGATTTTTCCTTCTTAGTTTGATATCTTAATAACTTGTATGATGGTTATTGCATCGTATGATGGTGGGCTGTTAGGAATGTTGATCACTACATGACCCCTCCGAGGTTTCTTGTCCTTCAAGTGACCTCACAACATGTATCTAAGGCCAAGGGAAGTTAGGTCAAGGAAAAGGAATGAAACATCGTCCAAGAGAATCAGCCAAAGAACCACCTGGAGGAACACCAACAGGAACATCTTGTGGACCACCTGGAATGTTTTAAGGAATTTTGTTTATTTTGCTCTCCAATTAAAACTATATCACTCTAGTACTTTTTTGGTATGTTTTTTGTGTTAGCAGAACCTTTTTTGTAGTAGGTTCGAATCTCGCTGTGCAGTTGACATGACTACCATCTATACTTTGTTTAGTGATTACGTGTGGGGAACTTGTGCACTTGCTATTACATTGTGCAGTTGACTCCCCGTAAGTAGTGTTGAACATGTTCAATATAAAGTTGTTGTACTTCATCATCTAAATAATGCAAGAAACTCCATAATCAGTTCATGTTAAACAAGTTCACCCAACTCATGTTACAGACCTTCATGCTAAACAATCATGTCTAAGACATCTCCTTCAAGAAGTGCTCTAACATTACATTAAGATCAAGTTTCAACAATAAAATGTGAAAAAAGTTAAGAGCATAAAAGGCTATCATTTTTCTCCCTTCCCCTTCATTAATGAAATAGTTATTTTTGATGTAACGATGAAGTTCCCTCCCCTATTTGGATCGCTGATGTTCAAATTGTGCTCTGATGAACTACTCAATCCATCAACTAGATGAGCTTCTACTATTTGTCCAACTACCATACCTCCATTGGAGGAACTTCTTTCAGTCGGTTGAGCTGTTGGCTTCATCACAGAAGTTAAAGTGACGAGCAGGGGAGTTAGCGCACTTGAAAAGTCACACTGTCCATTACTGCAACCCAAGAATGGTCGATTTTTATTAGGGCCATCTTTTTTGACATGCCTCCGCACCCTATACCCATCTTTACAGGTTGACCATGCCTCGTCCATGGACAATCATTCTCAAAGTGTTTAGGACTACCACAGTGTTAGGGCATGTGCCCTAGGTCAATCTACAAACATTGTTTATCTTATAATTTTACTTAATAAAATAGAGGTTTTATTTGTTATTTTATTATAAGTGATTGCATGTTTACCTTATAGTAAGATCCATGAGTATTTGTTGAAATATCCTAAATATTCCTAGTCAGTCATTATACTGGGAACTGTAATGAATTAAGACTAGTGTGAATCTTGATTGATGGTCATGTGATGATCATGCGTATAGGGATACGAATCAAGATCATGAGTACTTGTTAGGGAATAAGGTACTAGACTGACCCGCTATGAAAAACACCACATGGATTAAGTCATAGGTGTTACTCATGATAGGTATATCATTTAGTCCTTCGACTTGAGATTACCATAGACTTCAATATTAGGAGCACGATAATTTGACACAATGAAATATTTTCTTTAACCGGAAAATTATAAAGATTGTGATTGGTTACAGTATGAATAATATGTGAAGGTGTGTAATCAAGATAGAACTTGTCACTCTCGTATAGAGAGAGATATCAATGGATCCCTCGATAAGATAGACCGATAATGGCCAAGTCCATGTGAATTGATATGATCAATGTCACTTGGTTGTTTTTTATTTTACCTAAAGATCGAAATTAGTACGATTGAACATTAAGGGTGACTTTCCATGCCTTATGTTTAATTAAAGGATGTCGCACGGCAAAAATATATGATTGTAACGGCCCAAAATCTCCAACTGTGTTTAGTTCCTTAAACGTGATCAACGACCCGCACTGTGGGACCCTGACCGTGATATGTCCATTTACCGTGGCAAGGGCCGAGGTACATTTTATATTTGTTGTGATGTATGCCTAGTGTATTGTATATGTGTAGACTATTAAGTCAAATTTGTACGGGTGTATAGGTATCGAGACGAGCGGGGATATACCTCGAGTCACGTGTCGACGTGGGACCGAGGTAGCGGCTTATGGGGTAAGCTTAATTAATTTGAGGTAAATGTGAATTTATGTTGGTTTTATAAGTGGCTAGTGTGGTCACATTTAATATAAACATTAATGTGCCTAAAGTTGGTAAAAGAAAATGATAAGCATTAGATGTGCATCGAGACACGCATTAACTCATCAAGAGACTAGGTGTCAACTTGTAGAGTCACTCAATGATGACTTGAGGGACAAGTGGGACAAGGTGGTCCATGAGTTAAGCCTCGAGATGTGTGTGCACACAATGATTAATGGCTAAGGTTCAAACATATCAACATGGTCAAATGAACCTATAAGTCAAAAATTTTGGTTTCTTATCTTCATCAAATCGTTGCTAGGAGGAGGAGAGGAAAAATAGATGTTGCTGGAGTGATTTGGAGAAGAGGAGGAGTGTGTAACCATTGAAGCTTTGGTGAGGAAGGAGATCATCATTAAGCTAGGTAACTTCTCCACACCATAAACTTTGTGATTTCATAAAAATTGATGTTATTGTTGTTGTTGTGTGTTGGGGTGGGTGTTAGGGACCTCTTGTGATGTGTATGAAGGTCCCTAAGGTGAAAACAAGGCCTATGTGTCGCAAAAACCCATAATTCGAAGTGCAAAATTCTAGGTTCTGCTGCACATAGCGCGCTAGATATGTGAAGTAGCGCGCTAATGTCCAATTAGCGCGCTAGAGGTGTGAAATAGCACGCTAATTTGCCTCTATTAGTACAAAAATCAGCAAATTCCAAACATGGTTTAAACACTATAAATGGGTTCAAACTCATTCTAAAACCTATCGAACAACTCCAGAGAACTAATGGGAGATCTCGAGAGTTTGGGAACGCATTTCGAAATGTCAATAGATCGGATAGGCTAGGACAACCGTGTTAATTGTAAGTAAGGCTGTGAGAATTCTATATTTCATTTCATTCACTCTTATTGATTTATTGGTCTATTTGTAGACATTGCTACTTGCAATCTCACATCATGTTGTTCTTGTGTCTATTCATGATTGAATAGTGTGACATGATGCCTTGTGAAATGTTTCATTGATTCCAATTACTACTCTTGATGTCATTTTTTGATAAATAATTGATGAAAAACATGCTATTGGGATAAGTTGGAATGAATTAGACTTATATCCTATTTCCTTGAGCTTTGTAGTCTAACTTGTTTTGAAATCCTACAGAATTGGAACTATTTCTTTTTGAAAACTAAAGTAGGGATTATCTAGTGTCCATTGTACGAGAGATACACGGTTCACGGGGACATGAGTCTACCGGGGTTCTGGCACTTACCATTACAATTACGCGACAAACGATTTATGTGACTCGAGGTGATTGGCAAGAATGAGATTGATGTTGTATAAGCGTAGAGCGCAACTCCATATAGCAGTGGAAAGGTTAGGTGATAGTTCTCACCGCCGACCGGACGTATATCATCTCGATTTAGCTTGTGTCAGTTTATACATTTTTAACTGTGGTATTTACTTGCATTACTTGATTCAACAATTCTTTCCGTACTTTATGCTTTTAAATACAATTCTTTTATTTTGGAAATGTAGCATAGAATTCTCCAGTTATTACTTAAATATTACTATACTCATCGTCTAGTTTGTGATGGTGGGTGTAGGTCCGTCGAGGAGCAGCAGACCGGGGAATGAGAAGATCGACGACTTTCTTTGAGTATTTCGGCGACTCTCCTATCTCATTTTGTATGACTCAAATTTTGTTGTATTATTATTGCTTATGTTTTTACTATACATTTTGGGTTGCACATTGGGTTGAGTGTATAGTTCCATATATACATGCATGTGATGCTGTATTTTCCTGATTTTCCACACTTAGGATTTTGAATAGTAAAAGCTTCCGCATAAATCTTTAAAGTATGTAATATCATTAAAATGATAAAAAGTTTAATTAACTCTGAAATCTAAATATATCAGGACATGTGTAGTGAATGAATATAGGGACAAAAAGCTGACTAATACGTAATTAAGTCTTGTGTGTTTGGGATTAAGGCTTGAATATGGGATTAGGCCAAGCGCTGCCCTGTTTATAAGAAGGGGTCGACACAATGATATACGTTATTAATTAGGTTGTATTGATGTTAATATTCATGCTACTTGGGTAGTCATAATGCCTTACTAGAGACTGCTTATGACTTGTGTACCAAAATAGTTTTTGGTTCACTGCTAACGTCGCATGAACATATTCGGTCTTAGTCTAGAGTAATGAATTTTATATTATAAAATCCATGACATAAAGCCCTTACGATTTGTTATATGATAACTTATTAATAGGGGCGTATGTGTAATTTGCAAAAACCGTCTAAATACAATAGTTGTATTACGAATATGATTTTAAGTGAGAGCTTATCTACACATATAAATAAATGGTGAAACCCGAAAAACGAGATAAGATTTTGTTTTACAATTTTCCAGTTCTCTGGATTTAGGGAGAGAAAGAAAAACCGTTTTCAATCTCTCTTGGGGCTAGCACTCCAAATTGTGGTCACCGTTCATGTGTGGATTCCTGATAGAGAACGCGCACTTGAACGTCTTGAAAATCGAACAATCAAAAGGAAATCACGGAATAAGGTAAGAATAACTTTCGTAGATGTAGTTTAATGAAACTTATTTTCGATCCTGTTGGGTTTTTTAAAAATTTGTTTTGAATTTTTCACTTCGTATGAACCCCAAAAACCCTACACACAGTTCCAACAACCTTAGTCCCTTATGAATGTCATAGCCGTGTGAGCAAAAGGATAATTCACTGATTTTTTACCTTATTTCAAGGAATTCTTAGTTTAAAATAAAAGCAACTACTATGAATCCTAAGAACAAGTAGTAGACCTAGAACATGTGCGTCATACCACATTAAACCCTAATTGCAGGGATATCCTACTCAACCCTATGTATTGCAACAATTTGAATAGAATACATATTCGATTGAAAAAAATGATTTAAACCCTAAAACATTCGTCCAAATTGAACAATAACAACGAACCCTACTGTCACACCCCCAATAGCGTGACCCGAGTAGGCTGGGCTGGGTAGCGTGAAACCTAGCAAATGACCGAGTTCCGGAGGACTCGGGTGGTTCCATGAAGGTTGGTTGTATGCGGAACGGTTAAGGCCGTGCGCAAGGACAATGGGGGTTGAGCCTTGGCACGGGCCTAGGAGCAGACCCGGACACGCATGGACGCAAGGCGCGGGCACGCATTGGCACGATACTCGAACATGCCTTGGCGCGAGACGCATACATGCCGTAGTGGGAGACGCGAGCACGCCTTGGCGCGAGACGCGGGCACACTTTGGCACGAAACCTTGGCACGGGCACGGGCGGACTTAGGTACGAAGCCTAGACACGGGCACGGGCGGACTTAGGTACGAACCGTGGCACGGGCACAGGCGGACTTAGGTACGAACCTTGGCGCGGGCACAGGCGGACTTAGGTACGAGCCTTGGCAGGAGCAAGGCCGAACCTAGGTTCATTCCTTGGGCACGAGTAAGGCGATACCTTGGCGGATCCCTTGGCACGAGCAAGGTCATGCCTTGGCACGAGCAAGGCCGCGCCTTGGCATGAGCAAGGCCGCGCCTTGGTACGAGCAAGGCATACCTTGGCAAGGGTTGACAAATCTTGACTTGGGCGTTGACCCAGGTCAAAGTACGCTTGGTCTCATTTTGGGATGTTTCCTATTGGAGCTGAGGAAACGGCTTAACATCTACTATAAGGAGAGGTGGTCTCTCCTAGGGGCGACATGGGCACAGTGAAGGATGACCCTCGAGCATGCCTTGGGCACCATGCCAAGGCAAGACCCTCGGACCCATGGTTCGGTCACCCTGAGCCGGTGGGACTCAACCGAGCCCCGGCTAGCACCTCAGTGCCTGGGCACGGCCAGGCACCACCGAGTAGTTCCTGTCCCGTAGAGAAGCATGGACCACGTCCCCTGAGACGTGGGGAAATCGAGTCAAGGTAGTTCCAAGCGGTTGGATAACTACCTTGGTCATGGCCAGGGGCATGACCAAGGCACGTCCCGAGCATGTAGCAAGTGACCCAGCAGTGGAGGCGGTTATGGAACCAGGTGGCAGCAAGGGAGCAAGGCAGTTGGGCAACTGCCTTGACCACTAAGGAAGTGGGGTTTTACTTAGTATTCGAATCAATGTAAGCAGGACAGGTGTTCTAGTTGGTTATGTAACTACTTACTGGCTGTTCTATAAAGCCAGGGGCTCTAGGCTTGGGGAAGCATAGAGTTCCACAGTTGTATTCCCATTGAGAGCTCAGTAAAACATTTTCTTGTTGCCATTGCTTGTTGTTCGTTTCGAATTGAGTATTGGTAGTGCTGAACTAAGGTGGCCCTTAGGCACCACGTGTTGGGTTGAGCGAGAAAAATTTCCTTAGGGTAAACCCCTCTCTTAACGGCCCCGTGACACCTACCAACATGTTATACCCAACAAAATGAACAAGTGCAGATACCCTAAACCCTTAAAAACTTGCCACACCAGTTGGATGTTGGACTCAATTACGTCATGCTCTTTAAACCATACACAAACATAAATCAACATAAGTTTAGACAAAAGAAAATTTAAGCCTACTAATTATATTATTTCTTGTAATTGAGCAAACTCTTCTTCCTTCTGGTGCCAGAGTTTCGCCTATGGAGCGAGATAACAAACCATTGAATACAAGCCCCGTTCAGTCTGCCCTAATGCCCACAAAGCAGTTGATGTTCACCTAATCTTGCTGCTCTATAAGATCTCTAACAGATCAATATAATTTAGAAAAAAAAAACTCAGCCAACCAATTGTACCTTTGCAACTATTTAAGTGCCTTTTTCATTCTTGTGCTAATGTTTAGCCTCTTGAGGAGCAAACCCTTGAATACAAGCCTCGCTCGCTTAGCCCTATGCTTATTAAACATTTGTTGTTCACCCTACCTTGCTGTTTTCCAAGATCTCATAATCCAGACTGGTCGACTAAAACGTCTTCTTCCTCCTTGTGCTAGGGTTTCGCCTCTGAAGCATGATAGCAAAGATAAGGAGAACTAAAAGTGAGACATGGTTTGAGATTGATAAAGTTGGCTTTTGTCACGTGGCGTGAGATTCAAATACTTGGAGCAGTTGGTACAATGAAAATTGACATCCGTATGCGTCAGAGCGCTAGTCGGCTATCAAGACGAGACTTTAACGAAAATGAAATAAAAGTGAGTTTACGGGACCCACGCATTGACACATGTATATATATATATATATATATATATATATATATATATATATATATATATATTTATATATATATATATATAGGGAAATTCTATAATGGAGCCCAAATATACACATTCCATAAGAACCCCTGATAATGAGTTGTGCATTAAATGTTTTGTGCATTTATAACTCATCGATTAATGTGTTAGATTAGAATCCAATTGTTGTAAATGTGTTCCCATGTTAGTTGTACCATATATCTATACTATTATAATAGCAAACCCAAAGCGGTTAACCGTGAAGCCTTTTTGGCTAAAAGTCCCGATAATGCCCCTAAGTACTTTGATCCAAATATTTAAAATTTGGGATAAATTTGTAATTTAATCGATAACTCCAAATTAATAGGCGATTTCGAATTTAAATGTGCAAACCAATTACTTTCTAAAAGTACCCCAATTCCTAACAAAGTGGGATTTGGAGATTTACTTCTCTCTCACACACACACATCCACGTTTTTCTCTCTCTCTCTTCCACGTTTCTCTCTCTCTCCCCTCCACTTCTCTCTCTCTCTCTCCACTTTCTTCTCCAGCGTTCTTTCCTTTATCTCCATTCACGTTTTTATTTACATATGGTTTCCTAAAATAAAAAATGATGATTTTAACCATTGAGATGTCGTTTAATGAGTTTCATTAATCGCTACCATTTTCACATCATCTTCAAGTCTATTATTCTTCACGCCTCCATGAAGACCTCTATGGAAAAAATGGCAGAGATACAAATCTTTCGATTGGAGAGTGCGCACTCACTTTCGCCATGTTGCTCTTGAGGATCTTTGTGAAGTATTATATTTTAATTTGCTTCGGAAACTGGGAAGGTACGTAACTTCAATCTTATTGATGCAAAGTGATGCCATGCGGTGCCATTGTATTTTTCATAAATTTTATGGTAATACTTTATGTTATGAAAATATTCTTTTTCTTAATAATTAAAAAAAACTTCAACTTAATTCCTCTTTCAAAGTTCAATAATAGAGTTTTCACTCTTTGCAATGCATAATTTATTGGGTTCCTACTTTGGCTACCATGCAGAGTTTAGAGACAATTTTTATTTGAAATTAAAGGGCAACAATAAAGTTCTCTCTTATTTCTAATGAAATTCACCCACACAATTTACAATCAAATGCCTCTTATGGATACATTGAATTTAGAGTCCAGAAATTTTAATAGCTTGGGAGATCTTCACTAGAACATTTTTTGTATACATATTTCAACCAGTAGTATTGAGAAGCGTGGTTCATATAGAGATTGGAAGACCCTATAATATGTATGTATGATCTATGGATGTATGCTTTGTTTGACTATTTTGTGTTCTAAAGTATTTTTTTCTCCAATGTGCACGGGTTGTTTATATATATGCATGTTTTTTCATCAATTTTACTTATTAACCAAATGGAAATTTATTTTTCTTTTTAGTTTGGTTAATCTTCTATCCATCGTCCACGTGCAACGCACGTGCCCATCCACTAGTATATATATATATATATATATATATATATATAATACGTGATATGCACGATCGAGCCTGCTCGCTGCGCTCGTTGGAATTCAATTTAATAATTTGCTACTTGAATTTAAAATTACACATTAAATTAAAATATTAAAAAAATAACTAAAGTATAAATAAATGCAAGCGTTATTTTCTTATAGATATCTTATGTAGACAATCAACATATTAATGACTCATAATTAACAATTTGGACCTCTTTAATATGAACAATAGTTTATTTATTTTATTTAGATAAAAATGTCAAAAATCACTACAACTCTTCATAATACATTTGTCACAAACTTTTGGAAATCACAAGGACCACATTTTTTTTGATAAGAAAGAGATTATATAACTATAGTGTCAAAAATGGAATTGGGACTTTTTGTTCCACAACCCGTAACAAAAGCATATATATACATCGTTCTCTTTCCCCTTAAAACACAAGGACCACATTAGTTAGATACCAAAATGTATCGTTATGTTCCAATTGTCAAATGATTAAAAAATTAATAGATTTCTCAAAATCGTAAAAGAAACAAAAGAGTCTTTAGTCCATAATAGTTTTCTATGAATAGATTTGTAATTAACGATTAGCCATAAGTTATTGAATTGATGATGATAGCCATAAGTTATTGAATGAAACTCATTTTTTGTTTTATTTAAAAAAATAAAATAAAAATTGAATGCTATTGTTAGGACAGTTATGACACAAACAAATTTGTATGTGTATACAATTAGATAATACATAGAACCGAAATTTGAGACTAATTTTAAAGATTCTTTTAAGTGTAATAATGCATGAACACAAAAAAAAATAAAAAATTAAAACTAATATTTTTCCATTCTTTAATAAAATAGAGAAAAGAACAAAAGAAAGAAACAAGATCATCACATGCTGACATCTTTATAAGCAAATTCATGATGTATTTTCTGAATCACCAATTCAATATTAATAAATAACGAACTAAAAGTACTTGCATCATTGTATCTCGAAATCTAATAGCAAATTTGATCAATGTTCCAAGATGTAAATGTTAATTTCTTAAAAGAGATAAAATCTTTATTGTATTTCTTTCTTGAGTACAAACTACCTAATTATATTTGTAGCAGTTACAACCGCAATATCTTTTAGATACAATAGAATGATCTCAAATCTTAACATCAAATCTTAACACCCTCCCTCAAACTCAAAATGGATTTGTCAAAACCAACTTGAGTTTGCCAAACAAATCAGTGGAGTGTGCGGACAGCAACACAAGCACAAATTCAGTGAACAAATGGCAAAACTAGATTTAGGGTTCGTTGTAGAGGAAATTAATCAATAACAACCCACAGAGCAGAAACATATATATGTCGTAACCCACGACATACAAGCAGATGAACGATTTATGAGCAAATCTGGAGTGCAAATGCATGCAGGCAGAGTAGTTCGTAGATGATCATAGATCGAACAGATGAACATATGGTCTTGATATGACAACAAAGGCAGATGCAGACAAAGTGCATGGACAAATGATGAGCTTGAGGAAGCAGATCAAACTGATAAACTTCTTCTTCTCCTTCATCTAAAAAAAATGCAAAATGACAGAATGATGAGGAGGCGTGACTTGGGTGATGTAAGGATGGATGGAAGGGGACACCATATCTGATGGGTGCATGCAACAGTAAAGCACAAGACGCACGAGTCATAGTGGTACAGGGTTACAAATGATGAAGCAAAGGTGCTTGATGGTGGTGATGGCGGGCTACGGAACAGATGCACTAGTAGCCGTTGAACAGAAAAGTGAGGAACAAACATGAGGGTTCAAATGCACATGTACACGAGAGAGAATCGTACATGAGTAGAAGTCAATTTTCATGCATGGGCACATAACAGACGAAACACATGCGGCAGGAGAAGAGGCGCACAGGGATATCACACAAAATCTAAAGGCATAACACCTAAACACTGAAACTATAACAAAGGCAAACACCACGAAGTGGTTAGTCGACTTTTGTCGAACAACCCAAAATTAGAAACCTAGCTCCATGTTAATTTCTAAAAGAAATTACCTTTATTGTGTATATTTCTTGAGTACAAACCACCCAATTATATAGTTAACAATTACAACCGAATATTTTTTGGTTACCACTGAATGACCTCAAATCTTAACATTAATTAAATCTTAACACTAAACACACACTTGCAAATGGATTCAACCATATATGCATGTTGATCCTTGTTTATATGAACATTGTCTCTGTTTGTTAGATCACTAATATAAGTTGGATGTAGTTGTGATTGATCCATCACCAGATCATAATGACAGAGATAGAAAGGGGGGGAAGAGAGTGTATGATGAGAGAGGGGATGCAAGTAGGGCAGGGAATCCCTACGAGGGATGGGATTCCCAAAAACTGGGATGAGGATGGAGAATTTGAATGGGGAGGGAGGTGGCGATAGGGATAAAATCTCATACCCACGCGGGAATGGGTACGAGGATGGAAAAAAATATATTCGTGGAGATCCCCGTGGGGAATCCCCATTGGTAATATCCGTAGAGATCTTTGTAGGTATCCCTATTGGGGATCTTCGTAGGGATTACCCATGGGGATACCCAAGGAGATCCTCGTATATAACAAATACATCTATATATATTATATATATATCAATTTTATATAATATTACAAGGCTTTCACCGAAAATACTAGTGATAAACAAACTCTAATGTGATTTATAATTTTAACTTGTTTGGTTAATTATATGTTTTGTTTTGAATTGGTTGCAACTATATTTATTGTTAATCTTTATTTGGTTGGAATTTTCAACAATTGTGATCCTATGTATGTGTACCATACTTTTTATAAATTTTTTGAAAAAAAATAAGTGGGAAAAATATTTCCCCGTGGTGATTCTTCGCAAATTCCCTGCGGGGATCTTCAATGGGGAATGAAATGGGAAAAGATTTTTCTCCATGAGGATTTCTCATTCCTGCGGGGATTAGGCGAGGATGAGGATGGGGATGAAATTTCATCCCCACATGGGGATGTGGATGAGGATGGGGGGATGAATTCTTAAGTGGGGATAGGGATGGAGATGGGGTCCCCATCCCCTAGCCTCCCAATTTGCGTCCCTAATTAAGTGACAGACACAAGTTGTTTAAGATTCAAATACATCCATATCTTCATATACACAATAACGAGAGAAAGAGAACAAAAGGGCAATTTAGTGATTTTAAGTCACAGATGAAAATCCGAACATTCTTATGCGCACAAAATATAGGCCACTTCTAAAAAAGTAGGCATAAATAAATGATTAAAGGTGTATAAATGATAATTTA
Organism: Stephania cephalantha; assembly: GCA_039657325.1. Classification (NCBI taxonomy): domain Eukaryota; kingdom Viridiplantae; phylum Streptophyta; class Magnoliopsida; order Ranunculales; family Menispermaceae; genus Stephania; species Stephania cephalantha. Next base: position 45,355,496 of record CM077569.1, on the reverse strand, counting down.
AGTCACGAAGAAATCTTTTACTATTAGTGCTTTTATATATTAGCTAGATATATCATGTAAAAAAGCTATATATTGCACGACACGCACACACACATATGGACCGTGCACACTTTTCGTCACATTCATTTCATGTAAAAAAGCTATATATAAAATGTAAAAGATATATAATAAAATAAAATATATATTTGTACATTATGATATTTTATTAAATTATAACTACATATAATTTGTTTTCGAAAAAAGAATTATGTATGATTTACTTATATACTTATACATATAGAAGATTATAATATATTTGTACACGTAGTATTATTTAACTAATTATATAAAATGTCTTTTTCGATGTCATTTTGTATTTATGGGCTACTTAGCCAGATACTTTTTCTAAATGAATTTGATTGATCAGATAGATTATCAGCTATTAATTACTAGTTTTCCAACTTCTAGTTAGATTATCAACTTTCAGCTAGATTATCAGTTATTGTTACCAAACAGAGCCTTCATTTAGGCTTAACCTATCTATAGATTGAGGGTTGAAGGCAAAATCGAAAAAATAGATTTATTTCGAATTGAGTGTTCGAACTAGGACTTGAAATTTTTTTTTGCAAAATATATTAAAAAAATAGGCTCGATTCCAAAAAGAATCGGCCACGTGGGCAGTCCAGTTAGCCACATCGGCAATCTTAATAGCCCAATTAATAGAATCACAAAATATGCGCTAGTTGAAAAGTTGAGAGATGAAATTAATGTGCAGTTTTGAAAGTTCAAAGACTAAAAACATAAAATTTTGAAAGTTTAGGGACCAAAAGAGACTAAAAGCATACAATTTTGAAAGTTTAGGGACCAAAAGATGAGTTTTGTCTCAATCTTATTTAAAGAATCTAAAAAATGATGTCTGATCCATGGAGTTGCTACTCATAGATTGGTTTGGTTATGTTATCTAAGTTTAATGACTCTAAAAGTACTGTTACTATTTGACACATGTCGAGCGTGGATAATAATTTTTTCAACTTTATTATACTTTTAAATTTATAGTAGCGGTAAGTGGGATCGTCTCCACAAGGATTTTGCTAATCTTTTAAGAATAAGGGTTTTATTATTTGTATTATTTTACCTTAAGTTAATTACTTTAATTATATAAAATGTCTTTTTCGATGTCATTTTGTATTTGTGGGCTACTTAGGCAGTTACTTTTTCTAAATGAATTTGATTGATCAGATAGATTATCAGCTATTAACTACTAGTTTTCCAACTTCTAGTTAGATTATCAACTTTCAGCTAGATTATCAGTTATTGTTACCAAACAGAGCCTTCATTTAGGCTCAACCTATCTATAGATTGAGGGTTGAAGGCGAAATCGAAAAAATAGATTTATTTCGAATTGAGTGTTCGAACTAGGACTTGAAATTTTTTTTTGCAAAATATATTAAAAAAATAGGCTCGATTCCAAAAAGAATCGGCCACGTGGGCAGTCCTGTTAGCCACATCGGCAATTTTAATAGCCCAATTAATAGAATCACAAAATATGCGCTAGTTGAAAAGTAAAGAGACGAAATTAATGTGCAGTTTTGAAAGTTCAAAGACTAAAAACATAAAATTTTGAAAGTTTAGGGACCAAAAGAGACTAAAAGCATACAATTTTGAAAGTTTAGGGACCAAAAGATGAGTTTTGTCTCAATCTTATTTAAATAATCTAAAAAATGATGTCTGATCCATGGAGTTGCTACTCATAGATTGGTTTGATTATGTTATCTAAGTTTAATGACTCTAAAAGTACTGTTACTATTTGACACATGTCGAGCGTGGATAATAATTTTTTCAACTTTATTATACTTTTAAATTTATAGTAGCGGTAAGTGGGATCGTCTCCACAAGGATTTTGCTAATCTTTTAAGAATAAGGGTTTTATTATTTGTATTATTTTACCTTAAGTTAATTACTTTAATTAAATCAAGAATCTAAATCACTAACTTAAACTATATTAATCAACTAAACTACTTAAACTAACTTAATTAACATAAATCAAAGTAACTAAATGTGACGGCCCAGCTCCCCAAACCGCGTACGACCCAACCTAATCTCGTCATTAAGCCCTAACCTACGCCACATAAGATTTAACAATGTATCATTAAGCCTTTTCACCTCATTCACCTCCTTACACGCGGATATAATAAATATTATTTATTTATCGTTAATTATGATTTTCAGAGTTAATTAAGAAGTCGTGACCATTACCTTCATTTTCAGCGGAAGACTTTATAAAATTAGTGGAAGTATTTATAAAAAAACTTACTCAGAAACCAGGTAAACATACGGTCATATAAAACTAACCAAAGTAATACATGAAATAGTAGGGAAATCTAGTCTCTCCACCCAACATACAACCCAAAGTTTTACAAAAATAGGTTAGTAATAGATATATAAAAGATCACCTACAAAAGTAATAGGAACTATCTATCGACAGCTCAAACTAATCATTGATCTACTCATTCCCTGATCTATTACTTAAAATATCTGCACCCATTATCATAAAAAGGACGACGAGTACTGTAATGTAGAAAGTAACACCGAAATACATTTACCCACATTTCCAAATATATACAAAAAGTATCTGAAAGCATAAAATAGCAACAATAGCTGAAAAAGAATCGTGCTACAAGATAATTCATTTAAACAACATGAAATCGACACTCGACAAAGCAGTAATGATCTAGGGTTGGTTGATTATGAAATTACATCACATCAACTCTGCTCCTTTATTTGGGGCATAGATATACTCTTTATGCCCATTTTTTCATATATATATATATATACTTGTCGACAACCTTGGGTCTTATACCCCGTGTGCCGCACAAGCTAGTAGTGAGATCTCGACATCTACAAAAATCTAGTGAACCCATGTGTCACGCCCATTTCTATCATATCATGGTTCTAGATACTAGAAATACTATCATAATTCAAGAAAGGACACAGTTTAGGAGTCCAACAATGTATTTGCATACTAAGGCACAAAGAGAATTAGATCTGACATCCGAGAATTTTATAAACTTAATTGGGCAGCTAACTAAGTATTTTTGTACTTAATTTAGAATTTAAGTATCTGAGGTGGGACCCACGCATTTCGGACCACAGATCATAAGTCAAAATATTATTTTTGTATGATGAATGCTTATTTGGCTTATTATATAGTATTTCGTCACGAAGTAGGGTTGTGTCGAGGTGTATCCTCAGTTTTTCATAGTCGGGGTTACAAGTGCGTGTCTTAAGGGTACGAGTGAAAATAAATCATTAGTTGTTCGAAAACTAATTTAACCAAGTGTTAATCCTCATGTAAAGATTTCGTCTTGGTTTGCACGCAAGTCGGGATTGGGGATAATGTAATGTTAGAATGAAGTTGGCACAAGACTTTACCTCAAATTTTGTATAAGTTGGTGGTGGTCGAGGTTCAGATTGGGTCCAAATTGGTGTAAGTTTGGCCAAGTGTGGCAAGAGAATTGGTCCAAAAATATTTTAGTATGTCGCAGAAAAAGTTAAGATTTTTGGACTTTTGGTGTGACTAAAACTAGTGTTATGAATATTTTATAAAGATGGACTATTTTGTCAAGAATTTGGTACAATTTGGTGTAAACCGGATCGAAAACGAGTGCTAGGAGCCAAAACATAATAAAATAGGGATTTCAAAAATTTATAAATAAAAATAAATTAAGCTGTTGAAAAGCAACTAAGGGTATATATATATATATAAATTAAATCAAAATCCAAACATTACGATTTGATTTCACATAGAGAACGAAGGTTCATTCCCTATACCTCTCAATTCCTACTTTCGCTCTGCGAGCTCACTACGTCCGATTTTCGCTCGCTTTCTTTCCATAAAATTGTAGAGCATTGCGAGATAGTCAGTTCGAGCTAAGATTCTGCAGCGTAAAGAAGGTATTGAGCCTGCTATTTGGTAAATACTCAATTCAGAGCATTTTCCTTAATTCAATTTGAATTCTCGTGATTTCTTGATTTCTTGTGTGGGGTTTTGATGGATATTGATAGAAATCATTGTGCATTGATATATTAGGTTGATGTGCACCGATTTGAAATAAACCCCACTGACGTGAGTTAGGATTTTAATGAACTGAACATCACATCAGTTGATGACTATTTCGGAGATGTTTTTAGAGTTGATATTGATTTGAATTGGGTTTTTGGATGAATGGATTATTGGTCTTAATCCAATTTGACTCCACGAGTTGTGGGAATATTTTAATGTTTGAATAGAGTGCATTCGTGGTGTTTGTTGTAAAGTTTTTAAGTTTTAATTGCGAAAATATTGATTTGGAGAAGTTTTTTAATTAAAAATAAATAAAGTTTATCTAGTTGATTGGCCATATTGAAAAACTCATAACTTCTCCGTCGATAATCTGATTTGAGTGTTCTTGGAGTCTATGGAAAGTATGACATGAGTACTACAAGTTCATTTCAGGTCATCATGAAAAATACTAAGGTTTTCAAGGTTAAAAAGTTACCCCAAATCGGCTAGTTGAAAGGCAATTGAAACAGTTATATAAATTAATATTTTTTAAAACTGTTCTCAAGCGTTCTTTGGCCGAAGTTTTCATTGGGTTTCATGATTGGGTTTCACTTAAAGCTTGACCCATAATATAATTGAGTATGCAGGGAAGCTATTAGAACCATATTCAAGGTGATCCGACGCTTCGGGAATCTAAAAAATTACGCTCAAAGTTGGTTTGGTTGTAAGTAAACCCTACAGTGATCTTTACTATTGATTGAGTATTTTTGTACCTATAATTGTATCACAGTCTGCATTGCATTTTATTATTCTTGGTCATGCATACATTGAGTGAGTGAGGGGGATAAGCTTGTTTCAGAGTCTGGTTTGATTGAAACTAGGTTTCAGTCCTGCCTTTATGCAGTCTGGTGAGCGTAGCATAGTCTAGTGCTGAAAAGTTATCTCTGCATTTCATGATCTCTTAATACTGTCTCTGTACTATTTTTGGAAGTCGACGTCTGATTATAGTTAAGAGACAGCGACAGAGCGGATTGCATGTCATGTTGACGCATATATCTTATTGTTTACTTGGAAATGCAATTACATGTCTCCATGTATCAGACTAACAGTTGCACGGGTACAAATCAATGTATGAATTTACATACCTGACATCTTTGAGTTGTTTTTGATGATGTCAGATTATGTATGATGACAAGGGAAAAGTGGACAAGACTCGAAGATTTTGGTGATTGTGTTCACAAATTAAAATAAATTCTCGTTTTAAATTGTTTATATTTATTGTTTAGGGATTCTTGGCATGAGTATAAGATGCAAAGTTTTATTAAATGGTTATGAGAGTCTCATAAGTTAGTTTAAGATAAACTGGGAGGTTTATCTTTCAATTTTGGTCTACTATAAGATTGTAAAGTTGTAATCAAGCTTGTGGAGACTCTAAGTTAGTTGTAAATTTGAATTTGATATATATTGTGAATTGTGGGGTGTTGTGAGTCCTTTTAGGCCTCTCCCCAATTCTGTTGTTTATTAGGTGGAAGTTTTCCAACAGGCCATATTTAAGGGAGGTGTTGTCGAAATTTTTATAAAAATACGGAAAATAGTCCGTATTATTTCATAATTTGCTCCAATTGAATAAATCATGAATTAAGTTTCATGGAGGATATAAATTTAGTCTTGGAGCCTTATTAAGGATTAAAATGCAAAGTATTTTGAGGTCAAAGTTGAAAGAATAGATTAGGTTGACGAGATTGTCAGGGATTAAGATAAATTCGGTCGGTCAGTCGTCTTAATGACGAGGTGGCTAACAAACTTGTTATCACATCATAGGGTTGGCTCAATTGAGGATAAAATTTGGTTGGAAACCAAAGTGTGATTGAGCACGATTAGTTGGGAAGCGAGTAAGAGCTGGGTTGTTTTTGTTATTATGTTACATTTGTGTTGTATGTTTGTATTATCAATAGATATGCGATAGGAAGTTTATTCTCCTTGTCCTTTCGATACTTAACTCATAAGATACGAAGTGTAAGATTAGAACGGATAATTAAAAGAGAGAGTAGACTTATGAAATGAAGCTAAGCATAAAAGAATGTGAAATAGACTCAGAAAGTTTAAATTCACAAAGGTGTTGTAAGTAGTTTAATACTAATATAATTGATGAAAGTATTAGTGATGGAACCAATAGGAAATTGGTTGAACAAAAAGTCTAGATGATTCAAAACATAAGTACTGAACGTGGATTTCTTGGAAATCAAAAGTGTTGAATTGTTACAATTATAAAACGCTCAGGAAGATATCAAAATAATCTCGATTAGGAAAATGGAGAAACGTGGTTTTAAAAGTAGAAATTGATTAGACAAACTGAATTTGACCGAAAATCACAATGGGATTGTGATTGTAACAGTCAAGTTGTCTAAGTCGATTTCTATGAAAATAGAATACTTTAAAGTAAAGTATTGTCTCCTTTCCGAAACAAAACACAATGGAATAGAACCACAATTGAAAACAATCAACGACTTTTAAAAATAAGTACTTAAACTTATGATTATTTATTACTCAAGTTACTTATCCATAAGTGACGTTGAGTATAGTGGTTCTATGACTCGAATAAAAAGCTAATAAAACAAAAGGAAATATATGAGTTAGAAGTGATCTTTGTTAAAACCAGAATAGGTATTGTTATGAAACAAAGATTAACAAAAAAATCTAAACTTAAAAATTAAAAAGTGTAGAGATTAGATCAACGTTTTTGAAGTTAAGGTGTTGGGGAATTGGTCTAATAATAGCGTGAATTAGCTATTAAACATCAACACAAGTGATTGTGTTTTGAGATTCAAAGTACCCAATAATCACTTCTAACGACATTAAGTTATGATGCATATCACTACAACTTAAAATATAACTAAGAGATAGACGTACTGATTGAGAATCAGTAAATGATTTGTATAGGATGTCAATATAAGCTCCTATATTGCAAGAATTTCCATTGATATGAATTAAAGGATTGAAACAATATCCTTTAAGAGTTTAATTAGTTGTTAAGTTAATCAATGTATTAAAAATCCAAATTCTTCTATCTTTTCAGTTCAACAACAACGGACAAATGAATTCATCAAATAGCGAATTGATGATTAGTAAGGTATTAAGTTATCTCACATAGTTTCTTAAGAAGTACCGAATTTCTTTTTGAGAAAAAGAAAAGTTAGGAAATATGAGACTAATGGAAACAATATAAGGCAATAACAAATAGTAGAACTGTTTGAGTAAGAAATTTCTCTATTTTGAATAAAGGTTCGCCAATGAAGACTTCAATTGATTGAATAATCATAAGAAGCCGTATTATCTTTAACTATGTTTTTTCGAAAAAAGAAGAAATATAAATTGCCTTTCTAAATCAAGATTAAGGAGCTGCTAGTGGCCAGGTTTTTTGAGTGAAGGTCGTGGTTTGTTTATAAATGGACTAAAATTGAGATCAATGTGAAAATAGCTTAGACTGATAAAAAAATAAACGGAATAGACTGTGTATAAAATAAAATGAGAAGTAAAGATGACTTATGATTGCTAGAAGTGACACGAAAGGACTCCTTTAGTCAAGGCCAGACACTTGAGTTGTTGTGCATGACCAAAAGTCTGAGTAACTCTGTATCATAATCATGATTCATTCACAACATAGAAGACTAGTGTAACGCGTTCACTCATCTTTGAATAATCAAATGAATTAGGGATAGTTAGAATAAAAAATTCTATGAAGTTTCGTTGGAGTCAATTGGAAGCTTAAGTATAGGCAACTAAATAGTCATGAAATTCTCACATACGCATGAAAAAGTGAAATTTTAAGTTAATGAGTCTCGATCCAATTAGGATGTCAAACTATAAGGTTGATGGAACGCGATATATCTTCATAAGGATCTTACCAGGATTCAAACTCCAAAAGTTGAAAGTTTTGAACCAAAGTAATATACAAATGATATCAATGAATATGTTGTATATTTGTTCGAATATAGTGCTACACCACGTGATCAGTCAGTGGTGAAGTTTTAAAAACACGAGGTTATTTTAAATTGGAGTTGATGTAAGAAACTTGAAAGGGCAGCGAAAACACAAATAAATGAAAAGAGACATATAACTTACAACTCAGTTAGCTAGTATTATCTGTATTAGTTGAAAATGTTGAATAGAGGACAATGTATTTGACTTTGTATGTTTGAAGAATTGAATATTCTTTCACTATAATTGAGTAAAAATGAAAAAGAGATAACATATTTATAAACTTGAATGTGACACACGTTAAATGTTCTACTTTGAGAGTATAATCATGATTAGGGTTGGCAATAGTTGCCCGGTCCCGTTTGTCCGGTTGTGTCCGGACCCGTTTTAAACGGGACCGGGCAAAATTTTTGTAAAAAACATACGGGACTGGACATTTTTTTTTGTCCGTTTTAAAATACGGGACCGGGTTCGGGCAGAAATTTCAACAAAACGGGTACCCGTTTGTGATTAATTTGAAAGGCATATAAGTAATTTCACAAATGTATTTAAAGTTTTTTTTAATTTTTATGTTCTGTCATCTACTCATCTCCCTCCCTCAAGACCCGATCTCGTTCTCCTCTCACTCAACAAACAAAGAAACAAACCCTAACGGCGTGCTCGTCCCCGAATCCCGATCTCCTCACTCAACTCTCATCTCCCTCCGTCCGCCTCTCACGCACAGCTCGCCCTCACGGTCCACGCCCTCACGCACAAGCCGCATACTGCTTTGCTCACGCCACTGCTTCGCTTCTTCGCTCTCGCTTTTTTGCTCTTCCGCTTACCGTGCTTTCGCTGCTTCGCCTTCGCCCAGCTGCTTTGCCTTCTCGCCCAGTGGCCAATGCTCGTTTCTACGGGTCACGGACTCACGGCCCTCACGCACAAGTGTGCGCATAGCTGCTTCCTCTCACGGTCACGACCCTCGCGGCTCACGCACGCTCGCTCGCCAATGCTTCGCTCACGGTCACGGCCTCTCTCGCCTCACGCCTCGCGCGGCCCTCGACTCTCACGGTCTCTCCTCTCTCAGTCCGCTCGTAGTTGAGGGTTTTTTTTAGATAATTGATAAATAAAATATTTAATCATATTTAAAAAAAAAGCAAAGCAAAACCGGTCCCGTATGTTTTACAAACATACGGATCGGACAAAAAAATAGTGCCCGTTTTAAAAACGGGACCGGGACCGGACACCAAATTTAAACATTTTCGAAATGGGTGTCCAGTCCCGTTTTCGTCCGTTCCCGTATTTTTGCCAGCCCTAATCATGATCGATATCTCTGTCTAAATACGTATGTCTAGTCAAATTAAGGATAACTGTCTCTATTCAGGTAATGAGAGTAGTTTAGTGAATAAAAATAACTTAGATTGATGAATAATTGAATGGAATGAGGTTCTTGGTGAACTCATGGATAGAGAATGATTTGATGAAGTTAGAAAAGTGATTAACTTTCTAACCAGTCAAAAGAAAAGTTAATTGAATTGCCTGACGAGTTGAAATTGGTAGTTGCTTTCTAGTCTACAATATAAATGATATTGTGAGTAGACATTTAGAGAATGAGTAAGAGTTGCATGAAGTGTCAGGTTTCATTTTCTAATCAGATTGTAATTTGAGATCTCTTGTCATGGGATGATAGATGTAATTAAAGATCTATAGTCATGAGATGACTTGTGTAATTCTAGGTTTCTATTGAGAAGTGTTGGAATAATGATGAATTAGATAGACAAGCAACTCTACTTAGTATCCAATGTCGTGCTCAAATATTATTTGCATAACTTATATTTAGACTAATAATAGTCTAAAAATTGGTCGATTGATAATTCTAATAAGGATGATCAGTGATGAAAAAAATTGAGATGCGTACCAAAGCTTGGTGGATAGGGAAAGAATTATCAATGGTTTGTGGAATTGTATTCAGTTAAGAATGAAAATGGATTTATTAAAAAATGAGATATGCTAGATCTTGCTAAGTATTGATTCTTGAATAGGACTCAAGGTATGAGATGAGAAGTAAAGCAAGGTTTATTAGATACTCCACAAATCTAATTGTTAAGTCGTCAGAAGTTCACAAATTTCCAGGATTGGCAAAGTAACAGAGGAGAATTTTCATTAAACCAAGAAATTGGAAATGAAAAGTTGAAATGGTTATGATCTCTACCACCGAGTTCTTGAATACAACGAAAGTGATTGGGTCCACTTAATGGTTCAGCTTGAAAATGATTTTTATAGTTTTGAATTAAAAGAGTTTTATATGAATGATCAATTTCTCATATCTCTTTAGTTCAAAACCTGTAAGTTTAAATTTCGAGGATGAAATTTTTTATTAGTTTGGAAGATTGTGACATCCGAGAATTTTATAAACTTGATTGGGTGGCTAATTAAATATTTTTGGATTTAATTTGGGATTTAATTATCCGAGGTGGGAACCACACATTTTGGATCGGAGATCATAAGTAAAAATATTATATTTGTATGATGAATACCTATTTGGTGTATTATATGATATTTCGTCATGAAGTCGGCTTTCGTTGAGGTGTATCCTCAGTTTTTCATACTCGCGGTTACAAGTGCGTGTCTAAAGGGCACGAGTGAAAATAAATCATTAGTTGCTCGAAAACTACTTAACCAAGTGTTAATCCTCATGTGAAATTTCGTCTCGGTTTGCATGCAAGTCGGAATTGGGGAAAATGTAATGTTAGAATAAAGTTGGTACAAACTTTTCCTTTAGTTTCGTATCACTTGGTGGCGGTCAAGGTTGTGATTTGGTCCAAATTGGTGTAAGTTTGGCCAAGTGTGGCAAGAGAACTGGTCCAAAAAGATTTTAGTATGTCATGGATAAAATTAAGATTTTTGGGATTTTGGTGTCACCAAAACTACTGTTATAGACATTTTATGAAGATGGACTATTTCGTCAAGAATTTGGTTCAATTTTGGTGAAAACCTGAATTGAAATCAAGTGTCGGAAGCTAAAACGCATCGAAATAAAGATTTCAGGAATTAATAAGTACAAAGAAATTAAGCGGCTGACAAACAACTTATGGTTTACATATAAATATATATAAAAATTAAATCAAAATCAAAATATTATGATTTAATTTGGGAAATACTCAATTCAGAGTATTTTCCTCAATTCAATTTGAATTCTTGCGATTTCTCAATTTCTTATGCAAGATTTTGATGGATATTGGTAGAAATCATTGTGAATTGATGTATTGGGTTGATGTGCATTAATTTGGAATAAAACCCCATCGACGCGGGTTAGGGTTTCGATGAACTGAATGAATGTGATTTAGTTGTTAACTATTTTGGAGATGTTTTTAGAGTTGATATTAATTTAAATTGCGTTTTTAAATGAATGGATTATTGGTTTTGATCCAATTTGACTCCACGAGCTGTGGGAATATTTTGATGTTGGAATGGAGTAGTTTCGTGGTGTTTGTTGTCGAGTTTTGAAGTTTTAATTGCGAAAATATTGATTTGGAGAAGTTTTTCAGTTCAAAATAAATAAAGTTTGCCTAGTTGACAGGCTATATTGGAAAATTCATAACTTCTTCATCCGTAATTTGATTTGAGTGTTCTTGGAGTCTATGGAAAGTATGACAAGAGTACTACAATTTCCATTTAGGTCATCATGACAAATATTGAGGTTTTCAAGGTTAAAATGTTACTCCAAGTTGGCTAGTTGAAAGGCAGTTGAAACAATTATATTTTTGGAAACTGTTCTTAATTGTACTGTGGCTGTAGTTTTCATTGGGTTTCGTGATTTGGTTTCACTTAAAACTTGACCTACAATATAACTGGGTATGCATGGAAGCAATTGGAACCATCTTTAAGGTGATCCGACGCTCCAGGAACCTCGAAAATTACGCTCAAACTTGGTTTGGTTGTAAGTAAACTCTACAGTGATCTTTACTATTAATTGAATATTTTTGTACCTGTAATTTTATAATAAGTCTGCATTGCATTTTATTATTCTTGTTCTTGCATACATAGAGTGAGTGAGGGGGATAAGCTTGTTTCGGAGTCTGGTTCGATTGAAACTAGGTTTCAGTATTACCTCTACGTTGTCTAGTGAGACTAGCGGAGCCTATCACCGACAAGTTATCTCTGCATTTCACAATCTCTTAATACTGTCTCTGTACTATTTTTGGAAGTCGATGTCTGATTATAGTTAGGAGATAGCGAAAGAGTAGATTGCATGTCATGTTGATGCATATATCTAATTGTTTATTTGGAAATGCAATTATATGTCTCCATGTATCAGACTAACAGTTGCCGGAGTATAGATCAATGTAGAAATTTATTTACCTGACATCTTCTAGTTTTTTTGATGATGTAAGATTATGTATGACGATAGGGAAAAATGGACAAGACTCGAAGATTGTGGTGATCGTTACAAATTAAAATAAATTGTTTATATTTATTGTTTGGGGATTCTTGAGGTAAGTGTAGGAAGTAAAGTTTCATTAAATGGTTATGAGAGTCTCCTAAGTTAGTTTTAGATAAACTGAGAGGTTTATATTTCAATTTTTGGTCTACTATGAGATTGTGAAGTTGTAATTAAGCTTACAGAGACTTTAAGTTAGTTGTAAGTTTGAATTTGTATATATTGTGAACTGCGAGGAATTGTGAGTCTTTTTAGGCCTCTTCCCAATTCTACTGTCTATGAGCAGGAAGTTTTTCGACATGCCATATTTAATAGAGGTGTTGTCGAAATTTTATAAAAAATAAGGATAATAATCCGTATTATTTCCTAATTTACTCCAATTGAACCAATCATGAATTAAGTTTCATTGAGGATAGAAATTTAGTTTTAGAGTCTTATTAAGGATTAAAATGCAAAGTATTTTGAGGTCTAAGTTGAAAGAATAAATTACGCTGACTAGATTATCAGGGGATTGAGGTAATCTAGGCTGATCAGTCGTCTTAATGACGAGGAAGCTCACATTAAATTTACAACACCAAGAATAATTCACCTAATATAATGCTATTCTACTTGATTAACACTCTCAACAACCAAGAATGTCATAGCTCATGATTTAGAACCAATGAAACCATTTAAACATCAAACAACGCCATAATAACAAACTCACGAAGTGAGATAGAACAAAAAAATCATGACATTTAAAGTTTAAAAGGTAAATAATTCCAAATGACCGCAAATGAAAAGCATAATAGGCGAAAATGAAAATAAATCTCAATCAGTTTACTTACAAACACCGCCAAATTCCTAAACTAATCTAACCTCTCGACAAGTGACATCTCATCACCGACCATATTGAACTCAGCCCGATCCGACCGCACCAGAGGCCCGAACCTCGTTCGACCGGGTGACACAGCTGTGCTCGACAGTAGTGTACCATAAGTAATAAAATAATTTTTTTAATGTGCGTGTAATATTTAATAAATAATTAAATAATTATAAATACACACGTGACCCGAGGCAAGGCGAGGCGTAGGTTTGATCTCGAGATACGCATTGGGCAGGAAATACTTGACTTAGGCTAATCTCATGATCTATTATTAACTTGATTTAATTTGGTCTAAGTGGTGTATTAAATTTGATTAATATGCCTATGACCTGATTGTTAATATAGTGGAATCTAAGGGCAACTTTTAAATTTGTGGAATTAGACTTACATGGAATTAATTTAAAAGGCCATGGATAAAATGGGAAATGTCTTATGACATGTGCAAGTGGACGAATAGAAAATAAGTTGCATGTTATGTGTCATGCAAAAAGGGACAAGTGGTATTTTGATTTTGACTAATGGAATGTGATGGCTTAAATGTGAGCCTTTGATTCACTTAAAAATTTGTGAGTGGGGTGAGATTTAAAGTCAAGGACTATATAAGTTTCATGATTTCTTGCTCAACATGCAAAATAAACTCCAAACCATTAGAGAGCTAGTAAGAAAACTTGAAGATAAAAAAGATGTAGAAAAATCTTGCATTTTTTGAAATTTTCGAAGATCGAAGAATGTTGATGGTAGAGAGTGTGAATCTAACTTAGTGAAGCTTATAGAACGAAAGGAGATAACTCCATGAAAACTCTTGGTATGTTTTCTTCAACAAATCTCTATAAAAAACTTATGTTCCTAGTTGTTTTTATTTATGAGTTTTGGTACATGTGAGTTCATAGGAGTAGACCAACCCTTAATTAATGAAAATCCCTTGATGGGATCATTGAGGACATTTTTAATGATTGATAAGTTGTGTTATGTAAAGAAGAAGATGAATAGTGACTTTACTTAATGGTAATTGGATATTTATTGCATGGAATTTGAGTATAAATGATTGCATGATGATGTTGGAACTTAATGAAGTTATTTTTAAGCCGATGGACCGAGTTTGAGGTGCTTTGAATATTCTTAGACTCAAGAATTGAAAGCTTTAGAGTTGCGTAAAATTCATTATGTGAAGTTTTGAGTAGACTCAAAAGAGGATAAATTTCTAATGTGCTCGATGATATTAACACTGTAATAAGTTTTGAGCTTGCTTAATAGAAATAAAACCGTTACTGATTTTCGAGCTTGCTTATTTAGATTAAGACTTTTTGACTTAGTTTGACTTTGCTCAAAGTTCAAATGTTAGTATTTTAAGGCATGCTGAATGTTGTTACATGCTAAATGTTATAAATGAGCAGACTCAAAAATAGTTTGAAGCAACCTCAATAAAAGTAGTTAGCTAAACTATAATTACTCATAGGTATTCAAATAAGATCCTAACACACCTAAACTAATACACAACGATACCAAGAACCGAGAGAACTAGTGTCGGGTATAGGACGCGCGGTTTGAGGCAAGTGGTGGCCAAAATGCACGGCGCGTGATAGTAAAACTTTAAAATTTTATAAAATTTTAGGGCTTTTCTTGAGACATGTGTGGGGTTTTGGGTCCTCGATTTAGGCATTAACACCAAAGTATGTAGCTAGGCCTTGACGACGACTTAGTAGGGACATCGACAAGCACCACGAGGAATGAGACGCACGGTCGAGCTTCGACATGCCACAACCAAGGTTTGTGACCATTAAGAATTTATAAACTTTACTACACATCATATTATGGTCGAATAAGTTATATGTACATCGCATCATGATTACTTGTGGTCATGCATATAGATATAAGGATCTATATGAGCCGTCTCTGAGAATTAGATAGGGCAGCTTTGACGCCGAAGTATCTCTCCCTCCATCCAGTCGGGCAGCTTAGAGGGATGACTATACGATGATCTTCTACGCTCCAGCCAGTGTGGTAATTAGAACATGTTTCTACCTTCCGTCCTTTCCTACGACAGAGATAGAGTACGTTGGTGCCGCTTGGTTTCGCGAAGTTGTGTGACGGGACCTCCCCTGATCGGTGATGCTGAATGCCGCTGGGTCAATGGGATTCAGTCGAGGTATATGCATATGGGGTTCATGGGAACCGTCTTTTCATACAAGAAAATGATTGAATCATGTTTAATTCCTACAATTTACTTATATTATTCCTTGTTGAATTATAATATGCTGTAACTTTTTTATAAAACAATATTGTTCACTTACTGAGGGCCTTTTGGGACCTAGATCCATCCTCTAGTGATAGAGGTAAGGGCAAGGCACACTAGTGAGATGACGACTTTAGACTGCCCTGATCTTTACTTTAGGTTTGATTTATTTTGTGTAAATATTTTGTTTTATATATATCGAACTTTCATTTGTGCATATATAGATTTAGGGATAGTTAAACATGTTCCTCGGCTTGGATTTATGATACTGATGATATGACAGGTTTTTTCCCCACATAGGTTCCCGTTTAGTTTTCAGTATTTTATTATATGTTCATCGAATTCCATACATACTTGAATTTTACTTAATTGTAAAATGAATGGATGAGCAGGTTGGGAATGTCATTTGGAGTCGATGGTGTGACCAGGCGCTTCAAGATATGGTTCGGACTGGTCAGACCATCATTTCACGGTATATGTGTTGACAATTTTGGCATCAAAGCCTAAGTTATTGAAAAGCCTAGAACTCAAATGGAAATTGGAAAGCTCGAATAATTTGATTCTCGAGAACTTAGAAAAGTGGGAAACACGAGTCAAGAACAAAGTTGGGAAGAATTGGGGAATTATAGTCATTGACTATATTGATGTACTATGCTTGTTTTGAACGTATATTATATATATAACAGAAAATGTAGTGCACTAACACTCAGATCGTTATCTATGAGCATGAATGATACATTCTGTATCATAGATTCGACTGGGCGAGATTTCTTAGGTCCACGAGAGACGGTGCATTTTTCGTCTTTTACTTTCACTAACGATATCGTACTTGAGATGCGTGAGGCGATCGTGCGTCACTAGACGACCTTGGATGCCTTCGGGCAATGCTTTGAGACTCTCGAGCGTTAGAGAGAGGTCGACTTCGCCGATACTAGAATATTGACCGTAGTGGTAGCACGTCTTGTAGACAAGTTGGCGAAATGACCAAAAATTACATCGCACAAACCAGCAAAAGCTCCAGCGGTGCCAGCGGTGATAGTGACATAGATAGGTCCAGTCTAACCCATAGTATTAGTACCTCTTATCCCCACACCAGTAGAAACTCCAGCAATATAGCCGACCGCAATTGAGAGCAAGGCATTTAGGCTCGGTCATTTTTGTAAGGGTTTCGACAGATGTAAGACTATGAAGTTCTACGTAGATAGAGATGGGGAGAAGGCAGAGCAGTGGGTTCACAATCTAAAGAAGATTCACTATTCAATTTGTACGGATGAGGATTGTCGCATCGAGTTATTAACCATGCACTTAGAGGGAGCTACTTATGAGTGGTGCCAGGCTGTGTATGCCAGAGAAGGCCTAGTTGAGGATTGCATGAGTTTTCTACGACAGTTCTTTAGGTTTTCTTTACTCCGGTGATGAGGAGTTGGAAAATAGATGAGTTTCTCGCACTAAGGCAGGGATAAATGCCCGTATCTAAGTTCGTCGACCGGTACTCTAAACTATCATTTATGGCAAGAGGTCTATTGACACCAGATGACTACTTGGAAATATTTGTTATGTGTCTGAGGCATAAGATTTGCCAGAGCATTACTGCATTGGGTGTGATCGTGTTCTAGGATCTCGTAGAACGAACTATCTCTTTTGTGTTGATAGAGCAGTTCTAAGAGGGGGACACAAAGGCGACAAAACGATCAGGAGGATCCTATAATAACGACTCGAGGAAAACGTCCAATGGTCAGGGAGACAAGAGACGAGAATACCCTTAGAGGTCTTGTAATGAAAGGTCAAAATGGAGCACTCCGGCACTGATAGTTTTAATTTAGTAGTCATCTGCACCGAGGTAGAGTAGACCACCAATTCTGAGGTTTGATCAGGAGCAGAGGCAGTCGGATAGGGGTCGAGACAGAGGGCCAAGGCAGGCGCAAACCAACATAGTCCAGGGGTTGAGGTTCTCAGGGCAGATCAGACATTACTTGTTTGGGTTGTGGTTAGGCAGGAAACTTTGGTAATGTGTGGTTGAGACGGGTTTACATAGTGCATCCAGCGAGTAAGACTGAGCTGGTACTCGTTGTAGTGACGCCAAACAATTAGGCCATCAGAGATTTGATTAGGAGTATTATTTCTATTTGTGGACAGAGCATGCACACACTAATATATTCAAGGCCCATGATCTCATTCATATCAAGAGGTGTGGTAGATGCGTTAGGGTTATCACTAGTGAGAGCAGGTAGGTATCTCATACTTTGTATGGCTGCGTGACATAAAGTTTACCCTAACCTTGTTTGCGAGAGGTGCGTGGTGACAGTTGAGAGTTACAATTTACCTATTGACCTTAGGGTACTTGAGTTCCTTGAGTTTGATGCACTCCTGGGTATTGATTAATTGCCAGCATATCATGCCCACGTAGATTGCCACCAGAAAGTCATTTTTTGTATTCCAGGACTTGTGGAATTCGAGTTTTGAGGCGTTTTGATAGCCGAGAGTAGTACCAGAGGCTGAGTCGCGACGTTCAAAGAAATTGAGGATCAAGCGAGACTTTATGGAGCTTCAGAATCCAAAAAAAGGATTGAGGACATCCTGGTCATACAAGACTTTTCTAACGTGTTTCCGGACGGATACCCCAAGTTTACCTCCATACCGCGAGATTGACTTCATTATTGAAATAAAGGATGGAACGAAGCAAATTTCAAATGCTACATACATGATGGTGAGATCGAAGTTGATTGATCTAAAGAAATAACTTGAGGAGTTATCTGACATAAAATTTATATAGTTGAGTATTTCACCGTGGGGTGCACCAGTTTTATTTGTCAAGAAAATGGACATATTGTTGAGGCTTTGCATTAACTAAAGGGAACCGAACAAGGTTACAATTCGAAACAAGTACCTGTTACCTCGAATTAATGACTTGTTGGACCAGTTGAGTGGTGTCCGACACTTCTCGAAGATCGACTTTAGATTGGGCTACCATCTTGTTAGGGTATGTGCCCTATGCCAATTTTGTAAACGTTATTTAACTATTATAAGTAGATGCATGTTTCTTTTATAATAGTATCCATGGATAATTATTGTATTATTCTAAATGTTCCTAGTTAGTTATTAATGTCAAACCAATAATAAATTAAGACTAGTATGAGTCTTGATTGATAATCATGTGATGATTATGCGTATATGGATACGAATCAAGATAATGAGTATATGTTGGGAAAATATGCTGGACTGACCCCCTATGAGAACACTGCATGGTCAATATCATAAGTGATTCTTACGAGAGTTATATCATTTAGTCATTTGACTTGAGATCACCATAAACTCCAACATTAGGAGCACAATGATTTGATACAATCAACCATTGTCTTTAACCAGATGATTTTAAATATTGTGATTGGTCATTGTTCGACTAATGTGTGGATGTTGTGCGATTAAGATAGAATTTGTCCCTTTCTTTTATAGAGATGTCTATTAGGCCCCTCGATATATTAGACAGATAAATGGCCATGTCTAGTGAATTGATTGGATCAATGTCAATTGACAATCTCAGTCTACTCGGAGATCGAAACTAGTAGATTGAACTATAAGGGTGACATTCCATGTCTTATGTTCAATAAAAAGATATTGTGTGACAAAGGGATATGATATACACTGTCTATTAGGTTGTATCGATTTATTGATCTTCATGCTACTTGGTTAGTCATAATGCCTTGATAGAGATCGCTTATCACTTGTATACCAAAATGGTTTTGGTTCACTACCAACGTTGTATGAACCTATTGGATCGCACACAAAGAACGAATTTGCGCGATTTAATATTGTCTGGGTTAATGAATTTTATTTGATAAAATTCATTTTGAAGATTCTCATTAAATGTCCTAGTTTGACTAGGATTAAAGGCTCTCCTACATTTCTAGTGTGACTAGAAATTTTATCTCTTAGTAAATCTGTTTAGAATAGGACTCTAATTGGAATTATAGTATGACTTTAATTATTATTTGAGTTTTAGATAAATTAAAACTCTTGTTGGATTAGTAATTGTAGATTATCTATGACTATCCTTTTTAGAGTTGCACTTTATATAGTACTCTATTTGGAGTGTGACTAAGAGATAAAGCTCTTTTACAACTCGACCTAGTGTACTATAAATAAGACATTAGGGTCACAGTTGTGAAGTGATTTTTCTCTAGAGAGAATTCCTGAGAGAGATTTTTCCTAGATAATTTTTGTGAGAATTTTTGTCCTAGGATTTTTGGGGCTAGCACTCCGGATCGTGATCGTCTGTTCGTGTGTGGATTTATATTAGAGGATGTTTGTCTCTCGCAACGTCTTAAAGGAATCGATCAACACCAAACAAGGCAGACATGGATATATTCTTGCTAAGGTATGGTTTTTTATTGGCACATCAATTTAATGAAATCAATTAGATCTTGGTTCGGGGATGTTCGAAAAGGTTTCGAAAACTTTCGTTGTGCATGATCCCCGAAACCCTACAGTGGTATTAGAGCCAGTAGGCATGATTTAATTAAATTGTAATGTGCCCTTATTTTTGATATACGTGATATATATAAGTCAATCATGATATTTTATATATGAATGCATCATTGCGTTTAATAGAATTAATCTATATGCAAAAGTGTTAAAGTATCGGCATGGTGTTGTTGATGTAGTCGCATCGTCACGCACATACATGCACAAAACGGGTGCGCATCAAATTTGGCGGATGAGATCTCACTATTTGTGTACATAGATATGTGTAATTTAATATGTTGGTGGTTGTATTTGATATGAATGCCATGATATTGATAAAAAAAAAAAAAAAAACGATTTTGGCTAAAATGGGATTCCATCCCTAGCCATT
This sequence comes from Stephania cephalantha, assembly GCA_039657325.1. Taxonomy (NCBI): domain Eukaryota; kingdom Viridiplantae; phylum Streptophyta; class Magnoliopsida; order Ranunculales; family Menispermaceae; genus Stephania; species Stephania cephalantha. The sequence continues at coordinate 45,335,127 of CM077569.1, read as the reverse complement.
CAACTCTTTTTGGAATGCTTTAGCCATCCTAGCTAGCAATTCAACTTGTAACAAGATTACAAAATAAAATTAAAAGGAAAATCTATTTGTAATAGGATTACAAAATAGATTAAAAGGAGGAGTTTTGTTCATAGTAAGATTCGATTCGTAATTTTCCAACCCGTTGGAATGCCTTAACCATCCTAGCATGCATTCCAAGTTGTAATAAGATTACAAATCAAAATTAAAGTACAAATCTATTTGTAATAGGATTACAAAATAGAACAAAAGGAGGACTTTTGTTCATAGTAAGATTTGATCCCTAGTCTTCCAACTCTTCCAAACCCGTTGGAATGCCTTAACCATCCTAGCAAGCATTCCAAGTTGTAATAGGATTACAAATCAAAATTAAAGTACAAATCTGATTGTAATAGGATTACAAAATACTATAAAGGAACTTTTGTTGAGAGTATGATTCGATCCCTCATCCACTGACTCATTGGAATGAGTTAGCCATCTAGGCTATCCATTCCAAGTTGTAATAGGATTACAACTCTATTTATATTAATTGAGTTATATATATATTAATTGAAAGAAGTTTTAATTGATTAATTACCATTAATTAAATGGGGTTATTGTTCATTAATTGGATTGAATTAATTTAATTGGAAGGTGTTTGAATTGAATTAATATCAATTTAAATTAGTGGCACTATTATTAATATTAATTAAAATATTTAACTAAAAGGGGTTTTAATTAAATAGAGTCCGATAAAAAAATTATATTGAGATATATTTAATTAATGAGATTAATGAAAATATAATCTTTCATGCACTTGGAAATTTTAAGATATTTAATTTTCTTGATTTGTTTTATGATGCCTTGTTGATATATGAAGATGTTTATTCTTGTTTTATTTTAATGATCTTTATTAAATGCATTTTGGGTATATATATGATATTTCATAATTAAATAGATGCTAGAATTAGTCATTGTAAAACACTAAATGGATCATAAAACTTGATAAAAATCCCTTGATTAGAATTTAAAGTTAATGCTATCCATTTTAAACACTTGTTAACGCATCGATCACATCAATATGGGTCTGCGTTCGCATGGTGTATTGTGTTATCTTGGTGAGGCAAGCTGGGTAACGGTTACCTGGATGTTTTAAATTGGTTTATCTTAATAAAGCTATCAAAATGGTTTTGGGCTATAGGCATAGATGAGACGTAACATGTTGTGACATATGATGTCTAAGTCTAATAAAGAACCTAAGAGTTGCATATGATGCAATTGGTAATGGTTACCTACCTAAATAACTTGATTTTGAGTGTCATACCTTAGCTGTCTCAAAAATAAGTGAAATATGGATCTTAGACCACTAAATTAATATTTACGAGGGTTATCGATTTAGTGGGAGTTTAATTACTCACTAATAAATAATTATGCATAATCTTCTAAGTGTAGATGTTAAACTCCTAGTAACACTAATTCATAGCAACTGCAATCAATCCTTGAGAAGGATAAAATAATTTTTAAGACTGATTTCTCTGTTTAGATTTGAAAATTGATAAATGTTATCAACCATATAAACAAGGATGTATGTCTTAGATTAATGGTTCCTTTTAAACTACCATCTATTAGTAAAAGGATTATATGTCATGTTAGCAAATATAAAACTGGACTTTATAAAAGATTCAGGCCGTGAAAACTAATGACATGACAGTGACATTGAAAGAAAAGTTCCAACAGTAAGTCACACGGGAAGGGCATAAGATTGCAAACTTCCTAGATTCTTGTAAAATGGTTGAGAACATATTAATATGTCTTTATGTTTGGAATATGAAAGAACTATATTAATTATCTCAAAAGGCTTGAATCTTCATGTGCCAAAAGTTGGCAATAGATTTGATCTATAATTCATCAAAATAGTTTTAAACTACATAATTTGAAAGACATGGAGAACATTGTTTACAGTTGCATGTGATGTTTAAAATTGTAAGACAGAATAATAAAAAGAGGCCTTAGATATATATTTGATGGTTCATAACATAAAGGGATTTAGTAAAGAAAGATAAAGAGAAGGTAAAAGCTACAAAAGGTGTTTGTGTCAGACACAGAAACCTTAGTTGTGAGCTAGACTTTGCCAAGTTCTAAAGAAAGCCTTAAAGAACGGATCTTATTTTTCATAGAATGAAATTGTTCATTTTATAATGAATTACAAATCCTATCAGGATGACATAATTTTGAATTATTACGAACATTTCAAAATGAGCATAAAAAAATCACTTGGCAAATTATTAACATACTTTGATGAGATCAAGGTGGATAATATTTGAGCTAAGAGTTTAAGTGACCATCTTTGAAATTGTGAGATTGTCTTGCAATTAACTCCACTAGGAACGTCATTTGAGAAATGATGTTTTAAGAGGATAAATCGAACTATATAGGATATAATTTGATTTATGATGTGTCACACAGATGATGTCTTATTGAGGCTATACTTTAAAAACCAAGGCACTCGCACTAAACCTTATTTTCGTTAAAGTGATTGATAAAACTCCATATATGATATGGAATAAAAAGACCTAGATTGTCTTTTCTTGAGATTTGAGGCAGCGAGACTTGTGTAAGACGTTAAGTCATATTAAGTTTGATGCCTAAGTCTTTTGTGTCTAATTGTGGTCGAACGCTATGAAACTATTTTATACAATTGAGAACAAATTGTTTGTTGCTCAAAATAATGCCTTTCTAAGTTAAGAGTTTATTTTAAAGACACCATTGGGAATAAAAAAAATCTTGAAATGTTCAAGTGCCACAAATGAGAACCGAACCACTTTAGGAAGATCAACAAAGTTTTGAACTAGTTGAGTATACACAAGTAACATATATCTCTTGAAAATCTAGAATAATAAGAAATTGGCCAAAGAAGTTTGGAATTTCTTATTATTGATAGTTGTAATGTAGTTTTGATACTGGATCAGAATAATCACTACTTATTAAGAGACATGTCTTGTCTAGATTGAACGAAAAAACTAAGTGTTATTAACTCTGAATTTTAATTTATGCATGTTAACCAAGTTTGGAACTTGAGTTATTTACCTGAAGATGATATGAACATTGGATGTAAATGAGTTAAAGTGACATGAAAAAGAAAAAATGCATACTTAAAAGCATGGCTTATCGAAAATTCTAATCTAAATCAAGGTGTTGATTATGATAAGATTTTCACTAGTAGCAAAGCTCAAGTTCTAGAATTCTATTGTCATTACTTCATAGTTTAACTATAAGATATGACAAACGAATGTCAAAAATAACATTGCTCTATGCTCCTTAAAGATGTGTATGATATAACTTAAAGGTTTTTTTTTTATTATTTTGAGAATTCGAGAAAGGTATGCAAGCTTAAAGGATCCATTTATGGATCATATTAAGCTTATCGGAGTTGGGATCTTTGTCTTGATGAAATAATTAATGAATTGCATTCATTGAATCGAAGATAAACCTTATGTATACATAAAGGTTAGTGGGAGTGCATTTATCTTTTTGAATCTGTATGTTAATGATATATTATTCATTTTGTAGAATGTCAAGTCTTAGTTAAGGAAGGTTTCTCAATGAGATTCTTAGCTAATTAGGTCTATATCCTTGTGATATAGATCTATGAAGATAGATCTAAGAGGCTAATTGCTTTAAATAAGAGTGCTTATATAGACAAATAACTGAAAATGTTTCAGTGTACGAGATTCTTAAAAGGATTCGTACTTATGTCTTATAACATAAGTCTCTGCAAGACTCAACGTCTTAAGACAAATGATGAGTGGGACAATGTGAATAATATTTCATACGCATATGTTGTGAGAATCATCACATATGTTATACTTTACATTCAACTTGATGTCATATGCTTTGGGCAAAACATACATCTCATAGATTCCAATGAAGGTCACTAGATATTTATTGATAACATTCTTAAATACTTCATAAGCAGTTGAGAGATGTTATTAGATATGCAGATGTTTGAAAGATATGAGTCTTGTAAATGGTTACACGATGCAAACTTTCAAATTAATATAAAAGATTAATGATCGCAATATGGATATGTGTTAACGTCGTAGGAATGAGTTGGAAATGTTCTAAACTCACTCTAATAAGTTCTATAACATAAACTGAGTTTTTAGCAGCATTTGATGCAGCCAAAGAAAGTGTTTAGATCGTAAGGTTCATGATTGAATAAGGTGTGGTTCCAAGTGTTGGAAATAATGTTGGCTTTTATTGTAAAACCAATGGAAAAATTTAGGTTATGGAACCTAAATCACACTATAGATCTAAACAATCACTTGAGCGTTTTGTCTTATAAAAGTGAGAAAATAAATATTTGCAGAACATCAATAACAAACAATGTAGCAGATACATAAAAAAACTTCTTCCACTAAGAATGCAATAAGGTTACTCAGTATTGGATATGTGTAGGATTGGACCTAGTGCAACTGGGAGATGTTGGGGTATGTGCCTTAAGCCAATTCTGTAAACGTTGTTTAACTATTATAAGTAGATGCATGTTTCTTTAATAATAATATCCATGGATCATTATTGTATTATTTTAAATGTCCCTAGTCAGTTATTATTGTCGGAACAATAATAAATTAAGACTAGTATGAGTCATGATTGATAATCATGTGATGATTATGCGTATATGGATACGGATCAAGATAATGGGTATTTGTTAGGAAAAGATGCTGGACTAACCCGCTATGAGAACACTACATGGTCAATGTCATAAGTGATTCTCATGAGATTTATATCATTTAGTCCTTTGACTTGAGATCACCAGAGACTCCAACATTAGGAGCACAATGATTTGATACAATAAACCATTATCTCTAACCGGATGATTATAAAGATTGTGATTGGTCATTGTTCGACTAATATGTGGATGTTGTGTGATCAAGATATAATTTGTCCCTATCTTTTTGAGATAGATATCTATTGGGCCATTCGATATGTTAGATTGATAAATGGCCATGTCTAGTGAATTGATTGGATCAATATCACTTGACAATTTCAATCTACTCGGAGATCGAGACTAGTAGATTGAACTATAAGGGTGACATTCCATGTCTTATGTTCAATCAAAAGATATTGCGTGACAAAGGGATATGATATACACTGTCTATTAGGTTGTATCGATTTATTGATCTTCATGTTACTTGGGTAGTCATAATGTCTTGCTAGAGACCGCTTATAAATTGTGTACCAAAATGGTTTTGGTTCACTGCCAACGTTGTATGAACCTATTGGGTCGCACACAAAGAACTGATTTACGCGATTTAATATTTTCTCGATTAATGAATCTTATTTGATAAAATTCATTTTGAAGATTCTCATTAAATGTCCTAGTTTGACTAGGATTCAAGGCTCTCCTACATTTCTAGTGTGACTAGAAATTTTATCTCTTTGTAAATCTATTTGGAATAGGACTCTAATTAGAATTATAGTATGACTTTAATTCTTATTTGAGTTTTAGATAAATTACAACTCTTGTTGGATTAGTAATTGTAGATTATCTATGACTCTATCCTTTTTAGAGTTGGACTTTATCTAGTACTCTATTTGGAGTGTGACTAAAAGATATAGCTCCTTTACAACTCGACCTAGTGTACTATAAATAAGACATTAGGGTCACAGTTGTGAAGTGATTTTTCTCGAGAGAAAATTTCAGTGAGAGATTTTTCCTAGAGAATCTTTTTGAGAATTTTCGTCCTAGGATTTTATGGGCTAGCACTCCGGATCGTTATCGTCAGTTCGTGTGTGGGTTTCTGATAGAGGACGTTCGTCTCTCGCAACGTTTTAAAGGAATCAATTAATACCAAAAAAGGCAGACATGGAGTTATTCTTGCTAAGGTATGATTTTTTATTGGCACATCAATTTAATGGAATTAATTGGATATTTGTTCGGGGATGTTCGAAAAGGTTTCAAAAACTTCCGCTGCATATGATCCTCAAAACCCAACACATCTATTATGTGTCAGGGATGTGAACATTGAGAAGACCACGTTTAGCATGAGATACAGGTGTTTCCAGTTCATAATGATGTTGTTTGAGGTTACGAATTCGCCGACTACATTTATGGACTTGATGCACCGAGTGTGTAGAGACTATATAGATCAGTTCGTGTTAGTGTTCATTGACGACATACTCATCTGCTCACGGACAGCTGAGGACCAGGAGCATCACTTGGGGATTACCTTGCAAACTTTGCGTGAACGCAAACTTTACATAAAGTTTAGCGAATATGAGTTTTGGATGGACCAAGTCAGATTCTTGGGGTGCATATTTATGGCAGACGGGATTTCGGTAGATCTAGAGATAGTCACAACGATAGTTGACTAGCCTACACCTACTTCACTGACAGAGGTTCGGAGTTTTCTTATATTGGCGGGCTACTGTTGGAGGTTCATTCAGAATTTCTCTAAGAAGTTGCACCCACTATTGCTTTGACTTGGAAGACGATGTCTTAATTGGACTAAACAGTTTGAGGATGCCTTTAGAGAGCTAAAAGAGAGACTAGCTACGACACTAGTGTTGGTATTACCAGAGGATGGTAAGGAGATGAAAGTCTACACAGATTCTTCGAGTACGAGACTAGGAGCATTGTTGATGCAGGATGGCAACTTGGTGGCTTATGCCTCTCGCCAGTTGAAGGTGCACGAGAAGAACTATCCCATCCATGACCTCGAGTTGGCGGCGTTAGTCTTTGAACTAAAATTGTGGCGTCACTGTCTCTATGGAAAGAAGTTTACGTTGTTCACGGATCACCAGAGTCTCAAGTATTTTTTCATTTAGACTTAGTTGAATATTAGACAACGGGGTGGCTCGAGTTGTTGAAAGACAACGACTTCATGATCGAGTACCACTCCGAAAAGGCAAATGTTGTTACAGATGCCTCGAGCTAAAGACAGTTATCACCACAGATTCGACCAGATCTCGAGTTGTTTGAGGTCGCGCTTATGATGTGTGTTTCTGAGATTTCGACAAACATGAGGATTTGTGTATAGTTGAAGTTGCAGTCGATGCATGTCCAGGTATTTATTGACAAACAAAGGGCAAATTCAAGCTTTCATTGGTATCACCGTTTAGCCGATAGTCCAATTTTCAGACATTGGAAAGTGGCAATGGATCAGAGTTTGAGATTTCGAAGTAGATTATAGATTCCAACAGCACCAAAGTAGAAAGAGGACATTCTTCTGTAGTCACATCGATCGCGCTATAACATTCACTCAATTGTCACCATGATGTACCAGGACGTACAACGCTTATACTGGTGGCGAGGCATGAAGGTCGATATAGCCGAGTATATTAAGAGATACGAGATATGTCAACAGGTTAAGGCTGAATATCAGAGACCCAAAGGACTACTCCAGCCATTACCCACTCCTTAGTGGAAGTTGGAGCATATTGAGATGGACATAGTGACAGGATTACCGAGTACCACAAGGAGCCATGATACATTTTGGGTTATCGTCGACAGATTGACGGAGACACCACACTTTCTACTGATTCAACTCTTCGACTCGTTCACTAGCCTGAGCTAGATTTATGACCGAGTGATAGTTAGGTTACATGGGGTGCCAATGAGCATAATGTCAGATAGGGAACCTCGGTATAAGTCAGGTTTTGGTTGGGTATGCAAAATTAACTAGGCACTTAGATTCACTTTAGTTTAGCTTATCGTCTGCATACAGAAGGACACTCAGAGAGGCAGATCCAGGTTCTGGAAGACATGCTACGAGATTATGTACTCGAGTTCGGGGGTCACTTGGAGGAGTATTTACACCTGTGTGAATTTTCTAACAATAAAAGTTATCAATCGAGCATCGGTATGGCGCCGTTTGAGGATTTATACGACAGGCCGTGCAAGACACTGTCATGTTAGGCAAATGTAGCCGATATAGCGGCAGTGGGGCCAGAGGTGATACATGATTCTATAGAGAAGGTGAGGTTGATTCGTCAGAAATTATGAAAAACATAAGATCGGGAAGAGAAATATAACATTCCGAAACATCAATAGTTGAGTTCGAGAAGGGAGACTTTGCATACTTGAAGGTGTCGCTTATGAAAGGGCACCAGAGATTTAGATTTAAGGGGAAGCTCGCACCGCATTATACGGGACCATTTGAGACCATAGAGAAACTTAATAAGCTTTCTTTCTGGTTAGCACTATAGCTGCAGATGTCAGGGCTACACCTAATGTTTCACGTTTCTACGTTGAGGAGATGTGTAGGTATGACACAAGATATAATGGAATGTCATAGATTAGTTGTCAGAGCAGACTCGACTTATAAGGAGCAGCAGATTGAAATCCTTGACAAGAAGGTGCATACGCTGAGACGTAGAGAGATTCCCCTTGTGAAGGTCAAGTGGTAGTTTCACGGCGTTCATGAGTTCACATAGAAGTGGGAGACCTACATGCGAGAGTACATTCCTGAGTTATTTGATTTAGGTATAATTTAAGTTCGAGGATAAAATCACCTACGTTGGGAAAATTGTGACATCCCGTCATCGACTAGATCAGACTCAGCCCGATCCGACCAGCTCGGAGGCTCGAACCCGGTTCGATTGGGTGACACGGCCATCCTCGACGGTAGTGTACCGTAAATAATAAAATAATATTTTTGGCGTATGTGTAAAATTTAATAAATAATTAAATAATTATAAATATACACGTAACACGAGGCAAGGAGAGGCATAGGTTTTGCTTTGGGATATGCATTAGGCGGGAAATACTTGACTTAGGCTAATATCATGATCTATTATTAACTTGATTTAATTTGTCCTAAATGGTGTATTAAATTTGAATAATATGTATATGGTTTGATTGTAAATATATTGAAATTCAAGGGCAACTTTTAAATTTGTGGAATTAGACTTGCATGTAATTAATTTAAAAGGCCATGGACAAAATGGGAAATGTCTTATAGCATTTGAAGGTGGACAAATAGAAAATAAGTTGCAGTTATATATCATGCAAAAATAGACAAGTGGTAATTTTATTTTGACTAATGGAATGTGATGGCTTAAATGTGAGCCTTTGAATCACCTAAAGATTTGTGAGTGGGGTGAGATTTAAATCAACGACTATATAAGTTTCATGATTTCTTGTTCAACATGCAAAATAAGCTCCAACACCATTAGAGAGCTTATGAGAAAACTTGGAGGTCAATGAAGACGTAGAAAAATTTACATTTATTTTTAGAATTTTTGAAGATCCAAGAAGGTCGATGCTAGAGAGTGTGAATCTAACTCAGTAGAGCTCATAGAACGAATGAAGATAACTCTATCAAAGCTCTTGGTATATTTTTTTCACCAAATCTCTAAAAAATTTTTGTTCCAAGTTGTTTCTATTAATGAGTTTTGATATATGTGGGTTCATAAGAGTAGATCAACCATAAATTAGTGAAAATCCCTTAATGTGGTCGTTAATGAGATTTTCTTATGTTTGATAAGTTGTGTTATGTGAAGAAGAAAATGAATAGTAACTTTTTCTAATGGTAATTGGATATTTATTATATAGAATATGAGTATAAATGATTGCATGATGATGTTAGAATTCAATGAAGTTGTTTTTAAGCAATTGGACTGAGTTTAAGGTGATTTAAATATTTTTAGACTCAAAAATTGAAAGATTTAGAGTTGTATAAAATTCATTCTGTGTAGTTTTGAGGAGACTTAAAAGAGTATAAATTTTTAATATGCTCGATGATATTAAGACTTTTATAAGTTTTGAGATTGCTTAATAGAAATAAAAATGTTATAGATTTTCAAGCTTGCTTATTTGGATTAAGATTGTTTGACTTAGTTTGAGTTTACTTAAAGTTTGAATGTTAGTATTTTAAAGCATGCTAAATGTTATTATTTAGGGCATACTAAATGTTATAATCGAGCATACTCAAAGATAGCTTGAAGCAATCTCAATATAAGCAATTAGCTAAACTATAATTACTCAAAAGTATTAAAATAAGATTCTCATACACCTAAACTTATACGAAACGATATCAGGAACCGAGAGAATTAGTGTTCAGTATCGAATGCGCGGTTTGAGGTGAGTGGTGGCATAACGCACTGCACCGTGACAGTAAAACTTAAAAATTTAATAAATTTTTAAGGTTTTGCATGAGACATGTGCACGGTGTTTCAAGAGTTTGAAACCTCGATTTACGCACTAATGTCGTCGTATGTGGCTGGGGCTAGTGCGACTTGACAGGGACATCGACATCCACCATGAGGTATGAGACGCGCAGTCGATGTTTTGGTACGCCACATGCGAGGTTTGTAAACATTGTGAATTTATAACTTTATTATGCATCACTAATATGATCGCATAAGTTAGGTGTGCATCGCATCATGATTATATGTAACCATGCTTATAGACATAAGGACCTAAAGGTGTTGTCTTCGAGAATTAGATAGGGCAACTTCAACAGCAAAGAGTCTCTCCCTTCGGCTAGTCAGGCAGCTTCGAGGGAGAACTATATGACGATCTTCTACCCTCCAGCTAGTGTGGCAGTTGGTGGAGGTTTCCGCCCTCCGGCCTTTCCTATGGTGAATTTAGAGTACATCAATGGCGCTCAGGTTCATGAAGACACATGATGGGACCTCCCCCGATCGTCGATGCTGAACACTGTCCGACCGATGAGATTTAGGCTAGGTCCATGCATATGGGGTTCATGGGAATCACCTTTTCATACTCGAAATGGATTGAATCATGTTTAATTCCTACAATTTACTTATATTATTCCTTATCGAATTATATTATGTTGTAACTGTTATACAACCTTGTTGTTCACTTATTAGGTGCCTATTGGAACCCAGATCCATCCTCCTGTGATCGAGGGAATGGCAAGGTGCACCAGTGAGACGATGACTTCAAATTGCCCTAATCTTCTCTGTAGGATTGATCACTTTTGTGTATATATTTTGTTTTATATACCGAACTTACTTATGTTCATGTATGTGTTATGAGATACTTTTGAACATGTTCCTTGACTTCAATTTACATTACTGATGATATGACAAATGTTTTCTATACTTAGGTTCCGGTTTACTTTCCAGTATTTTATTATATGTTCACCGAATTTCGTACACACTTGAATTTAATTTAGTTCTAAAAAGAATGGATGAGCGGGTTTAGAACATCTTTTAGTGTGACCAGGCGCATCAGGAGACGGTTCGGGTCAGTCAGATTGTCGTTTCATTGTACAAGTGCTAACACAACACCTCAAATCGCGTAACTGGACTTTCGAAACCTTCCCGTAGGTCCCTAGTATGTTTAAATATGTTTTTAGATGTATTTTAACCATTAAGTAAAATATTAGGCTTAATTTAAGTGTTAAATTTAAAGTGCATAAATTCTACTGCTTAGGTTCAGTAGCACGCTACGTATTGTATGTAGTGCGCTACCGGTGCATAGCGCGCTATGGGAGCTGGGTATGTAGCGCGTTAGCTACGCGGGAACCCAAAATTCTGCAACAGAATTTTGGGTTTCCACTCATGAATTTGCCTACTCATTTGCCTTCAATCTTTGTTCTCCACCACCAAAGACCTAATTCATCCTCCAAACAACAACAACAACCATACACTTCATGTATATAATCATTAATCCATCTATTTTAACAAACTTTTATAAAATTATAGTGTACACTAATTTATCTAGTTATGGATATTCTCTAACTCGATTATCTCCTTCAAATTCACTAAAATTTCCTTCCTAAATGCCTTGATCTTACACTCTAGATCTTCTTCTCTTTCAACTTGATAAAATGAAATCATTTCGATGAGATCTCTACTTACACCTTCATATATATATATATATATATATAAGATTGGATTATAGACCTTGATCTTAATGTGTACACCTATCTCAAGGCTAATCTAATGACTCACATCTTGATATGTAATCCGCTAACTCTCCACTAACTCACCCTTGATAACACGTAATGTAACTCAATTAGTCTTCTGATGTATCCATACGTATCTCAAGGAACATCTATGACTATTGTTTTGTTTTTCTAACCTAGGTCTCATTTATGTAAATTGAACTATAGACACATTTAATTTAGCTATTTAAGTCACATTAACTTAAATTTAAAACTCACAACATCACTTTCTGCCCCAGTCCCACGTCGGCATGCATCTTGAGGGGCATCCTGAATCACGTTTTGACATCTATATACAAGTAGGAATGACTTAATAAGTCTACACATATGCATTACACTAGGAATACACCATAACAAATCTAACATATTTCTCAGTCCTCACACCCAGTGTTAGGACAATGTATAAATAAGTGATTATTTTAACTAATATATAGGGTTAGTTTTGTAGTATATTAAATATACATATCTCTAAATGAGCTTTATTTCATGGTGTTAATGCATTTTCATGTAAATAAGGTGTAAAGGAAAGAAATGAGCAAAAACAAGAAAAAATGGAGCAATAACGCATGAAAGCATGGTTGGCGTCGTGGTTACACATGATGGCACTGTAGATTACAAAGGCACAACAAGGGAAGGAAAGGAAAGGTGTGGGAGAGCAAAGAAAGTAGAGAAAAGGAGTCTGGAGGTTCAGCGCAGTCATGGCGTTGTGGACATACAAGGGATGGCGCCAAGACAGTAGGTGATGAGCTTAAAAAAAATGCATTTAGGAGTTGGCACAGTGGAGGCGCTATGGAACACAACGGACGGCTCCGGTGCATTAGTGACAGTGCTAGACTCGAGGAAAATAGAAAATTGGAGTTTTATTTCGAGTTAAATTGTAAAGTAGGGTTTCTAATTGTTTTTAGGAATTATAAATATGTATTAGGATGTAGTAAACAAAGAAGATATGAAAACCACCATTAGAGTAATTTAACATATGTTTACTTTGGTATGGAGTATTAATGAGTATTTTGTGGAGAAAATGTTGAAAATTTCATTTTTGCAATTTGGTTTTTTTTGATTGGTTTAATTTAAGGTAATATATTTATATTCATCTCTGATTTACAATGATTTCAATTATAAATTGTAATGTGTGTGTTTCAATAATTGTGAGTAGTCTATTTATCTTAAGGATTAATGGATCCTATGGTATGAATGTTATGCTTTCAATATAATTAAAAAGTGATTTTAAAAAGTGGAATGGTTGGAATTTTTATTGGTTTTGAGCGTAATGCTTTAGACATCTTGATTACGTGCTTGTTGATATTATGTTTTAAGAGTTATCATGACCATTAAAGGTTTTAATCTGGACATGAACGATACAACCGTATAACACGCAACATCGAGCTATAGTTGTTGATTTGGGAGGCACAAATAGTAAAGTTAGTTGGTTATGAATCCAAGGATTTGATGCATTAAAGTGATGTGGAGCTTACGTTACTCACACCAATAGGTGTAGTTCTAGTTTGCACATTATAATATTTTCCATCACGATAGTGGGTTAAGGTGATTTTGAAGGAAATTTGTCTATTCTAATTGGGCATTGCTCATTACATATTGAGATGTAAAAGTTGTTGAAAAGCATAGTATTAAATTACCTAGGTGAAGTTGTAAACTAAGATATCCTTAATATAAGAGTTAAAGTAAAGTTTACATTGTATTTTGAGATAGATTAGTTTAATATAAAACCATTAAGAAAGGGATTTCATTAGCAATAGTTCAAAGTTAAATAGGTATTTAGCTAGTGCAAAAGCTTTTCCCTGAGGACGATATATGTGGTCCACGTTAGTTTATTGCACTATTACTACAAGCGAGCCGTTATACTTGCGAAGCGTGTCATGTACCCACTCTCGGCCACGTCACGGGTCGGTAACTCTGATTGGGGACTAATTTACTATTAAAAAATTTTGGGCCATTATAATCTTCCCAACTAATAGAAATCTTTTCGTTGAAATTAAACTTCATTTAATCCCAAACTTAAATTTTATAACTTATTTCTATCCCCTAAAAAAATGTAGTCACTCGGCAGTCGACTCTTGTTTCTTCATCGTTTAAAGCATATGGGATAATTTTTTTTTTCAATTTCATTCTCACAACAATTACCCTAGCCAAAATTTCAAATGATACTAGCCCCAAAGCCCGTGTTTCTCGAATACCGCAGGTTGATCTACTGACCACTTATCCGGGGTTCAAATATTACGATGGGCGAGTCTACCCTTAGCTACCACATGCACACTATCAGAATATATGGTGCACTGGTCATAGTACTCAAGATAAATCTTACTAGGCCTAATCTTCCTTATGAAAGTTTTGAGTGTGCTTATAAGGCAACACGACTTTCCCTATCCCATTAACTTATATGATATGGGCTTAATCGAGTCATTCTTGTTAGTCTACTGATCAACTTTAACTCCCAAATCTCTAGTGCAACTATTGTTATAACTAAGTAAAATAATGCATGATTAACTTAATAAAAATCAAATGCATACCCTTACCAGGGTCGTGTGCCGCCTCTAAGTACGCTTCTGTCTCCACTTGAGCTCCATATCCGGATTGTGGCTGCATAGCAGGCTGCTAATAGTCTTAAGGCTACGGACAATGTCTAATCATGTGTGTGGCGGCACTCCTGCCTTGGGGTGACGTGTCTTCGTGTACTCCTTGGTCGTTGGGCCTAACTACACTTGGTCGGCACCTATCCGTCCTCCTTTTGTCTCGAAATTTGTGTCCACATGTGTTTTATCAAATTAGTTAGTGGATTATCCATATTTCCTTAATTTATTCTCTTTAAGTATTTAAATATTTATTAAGTTCAATAATTTACAATTTATTCAAATGCCTAACCATACTAGTGGGTTATATCTTAGAAGTAGACATAAATCAGCGAAAGCCTTAATTGATACAATTAGAAAACATGGTAAACATTATTCATATGAGGAAATCCTACTATGGAAAACCTGAAAAAATACTCTGTATATAAGCGACAGTACCATAAACAAGGTATATATACATGTACCGTGTCATCTCATGTCCCCCAATACCCAAAATAATACAAAATATCAAAATAACCACGTACTAGTAGGTCCCCGACGACGGGCAATCAGATGTAGTCGTCTAAGATCCCCTTGCCCCTACTAGTAATAGGATCTACACTCAATCATCACTAAAAGACAGATGACGAGTCCAGTAAGTAAAATCCCAAGGAACCCCTCTAAGCATTCGCATAAATAAAGTAAGGAAATGCAAGAATTACTGTCATGTAAAACATGCGGAATGTAAAGACAAACAACTGTAATTGGCTCATCGCATGAATTGATAACAGCTAAGCTAACAAATGTGTGTGCTCTCTCCAGATGGACTAGACTGTACTTCAGGTCACCAAGTTCCCACCAGTGGTCGCGCCAAACTGGCCCGACACTTGGTCCCTTGCGATGCTGGCCAAATCCGTTGAGTCACCGACAGTTACACTGAGGGCAAGCTCAGGTTAACGTTCACTGAGGGGCGGATCAAGTGTGTTACAGTCCAATGCATCATGAACACACAACCAGGAAATCCGGGGGAGTAACCTCAACCCACGTCCAAGTAACATAATAGAATAGTAAAATCAGCAAGGAAATGATAGGAATGATATTTAAAACATAATCAAATACTCAGAGTTTTTCAGTTAGGTTTTACAAACCTCAAACCGCTCTCTGACCTCATCAGACTCCTGTATTCGACCCGACAAGCTCCCAGGTACTGAGCTACAGTCTCCTAGTCCATGGAGTTCAATTTTCTAGGATTAGACTGTTTTCAAGTGTTTGGTTAGGTGTTTAGTTGTAAATCATCAAAACAGCCCTTAAATTCTTATTGTATTTGTCATTAGCAAGCTAATGGGTCTACCTAGCGCGCTAGGTGAAGTTAGCGCGCTAGGGGGTCTGTCTACTATTATTCATTTTGAAAAATATTTGGAAACCCAAAACGATTAGCGCGCTAACCAACCCAGTTAGCGCGCTAATTGCCCTCTGTGACATAATTCTCAAGTCGAGAATTTTGTCCTTCCCCTCTCAATTAGCTACTCTAACTTGGTTTATACTCTCTCCATATAATTTTAACCCAAAACAACAATCAAAACCACCTGAGAACAACAATTTGACCCAAATTCACTAAATCTCATGCATTCACCAAACTTTCTAATTTCATCTAAAAACACCAATCCCAATAAACCAGTGGTAAATTTTCAATTAACATGATCTATACACATGTAATTCATCAAATTTTCACTAAAAAATAGAGGTTTAATCATCAAACTCGAATTTCACTAAAACATACCAAAAATGGGTTCATTGAAAAGTGTAGGAGATGAGGAAGATTATCACCTAGGTTAGATCACTTGATTTGTCTTCCAAGGTGTTGAAATCCCAGCTTGAAATCCTCTACAGCTTCTGGTTTCTCTCTAATTTGCATGAGAGTTTGAGTTAGTGGAGAGGAAACTCCTACTCATGTAGCTTATATATGTTGGTCTTGATCAAGTGTACTTGCGTATCCCGAGGATTATCTTGTGGTTCATAAACATGCTGTGGCATTTAGTTGAATGACTCCAATAGCCCACACATTCCTATATTTACACATTTGAAATCATCTAGACGTCCATCAATGGTCCATATTATTTAATAGAGCTATAGGCTTTTCTTTATTTAATTAACTCACATTATATTAAGCCTTATCAAACCATATGGTTAGTGTTTTATTTATCAAAATTAACCAACTTATGATCCCACTAACCTTTGGCAACTCGATTCCCGGTGCCCCGCGTCTCGACATGCATTTTGAGGCGCACCAAAGCCTATTGTTTAAATTTCAATTTAATTAGCCTATGGTTACATTACCCATTTCAATTGAATTACTTAGTCATATTTACATAAGTTTGTTGAGTTTTTCTAGTGTACTTGTATTTTGCCTTTCGAGAACCGCATTGACATGCATTTCGAGGCAACTACCCTTCACACAACCTCGCACAATATAACCATTCAGCATACACACATGCGATTTAATAACAACTAATTTCATAAAATGCATCGCAATTAAACAATACAGCGCACAATTTACTATTGTACCTAGGTCGTCATGTGTCCTAGCCTACCTGAGGCGTTGACGTGGATCCGAGCTGGTGTCCATGTCTGAAATTACGAAATAAATAATAGCGGTAATGAAACGGGCCGTTATAATGTGTCCAGTCCGTCCACATCTGCAGGACGCCATCTATCTACTCGGTGCTGTTGAGGTTGCCTGACTGTGCATTGATATTTTTCTTTATGGACTAATGCCGTTATTTCTAAATCTATTTTCTATCTCCAACTGATGAAAAATTTCAGATAGTGCACATTGAGAAAAACTTGTGTCCAATCTAACGACACCTATAACATGTTGGTAGCCTTCTTGGCTCTATAACTGCGGTTTGAGTTCGTCCCTGTCTCGGTACATCTCGGCCATTATCGTTTGTTGTCTACTAAATTTGCGATGGTGATAGTAGCAGTCTTGCCTATGGTGGCAAGAGAAATCTTACTATGGACCGCAACTCATGATGTATCCCTCCTAACCACATTTACAACACGTTATATGTCTCATCTACTCTATCAACTCAGTCAATCTCAGAGAGAGTCTCTCCTCTTGCCAATATGCATACTTGTTTTTGCTATTTTAAGTTTGCTGAAACTGGTGCATTGGGTGCAGTATCTAACATGATTGGCTGGCAAAGTCAAAATTGAAGATAGGCAAAATCACACTAATTGAAGGCAGAAATGACTGTCTACCCGCTGTCGTGGGTGCCAATGAAGAAACATGTACATACGGTACTACCACAGTGAATAGTATCGCTAATGCATATAAAATGTATCATTTGAAAATTTTCTTCAATCCTTAACCTCTCTTCCTCTTCCTATTGTTCTCAGTCAATATGGGTGTTGTGTTAACCAAAATCTCTGCTGGTACTACCACGTAAAAAATTTTCGACATAATAGGTACTATTGGCGTTATAGGCAGCTCGAAGTTCACAATACAGTGGAGGTAGTAGCCAATACAATCGGATTCTCTGGTGCTAAACGTACTGTGGCAGTAGGCTTTATGGAAACGACTGGCGAAACTAAATGTGCTCGTACAATCCTGAGAAGCTCGATCAACTGCTGTCCCTAGGTAGTGACTATGTCAGTGCAACTATGCATATAATCAGTCGTGATAGCGTATGCCTAAGGTGCAAATAGTACAGTAGTCGAAATACTAGCGATGATGGTGTATTGTGAAAGTGCGGAATTACATGCCATTAAATCTAACATGAAGTCTGTGAATTGATGACCTTGTGCCGCAACTCTATCAGACTGCCTCTAAAAATCCTTAGTCGTTACTGAATGATGGCTATCGCTGGCACTACCTTCTTCATACTTGCGTTGATCTGCCATCGTGGTCTATATGTTGATAGCGATTGCGACATCAGCTATTACATAAATATCACGTATATATACGTAAAAAACATAACATATACACATAACAATCCTCAACTCACATTTGCTCACTTTCCAACTAATATTTTCTCAGAAATGATTATTTGGTTTCCTCATATAAGATTTTTGTTTTATTGAAGTTTCGTTATGTCTTATCGAAAGCTTAGATTCTCATATCAACTATGATGATGGTATCATGTTATAGAATAAACCACCCTCCATTACCTAGGCTCTACAAACTTAGGCTCTGATACCAATTGTGACGTTGGTATCATAATTTTGGACAACTCTATAATCTATTCCTAAGGTTCAAGTACCTATGCTCTGATACGAACTGTGACGGCTCGGCTCCCTAAACCGGGTACAGCTCGGCTAAATCCTATCACTAAACTCTAACCCTGACCACGTGGGACTTAACAATGTATTAGTCGGCCTTTTTGACTCATTCACCTTGTTACAGGCGCGTAGAATAAGTACTATTCATTTATTGTTAATTATGATTTTCAGAGTTAATTAAGAATTCGTGACCATTACCTTAATTTTCAGTGGAAGACTTAATAAGATTAGCATAAGCATTTATAAAAACACATACTGTGGAAACCAAATAAATAAATAATCATATAAAACTAACCAAAACAATACATGAAACAGTAGGGACGTCTAGTCTCTCCACCCAATATACAACCCAAAGTTATACAAAAAAGTAAGTAATAGATATACAAAATGATCGCCTACAAAAGTAGCAGGAACTATCCATCGATAGCTTAAACTAATCTTCAATTTTCTCCTTCCCTGATCTACTACTCGAAATATCTACACCCACTGTCATAAAAGGACGTGAGTACAGTAATGTAGAAAGTAACACAAAGAGATATTTATCTACATTTTCAAATATATAAAACAAGTATTTGAAAGCATAACAAAAGAAATTATAGTTGAAAAAGAATCATGTTATAAGATACTTCAGTTAAATAACATATTACTGACGCTCAGCTAAGCAGTAATGATCTAGGGTTGGTTGAGTATGAAATTACATCACATGAACTTTGTTCGACTATTTGGGGCGAAGATATACTCATAATGCCCTTTTTTTAATATATATATACTTGTGGACAACGCCGGGTCCTAGCTACATGTGTCGCACAAGCTAGTGGTGAGATCCTAACATCCCGTGCGTCCTTGGTATGTTTACATATGTCTTAAGATATATTTAAACCATTAAATAAGATACTAGACTTAGTTTAAGTTTCAAATTTAAAGTGCGTAAATTCTACTGTTCAGGGTCAGTAGCGTGATATGTATTGTATATAACGCGCTACCTATAGGTAATGTGCTACTGAACTTACCTATAGCGCTAGCTACGCTAGGACCCAGAATTTTGCAACAAAATTTTAGGTTTCCACTTGTGAATTGGCCCTCTCCTTTTTCTTGGATCCCAATTCTCTACCACCAAGGACCCAATACATCCTTCAAACAATAACAACAACCCTACAGCTCATATACAATCATTAATCCCTCATTTTTTACAAACTTTTATAAAATAATAGTGTACACTAACTTACCTAGTTGTAGATCTTCTTTAACTTGATTATCTCCTTTAAATTCACAAGAATTTTCTTCACAAGTTCCATAATCTTGTAGTCTAGATCTTATTATCTTTGAACATGAAAAAATGAGATAATTTGCTTGAGATCTCTACTTACACCTTTATATATATTGATAAAACTGGATTATAGCCCTTGATCTTCATGTGTACACCTATCTCGAGGCTAATCAAATGTCTCACATCTTGATCTACAATCCACTAACTTACCCATGATAACACTCAATGTAACTCAATTAGTCTTGTGATGGATCAACGCTTATCTCGAGGAATATATATGACTATTGTTTTATTTTACTAAACTAGGTCTAATTAATGTAAATTGAACTATAGGCACATTTAATTTAGCTATTTAACTCAAATGAACTTAAATTTAAAACTCACAACATCACTCTCTACCCTAGTCCATGCCGGCACACATCTCAAGGCACGTCCCCGCTCACTTCTCGATATCTATATACAAGTAAAAGTGACTTAATAAGTCTATACATATACATTACACTAAGAATATACCACATCAAATCTAACATATTTTTAGATCCTAAAGACGAGTATTAAGGCTGTGTACAAATTCTCGGCCATGTTACAGGTCGGTAACCCTAATTAAGAACTAATTTACTATTAGTAAATTATGGCCCGTTACAATCTTCACGACTAATAGAAATTTCTTCCTTGAAACTAAACTTCATTAAATCGTAAGCTTAAATTTCATAACTCATTTCTATCCCCTAAAAAGAATGGAGTCACTTGCAAGTCGACTCTTGTTTCTTCATCATTTAAAGCATATGGGATGATTTTTTCTTAATTTCATTCTCACTTCAATTACCATAGCCAAGATTTCAAATGATACTAGTGCCAAAGCCCGTGTTTCTCAACTACCGAAGGTGAATCTACTAACCGCTTACCCTGGTTCAAATATTACGATCAGTGAGTTTATGCTCAGCTACCACATGTACACTTTAACAATATATGGCGCTCTAGTCATAGTACTCAAGAGAAATCTTACTAGGCTTAATCTTTCATATGAAGGTTTTGATTGTGCTTATCAGGTATCACAACTTTCATTATCCCATTAACTCATATGGTATGGGCTTCTACAAATCATTATCGTCGGTCTAGTAATTAACTTTAACTCCCAAATAACTAGTGCATCTACTGTTATAACTAAGTCAAACAATGTATAATTAACATAACAACAATCAAATGCGTACCCTTAAAAGGGTTGTATGCCGCCTCTAAGTACGGCTCTATCTCCATGTGAGCTCCATTTCGGCTTGTGCCTGCATTGCAGGCTACTGATTGTCGTAAAGCTGCGGACATTATCTAATCATGTGTCCGGTCTGTCTACATCTGTAGTACGCTAGCTATCTACTCAATGTTATCGAGGTGGCCTAACTGTGCATCAAGCTTTGTCTCTTTCGACTAATGTCACTATTTCTCGGTGCATCTCGGCCATTGTCGTCTGATGTCAGATGAATATGCGATGGTGATAGTACTGCAATCGAATTACTAGCGGTGACGGCGTTGTGTAAAAGTGCGTACTTACGCGCCATTATTTCTGACATGAAGTCGGCGAGCTGCTGACCTTGTGCCGCAACTTTATCGATCGCCTCTAAAAATCCTCAGCTGAAACCGTGTGATGGCTATTGCTGGCACTACCTTCTCTACATTTGCGTTGATCTGCCATCATAGTCTGCATGTTGATAGCAATCGCGACATCAGCTACTACGTAAATATTGCGTATATATACGTACAAAACATAACATATACTAATAACATTCCCCAACTCACATTTGCTCACTTCCTAACTAATAGTTTCTTGGCAAGGATTGTTTGGTTTCCTCATTTAAGATTTGTGTTTTATTCAAGTTTCATTATGTCTTATCAAAAACTTAGATTCTCATATCAACTATGATAATTGTATCATGTTATAGAATAAACCATCCTCCATTACCTAAGCTCTACAAACCAAGGCTCTGATACTGTCTGTGACATTGGTATCATAATTCTGGACAAATTCTATAATCTATCCGTAAGGTTCGAGTACCTATGCTCTGATACCAACTGTGACGGCCCGGCTCCCCAAATCGGGTACAGCCCACCTTAATCCTATCACTAAGCCTTAACCCTCGCCACGTAGGACTAAACAATGTATTAGTCAGCTTTTTTAACTCATTCACCTTGTTACATGCCTATAGAATAAGTACTATTTATTTATTGTTGATTATGATTTTTAGAGTTAATTATGAAGTCATGACTATTACCTTAGTTTTTAGCGAAAGACTTAATAAAATTACCAGAAGCATTTGAAAAACACCTATTGTGGAAACCAGGTAAACAAACGATCATATAAAGCTAACCTAAGTAATACATGAAATAGTAGGGACGTCTAGTCTTTCCACCCAATATACAACCCAAAGTTATAAAAAAAGCAAGTAATAGATATACAAAATGATAACATATAAAAGTAGCAAGAACTATTCGTCGATAGCTCAAACTAATCATCGATCTTCTCCTTCCCTGATCTGCTACTCAAAATACCTGCACCCACTGTCATAAAAAGGACGGTGAGTACAATAATGTAGAAAGTAATAGAGAGATATTTATCCACATTTCCAAATATATAAAACAAGTATCCGAAAGCATAACAATAGCAACTATAGTTGAAAAAGAATAACGATATAAGATACTTCAGTTAAACAACATATAATTGACACTCTACTAATCAGTAATGAACTAGGGTCAGTTGATTATGAAATTACATCACATGAACTTTGTTCCACTATTTAGGGCGTATATATACTCATAATGCCCATTTTTTCATATATATATACTTATCAACAACGCCAGGTTCTAACCTCATGTGTCGCATAAGCTAGTGGTGAGATCCCAACATCTCGTATGTCATTGGTATGTTTACATCTATTTTATGATGTATTTAAACCATTAAATAAATTATTAGACTTAGTTTAAGTTTTAAGTTTAAAGTGCAGAAATTCTACTATTCAGGGTTAGTAGCGTGCTATGTATTGTATATAAAGCACTACCTAAAGGTAACATGCTACTGAACTTACCTAGCGCGCTAGCTATGCTGGAACCCATAATTCTGCAACATAATTTTGGGTTTCCACTTGTGAATTGGCCCTCTCTTTCATCATGGATCTTGATTCTCCACTTATTGGATTTTGGGCTTCATATGCAACGGAAAATTAAATGTTTTTTTGAAAAACCCTAATAGGATCGAAAATAAGTTCCATTAAAATAGATCTACTAAAGTAAACCATACCTTAATCCGTGATTGCCCTTTCTAATCGTTCAGTTCCCAAGACGTTCAAGTGTACGTTCTCTATCAGAAATCCATACACGAATGGTGATCACAATTTGGGGTGCTAGCCCCAAGAGAGAGAAAAAGTTTTTTCTCCTCTCTTCTAAAATCCAGACAACTCGAAAATAGCAAAATGAAAATCTCAATTCGTTTTAGGGTTTCACCCTTTATTTATATGTGTAGATAAGCTCTCACTTAAAATCTCATTCGTAATACAACTATTTTATTTAGGCTGTTTAAGAAAATTAAACATACGCCCTTATTAATAAGTTATCATATAACAAATCGTAAGGGCTTTTATGTCATGGATTTTATCATATAAAATTTATTCCTCTTGACTAATTGAAATTGTGCAAAGCCATTCCTATTGTGCGACCCAATAGGTTCATACGACATTGGCAGTGAACCAAAACCATTTCGGTACACTAATTTTAAGCGGTCGCTAGCAAGACATTATGACTATATAGCATGAATATAAAAATCTATAGAACCTAATGAATAACATATCTTATATCTTTTTGTCGTGCGATATCCTTTGATTAAACATAAGGCATGAAATGTCACCCTTAATGTTCAATCGTACTAGTCTCGAACTTTAGGTTAATTGAAAAACATCCAAATGACATTGATTATATCAATTCACATGGACTTGGCTATTATCCATTTATCTTTTCGAGGGATCCACTGACATTTCTCTCTATACAAGAGTGACAAATTCTATTTTGATTACACACATTTATATATTATTCACATGGTAACCAAACACAATATTTATAATTAATCGGTTAAAGATAACGTTTGATTGTGTCAAAGTACCACGCTCTTAATATTGAAGTCTATGGTAATCTTAAGTCGAAATACTAAATCATATACCTCTCATGAGTAACACCTATGACTTAATCCATGTGGTGTTCTCATAGCGGGTCAGTCCGATATTTTGTTCCCTAACAAGTACTCATGATCTTGATTCGTATCCCTATACGCATGATCATATAACCATCAATGAAGATTCAAACTAGTCTTAATTCATTATAGTTTCCTGTATAATGACCGGCTAGGGACATTTAGAATATTCAACACATACCCAAGGATCTTATTATATGGTAAACATGCAATCACTTATAATAAAACAACAAATAAAACCTCTATTTTATTAACTAAAATTATAAGATAAACAATATTTTTGGATTGACCTAGGGCACAGGCCCAACATCTCCCACTTGCACTAGGACCAATCATTCATGTATCTAATACTTAATGACCTAACATGACCATCATGTTTCGCTTGTGCAAGAGCCTTCGTCAAAGGATATGCAACATTGACTTTTGTAGGAACTCTGCAAATCTTCATGTCTCCCCTCTCAATGATTTCTCAAATGAGATGAAAACGTCTAAGTATATGTTTGGATCGATGGTGTGATATTGGTTCCTTGGCCTGTGCTATCGCCCAGTTGTTGTCACAATACAAGCAAACGGGGTCTGCAATACTCGGAATGGCACCAAGTTTAGAGATGAAATTTTCGATCCAAACTACCTCCTTATCTACATTGGACGATGCAATATACTTGCTTCGGTTGAATCTGCCATAGTTTCTTGCTTTGAAATTTTCCAGCTTACCGCATCTCCAATCAAAGTAAACACATATCTAGACTGTGATTTGAAGTCATCTATATCAGTTTGAAAACTTGCATGTGTGTAACTATTTAAAACAAGCTCGTCTTCAAAACTTCCATAGACCAAGAACACTTCTTTAGTCATTCTCAAGTACTTGAGAATGTTCTTTACTGCTATCCAGTGACTCTCACCGGGATCGATTTCATATCTGCTTATTACACTCAATGCATATGATACACCAGGTCGAGTGCATAACATGGCAGACATGATAGATCCAATAGCAAATGCATATGTACTCGTATTCATGCGCTCTTGCTCATCATTAGTCTTCAGACATTGAGTCTTGTTGAGACTTACACCATGAGACATTGGCAACAACCCTCTTTTAAAGTCTTGCATATTGAACCTAGTCAATACCTTGTCTATATAAGCACTCTGACTTAGACCGATCAGTCTTTTAGATCTATCCCTATAGATCTTGATCCCAAGGATGTAGGTTGCATCTCCTAAGTCCTTCATAGAGAAACACTTCCCTAACTAACACTTGACACTCTGCGAGGTTGAGATGTCATTTCTAATGAGTAATATATCATTAACAAACAGTACCAGGAAAACAACCACGCTCCCTTTGATCTTTTTGTATACACTAGGCTCATCTTCATTTTTAATGAAACCAAATTCCTTAATAGTTTCATCAAAACAAAGATTCCAACTCCGAGAAGCCTGCTTCAATCCATAAATAGATCTTTGAAGCTTGCACACCTTCCTAGAATTCTCAAGATGAACAAATCCTTCAGGTTGTATCATATACACGTCCTCAAGTAACTTTCCATTTAGAAAAGCTATTTTAACATCCATTTGCCATATCTCATAGTCATAATATACGGCTATGGCAATTAGAATTCTAATGGATTTAAGCATGGCTACAAGAGAAAAAGTTTCATCATGATCAACACCTTGAGTTTGTCTGAAACCTTTTGCTTCTAGCCGTGCTTTATAAGTATGCACATTGCCGTCCATGTCAGTTTTCTTTTTGAAAACTCATTCACATCCAATGGTCTTACCACCTTCAGGTAAATAAACAAAGTTCTAAACTTGGTTATCATACATGGATTGCATCACAGAATTCATGGCACTAAGCCATTTATCTGCCTCAGGACTAGAAACAACCTCTTGATAAGTAGTAGGTTTATTTTGATCCATAAGCAATACCTCACTACTATCAGTAATAAGAAATCCAAATCTCTCAGGCTTATGTATATCCTATCAGACCTACGCGGGCCTTGTGATACCTGTGGAGGTTCAACTAGTTCATGATTTTGTTGATCACCCATTGGCGGTTGAGTGTTTATTTGTGGTTCTTGAACTTCTTCAAGACTCACTTTATTCCCATTGTTTTCTTTTGAAAGAAATTCTTTTTCCATAAAGACACCATTCCGAGCAACAAACTCTTTGTTCTCAATGGGATTATAAAAGTAGTATCCTCTGGTTTCTTTAGGATAACCAACGAATACACACTTGGTAGATTTGGCTGATATTTTTTTTGAGATTTGTCGTTTTACATAAACCTCATAGCCCCAAATCTTAAGGAAAGACAAACTCGGTCTTTTCATAAACCACATCTCATGTGGTGTTTTATCAACCTCTTTAGAAGGAACACGATTCCTGGTAAACGCAACAGTTTCTAAGGCATAACCACTAAAGGAAATAGGAAGATGTGCATGACTCATCATAGATCGAACCATATCCAATAAAGTCTGATTTCTCCTCTCAAAAACATCATTCTATTATGGAATTGCTGGAGGAGTTAATTGTAAGACAATCCCACAGTTTTTAAGATGATCGTCGAACTCTTGGCTCAAATACTCACTACCTCGATCTAATCGAAGTGCTTTAATAGTTTTACCATGTTGATTTTGCACTTCATTCTGAAATGTTTGAAACATCTTAAAAAAACTCACCTTTATGTTTTATGAGATACACGTAACCATATCTACTGAAATCACCAGTGAATGTAATGAAGTACTGATAACCACCTCTAGCCATTGTGTCAGTATGTATTAGACCAAATAAGTCACTTTCCCTTTCACTGTGTCTAGTAAAGGGAATCTTTTCATCTTGCCTAATAAAAAAGATACACATGTTTCATATGATTCAAAAACAAATGAATCTAAAAGTCCATCTTTATAGAATTTAGAAATGTTTTTCTAATTTATGTGGCAAAGACGACAATGCCAGAGATAGGTTCGACTCAAATCATTTGACTTGAACCTCTTTGTATTTATGTTAAGAATATGAGTATCTGTGGACCTTTTCATGTTTAGAATATAAAGACCATTACACAAATCAGCATTCGCATAGAAAACATCTTTACGAGAAATTGAGCATTTATTATTAGCAATAATGAAATTAAAACCATCCAAATCCAAACATGAAACTGAAATGATATTTATGCTCAAAGCAGATACAATAACAATTATTTAAAACTAAAACAAGTTCACTAGGTAAAATTTAATCATAGCATCCTACAGCCAATGCAACAACCTTTGCTCCATTTCCAACTCGTAGGATGACTTCTCCTTTCTTTAGCTTTCTATTTTTGGTGAGACCTTGCACATTTATTCAAGTGTGAGATCCACATCCGATATTTAATTACTAGGAATCATTAGTAAACAAGTTAACTTCAATAACATAAATACCTAAAGCAGTTGTCACACTACTCTTCTTTTTCTTTAGATCTTCAAGACAGAGCTTGCAATTTCTAAACCAATGCCCAGGTGCATGGCATAAATGATAATTTCCTTCTTATTCATTTTCCTTTTGGGACTGTGAAGTAGAAGCTGCATGAGGCTTGACTTGTTCCATAGGCTTTGTGACAGTCACAACAGCCTTGGCAACTTTAGCCTTGGCTTTGCCATTTTTCTTCAGAGCCTTTCCTTTCTGAACCATCAACACATTAGCAATAGGTTTCTTGACATTCTGCTCAGCAATTTAAGCATCAAATGCAACTCTGAGATAGTCTTCTCCATGTTATTCATGTTATAGTTCAACACACATTGTGAATAACTATCAGGCAATTAATTCGGGATGAAATCTGTAGCCAACTCTTGGCTTATGGGAAATCCAAGTCTGTTAAGATGGTTAATATAGACCTTCATTTTCAGAACATGAGGACTAACTGACACACCATCAGCCATTTTGTAAGAATGAAGGTTCTTGACTATCTCGAACCTTTCTTGCCTAGCCTGCTGTTGGAAAATTTCCTTCAGCATCGTAGTCATGCCGCAAGCTTCCATGTTTTCCATGTCCTTTTGAAGTTGAGGAACCATAGTTGCAAACATAATGCATGCAACATCGGTTGAGTCATTGACATGCTTAGTATGTGCATCATTTAGGGCTCTTAAAGCATTGGTTGGTGGTTCCTCAGGAATATGATTATCTAGAACATACAACTTGCGTTCATGCTTAAGACAATTCTCAAATTTCTGAACCAGTCAAGAAAATTTTGTCTCAGACAACTTATCATTCTCAAGGATGGATCGCAAGGGATTAGTGTGACGTCGATCTACAACAAAGATTATGCAAAAAGTTCATTTTAGTATAGAGGAATAAATTCCAACTAAATTAATAACCTTCCTTAAAATGCTATGTTAATTTAAAGGACTAAAATCCATGTTTCACCTAATTCCAAAACAACTAAGTTATGACACTTTGAATTAGGTTATTTAGGTAGGTACCAATTACCAATTACATCATATGTAACTTTTAGTTATTTTTATGAGATTATGACATCTTATGTCTTAGCCTGTTTTATATCATCTAGTATCTAAAGCCCAAAATTGTTTTGATAGCCTTATTAAGTCTAACCATTTCAAATAATAGAGTAACCGTTACTCAACTTGTCTCACCAAGATAACACAATACACTCAGCGGAAGCGGACCCATATTGATGTGATCAAAGCCTTGACAAGTGTTTAAGAATGGATGACACTCGACTTAAAATTTATGAGAGTGATTTTTATTTGTTTCAGTGATCATAATTAAAATAAGATAAATATCATATATTACAATGCATAAACAATCCCTAAACAAGTTAGGAAATTTTACTATTGTCTATTATACGAATTTCCTTGTGCTACGAACAGTTAGTGCGGCCGGCCGGTCAGCGCCCCGGTTTTTTGTAGATAACAAATTTCAATTCTGAAAATTAAAATTCACCTAAAATTTCTCATTATTTTAGTCAAATTAATTAACCTAAACTGCCCCTTATTTTAATTTCAAAAATATTAATTAAAACATTTTTAATTAACTCGGACCCACAATTAACTTAATATCTTATCCTAATCCAATTAGAATTTAATATACTTTGGATCCTTATCCAATTAGAATTTGTTATATATTTCACCTATCTTATAGGATTTGTGATTCTAATCCGATTACAAGTCTATCTCCTATCTTATAGGATTATACTAATGGATTACCACAATGAGATATATTATCTAAACCAATTTCAAAATATAAATCATGTATTCAACATCAGAATTATATTAAATTAATCATATCAACCTAATCACGATTTCTATCATGGAGACATACATAATTATTTTACAAAATGAAATATGTATTCAACTTCATAATCATATTAACCTAAACATGAATTCTACCATGAATACACAAAATTCGCATCGTTCAATATTAAAATAAATGTTAATCGAAATATTCTAAACATGAATACTATCATTGAATCAAATCTTACGTATATATCAATATACATGAATTAACAACAGCATGCTGTAAGCAAATTCTTGATAACAATTATCACAGAATCTATATGTACATCATATATACATCAGAGAAAACATGCAATCATTTAATAGAGCCAAGCCTAAGGCTCTGATACCACTGTTGTATTTTGGGGTTCATACGCAGCGGAAAATAAAAAAAAAAATTGAAAAACCTTAACAGGATCGAAAATAAGTTTCATTAAACTAGATCTACTAAAGTAAACCATACATTAATCCGTGATTGCCTTCTCTGATCGTTCGATTTTCAAGATGGTTAAGTGCGTGTCCTCTATCAGAAATCCACACACGAACGGTGAACATAATTTGGGGCGCTAGCCCTAAGACAGATAGAAAACATTTTTTCTTCTCTCTCCTAAAATCCAGAGAACTCGAAAATAGCAAAACGAAAATCTAAATTCATTTTAATGTTTCATCCTTTATTTATATGAGTAGATAAGTTCTCACTTAAAATCCTATTCGTAATACAACTATTGTATTTATGCAGTCTAAGAAAATTACACAAACGTCCTTATCATATAAAACTCATTGCTCTAGACTAATTGAAATTGCGCAAAGTCATTCCTTGTGTGCGACGTAATAGGTTCATGCGACATTGGCAGTGAACCAAAACCATTTTGGTACACCAATCATAAGCGATCTCTAGCAAGGCATTATGACTACCCAAATAGCATGAATATCAAAATCGATACAACTTAATGAATAACATATATCATATCATTTTGTTGTGCGATATCCTTTGATTAAACATAAGGAATAGAATGTCACCCTTAATGTTTAATCGTACTCGTCTCGAACTTTAGGTAAATTGAAAAACATCCAAGTGACATTGATCATATCAATTTACATGGGCTTTGCCATTATCAGTTTATCATTTCAAGGGATCTACTGATATCTCTCTTTATACGAGAGTGACAAATTCGATCTTGATTATACACCTTCACATAATATTCACATGGTAACCAATAACAATATTTATAATCGTCCGGTTCAAGACAACATTTGATTGTGTTAAATTACCATGCTCCTAATATTGAAGTATATGGTAATCTCAAGTCAAATGACTAAATGATATACCTATCATGAGTAACACTTATGACAATCCATGTGGTGTTCTCAAAGCGGGTCGATCCAGTACTTTGTTCCCAAACAATTACTTATGATTTTTATTCGTATCGCTATATGCATGATCATCATATGACCATCAATCAAGATTCACTCTAGTCTTAATTCATTAAAGTTCTCTGTATAATGACCGACTACGGACATTTCGAATATTTCAACAAATATCTATGGATCTTATTATATGGTAAACATGTAATCACTTATAATAAAAAAGCAAATAAAACATCTATTTTATTAACTAAAATAATAAGATAAACAACGTTTCTGGATTGACCTGGGGCACATGCCCCAACACCACCACCAAAGACCCAATACATCCTCCAAACAACAACAACAACCATACAGTTCATATATAATCATTAATCCATCAATTTTTACAAACTTTTACAAAATAATTGTGTACGCTAACTTACCTAGTTGTAGATCTTCTTTAACTTGATTATCTCCTTCAAATTCACCAGAATTTCCTTCACTAATTCCATGATCTTACAGTCCAAATCTTCTTCTCTTTGAACTTGATAAAATGAGATCATTTGCATGAGATCTCTACCTACACCTTTATATATATATATATATATATATATATATATATATATATATATATATAGATAAAATTGGATTATAGCCCTTGATCTTAATGTGTACACCCATCTTGAGGCTAATCAAATGGCTCAAATCTTGATCTACAATCCACTAACTCTCCACTAACTCACCCATGATAACACACAATGTAACTCAATTAGTCTTATGATGGATCAACACGTATCTCGAGGAACATCTATGACTATTGTTTTATTTTACTAACCTAGGTCTAATTAATGTAAATTGAGCTATAGGCACATTTAATTTAGCTATTTAAGTCACATTAACTTAAATTTAAAACTTACCACATCACTCTTTACCCGGTCCATGTTGGCACGCATCTCAAGGCATATCCCAACTAACGTCTCGACATTTATATACAAGTAGGAGTGACTTAATAAGTCTACACATATACATTACACTAGGAATACATCATATCAAATCCGACATATTTTTAGATCCTCACACTGAGTATTAGGGTTGTGTACCAACTCTCGACCACATCACAGGTCGGTAACCCTGATTAAGGACTAATTTACTATTAGTAAATTCTGGCCCGTTACAATCTTCAAAACTAATAGAAGTCTCTTCCTTGATATTAAACTAAATTTAATCCCAAGCTTAAATTTCATAACTCATTTCTATCCCCTAAAAAGAATGGAGTCACTTGCAAGTCAACTCTTGTCTCCTCATCATTTAAAGCATATGAGATGATTTTTTTTACTTTCATTCTCACATCAATTACCATAGCCAAGATTTCAAATGATACTAGCACCAAAGCCCGTGTTTCTTAACTTTTGTAGGTGGATCTACTGACCACTTACCTTGGTTCAAATATTACGATGGGTGAGTTTATGCTAAGCTACCACATGTACACTATCACAATATTTGGCGCTCTAGTCATAGTACTCAAGAAAAATCTTACTAGGCTTAATTCTTTGTATGAAGGTTTTGATTGTGCTAATCAGGTAACATAACTTTCACTATCCCATTAACTCATGTGATATGGGCTTATACAAGTCATTCTCGTTAGTCTAGTAATCAACTTTAACACCTAAATAACTAGTGCAGCTACTGTTATAGCTAAGTCAAACAATTTATGATTGACATAACAATAATCAAATGCATACCCTTACCAGGGTTGTGTGCCGCCTTTAAGTACGGCTCTGTCTCCATGTGAGTTCCATGTCCGGCCTGTGGCTGCATGGCAGGCTACTAATAGTCGTAAGGCTACGGATATTATCTAATATTGTGTTCGATTTGTCCATATCTGTAGCAAGCCGTCTGTCTACTCAATGCTATCGAGGTTGCCTGACTGTGCATCAATATCTATCTCTTTGGACTATAACTAATGATGTGGCTCTCTTGACTGATGTATGCTGAATTTTTGATGGTGATAGTACCAGTCTTGCCTGTGTTGGCATTAGAAATCTACTTACTGACAGTGGACCATAACTAATGATGTGGCTCTCTTGACCACATCTACAACACGTTATATGTCTCATCTGCTTTGTCAAATCAGTCGATCTAGCAGTGAGTCTCTCTTCTTGCCTTGATGCATACTTATTTTTGTTGCGTTGAGCTTGATGAAACTATTTCTATTGGCTGCACTATCTGACGTGTCTGGCTGGCAAAGCTGAAATCAAAGATAGGTTAAATCACACTAGTCGAAGGTAGAAATGACTGTCTACTCGCTCTCACGGGTGACAATGAAGAAATGTGTATTTATGGTACTGCTATAGTGACTTGTATCTCTAATACAAATGAATTGTATCCTTCGGACGTTTTCTTTAATCTTTTGCCTCTCTTCTTTTCCTATTATTCTCGGTCAATGCGAGTGTAGTGTCAACCTGAATCTCCACTGGTACTACCATAAAAACAATTTTGGTGGAATAGGTATTGTCGGCGCTATAGGTAACTCGGGTGCTCACAATACAGTGGTGGTAGTAAGCGATATAATCAAAAACTCAGGTGGTAAAAGTACTGTCATAGTAGGCTCGACAAAATTGACTGGTGAAACTAAATGTCCTCATACAATCCTGAGGAGCTCGGTCAACTACTGTCCATGGGCAGTGATTATGTCAGTCTAGTGCAACATATCATCAATTGCAACAACGTATGCCTCAGGTGTCGGTAGTACTGCAGTCGAAATAGTAACACTACATATCATCAGTCCTAAACTAACTCAAAATCCTCGTTTTAATCCAAAATTCTCAAAACCAATTCCAGCATTTCGTCACTGATTCCACTTTAATGCTAATAGCTGGTTAAATTATTGGGAAACTGCCTTTGTGTTCCACCGATTTGTATGGCAACTTATGTGTAAATCTCAAATTGCTGAGGAATTGCTAGCGGTGATTTCAAGTTCTCTCTTAATTCGCTGATGATTCGTTGTGTACTCTTTCCACTATACAAAATCCTTCATTTTCTTCCCTTTTTACTCCATTTCTTCCCATATTCTAATTATTACCTGAAATAACAAAAATAAGAGAAAACCTAGTGTAATATAGTCTTTTATATCTAGAATTACCCTAAAATGTTGTCTAATTATTGATTTATCAAATACCCACAAACTCAGCACTTTGCTGTCCCGAGCAAAGGAATACGCTCAATTATATTCTCTTTTCTTCCTTTTGTTCTGATTTCATAATTACTTACTCTTATTCTTAAACTGAAGTGATCATTAAATAGAAACATATTACCCTCATAAAAATAAAAATTATGATAAAATAGAAAGATTTAAAGAACAACCCCATATTTGATAACTCAACTTTAGTTTTGTAATACACCTCATAATTCAGAGTTGAATCAATTACTAAGTCCAAGTCACTACATAGGTTTTCTCAATCTCCACTGATAAGCATCAAGCCTACGATGACTAATATAGAATCTTAAGATACAAAAATCACTTAATCATTCTCATTTTTGGATAATATTTAAAATATCACCACATTCAAAGTCGATAGTAATTCTTAATCACCAATAATTATTATTTCATATCTATTTTGTTGGTATGTTGGAATAAAAATCTATTTCACTTAATTTAGATATAAGAACTTGAGCTAAATCTTTTATTTGAAGAGTTTTTCATAAACATCCTTCCATTTTCTTCGATATCTCTCTTTTTTCTTTCTTTCATTCTTCTATAATTACATTTCTTTTTGTCATATTCCCATGGTTCCCTGCTCCATTCCCTTTGGATACTGTTATTCTTTTTTTATAGGAATTCTTCGTCACATTTTTCCTACTACAAGATTCCCTACTCCAGTTCATTTGGAATTTGTAGGTCTCTCTATTTTTCATTTAAAAACTCTTGTTAGCTCTTCTCACTTTCATTATAGTTAAGGAAGTATTCTTTCCAACAAGGAAAGTTTATTGGCTAATTTCCTATTTCTTCCCTTTAATAGTGGCATAAATTCTTTTCATTATATATATACTACTATAAAATACTTGATCAATAATCTTTGTAGAACAAGATTCTTAGAAATATTTCTTATTTATCTTGCATGTTTGTTTCGATCTTGTACCCATTATAATGTCTAATACAAAGCAATCAATCCCCTCTAAACTCCTCTAATGCATACACAATCTAAATTTAATCAAATAGGCTTTCTATCATAAAACTTCTATTTTCATGGGTAATAAAATTATATCACTTCTATTTAAATCTAAATTATATTCAATTCATATTCCTAACTAAATAAAGTAAAATAAAGAAATATTACTTGAATCTTCAAAAATTTGAAAATTTTTAGTCAACTTTGAATATTGAATATATAAATTATATCCTCTTGAGTCTTTCATACTTGGCTTCTTTATACTTCAATTCACCTAAATACCCACAAACTCATTTTAAATCTTGTCCGAAAAGTTTAAAAATTAAGTCTTCCAACAAAATAAATGTACCTCATGAAGCATAAAAGACTTAAATATAAAATATAAACTGTTTTTCAAAATAGACAATCAAAATCTCATAATAACAAAATGTAAAGGAGTAAATCATTCGTTTCTCATTAATGATGCTAAACAAAGTTCATATTATAATTATACAAGCAAATATTAGAAATATTACAAGTTACTTTGGGCAGAAGTAAATTCGTCGTCAGTATCTTTAGCTCCATCTTCATTTCTTGATGTAATAGTTTGTGAAATGTAGCTATCAGTGGGGTTATAAATTCCCGATGAAAATCTCAATTATAAGAAAGGAATATCAATGCCACTCTTCGGATCTTGCAAACATCCGATAAACTTTCTTTTTATCATGAAATGGTGACATGCCAAAGTTCGCTCATTCTCCTCTTATATCCACTGATTTTTCAAATTTTGTTTCTTCGTACGCACAAAAGCTGAAAACAAAGATCGGAAAATCCTTTTTTAGCTATCACTAGAGATGTAGAACTACCCTCTATCCCTATAACATTTACTTGATCCATCAGACTTGTTGCTTGTCTCGCATCATATTGTGTTCTATTATGACTTCTTTGTCTATTACTCTTTTCTTCGACTCTAAATCCTCTCATTTCATTGAGCTCCCTTTCGTCTTCTGAATCATTATACCTATCGACCGCTTTCATTCTTTCGACCATAACATCAATAATGCTCCTCTACGGTAACACATCAAACTCAACCTCGTGGAAACCCACCTTAGCTTTCATGTATAGCTTAGTAATTAAAATTAGGAATGGTAGACCCCCACGCTTCATGGTCTTCATTGCTTATCTCTTTCCATCATGGATTGCATACCAAACATCGATATACCCTTTCTTCATAACAATGTGATAAAGTAAAGCGACTGTATGGTTCTTTACTTCAAAATGTTGCATAGTAGGGTATAAGAAAACATCTATAATGTAGCTCCAACATTTGGTAGTTTTTTTAAAGTGGGTGGTTTTGATGAATTTAAGATGACCTTCTACATCGAGAGCAAATCCTCATCCTAGAATTACCTCTAATGCATTGAGTCTTCCCGAATGGGTAAGATTCCTTATGAACGTAGATGATATTTAAATAATTGGATTTCAGTCTAATTTCGGCATCGGGAAGTCTATAATGTTTGCTCAGTGCGGTAGATGAAACGTTGCTCTTCTTCCCTTGAACCATTACTTCATTAGGATTATCACTCACATAACCATTCGCATAGAATTAGCGAACTAATTTGTGACATCCTCTCTCTAATTTGCTTTCATAATCTCTAAGAAGGTTCTCCCACTTTATTTCTCCTATAACGCTCACGATTCCGTCTTCATATTTGTGCACATTTTGGATTTGAGCCTCTTTCGAGTATAATAACTCTTTTTACATCTCTCAAGTATAAATTTTATGCTTTAGGACTGACAAATCTCATGGGATCAAAAAAGACTTGTGTTCTCAGGTTTAAGTGGCCAAAGTCCTCATAACAGCTAGGTAAGGATGGCGTTCTCAACTCAGCCCTCCCGGGTCTCGATTCTCTAATATTGATCTCCGTAGAATGAATTGACGTTTTGTTGGTCTGCATAGTTCTTATTAGGTTTTTCTAACAAAATTAATTTCCTTTTTCTTATGCATTACTCCTAAATCGTCCTCTCTTTCCGCTATAGTGAATAAATTAACTATGATGAATCAGTAAAGCAAAATCGTGTGTTTGATACGAAAATAAATTTAAGGCGAGTCGTATATTGAAAATCAAATTCTTATTGAGAAATTTGAAACAATTTTTGTAAAAGGGGAAAATCCGCAAAACTTATTTAAAAATCATGAAAGACAAAAATATGAGATCGAATCTATCAAAATGATTTTCCAGAATTTGAGAATTACAACTCTAATTTGTTTAAGATTAAATTTCAAACTTATTGCAAATACTTGTATATTAAATTAATAAAGACTCCAAAATATCGAAAATATTCAATTTGTAAACCAATGATCATCGCCGTCGCGATACCTAACCTATTAGTCATGATGAAATCATTCATTCATAGTACCAAAATGGACTCCAATAATAATATTTGAAGTTAATTGAGAATTTTGCGACAATCCTTCAAACCAATAATTCATCAAAAAAAGAGGTAGGGTTAGTCGTGATTACCTTCTTGAGTGTGAGTCTCTCAAGATATGTGCTCTTGAGAGATTCACTAGTTCAGCTATACTATCTTAAATTCAAAAAAATTTGGGTCGAATGA
Organism: Stephania cephalantha; assembly: GCA_039657325.1. Taxonomy (NCBI): domain Eukaryota; kingdom Viridiplantae; phylum Streptophyta; class Magnoliopsida; order Ranunculales; family Menispermaceae; genus Stephania; species Stephania cephalantha. Next base: position 45,297,491 of record CM077569.1, on the reverse strand, counting down.
AACTAAAATGAGGAAGGAATTACTTAAAGGCACTAAAATTGAGCTTAGGAAGGTTAAATCTAGGCAAGAAATCGATTATGTAAATGAAGGGGTGCAACGTTTTGGATGTGTGAAGTGGGTTTATATTAGGCGATTTGAGGTTTTATTTTAAAAACTCTAAATAATACCCATGGATTTGGGTCTAAGTCAAATCGCCAGTTAATCGCTGCTCAAATCGGTAGGAATGTGGTGCATTGACTAACTATTTGACCAGCGATTTACGTTGCAAAGCCGAATCACTGGGGATCGCCAGACTGTAATTTTCACTTAAATTTCTAGTTACAGTGTGATGACCCATATTCCTAATCCTAGTTTAATTCCTTAATCAGGATCATAGACCAATGACGTGGGACCCACTTTGAGACACGTGCATTGATCGAGGTAATGTGGCCGAGGTATATGTTAGATGTGTTGTGATGTATTCTTAATGTATTGTATATGTGTATACTACTAAGTCACTCCTACTTGTGTATAGATCTCAATACGTGAGCGGGGATGCACTTTGAGATGTGTGTCTGCGTGGGACCGGGGTAGTGAGTGATGCGGTAAGTCTAGTTTAAGCTAATATGGTTTTAATAGCTAATTTTATAATGGATAAAGTTTAAGTTATATAAATGAAGCATAATTTAGAAAATAAACATTAGTCATAGATGTTCCTCAAGAGACCTGTTAAAACATCACAAAACCAATTGTGTTACATTACGTGTTATCAAGGAAAATTTAGTGGAGCATTAATGGATTGTGGGGTCACAATTATTGCCACAAGATTGATCTACAGGTAGGTGACGTACATAAGATCAAGGGCTTAAAATCCATCTTAACTATATATAAGATTGAATGGCATAAACATGCAAACATTTCATTTGATCTAAAAGGGAAAGAAGAAGGTCAAAAGAAGGAAATCAAAGAATTATGAAGAGATTTCGAGGAATTTGAGGCGGATTGATCAAGTTGGTGATGTTCTAGAACTAGGTAAGCTAGTGTACACTATCATTTTGTAAGAGTTTGTTAAAAAAATAGAGTTTTACTTTAGTTCTTGTTTTTGCATAAGTTCAGAGGTTAAATGAAGTCATTTTCAAAATTGGTTTATATATTTGGATTCCTCGCGAAAAACCAATAATTTTGATAACAAGAAAATTCGGATTTCGATTTGAATTGAAAAAGTTATGGCATTTTGAAGTTGTAGTTGTTTTCGTTGGATTTTTTAGCAAAAGCAATGAGATTGTGGTTTTTCTAATTGATTTAATCCAACTTTGAATGTAGCATCCCTTAACCCGATTGGGGCGATACTCGGCCTGAAACCCTAAGTAAGCCCAAATAATCCCTCTAAACTTAACTAGAGCCAGCAACATGTCCTTCTATCTCTTGGTAAACACGATTGTATATCGAATATCGATGTAAAATAAATATTAAACGCATCAAAAAATTAAAAAATTTCTCGATATTGAAACACGATATACAATACCAAATCAAACCAGAATAAACCTCGGTTATACAGAACCTCCTATCCTTTGTGATATTACAAAACCGTAATTCAATACAAAAATAAGTCAAGGGAATATTCATTATATCGAAGAGAAGATCAAGACTTCTAAATCTTCTCTATTTCGTAGTCATAGCGCTTGTCAGTTTTCCTGAAATATTAATTGAGGTGAGCGCTTCGACTTTATCAGTAAGTAAGGATTCATAAAGTCATCAACATTCCATATAATAAATAAGAACAATATGAAAAAACAATATGCACCATAGATAGCTAATAGGATTATGAATAACATATAATCCAATAAATAACGGATGCACGTCAAACTGTCAACGACAATTACACTGTGATTCCCATTTTATTGGTAGAAAACCTTAAGGTTATCCTGCACTTGGAAGAAGAAGTAGAAAATGAATAAATATAATGATAGTTTGATTCTTGGTCGCAATTGTAAATAGGAGAATATTGAAAATAGAATATATTTCTCGATTACCCGCCGACACTATTAATGCGATTGCTAGACCAACACATTCGTCGGTGTACTTTCTAGATAATCCATTAATATCTAATGGTTCTCTCTGAAACCCTCTAGTGAATATGTAATCCACGCAACCTATGTAACTGAGTAGGAAGTTACATATTGGCTAGGAGATCAACCCCGCATCTTATATAACCTGCTCTTAGTTCCACGTATTTACTCTCGTGAATCATATTAAACACTGTTTTCCATTTATTTAAAACATCATAGTGTACATAGTCCCTCCATTCATTCCATAAAATACATGAACTACATATACTAAAATAGCCAGGCAACATTGATAAATAAGCGAATTTATACTTAGCTCATTTTAGGTTTTTGTTTCCAAAACTTCTTATGTTTCTGGGTTACTCATGCTTTCCCGATGATCCAACACCTATCACAAAACTTTTGCGATCAATATAGGTCTAACATCCTATATTTAGAATCCCTAATTAAGTCACTAAGACCTCAAGAAATTCTAAGTAAATCACAGCACAATTGTTATTTTCTAAGGTGGGAGTGTGCTACCAACTGGGTTCATCCCAACAAATGAAGGGAGCACGCTCCTCTGCTATGTTGAGCATGCTCCACCCTATACCGTCTCAACTGTGAATAGGGCGGTAGCCACTGTTGGATTACCAAATCACAATAACCTCAAACTCTATTCCGAATCATCAAGGATGACCTCTAGTAGGGTAACAACCCATTTCCAGTTATCAAACAGAACAATTCATAGAGAAATCATCTCATACTTATGAATTAAACTTGAAACTCAAAACTTCACTTACCAAGATGATGATCTCTGGTCTACTGGTGTTTTGATCTCCTGATCTCCACTGGAATCACTCCTGAATCCATCCTCATAAGATCAAACCCTTAGCTGCTTGGTTCTTCTCACTATCTGGATCAATCGATGCAACAATGACGTCAAACTTGAGGTTTTCGATTTAAATATATGAATTTTCCTGGAGATACATATCATGCTATCTCAAGATTGATCAAATGATTAATGTGTTAAAGTGACGCACCATAAAATGACACAAAATCTAACACCATCAACAATTACGTTTATTTCGAGATGATCCAATGATTCATATAATTCAAACCAAACTTATAATTTTATTATATATATATTTATATATCAGAAATATATAAATATCTATACACTTTAAGCATTTTCTCGCCAATAAATTCACCGGAGATGCCTATGAATGTTCTCGGGTGTGCACATTCATTTCATGACCCAGTTGTTGCACTTGGTGTACCAGCAATTTATTGTTTATTTATTTATTTTTTGATTATAGGGTGTATATAAATTCTCTTTTTATACTACAAACTATAAATTTGTTAAACATTCCAAACAAACACGAACCATCTTACAAACCCACGAACATGCTAATCGAGGTACACTCCTAACTCAGGTTAATTAAGATTTGGATTAATATTAATCCCTAGCTTAAGGTAATGGGTCATTATAGTCTTCCCAATTTAAAGTAATTTCGTCATCGAAATGAAAGTAAATGTAAAATTACCTGTAGTTTCGAAAAGAAATGGAAACTACTACTTCATATAAAATTCTTGCTGCTAGGTTAGTTCCTCATCTCCATGAAATTACCACTTCACCATAACTAAAGGAATCTATTTGGTTCTCAGTCTTAAAATCTTAGGACCAAGTATATGAATCGACTACTCGTCGTAGGATAAGTCTTCCCAAAGATCAAATTCATTCCAATCAATCCTTGTAGTGAATTGAGTGTTCGTTTTCTGAAATATAGACACGTAGAAGACATTATGAACTCCTGCTATTAAGGAGGTAACTTTAACCTATAAGCAACGGGACCAATCATTTCCTTCACTCTAAATGGCACAATGTATTTTTGAGCTAGCTCACCTTGCAATCTGAACCTATACAATCCTTTCATAGGTAAGACTTTTAACAAGATGAGGTCGTCCTTTGAAAACACAAACAACCTATAATGTTTATCGGCTTATCTCTTTGGCCTTTGCTGTGTCATAGTCAAACGATTGTTAATATGTTGAATTCTCTCAGTGTTTTCTTAAATCAACTCACACAAAGAAATGTATTTCTTCCAGTTACCACCAAACTCCAATACATGAGCTCAAAGTTATCCTTTAGCACCGAAATCAACCACTTAGACTGCTTATCAATGTGCAGATGGTATATTGTAGGGAGGTTAAGAATAGTTCACAACTGTCTTTATAATTCACTCCACAATGTGGACGTGATTCTCGGACCTCTATTCAAAGTAATCGACAATGGAACTCCATGAAATCTCAAAACCTCACAAACGTACACCTCACATAATTAGTCAAGAGGATCTTACATGGAAACTGGCAAGAAACGCGCAAATTTTATCAACATGTTAACTACAACCCATACTGCATCGTGCTTAAGCTGACTCAAAGGTAGATCAAAAATAAAATCCATCAATATATGTTCTCATTTCCATTCAGGAATAGGCATTTAATGCAACCACATTTCCTATGCTAAACCTTAACTTCCTGACTAAACTCGCATTCTTTACAAATTCAACAATATCAGTCTTCATCCCAGACCACTAACTAATACACCCTATATCGCGATACATCTTAGTGTTACCTAGATGAATAGAGTAATGAGATCTATGAAATTCTTGTAGCAACTCCTGCCTCAACTATCCTAAGCTAGAATCCATAATATATCCATGAACTATAACGTACCATTATTAGAAACTGACCAATCAGGATGATCTACATTAGCCACCAATCTTTGACGCAATATTCAATCCAGATTAGCTTTCTGATAATCCATCACCTACTGAAATATCTATGATTCATTCTGAATCTGAACAGATAAGAACATATTAGAAGCTTTGAAATTAGCTCTCTAAGTGGATGATGTGTTAGCTAAACTTACACGAATCATCATCATAGATTCCTCCTCAAGAAGTCTAAATTGACAAGCTCTAGCAGTAGCTATATTTTCTATTCATGTTCTTTTCCTACTCAAGGTATCCGCAAGCGCATTTGCTATACCTAGGTGATACTCCAAAGTGAAGTCGTAGTTCTCGAGAGTCTCAAGTCATCTACGCTTCCTCATATATCTTTTGAATATTAGAGTCGTAATTGCATACTGACATTATGTTAATATTTTTATGTGTGGTTCTAAATTACTCAGGCTCCAATTAACTTGTATCTTTACTTCTCGTCAGACACCAATTGATGACGAAGTTAAGCATACAACCTTTTAAGGGAAACACCCCAACGTTAATAGCCTGATAATATCAATACTAGAAAACTTACATGACAAAATATTTCTTCCAGTAGCCACCACCTTCCAAGTCACTAGTTTGGAAATAATATTCTTTAGAACTAAGATTAGCTGCAAATATATTGTGCTAAGATTGATAAAAGGTCCCTCCCATATATGATACATCTCTTCCCTACTAGGGAGCATACTTTCGGTTCCTCACTGAAATAATAATCCTGGTTCTCCATAATCTCTCAACTCTTTCTACACACATATATCTCGCTCACTCTTCCATAAGAATTAAATAACGATATCGGCAAGAAATTTTAGACTTAATCAGTCCTACAACTACAACATCAACAAACTTAAGTTGTCATTACAACTTAGGTTAATCCATCATAAATCTCTGAGGATGAAATTTCATTCATATAGGGCAAGATTAATATAACCTTTTAGGTTAATAATACTCAGCTTCCACTTGCTAATATATCTCATATTTATTTATAAAATTGACACTGTCAACTTTCATTCCAAGTCACCAACTACTCATTCTTATCATAATGATATTGGATTTCACCTGAATGAATATTTTTAAGAAATATGAGATTCTCATAACATTCTTGCCTCACTTTTGATTTGAGTTCCAAGAACTTCCTTTACATGCTCAATGTTCTAAATTGAGATTATCTATATAAAACACCAATAACTAGTATTCAAACCTTGGCCTACTAGATAATCTCAATCAATTTATCCAACAATGTATCACTCAATTAATCATTATTACCTTAAATCCAATCTAAGCTCTAAAGAACAGACTTGCAGTTACCAATCCAAAAAACTTAGCTGATGATATGCCTGGGCAGGACATCAATGGATCACCATTATACATCTAACTCAAGAGATATAACTAAGCAACTTTTAATTTAACTATGTCTTCTATTTTTTTCCTATTCAAAGCATTGTCAGCACAATCACCTTAATGAGTGATGTTTCAGAATGAGTTTCTACATTTAAGAAATCCAAGGTATCAATCTCACCTTCCATTTTTGTCACTCTGACAATTAAATTTTTCAAACTTCTATATTTTAAAATTTGCTGCTTATACCAATTCAATGGATTTTTTATACCTCCAGGTTGTCTTTTAATTTTTTTTTTTAAGATTTTTTGTAATCTATAAGAATGATTAAAAGATTCTCAACAAAACTTTCCTCTTATTTACAAGTAATCTTTTTCCATACTTACACCAATCTCATACTTGAGTTAACTAAATAAATAACACAACGATACTAGAGATCCCTGAATCAATCTTTTGTAATATTCATTAATTTCAAGATTATTTTTTTTTTACCTTTGTGTTGAACATAGGACAATCTCATATTTTCTTAATCCTAGTCAAATCTCTTGATTTCCTATTAATATTCAACACTCATACAAGTAATTTACCTTTGAAATTTAATACTGGCACTTGCAAAATCACGTCATAATTTGTAACTCTTTACACTAATGCTGGTGCATCTTCTAAGTCTTCAAAGATTTCATGTTATTATCGATAAAAAATAACAAATATATTAAAATAGGGTTTCAAAACTCAACACCTTTCATTCATGAACATATCATGAGTTCTAGTAAGTTCTAATGCTTTCCACCATCCATTTAAAGTGATCTAGCAACCTCATGAGATCATCTTTAAATATATCCTTGAGTCTGAACATACCACTGTGACAACTAGATCTCAACTAATTCTTGAGAAGAACTGATTTCACCTTATTACCAAAATGAGTTGTCAATTATAGGAAATGAATATTCATTCTTACTATCATACGTTATTCTTTTATTTCTTATATTCATTGATAACTCATTCTTCCCAATTTAGACTATACCAGTCTCAAATATCCGATCTAGATAACTTACCAACTCACTGCTATGTTTTGAATTAAACTATCTTCCAATTTTAAATTCTCAATTTCACCTTTCATTACTCGACAATTTTCTTTTCATTCCAATATGGTTCACATCATATCATGAATTTCTTCTTCGTAACAACTTATGAAGTATAAATACATTAGTGATTTCCATTCCTGAAATAGGCTTTTATCCATAACCACTAATTTTTTTACCGAATAACTTTCGTTAATTCTCAACTAGTCTCAATACTAGTATTAAAACATATCTCAAAGTGATTTACCATCTTTGAGTTCCACCGAAAGTTATTCAGTATTTTATTGTTTCATAAACTCTATTCTCCTAATACACTTCTCAAGGTCTACATCCAAATGATACTTCTTCACTAACTATTATTTTACTATTAATATCAGCGAGAACAAAGACCACTGAAGACAATTACTCAAAGAATGAATTTAATTTTTATATTTGTAAGTTTTTCTTATGTCTTTCCTTTTCAATCTCCTTGAGGTTAAGATTCTTTAATACTCTTAATTTCAACACTTTCTCATATCATGAGAAATCGATGGACTTCAAGCATCTTATCATATTCAGGAAAGACATAACTCTTATGTTTACCACGTAGATATAATAAAACACAACAAATAACATATCTCAATCCTAAGCATCTTCGTAACTCGAGACAACTCTCAAAGGCAATAACCTTAAGCTTCAATACCCAACTGTATCCAAGTTATCACTTGTTTCCAAGTAATAAGGTTATTCTTTGAAGTAATATCTGATACTAAGTTGTATCAAAGTTATTAAATGTAACAAAGCCATTAAACCCATCCTCTAATACCAAATTGTATCATAGTTATCACTCAATTCAAAAGTGATAAACCTTAGGTTCTGATACTAATCTATAGCATCCCCTAACTCAATTAGTGTGATACTCGGCTTGAAACCCTAATGAAGCCTTGATAGTCCCTCTAAACTTAACTAGAGCCAGCAACCTCTCCTATTTCCTGATACACACAATTATATATTTATTATTGATGTAAAACAAATATTAAACGCAGCGAGAAATTAAAACTTTTCTCAATATTAAAACATGATATACAATACGAAATCAAACCAGAATAAACCTCAATTATATAGAACCTCATATCCTTTGTGATAGTAAAAAACTATAATTCAGTAAAAACATAAGACAAGGGAATATTCATTACATCGAAGAGAAAATCAAGACTCTTAAATCTTCTCTATCCCGTAGTCGTAGCGCTAGTCGATATTCTGAAATATTAATTAAGGTGAGCGCTCCAACTTGCTTAGTAAGTAGGGATTCACAAAGTTGTCAACATTCCATATAATAATCAAAAACCATATGCAAAAATAATATGCACCATAGATAGATAAATTGGATTATGAACAACATATAATCCCATAAATAACGGATCTAGGTCAAACCATTAATGACTATTACACTGTGATTCTTATTTTATTTATAAAATAAGGGTCGATTATCCACTGAAACCATTAATGCAATTGCTAGACCAACACATTAGCTGATGTATTGTCTAGCCAATCCATTAATGTTCAATGGTTCTATCTAAAACACTCTAGTGAATATGTAATCCATGCAACCAATGTAACTAAGTAGGAAGTTACATTTAGGTCGAGAGATCAACCCCGCATCCTATGTAACCTACTATTAGTTTTGGAAACTTACTCTTGTGAATCACATTAAACACCTTTTTCCATTTATTTAAAACATCACAATTTACATAGTTCCCCCATTCAGTTCATAGACTACATGAACTACATATACTAAAATAGCCACGCAACAATGATAAATAAGTGAATCCATACTTACCTCTGTTTAGATTTTCGTTACCAAACTTTCTAAGTTTCTAGGTCACGCTTTCCCGGTTATCCAACACCTATCACAATCCATTTGTGATCAATATAAGTCTAACTTCCTATCTGTAGAATCACTAATTCAGTCCCTAAGACCTTAAGAAATTCTAAGTAAATCGCACGGTTGTTATTTTATGAGGTGGGAGCATGCTCCCTCACTTGATGAAGCGCGCTCCACCAACTAGGTTCATCCCAACTGAAGAAGGGAGCGCGCTGCTCTACTAGGTGGAGCGCGCTCCACCCTGCACTATCTTGACAATGGACAAGGCAGCAACCACTGTTCCATTACCAAATCATCACAACAACCTCAAACACTCTTCCAAATCATAAGGGACGACCTCTAGTAAGGTAACAACCCATTTCTAGTGACCAAACACAACAATTCACAGATAAATCATCACATACTTATGAATTCAACCTGAAACTTAAAACTTCACTTACCAAGATGATGATCTCTGATCTAGTGGTGTTTTGGTCTCCTCATCTCCATTGGAAATCACTCTTAAGTCCATGCTCACAAGATCAAATCCTCAGCTGCTTGGTTCCTCTCACTCTCTCGATAAATCGATGCAACAGTGAGGATAAACTTAAGTTTTTTATTTAAATATATAAATATTTCTTGAGATACATATCGCGCTATCTCGAGGCTGATCAAGTGATTGATGTGTTAAAGTGACACACCCTAAAGTGACACAAACTTTAACACCATCAACACTTATGCTCATCTCGACGCGTTCCAACGATCCATATAATTCAAACCAAACTTATAGTTTTATTATATATTTATATATCAAATATATATAAATATGTACACTTTGTGCATTTCCTCGCTAATATATTCACCGGACATACCTACAAGTGTTCTCAAGTGTGCAAATTTATTTCACGACCCTGTCGTCGCACTTGGTGTACCGACAATTTACTGTTTGTTTATTTAGTTTCCGATTAGAGGCTTGTATATAAGTTCTCTTTTTGTACTACAACTTATAAATTCATTAAACATTCCAAACAAACTTAAACCATCATACAAACCCACACACACGCTAATCAAGGTACACTGGACGTAACCACGAGCCTTACTTTGGTTAACTAAGATTTGAATTAACACTAATCATTAGCTTAAGGTAACGTGTCGTTACATTGACAGTTTTTATGAGTCCTAAAACACTCTAATTAACCTAAGGAATCTAGGGAAGAGTCTCAAGAGGTTGTTAGTGAGATACGGGGTGTCAAGAGGCTGAATTAACCTATAAACTTTACCTTAATTGTAAATAAACTGATTAAGATATTTATTTCCATTTCTTTCCTATTTGGCTTTTCATTTACAGCCATTTGGATGCATTTACCTATTGTACTCTGGATGTCATGAATTAGTTGTTATATCTTATTTTTGTAAGTTTTTTATCATGGAATTATTTGATGTTTAATGGTTTCATTGATTCTAAATCATATGTTATTTCATTCTTGGTTTGTTGAGGAATTTTAGTCAAATGAAATAACATGCTATTAGGTAGGTGATTTTTGGTATTGTAAATCCATTTTCCTTTATGCATTAGTTATGCAATCACTTTGTTAAATTCCTAAATTGTGTCATTCCTTCAATTATGAAATTATTTCTTGTATCTAGGACCATGATATGATATAGATGAATGCGGCACGCAGGGTCACTAGATTCTTAGGGTTGTCAGGATCTCACAACTAGCTTGTGCACCATACAAGGTATGGGACTCGGGGTTGTTGATAAGTATATATCACATGTGAGGGGTACTTTTGAGTATTTCTTTATTAGTTGGGCATTTATTAGGATGTGAAGGAATTCATGAGATTGTTTATGCCCTATATAGTGGAATAAGGCTAACATGAAGTAACTTACGACCGTCCTACCCTAGATCATTACTGCTTAGCCAAATGTCGGTTTCATATTTTTTAACTGAAGTATCTTAAAGCATGATTCTTTTTCTGTATAGTTGCTATTGTTATTCTTTTAGATACATGTTGTATATTTGGAAATGAGGATAAATGTCTCTTAGTGTTACTTTCTACTTTCTTGTAATCACCTTCCGTTTTTGGACAGTGGGTGTAGATCTATCGAGTAGCAGACCAGACAAATAGAAGATTAGTGACTATGTCTGAGCCATAATAGTGTTGCTACATCTGATATTGTAGGTTTTTAGTTTTGTTGTATGACTTATATATATATATATATATATATGTCTTTTATATACTTTTGAGATCGTATATATGGGTTGAGAGATAGTTTTCCCGACCAGGCACATGTTGATATGTTATTATCACAATTTTTTCATATATATATGCATGTGATCTTTGTTTCCTGGTTTTTACACATTTAGGGTTTATGTTAATGGCTTCCACTAATTTGTTAAGACTTCCGCAGAACTTGGTTATGTTACAAACATTTTAATTAACTTTGGAAAATTGATTGACAAGATAACGATAGGTTGCTTATTTTAAAGTTAGCTAGTTTGTAGAAAAGTTTGAAAAAACTGACTAATACGCTGTTAAGTCTTATGTGGCTGAGATTAAGGCTTAATGATGGGATTAGGTCGGGCGATGCCTGAATTTGAGAAAGGGTTGTCATGGTTGGTATCAAAGCCACGTTTAAAAATAATCAACATATGAATTTCCATAAAATACAAACCTTGTGGAAACTAGATGACCGCTTAGAAACCATTAGTTGAGAAGGGAGTGAAAACGAGATAGGGATTTCTTATATGTACATGTTAGTTTCTATATGTATATATGCATTATCTATGTAATAGCTTATTCGCGTTTGCTATCAACTTCCAAAAATCAATGGCTGATTCACGCGACAGTGGGGATGCAGGTGCTAGTGGCAATCGACCTCCTATTCCATCTTCGGATGATTTTCAGAGGCTATCTGATTGGGTATCAGCTCAGAGACAGCAGTTTGCTTGATTTCATTGCTATGCTAACAGCATGTTTTGCACCACCAGCATAGACACCGGCCCACACTACTACTATTACTTCTACATTACCGAAACCAGAATCTCCTACTACGACACCAACAACTCAAGTGGTATAGACTATTCTTATTGTGATAGTACCAACCGTATAGATAGCTAATACAATGTTGTCTCCCACTCCTACATCTTTTAGTTCATCAGCCGAGGTTCAGTTGGTGAAGGATTTCATCAAACTGAAGCCAATTTATTTTGATGGACATCGAGACTTTGAGAATATTAAGAAGTGGATATTGTCTCAAGAGAAGCTTTATAAGGTTTTGAGGATTGAGGATAGACTTCAGGCTGAGATTTTGTCGTATACACTACAGAGAGACGCTGTTATTTGGTGGCGTGCAACGATAGCTTTTGATGTAGATTTTAAGTTAAGAGATGCATTCAAGAAAAAATGTTATTAGCAGTACTTTCCATATGTGGTGCTGAAGAGGTTGAGGAAGGAGTTCATAAACCTGAGACATGGAACTGATGAGTTGGTTATGAGCTACAGAGATACATACGGCTATCTGAGGCAGTTTGCTAGGGATCTAGTAAGAGATGACTAAAAGGATCTATTTCATTCTATAGATGGACTGAGGCCAGATATAGGGTCTTATGTGATCAATTAGGGTGCCAATACCTTGGATGAGATATATGAGTGTGCACTTTCTCATGAGATTTATTATTTAAGTAGAGTTGCATATAGGACACCGTTGAGACCAGTGTTATC